>OZ030027.1:33937805-34537805 GCA_964023405.1 Apodemus agrarius | reverse complement strand
AGTGCCAGGGAAGTGTGAGCCCCCAAAGCCCCTTCCTCCCCAACTTGCTTTGGGCCATGGTGTTTCAACACAGCAATATTAACCCTAACTAAGACAGGGACTGAAACCGACTGATGATTGTGATTAAACAAGGCCAATAGGTCCCTGCAGGCTAAAGGGACAGTCTCAAGATGAATGACTGAAGCCACATCATAAGCTGTAGAACATCTGTACCTGAAGATGATGGTCAACACATAAGTATTCACCGGAGAGGCGGATGGATATGGAAGGAGACATTTATCACCTCTATGGCAGGCAAACAGGCCAAGGAGTCACAGGGCAGGCAAGACTGCCTCTGTTCTCCCTGGCCAAACACTACGGGAGGGAAGGAAAGTTTCCTCTCCAAGCAAGCGGAATCTCCCAGATGACCTACCAGGCGACGGTGGGGACTCCAGCAACACACCCTGACACACCCAGAAGCCGACTACTAGCTCCTCAAAAGCAAAATCACACACTACACATGCTTGACACTTTTTCTGGCTATAGTCTTGAAGTGGTGGGGGGTGCGAGGGGGTGGATCTGGATAACCAGATGTCATCTTATACACTTCTAAAGCTAAACTCATTTTCTCCTCCAGGAGAAGGGCCTGCATTTTGGTCAGGTTTTGCATTTTGAAAACAGCAAGCTTCCTCCAGTGAACGCCTTAGGTAAGGCGGGAGGGGTTCGGAGTGGGGGTGGGGGTCCGTCCCTAGCTCCAGCCTACACAGAGAAAGTTGAAAATCACAGCAGCTCACCAACGAGGCAGTTAAGAACCCTTCCAGAGAGTTCTGAAGAAAACCACAATGTGCCATTTTGTTGGGGACTCACATTCCAGGGTGTTGGGTGGCCCTGCACAGGGAAAGGGTCCCCCTGTGCTCCAGGCAGGAAGACTGACCTGAGGCAGCTGGCTTCCTGTGCCTTTCCGTGCACCCCTGAAATCGTTCCGCGGAATGAACTTCAGAGAAACTAGAGCACGGTCTAATGCAGTCTGTTTAGGGGGAAAGACTCAAAACCTCGCCTCTGCCCATCCATCCCCACAGGCCTTCAAAGCAAAGGCATCGGGACCCAGAGCAATTGTGTCTGGCAGAGACACCTGTGCTCCCAAGGACCCAGGCAGCAGGAGACAAGCGTCAGCCTGCTGGAACATCAAAAGGAGTCTAATCGCTGCTGCCGCTGGGCACACCCCCTTCCACGTCAACAACCCAACAACTGGCCCCCAGGTTGAAGATGAGTCATGTCCCATCCCCAAAGTTCCCTGGAAAACACACACACACACACACACACACACACACACACACACAACCTCCTTGCTGTCCCCAGCAGTCACTTAAAGCCATCCCAACCAAACCAGGGCCATTTATGAAAGGGCTTGTGTTTAGCTCCTCTCTGTTTAGTTCCCCGTGTTTTCTTCCAGCTAGCCGGCCAATCTGTCTGTAATTAAAATCACATTGCTGCAAGCCTTAGCAGGGATGAAAAGCTTTACCAGATGTATACAATCGGCTCGCTGTAGTCTTTGGCATGCCGGCAATGGTCCCATTAAAGAGGGGTGAGCGAGCCGGGGGCCCCATTTGGAACGTGGGTTATATGCTTTGGATCGGTTATTTTTCCCTGACACTAAGGCCCTGTGGGACACTTAACCCCTTTTTCAACAACCGCAAGGGTGTGGACATGTATTTCAACCAACAATGAAAACCAGTGCACCTTATCAAAACCTAGGCTGGATAGATGGCTCGGTGGTTAAGAGCCCCGGCTGAGCCTCCAAATAGACCTAGGTTGTTTCCCAGCACCTTCACGGTCACTCGTGACCGTCTATAACTCCAGTTCCGAGAGATCCAAAGACACCAGACACACATGTGGTGCACAGACAGACATTTATGCAGGCAAAACACAGATATACATAAAATAAAATACAAAATTAAAAATTCAAAGCACAGCTATTTGGTGGGGCTGGCAAGATGGGCTAGGCGTTCAAGTGTTTGTCATGGAAGCGTGAAGATCTGAATTAGACCCCTTCCCCCCAGAACCCACAGGTGGTGCACACCTTTAATCCCAGCACTCGGGAGGCAGAGGCAGGGGGATTTCTGAGTTCGAGGCCAGCCTGGTCTACAGCGTGAGTTCCAGGACAGCCAGGGCTACACAGAGAAACCTTGTCTCAAAAACAAAAACAAATCTAAGTGCAGTTGTTCACACTGATAGTCGCAGTACAGGGTTTGACCAATTAGCCTAGGCTAATTGGGGACAAAGCCAGCAAGAGACCTTGTCCCAAAAACAAAGCGAACAAAACACACACATAAAACAAAGTAGACAACACTTGAAGAAGACCAAGCACACTCGCATGGACACAAGCACACACACACACAACCACACGCATACTCAAACCTAGGGCCTGTTCAAGGAAGTCCCCTTTGAAGATTCCCCCTCCTTCTGAACCCAGACCAGCCCTCTTGGCCTTTACAAAGGCCAAGGCTGTTGGGGCCTCGGCGGCCCTGTGGAAGCGGAGACAATGCGGATGCCATCCTGGCTTCCATACACACAAACCACCGGGCGCTGCAGAGATCGGGTGAGGTGATTTTAGGACAAAGAGAGGAAGGCCTGAACTGCTGGAGATAATACGATTCGAATCTCAGGTCCCAAGAGGCAGCAGATAAACTACGAACAGAGTCAAGAAGTGAGCTAAAGGCATGCTGACAAAATCCATTCCTGATTCCTGAGAGTAAGATCAGGGAGGGAGAACAAGTCCCCACCCTAACACCCTCCCAGACACACCCACACTGCATTCCCCCTCTCACCCCCCCTTCATGTTCCACACTGGGCGCTACCATCCATCAAGAAAAATGAAACCGACTAACTATATGTAAAGACAATAATAATAATAATGAGGAGGAGGAGGAGGAGGAGGAGGAGGAGGAGGAGGAGGAGGAGGAGAGGAGAAGGAGAAGGAGAAGGAGAAGGAGAAGGAGAAGGAGAAGGAGAAGGAGAAGGAGAAGGAGAAGGAGAAGGAGAAGGAGAAGGAGAAGGAGAAGAAGAAGAAGAAGAAGAAGAAGAAGAAGAAGAAGAAGAAGAAGAAGAAGAAAAGAATTAGAAGGAGGAGGAGGAGGAGAAGGAGAAAGAGAAGGAGAAAGAAGAAGAAGAAGAAGAAGAAGAAGAAGAAGAAGAAGAAGAAGAAGAAGAAGAAGGAGAAGAAGAAGAAGGAAAAGAATTAGAAGAAGGAAAAGAATTAGAAGAAGGAAAAGAATTAGAAGAAGAAGAATTAGAAGAATTAGAAGAAGAAGAAGAAGAAGAAGAAGAAGAAGAAGAAGAAGAAGAAGAAGAAGAAGAAGAAGAAGAAGAAGAAGAAGAATCGGAGGCTGAGATATCCCTTTCAACTCTCTGGTACACTCCAGCCACACTTGATATAATCTGTAGATAATACTGCTATAAAGTTACAATTTTGCTTTAAAGGCCTTCTTTAAATACAGATTTCAGAATTAGCTGAAATCTCTCACAGCCTGTGACAGGAAGAGGCATATGTTCCTAATCTGTGGGTTTAAAATTGTTCAAGGCTTACATCAATGGGACTTCTCAGTAGGAAAACCAGGCCGCCACCAACCTCAGGCACGAGAGTATCGGAGCCGTGGTGGCTAACGCGGACTTTTGAGCTTCATGTTCGACAACAAATCAGTTATTAACATTCTTCTTCGCGCTTTTTTTTTTTTTTAATGGACTTTCAAAGCGCAGGCACCCTGGGAACCGGAGAGGCGTAGTTTCTTGCTAGAGGTTGAGTTCTGTTGAAAGAAGCTGAGGCTGGAGGGAAGCCCAAGGTCCCCGGTACCCCCAGAAAAGAGAGAGCCAGAGAGAGGACTCTTCTAGCACCCAAGAGAGAGTGAGTTCCCAAATGAGGGGGTGGTGTTAGGCTGAATGGCAAGCCAGGGAACATTTGGAGCAGAACCCTGGTGGGCGGGGCATGTGGCTCACATGGGAGCGTGCCTCTCTGCCATGGGTTGGATCCCCGGCACAGCCTAAGCCAGGTGTTACCACACATCTGGAATTTCAGTGCTTCGGATGTTTAGAAAACAGAATTCTAAGTTCAAGACCATCCTTGGCTACACAGCAAGTTAATGACCAGCTTGGGCTACATGAGACTGTCAAAAACAAAACAAAACAAAACAAAACAAAACAAAACAAAACAAAACAAAACAAAACAAAAAACACCCCAACCAAAGAAACCCAAAAAGTGGCCTAGTGAGCCTAAAGAATGCTTTAAAGAGGAAGGTGACATGTCACTCAGTTGTTTAGTATCTGAGAGGATCTGGATTCAACCCTTTGCACCGCCCCCTCTGTCCCAGCAAAGGGGTTGGTACCAGAAAATGACTGAAATGATTCCGGAAGCATGTGGGAAACTATGAGAATCATGGTAGCTCACCGGTTAAGAAAAGGAAAGAGGAAATAAAGCTGGATGAAAGGAGATGCTACAGGAGGGATAACCGACTGGACCACAGGGGAGAGAGGGGTCAGGCACAAAATGGGAAGAAGAGGTCCTGAGGTCCAGGCTGTAACTAGGATGGAGATAAGGGTGGTCCGGCTAACCTGGGCTCATGGGACGCTCACAGAGATCGAATGGACAAACCAGGGAACCCGCATGGGTCTGACCTAGTCCCTCCCCACTTACATCACAGGTGTGTGGTTTAGTGTTCTCGTGGGGCTCTAACAGTGGGAGAAGAGCCTGTCTCTGACTCTGCGGCCTGCCTTTGGGACCCTTTCCTCCTACTGGGTTGCCTCGAGCAGCCTTAATAGGAGAGGATGTGCCTAGTCTTACTGCAAATTTATATGCCGTGGCTGGTTAGAAGGCCTGCCTTTTTCTGGAAAGAAATAGCAGAGGAGTGGATATGAGGAGAAGGAGGGACTGGGAGGAGAGGAGGAATGGGAAACTGCCTTTGGGGTGTAAAAAAAAAAAAAGTCATCAAATGACGAGAGAAAAAGGAAGAGCAAGAGAAGGAAGACGAAGACGAAGCTGGGAGTGGTGGCGCACGCCTGTAATCCCAGCGCTTGGGAGGCAGAGGCAGGCGGATTTCTGAGTTCGAGGCCAGCCTGGTCTACAGAGAGAGTTCCAGGACAGCCAGGGCTACACAGAGAAACCCTGTCTCAAAAAAAAAAAAAAAAAAAAAAAAAAAAAAAAAAAAAACAAACAAAGAGAAGGAAGACGAAGAAGAAAAAGAAGAGGAGGAAGAGGAAGATGAAGAGGAGGAGAAGAGGAAGAGGAGAGGAAGAGGAAGAAGAGGAAGAGGAAGAGGAAGAGGATTGTCCTGCCTGTAATGTCATCACCAAAGCCCATCACGGGTCCAATGCTAGCCTTACTCAATCTTCCCATCTGAACGGGAAAACGCCAACCCCCTGTGGCAGTACAAATGAAATGTCCCTAATAGTCTCAGACATTTGAATACTTTGTCCCCCGCTGTGTAGTGATATTGGGGGGGGATGGGGGTAGGAGGCGTGGCCTGGCTTGAGGCCCTCCATCACTGGGGCCATGTTTAGAGGTTTCAAAGGCTTCCAACTATTCCCAGTGTGCACGCTGCTTCCTGTTTGTGGTTCCAGATGTGAGTCCTTGACACTCAGTTTCCAGCTGCGACTGCCATCCCTGCCTGCCTGCTGCTGACAGATCTGCTTGTTGCCTGCCTGTCTGCTGCCATGTTTCCCCACAGTGATGGCAAAGGACTCTTATCCTAATGGGACCACGAGCCCTTCCTTCTGTAAGCAGCCTCGGTCACGGTGTCTGAGCGTAGAGAAGTAATTATGATGGCCCCAGTTAACAGAGTTGAACAGAGGCTGGATAAGATACAGGAATCCGAGGCCACAGGCGTAAACCACTGACTCGGCGTTTTTCCATTGCAGTGTTGTTTCTGGTGCCACAAGCCACCACCTCAAGAAACTGTAGACGAAACGCATTCCACCTTATTTTTCTCTCGTGCGTCTGTTACATGAAACGAGGCTCAACAGATGCGATGGCTCACACGCCTGTGAGCGCAGAATTTGGAAGGCTGAGAGAAAGTAAGAATCGAAGGCCAGCTGGGGTCCTGGAGTGAGCCCAAGACCACACTGGACCCCACAAAGTAGGAGCCCGTTTCAAAAACAAAACAAAACAAACAAACGAGCAAAAGCTTATGAGATGAACGCTCAAACAGGCTGCAGGTCAGTTTCTCCTGTTTGGAAGACGTAATCATTTTAGCTAGTTAGCTAGCTAGTTAGTAAGTTTTTATGGATAGAATTCAGAACGCATGCTTAGCACGTGCTCAGTAAGTGATCTACACGTGTAGCTAGAAAGCATGATCATGACATTACAATATAAATAACCCATTTTGATATTTTTTGGATTCTTTTTAAGCCGTTTATTATTATTGGGGGTCAGGGAGCACCTCCCACAGAGAGCACGCACAGGGGTCAGGGGACAACGCCGTGGCGTCAGTTCTGCAGCCTTTCTGTGGGTCCTGGAGCTCACACTTGGGTCATCAGGCTTTCAAGGCAAGCCCCCTTACCCGATAAACCATCTCGCCGGCCCCTCATCAGACTGTTTCTGAGCCGATGCCTCAGTGTTCCCACACTTTGGCAACAGATGGCAGGCCTTCGGGTCCGGTCCGCTATGGGGAAGGGGGAGAGGGGAGGGACTCTGCTCTTTCCTTCCCTCACAGGGCAACAGGATGCCACATTCCACTCCAGGACCCGCCACGGGGTCCAGAGATGACTCACAGACACACAAGCCCTGCCTCAGGCAGGAGCGCTCGGGTGCCTGAAGACTAACTCACGCACTAACCAACTAAAACCACAGCGAAGTGCACCCTATACAGATGAAGGAATGGGCCCTGCCTGTGTCACAGTCTTGAGGGAGCTAAGACTAGGATTCCAGAGATCTCCAGGCAGAGGTGCTGGCTCTGTAGAAGAGGCTAGGTGCTCCTACTTACCCTCTCCCTCTGGGTTGGTTGCTAATGTCTCCCAATTCACCCCCCTCCCCCCCAATCTTTGTCCTATGCTGACATGGATTTTTCGTTGCTGTTGTTTAGTTGAAATCAACCCAAGGTCTTGCACAGGCTAAGCATGAGATTTCCCCCCCTAATGCCTATTATTAATCTAAAGATAAAAGCCCATTGGGAGAAATAGCTTCCTATTTGTTCCAAAACATTTAGGATATCTGCCTCTTGACTAATAAAATGTAGTGTTTTGATCTTGGATGTTTCCTCCCTGCCAAGGAACATATGCAGTCTTTAAAACCTGGATTCTTGGTTTAGTTTAAGGTTTTAATGCCTCCCCCCTTTCCTCTCCCTCCCTCCCTCGCTCCCTCCCTGCCTCCCTCCTGTCTAGTCTTTCCTTTGATGAGAGTTGGTTGATAGAAGTTCTATCAGAGAATACAGCTCAGACTGAATGAAGAAGACAATAACTTAGAAGAATTCCCAGGGCTGGGCAGATAACTCAGTCTATGAAGGTCTTGCTCTGCAGGGACAAGGACCCCAGTCTCCATCTCTAGCACTCGCGTTTAAAAAAACAAAACAGAGCAACAACAACAACAACAACGAAAAACCAACCAACCAATGAAACGAACAAAACAAGGCCCCAGCTGATGCGGCACTCCCAATGCTGGTGAAATGGAGGTGAGAGGATCCACGAAGCTTCGTGGCCAGTCAGTCTAGCTGAATCAATGAGCTCCAGGTTCCTCTTCCGAAGGTCCTGAGTTCAAATCCCAGCAACCACATGGTGGCTCACAACCGTCTGTAATGGGATCTGACGCCCTCCTTCTGGTGTGTCTGAAGACAGCGACAGTGTATTCAT
Organism: Apodemus agrarius; assembly: GCA_964023405.1. Classification (NCBI taxonomy): domain Eukaryota; kingdom Metazoa; phylum Chordata; class Mammalia; order Rodentia; family Muridae; genus Apodemus; species Apodemus agrarius. The sequence goes on along the minus strand of OZ030027.1, from coordinate 34,529,993 downwards.
ATAAATAAAATAAATCTTTAAAAGACCAAAAAAAAAAAAAGAAAAAAAGAAAAGAAAGAAAGAAAGAAAGAAAAAGAAAGAAAGAAAGAAAGAAAGAAAGAAAAAGAAGGCAGAGAAAGACACCCAATATTGATCTCTGGCTTCTGCACACACAAACAAAAATACAGACAGAAAGGTAGAGGCACAGAGGGGAGGAGGGAGGGGAGGGGAGAGAGGGGAGGGAGAGTGAGTGGGAGCTATTAGACCAAGGGGCCAGCTCTCCATAGCCACCTAAATCTTGGCTGATACAGAAACAAAAGATGCTCTATCCCAAACAGCTCCTCTGTGCTGCCCTGCCCTGCCCCTGCGAAGATACACACAAGATTTAAGTTCATCATTTTCTCAAGCATGGAAAAATGCTAAACACTGCCAAGGCAGGAAATTGAAAACTCTGCTTCCCAGGAGAGCTATGTGACAGAGGGGAGGGGTCTCCCTGGAGGTGTGTGGGGTGGGGGGTGGGGGTGGGGGTGCGGGGAGGGATAAAGTTGGCCTTTGTCCTTTCATAATCCTATTAACTGGCTCCTTGAGGAATGTAGGTGTCTGGGAGATAAGAAGCCTTTGATGTTAAGTGTCACTAGCCCATGGTGGCAAAACTACAAGTCTTGGCACTCGAGGCACCGGGCATCAGGGTCCTTGAGGGGCCCGCTCCTTTGACAGCCTGCTGTGCTAGGGAGCAGACCTTGCAAGCTGCTCCGGGGAGAGATAAGGGGCTCCCGGTGCTCAAGTGGAGGGGCTCACCGCAGCCTTCAAGGGGAAGCAATTCACTCCGCTCGCTCGCTAGGCTACAGGGCTGACCTCGAGGGTTTAAGTGAGCCCTTCAGCCGCTTCCCTGCCCCGACAAAGACCTCAGGCTCCCTGGCACAGCAATTACAATCAATCTCAAGATGTCCTTCCAGGAACAAAGGCCGCCCAGACGACTGCTCTTCATTAGCCGGGGAAATTAAATCAAAACCTAGTGTGTGCGGAGCGCTCATTGGCTAGCGGCCACTCGGTCCCCTGTGGTCTTCTCTCCATCTAGAGGAGGGGATGAGCTTGTTTGTCTAGTATCTCCAACCAAGTACCGATGAAGAGATGCTAAAATTTCACTGGTGAATCCACAATCACGGTTGGGTAGGGGTGGCAGGCTACTTTAATGAGTTACTAGGGAGAGCGGAGAGTGTTGCCTTCCCAGCTCCGAAGGATAGGGTGGGCATGGTGGTGCATGCCTCTAATCCCAGCACTTTTGAGGCAGAGGCAGGAGAATCACACCTTTGACGACTAACCTGGGAGACCCTGTTTCAAATTCTTCCGGCCATCCCAACAGCCCTGCTGCTGTAGGTCCGCATCGGAAATGGGTCAGAGGGACTTTGCTTATACGATCCTTATAATAATCCGAAATTCCTGAGTCCTCGAGACTTCCGTGCTGGGAGCTTAGTGGGTCCCTGGGTAGGCAGTTCTCTTACTGTTATACCTGCTGTGAGTGCATGCTCTCTGTCTCTGTCTGACTCTGTCTCCTGCTCTCTCTCAGGGGTGTGTGTGTGTGTGTGTGTGTGCGCGCGCGCGCGCGCGCGCGCGGGCACGCATCTGCCCCTTTATCTATATGGGTTTGAGTACAGGTGCTTTTGGAAAAAGTTATAGCCCCTAGAGCTGGAATTATAGGCAATTGTGAGCAGCCTGACATGGGAACCGAACTCAGACCGTCTGGAAGAGCAGCAGGCATTCTTTACCTTGGGGCCATCTCCAGCTGCTTCCTGCAGCGTACTAAAATAAATAAAGTATACAAAGTTTTCTAAAACTTAACAACAAAAGTAAACAAACGACCTCCTCGGGTTTCTGCACTTTCATTTTGTCTCGGCGCGATCGTTCCATGGACTTAACTCTGCGCTCGCACTGCAATCCTTGTTCTGAAAAGACTGCTGGTCCCAGACCCAGATTCAGGCGTGGCTAGACCGGAATGAATGGATTAAAGGCTTGTGCAGAGCGCCCTCTAGAGGCAGCCTTTATAGATGTCGAAACTGCTGCACTAGAGGAGCTACTAAGAATCAATTGAAAGATTTGAGTGTTAGGATGGCTGCGCTGTCACCTTGTCACCGAATTCCTTCTCTCTGAAGTCAAGATAATCGGTGGCAGAAAGAAACAAAATCACAATGGCTGACTAAATGAATTCATGTGTATAAAATAACAAACAGAAAGAGGCGACTGAGGAGGGTTAGTTGATTACAGGGTTTCCGAGTCTGTGTCTGCTAGTTCTAGGTGGTGTTCCTTGTCTTGGAGACTCAAGGGGCGAGATTTCTCCACCGAGGGGCGCTGGATGTGAACGTGTCACAGTGCTTAGGGGCTGTGTTTGTGTATTTGTTTGATTTTCTTTTTGAGACAGGATAATAGCTCAGGCTGCCCTTGAATTCGCCTCCTAGCTGAGTCTGAGCTGTTAAAACACTAAAGTGACTGTTTCAAGCCTCCCCTCTAGGCTGAGTCTAAAGATTGACCCAGAAGTTAAGAGCACTGACTGCTCTTCCGAAGGTCCTGAGTTCAAATCCCAGCAACGACAGGTTGGCTCACAACCATCTGTACAGCTACGGTGTAAAGTCTATGAACTTGCGAAGCACCCCGACCACCCTCCCAGGTCATGTGCATGGCAGTGATCGGAGAATCCATTTCAGAGGGTTGTGTAGAGAACCGGGTAATAATATGTACATGTAGACCTCTTTATAGGGACCTAAATCTGTCATCTACATTTATGAGATTTTTAATGAGAAATAAGATAGGATCTTTTTTTTTTTTTGTAAAATTATCACATCGATTCCTTATAGCCCTGATCATTAAACCTTTTCAACTTAGACCAAAAACAAACCAAACAAAACGAGTCTAGAACAAGGTTGTCATCACTGTAGGCTAAGAACAGACTGGGTGTCACTCAGGTGGCAGGCGATTCCTGACCAGCACTGAGGGCTCAGGGCAGGAGCCATTCAACCCTTAGCTGGGCTAATGCTGCTGTCAGCACGTTATGTTAGAGGTTCTGTGTTTCCTCGGTGAGCCTTGTGTCCTGTTCTCCTGACATCACGCTGGGGATGAGATGCCTGCTTGAGAGCAGACAGAAGGCTCACTCTCTCTCTTTCCTCTGTGATCCTGCCCCGCCACCACCGACCAACCGATCACCGATTGGTCAACTCCAAGTCTCTTGTTTGATAGGTTTGCCTGCTGACCCGTTCACCTCTAGTCTCTACCCCTGGGAGCAACTCAATCCGGGCAGAGAAGCTGGCGGTAAAGCGTGACGTCTGAACTGTCTTGGAGAAACAAAACGGAAGAAGAGGTAGGAGGCTCGGGCCTGAAGGCTTCCAAAGGGAAGAGAGAGGAAGGCAAGTCGAGAGACAGGGGGATTACAGGTGAGAGTCATCCAGGAGGTGAAGTGGACCCTGCTGAAGCAGCCATGGGAAGAGCCGAAGGAACCGGGACTTGAGGGTGAAGACAGACCTGCAGTCTGCACACTGTGTGCGTGTGTGTGCATGTGTGGAGTTGGCACACAGTTTGATGGTCACAGAGGAGCTTTAAGGAAAGCGGCTGCTATGCAGGTGACAACGCCAGGCCACGTCCCTGGCCCAGTGCACAGCACACGAGGGTTTCTTTTCCTCTGTTGTGCTCAAGGGCACCAGGGCAGAGATGTAGGACCAGCCACTCTTAGAGCATCAGGGAAGTCTCAAGGTCATCCCCTGACATTCAGGGAGTGTCTGACATGCTAGTATCCCTCTGGATGACGGCAGATACTGAGGGGAGATGCGCAGAAACTTCCAGAAAGAAGAAACACACTCGGTCTGAGTAGGGAACTCGGATTTGTTACGCCTACAGGGGGCAGGCTGGTGACCTCCCTTAGAGGAATGTCTCCGCCCAGTCCTGCAGCTTGAGAAGATCTGCTGACTCTGTGGTCGGGGCAACCGAGGCAGCGTGCCCAGGGAGAGTTTTGAGAGCGGACAGTGTGCAGGCATTTTCCCATCTGCCTCTTGGGACCTAGCAAGGTCTGGGAAGGTTCCCAAGGTGTAAGCAGAAGCCACACGCCCCGTTTCCCCAAAGCCTCTCTCCAGTAAGTCACACTCTGTCACATTTTCACAGGCTCTAGATAGGGAACTCAAAGGGACCGTGATAACTGGGAAGCTTTGAAAGTGAACCCAGACTTCCAATTCTACCCTGGACTTTGTTTTGCTGGTTATCGTGAGCAGAGTGAGCCACTGTCACTAGGGGTGCTAGCAAGTCTGTGGGAACGGTGTTCTCTGATTTGCTGAGTGGTAGGAGGGGGAGAACAGGAGAAAAGGGGGGGGAGAGGATGGAGAAAGGTCTAAAGGTGTAAATAGGAAAATCTTTAGGTTTGTTTTTTGTTAATTAATTTATCTTTTAAAGCAGGGTCTAATTAAACACAAGCTCCTCTCAGACTCCCTAGGTCAGCTGTTCTCAACCCACGCGTCTCAATCTCTTTGGGGGGGTCAAAAGACTCTTCACAGGGGTCACATATACATCCTGCATATCAGATATTTACATTATGACTCATAACAGTAGCAACATGGTAGCTGTGAACTAGCAAGGACAATAATTTTATGGTTGGGGGGTCACGACATGAGGAACTGTATTAAAGGGTCACAGCGTTAGGAAGGTTGAGAACTACCTCTCCATAGCCAAGGATGACCCTGAGCTTCTGCTCCTCCTGCCTTCACTGTACAAGCTCTAGGATTACAGGCTCGCGCCACTGTAGCCTGTTCATTCTGTGCTGGGGATGAAACTCCAGGTTTCATGCACATTAATTCACATACTCAACCAACTGAGCTCTGCACCACCACCACCAGATCTTACTCAATTTTTAAAACACCCTCCAATAATTACACTCAAGTCCTATGATAAAATTAACTTCAGTGACCTGCCCTTCCCACCAGTGAGGTGAATGAGGCTTGTCTCCCCCCTCCTTCTTTGTCCTTCTCTTCTGACTCTGACATTACAGCACGCTCTCCAGTCTCCACCACGATGCCAAGGGGGCTAGCCAACCATCTTAGTCAGGGTTTCTATTCCTGCACAAACATCATGAGTAAGAAGCAAGTTGGGGAGGAATGGGTTTATTCTGCTTACACTTCCACAGTGCTGTTCATCACCAAAGGAAGTCAGGACTGGAACTCAAGCAGGTCAGGAAGCAGGAGCTGATGCAGAGGCCATGGAGGGATGTTCCTGACTGGCTTGCTTCCCCTGGCTTGCTCAGCTTGCTTTCCTATAGAACCCAAAACTACCAGCCCAGGGATGGCACCACCCACAATGGGCCCTCCCCCACTTGATCACTAATTGAGAAAATGCCCCACAGCTGGATCTCGTGGAGGCATATCCTCACCTGAAACTCCTTTCTCTGTGATAACTCCAGCCTATGTCAAGTGGACACACAACCAGCCAGTATACCAGTTTCGCAGCAGCATCCTGACCTAAGCCAAGTGTGTGTGGTGACCCCGCTCCAGCATCTTCAGTCTCCAGGCAACCACTGCAGAGCCTTTTTGCTTTGAGACCTGTGTCCTTCATCTTGGAAAATCCAAAGCTGAACTGGCCCCACCGAGAGACACGTGTCAATTATTTGAGCCACAGAGATCCAGAGACACTAGGCGACATCAGTAGTTTGTGACTAAATACCATAAGTCCTGCGGTCTCAGTGTCAGCTCCCTGGGGCCAACAGTGGTGACATATGACTGGTCTTTCCTGTGTCTCACATACAGTCAAGCAGTGTGTCATCTGTTCAGGGGGCCTGCCATTTCCATGACCCAACGCCCTACGTTACTGTAGGTAGCAAGGGAGGCCTCTAAAGGAACAAAGACAGCTCTGTACAACAGAAGGTTCTAGACCTGCCACATCAGATGGTGGTGACAGGCATTGCTGTGGTGACAGATTTGACCGGATACTTCCTGATCATTCAGGAAGTATCCAGGCAAGCAGGTCCGTTCCCAGAGCACACATTTCCCTGGCGTGGACTCAAAAGCAACGCGCTATTATGATTCTTCATGTGTTACCAGGCAGAATAATGAAGTTATTCATTATTAAAACCTGCTTCACTACATGAGAAAGTAGGAAAAAAAATTGAAGGATCTTCTTGGGCTGTGGTCATGACCTGTGAACCCAGGAGGAAGATCGGAGTCCCGAGGTGTTCCCGTGCCAAGTGAAGCTCAGGGAGAGAACCAAGGGGCAAACACACACACACACACACACACACACACACACACACACACACACACTGCAGGCCCTGCAATTAGGATTCCGAGATGAGCTTGCCGGAAAGCAAGCCAAAAGGGGTGAGGTGGGGTGAGGTAACAGGGGGCATCTGACCTGGAAAGAGAGATCAAAGAAAACACTGTGCACCCCCCAAGAGGCCTCCATCTGTGCTAAGAGCTGAGGAATGAGGAGCAGTGAGGAGCCAGGTGCAGTCTGGGAAGAGAGGGCGGGCGCATTGGAGAATGGTGTGAGGAATGGGAATGAGGATGGATAGGGATTTGGAGTCGTCCTGGAGTTTGCAGCTGCTTAACCTGAGGGGACTAAACAAAGGTGGCCCTGGTGTTGGCGTTCAGAGGTCGCGGAGACATTGCTGCACTTGAAGACGCGCAGCCTGGATACCACCCCTACCCACAATGCCTGCAGTACACGGGAGCCGACTGAAACCCCACATGCATTCTCAAAAGATTCACTCCATCACAGAAGCTCTGAAGCTGGCACCCATAAACCTATAAAATATTCCTGAGTCCAAAAATATTTCATGCGGCAGGTGGGTGCATTTTAATGCTTGATTCAGTACAGGCGGGAAGATTTCAATATAAAAGTCTCTTGAGCCCCCCTCCCCCCTGAGGCTCAAGGACCTTGAAATGAATGTCAGGGCAGGGCACAGTGTGTGTGTGTGTGGGGGGGGGTGAGCATAAGGGGCAGCCATGGGTCCTGGGGTCAGGACAGCTGGGGAGCTTAAGAAGTCACACCAGGCTCAAATGCCAGGCCTGTGAACTAGTGGCATATTTCCTGTTTAATCTGATGTGCAGGGGGTGGGGGGTTTGGGGGGGTGGGGGTGGGGGTGGGATAAACCCAAAACCTCATGTGTGCCAGCAAATGTTTTACTACAAGGCTGTACAAGAGAGAGAGAGAGAGAGAGAGAGAGAGAGAAGAGAAGAGAAGAGAAGAGAAGAGAAGAGAAGAGAGCCCATGCAGGCACAGGAAGACCAGAGCAGGAGAACATCAGGTGTCTTCCTCAGTCATCTCCACTTTACTGACTTGAGACAGGTTCTATGACTCAACCAGAAACTCACTATTTAGACCAGGCTAGCCCACCATCAGGCTCTCAGGATTGGCCTTTTATGTGTTCCCCAGGGTCGTGGTTCCAGGCATACAAGTAGTCAGTCAGCTTTTTACCTTGAGTCTTAGGGACTTAAACTCAAGCCTCGGTTTTATAGATCGAAGACTCCTACCCAGCACCCCCGGCTGCGTCCTATTCTTGAGAGAGAGGAGAGGCGTTTACATGCATGTACATGCATGTGGAGGTATGGAAAGAGACCTAGGAGGAGGGAAGGAGGAAGCATGGTAACTGACGTACCCATGAGGGAGACAAGGATTCAGGAATCAGCAGTGTGGTGGCAGAGGAGGAGAGAGGCGTGAGAGCCTTTGTGTCTTTTTTGTTTTGCGTTTTTGAGATGGGCTCTCAGGTATCCCAGGCTATACTCAAGTTTGCCTCGTAGCCGAGGATGACGCTAAACACCTGCTCCTCCTGCCCCTGCCTCCCAACTGTAGGGATTACGACATGCACAACCATACCTGGTGACCTTTTGTTTTGTTCTTCGAAGATGAATTCCTTGGGCACAGAGCTTAGACCCTTCTGTGAAATTTTATTCCCTAACCACAGCAGTCTGCTATTATTCAAGTGATTCCCTAGACTATTCCATCTTCTACTTGGCTTGACGTATTCAGATGGCTTGATGTATTCAGAGGACGCCCACATTTTAAGGGAGGTCCAGGGAAATAATTCGAGTTTGGGACTTGTGCTACAAAGTGGGCGGAAAGGACAGTGCATCCTTGCCTGAGCCTTGGAAAGGCCTGGCTTATTTGGAAAAGGTGCCTCTGTAGGGGTGGTTAAGTTACAGATTTCAAGGTGAGATCACCATGGCGTCTCTGGGCAAGCCCTAAGCCTAAAGACACAGAGAGGAGGGGGAGGCGGACCTCGAGGCAGCTGAGCTAAGACATTAGTGAGCTGCCCAAGAGGGAAAGGCCAGCTTGCTCTCTGCTGCTCTCTCTGCCGCTCTGCACCCACTCCGCACAGGCCAGACCTTTCTTCTGACTCCCCGGGCCCAGGCAAGGGGACCACAGGCTTTCTTGTCAGGATGTAGAACAGTCTATTCAATGCCCGATGACAGGTCACTCTGTAGCTCTCTGAAGCCAATGGGACATGAGTGGGAACAAGAGGGGGTGGGGGAAGGGAGGCCCTGGAGCCTGGGTGAGGACTCAGGATGGTCCTGGAGAGGTGTCTGGGGAGGGGGGGGCAGGCGTGGAGAGGCTGAGGAGACCTGCAAAGCTCCGGACATGTTTGGAAGGGACTTTAGTAACCCCCGAACTCCTCCTCTCCCCGTCTTGCCATCCCCCGAAAACACGGGCACAGCTTCAGTATTCCCCGTGTTCCGTGTGGGTGGAGAGGGATGATTGAAACTTCAGACTCCGCCCTCAGCTGCAAATAGCCGCTGGGAGGGTGAGCAGGAGCTGAGCCCCGTTTGTGTACTCCGGGTACAAAATATCCGCGTTTGTAATTACACAAAGGGGATGCTGCTGCTAGCTAGCTGCTGCTCTGCCCTCTCTGAGATCTCCCTGGCTCCCCAGTGCATCCCCAACCGGGTTCTCGTGATCTTCGACAAAGAGTGGCACTGAATTCTACCTCTGTAAGGATGTTCTGTCGTCCCCTTTTCTTCTGTCCCTTCCCGGTCCTCTAGAAGTTCACTGGCATCATTTGCAACTTACTGTTCTCTTTCTTTGATTCTTATTTCTTGAGTAATTAAATAACAAACCGAGAGCTGGGTGTGGCACCCATACCTGCCTTCGCAGCACTTTGGGGGTGGAAACAGAAAGATCAGGAATTCTAGGTCGTCAGTGGCTTACCTATGGAGTCTGAGACAGAGGCTGCCTTGGGCTATATGACGCCCTGCATTAGCACACTAAGATCAAACAGGAGAGTTTACTGCCGAGGTCAGTCGTGGGAGGGCAGGACTCAGAAGGACTTTGAGCCTGTACAGCAGACCCTATTACTCCTTCCTAGAAGGGTTAATTCCATCAGTTTTTTGTTGTTGTTGTTATAAGAAGTTACCGTGGCTCCACAATACGGAAATACGCTTCACACAACAAATATGACAAGATCAGCTAATCTATTTTCCATTGAATTCAAAATGATCCACCACCAGGCAGGCACCTTTATCCCCACTGTTACAGATGGGGAAACCAAGGCTTAGAGGAGAAAAAGTCCCAGCGTATAATAGAGCCGAGAGCGCCTCAGTCAGGCAAAGCCCGAACCACTAACCTCTAGCCTGTTCGCTCTTGGGGGTGGATGGCAAGGTATCCCTCAGGGATTCCCAGGGTTCCCCTGGCTATTGCAAGCCTGGTTGATCATGGCGTTGGGCAAGCCCTGAGTGGCCATTATTATCACTATTATTAGGGAAGTTCTGTTAGTGTTGGGGTTTAACAGTCACGTGAAAGTGATCAGAGAACTTCACTCTGTAAAACTCTGTTGGGTCCATGAGCCTTGGGAAAAGAAAGAGGGAAAGACAGAAAGACAGAAAAAAAGGAGAGGGAGAGAAGGAGGGACGAAAGAAGGAAGGAAAGAAGGAAAGGAGGAAGAAACCGAGCTTATGGTCTTATGTCATAGCTTCATCTTAGCTTTTTGTGGCCTGTGCTCCCTGAACCTGCCACAGACTCTTGCTACCCCCTGACTCTGCCTCGGTGGTAGACCCAAGGATACTGTCCATCAGCAATCACAGCTCCTCGGTCTTTCCAGGGCCTTCAGGTGATCAATACCCTCAGATAACAGTAACAGAGCCTACCCCCCACCCCCCCCACCCCACCCCACCCCACCCCACCCCCGCCCTTAGCTCTACATTCATTGGCTCCCGCTGCCCTTTCATCTTTGAACTGCTCCCTTTGGGTCTGCTTTCTTAGTCATAAAGTTAATTCTCTGGTTTTGGAGGGCTATCAAGCTCTTTGCCAAGTCAGATGAAAAGTTATGGTCTTTACCAAATAGAGGTGTAGTGAGAGTCTAAGTATCACATGTCAATAAAAAACACAGACAGCCAATGAGCTGAGGCAGAAAAATAGGAGGTGGGACACTGGGAGGAAGAGAGGATTCTGGGAGACTCACCCTGGAACTCAGGGGTAGGGTGGAGAGATGGGGAGATCAGGACATAAACCAGCAAGGAGCCTAACTCAGGATAGAATAAAGGAGAGATTCTAGTAAGACACTGAGGAGATGCAGAAGAAGCAGGCCGGGAGGGAAGGAGAGACTAAAGAAGGAGAGACTTATTTAACCATTCAAACTCTTCTAAGTGGTAGACTTAGAAGAGTTTGAATGGTTAAATAAGTCACGAGCTAGTCAGAGAACGAGCCAACGCTTGTGGTCAACACATTTAATAATAAACGATTAGACTCAGAGTTGCTATTCCAGGAGCAGGAGCTGGAGGGCTAGAATAATTTTTTTTAACAAGAGGACTAAATTCGTCATAAATGCTGTGTAGATCCCACAATGTTTATAGTCATGGAGCTTGGGGCTCAGATGCTGGTGTGGGTTCCTACCTGCTCTGACATGGAGATCGTTTGGTGGTTCCACCCCAGAGAAGTGCACACACACACACACACACACACACACACACACACCCCTTAAAGCTCGCCTCTTCATGCTGTTCACCCTTCAAGAGCTACACAGCACACACACACACACACACACACACACACACACACACACACACCCCTTAAAGCTCGCCTCTTCATGCTGTTCACCCTTCAAGAGCTACACAGCACACACACACACAGGGGAGCCTTCGTCCACCCCACCTCTGCACAATGAGTATCATATCCATTCTGTAGACATTGTTTTTGTACACCTCCCCTTTTTCTCTTTTTTAAAAAAAAAAAAAAAGATTAATTTTTATTTATTTGAAATAAATACAGAAGAGGGAATAAAAAAAGTCTGGTAACAGGGAATAAACATGCTAAGGGTCTACGATGATGTAATCCTTGTCGTTTCCTTTCTTTTCTCCTCTGTGCTTGGGGCCACCCCTGGACTGCAATGAGGTGACATTTGACTATGTGGTCCTCACCTCACCCTGAACCCAGACACACAGCAGGCCTTATCCAGAGTTCACTTCCCAGTAGCCTCTGGATTTATCTGCCAAGCAGATCCTGTTGGTCCCTACCCTGGGAAACCAGAGGCCCACCATCAATAGCATTCTCTCTCATTTGTAAAGCTGCAGCGCTCTTTCCAAGAGCTTGCGACAACAGAGGAGCCATTCAATTGTCCGGGGGAAAATTAAAGGGAGAGTCCCCGGTGAGCCTGGGTGTCACCCTCTGGTTCTCGATTTCATTAGGGATGTCTCTGTATCTTTGTTTTACCTTAGGGATCGATGGTAGCCATCTTTTCCTGAGTGCCCAGCTTCTGCTACGCCTATTATATCCTGAATTGCGCAAAAGATAACCTTTTCACCGTATGGATCAGAGAGATGCTGCTGCTGTGACTCCATCCTATGGAGCCCAGGACAGGTCGGTGTGCATGAATAACCAGCTCTGACACCAACCCTTCCTCCTCGCCTCATCCCAGCGGTACCCGACTGCCTCCAGGGCAAGATCTATTGGACCTCAGCTAAGACTTCCAGCATGCAGGGCACACCCTAGGATGGCCCAAGTTTCATCCCCAGGAGGAGTCACAAGTTGTCCTCTGAAGTCTGCACACGCACGCGCGCACATACACACACACACATACACACACACATACATACACACACACACACACACACACACACACACACACACACACTGTGGCATCTACACCTCCAGTCCTCCTCACACAAAACACATACGCGTCAAAGAAGTGGTTAAACTGTGGTATTATCTCATAGACCCTTCATTCGAAGAGCGAGGTGATGGTCCAGTTATAGAGACTAAAATTAGGAGGAATTCAAGTGGGGATTTTATTAAATGAAGTTAGGGTTAGGGTTAGAGTTAGGGTCTTGGCTGACGTCCAAAAGCAGGGTAGTTGACAAATGATTTCTGTGACTGTCATTCTTATGCTTATTTATGTTTTCTTTTAAAGGTTTATTAAGTGACATCTGCAGTGTCCTCGATCAGGCGGAAGTCCTTGCATCGTCAAAGCAAGCCTACATTCCTCAAGCCTCCCATTCCGGGGAGCTGTGACCACTGACGCTAGTCCTTCCCCAGCACGGAGGGACTAAGGCACAACTTGACTTGCAGATCCAGAGCAGGGCTGTCGACTTTAGTTTTCTCATCTGTATTTACTAAGCACCTCTCTAAGGAGGATGCATTCACCCAGTCTTTCTCTGCCCAGTGTCAAGTGAGGCAAAGGTCTGGTTAAACCATCCTTGCCTCTGTACCCCGTGAAGATGGCCCCACATGAGAAAATAGCTGGGATTCCAGTAATGATATTCCGTTCCACTGTCTTTCTGCAGTGTATCAGTGTTCTAATAAATACATGTGTGCGTGTGTATATCTGTATCTATCAGCATGTAATTTAACATTTATTTTAAAATTATGTCCTGTGTATGGGTGTTTTGGTCCCATGTATGTGTGTGCACCATGTGCCTACCTGGTGCCCTCAGAGGCAGAAGAGGGCACCAAATTCCCAGGAACTGGAGTTACAGATGGTTGGGAACTACCACGTAGGGGCTGGGAACTGACCTGGTTTTCTGCAAGAGCAATCAGTGATCTTAATACAACCCCTCAATATTAGTATTCTAATTGGAACACTGTTTCAAAAAAATCCATTCATCTTTTTAGTAAAAACAGCTTCTAACATTTTATTCATAACTTTCCAAAGGCCAGCTATTGGGCTCACATTTTGAACTGTTTCCCTCTGTCTATTTATTGGCCAAACGTGACAATTCTTCGGCTGAGTCTGATAGCTAGTGTCACTTATGGGTGGTCGGACTTGTAAACTAACCCGAAAGGTTAGGGGTTCGGAAACCAGAGGTCCTATTTAAGTGTAGCTGGGAACGTACTTGTGGGATCATATGAGAGTTTAAGAGTAAAGAAAATGAATTGTCATATTTTGCTTTGAAACCATCTCCCTTTTGTCTGAGACAGGAGAGATGATGCATCTTCAAAGTCAGCTCATTTCATCCGAATAAGGATCTTTGCTTGTAGGACACAGAAATCAGACAAGTCCGCGGAAAGCCTACACTTTATAAAGAAATGGCTCCCTGTCATAAAGAAGCCGGATCCTGATGGTTTGAAATCTAAATAAAACAATAAACTTGCTGCTGGCTAGGGCAGAGCAAAAAGCCCTTATCAACGATTGCATAGAACTGTTTTGATTCTCATTACGAAGAGACTACTAATTTGGACCTGCCTCTGTGAGTGTCTTTTGCACTCACATTTTGTGACGCACAGCACTCTCCTGTATTCCTTTTTAAGTGTGTGGATCCTACGTGGCTGACGGTGATGGGGAACGGGGTTTCATCTTTGATCTCAGGCATCGTATGAGCACTTGGGGAATGCTGGACGAATTGGTGTCTGGTGACACCTATCTTTGTAACAGTCTCCTGAACGCCCTACCACAGGGGCGGCGGGCACCCGCCGGTCTCGGTAGCTTTGTTATAGACTTGGCCACACATGCTGGAGAAGCCAGGGCCGGCCTCTGAGATCCGCTGCTCTTTCTGCGGCCCCCACCAGGGTTCAACCTAAGACCGTGGTTGATGGGCTCTGTGCCTCCAACTGTATGACCTGTTCATACAAGCACGTATGTGGACTTACTTCCATACGGACAAAAATCAAAACTCCCGGTAACATGGGCGTTTAGGTTAAAAATTACTACCTTTTCCCTAGTTTAAAAAAAAAAAAATCCCCCTGACAGTACAAAGACAATCCAATGATAAGCAGCAGAGACTCGACCTATTTGTAACCAGCTGTGGCTCTTAGCCTGCTTGACACTGGGAGGGGAGGGGAAGGGGAGTTTTAAATGTGTGACCCTATGTGAAGGATCCACTAGATAAAGATTCAGTTTAGACGCCACAAAGTTTAGAAAACAAGACGGACTGTCGATCGTTTCTATTCAACGCTCTTCTTCCCAGCAGGGACCAGCAGAGCGCGTAACTGTAGACAACACATTCGGAATCTTTTCTTTAACTGGACGCGCTAACAGTCTAGGCATCTGAAAACCACAATTCCTTCTAGAACTGCGGATACTTCAGCGAAGCTTAACATTTACGCCAATCTCACGGAAGTTGTCTTTAGAAGCTGTGTCAGAGCATAGCTCTTGAAACTCTTAAGTTTTTAGCTAAAAGATGCAGTTTTTTTTAATAGTTCATGATTTTTACTAAATCATACTAATAGGCGTTTAATCTGCTTGTACCCTTCTGCATGGGAGGGTGCTCATTCTTGCTTTGATATAAGTGTGTGTGTGTGTGGCAACGGGCCTCATCTTGCTTCTGTATCACTCACGATTCAAGGCATTTCCATGGGCAACAGTACCGTGAAGGGAGTGTGTGCCTCACCAGAAGAGGACTAGACCCAACATTTCTCACACACACTAAAAGGTGCGGTGAACAAGGCCTACGCAAACCGGACACAGGCGGACCACAGACACTCTGGGATCCCAGGCAGTCCTCCAAGAGGGTGTACAGCCAAGAAAATTGGACCTGGAGCCACCGTGTGTGGAGTGTCCCCATCTTTAATAAATGGATGCAGAAATCACAGACTTCTGGAAGTCACTAGCAATGAGCAGGAGGAGTCCACCTTCTGCAGCTCGGAGCCTGGTGACTCCCTTAACCACTTACAACACAAAGGATTTGGCAAACGGTAAGCATCTCTGTACAGTTCCTTTGGGGAGGGCCATTCTGAAACAGCGTGGTTTCTGTTGTTGTTGTTGTTTCTGTTTTTTTGTTTTTTTGTTTTTTTCCGTTCTTTTTTTTTTTTTCCCTATGAAGAATTGATTAACCAAAGAAACTGCTTCAGACCATTCACCTCATCCGAATAAAATCACCAACCCAGAACTCCGGGTGAGAGACTGGCTCTTACAAAACCAAGTAACCCCGGCGGAAGCCGCTGCCCAGGTTTCAGCATGTCAGAGACGCCCAAAGCTGTTTTAAAAACCAGACAACGCTGGAGGTCTCTCTCCAGAGGGAGGACCTGGGAAAAGCTTCCTCTGCTGCTGAGTGCAGGGAGAGGTAGCAATGGAGGGATTATCATGGCGACCACAGAGGGCGGACCAGTCGGATGCTGGGAGGAAGTGGAGTTTTTCGCGATCCACCGGCCGTGACGTCACCAACCTCCGGAGGCCACTAACAGGGTTGTCCTTAGATGTTCAAAAGACACCCCTTCCCATAGGTGATCCCTCGAGGCACATGACCTCCAGAAAAGCATCTTCAGCTAAGTACTGACTGCCTGTATGTGCTTGGCTTTAAGTCCTTTACAATTACACTTTGTTCCGTCAACCCCCATGGAAGGAAACTTCTAGGCCTGCTTTGTTTTCCCCAGTCTAAAGGTTTAACAACCAAAGGTCATAAGGGTAGGCATCTGCTGCTCCAGCCACATGATACTCTGGTGAAGTAGAACAGGATTGCCCAGGAGTTTTAAGACCAGCCTGGGCAACATAGTAAAATATCCCGTGTTAGCAAAAAAGATGGTTGTCGAGAGACTCTCTTATGTCTGTATGGGTGTGGCTCCTGTCAGTAATAAATCTGATGGCCTATGGCTTAGGGAGCAAATAGGAGGAGGAACCTCTGGGAGGGGAGAGAATTCTGGGATAGAGCCAGGCAGATTTGCCCGGAAAGATGTCATGAGACAGACGAACGGTACCTGAGCACAGGTAACCGGCCGGATGGTGGGATTTAGGTTAACACAAACCGGTTATCTAAGCTATGCTCTAGTCAGAATAGAGCTTAGCTATAAGCCCAAGGCATCTGTAAATATAATTTGAGTCTGAGTCTTATTTCTGTGAACATGGGCCTGAGAGGCAGAACCGGGACCTACTGCTATAGATGGTCAGATCAGTTGGTGTGTGCAAGCCACAGATTAACCTGGGCTGTTTGCTGTTCTTTGTTGGGGACGGGGTGCTGTCCACCATATTTTTTGAAACATGGGCTCTTACTAGAATTCGGAGCTTACTGACTAGGTGGCTGGCCAGCAGACACCAAAGGTCTCCCTCTCTCTGTCTCCCCAGCACTGAGATACAAGCACATGTCACCCCACCAGTGGCTTTTTGACATAGATGTTGAGTACCAAACTCAAGTCCTTCGGCTTGCGTGGCCACCACTTCCTGACTGAGCCATCTCCCCAACCCCCAAAGTTCCTAAATCATTTGTTCACTGGTATGCACTGGAATACCCTGGTGAACCCCAAATCTGTGTTATTTCTTTTTTGGGGATAAGGGAGGTGGATGCTAGGTAGGTGGGGCACCTGCCCATTGCAAGATTAATTACAAAGACAGAAAGCGACTCTTTCTCACTGTCACAGTGGATTTAGTGAGCGTGCCAAGCACGATGTACACATACTTCAGAAGATTGGCATGTTTGGACTTTTGGGGAGCTGTTTTCTTTCTTAACTTCAGTATGCTGGAATACAAAAAGGGACACCCCACCATGCTGCTCTGAAAAGCCCACCCCGTGTCACTGTTTCAGCCGTGGCCTCTTCCATTTTCCAGCTCATTAGCAGAAACTACGGGCATAGCCAAGAAGGGTCATAATCACATTAGGATTCATTTAATAGGAAATGTAAGTAGAAACTCAACGAGAGAGCACTGCCACAGTCCTTGGGAGATGACTTTAACCCACGTTGCAATGCATATTCAAAAAGACCTCGGCATCCAAAGAACTCTGCGTCTTCCAGGAAATCACAGAAGAGTGGCTGTTCAGATTTGGAAACTGTCAGTCATCCGGCGAAAAAGACTGGGGGAGGCGGGTGGGGGAGGGGCTTGGCCGATGAATGCATTGTTGTAATAGACACCAGTGCAGACAGCAGGGGCGCCAGGCAAAGGGAAGTTGCCACTTAGGTACCCAACACCCAACAAGGTAAAAGAAAAGGACTTGCGACCAAGATGAGTTTCAGCTTTTATTATGAATGTCCAAAGAGAGATGATACGGTTGGAGGTGAGAGTTCTCATGATTACATTCCAAGGGACCACAGATAAAGAATTCCAAGCACTTTAATTCTTTTTTTTTTTTTTTTTTTTTTGACAAAACAAGCAAAAGAATGATGAAAAATATTCTTTTGGGGTATAAACGGTGCTCACATTTGAATTTTTGGAGTCCCCCTCCCCCCGCCAGGTATCATATGAACACTGGTAGATGCCAAAAGCAGACATCGGGGCTGGCGTTCGGTGGCGGCAGAGTGCCACCATCTCTGCCTTGATTAGAAGCTCCCGGGGGAATGAGGTGCGGTAAACTACCATGCAGTAGGCCTGGTTATCACTTTCCCTTCCTCTCCCGGAGAGTTTCCCATCTCGGCCAGCGTTGCCCGCTGCTTGCCAAGGCCAGAGCGAAGGGTTCAGGGTGGTGAGCCGAACCCTGGATTTTTCTCAAAGATGCATTAAAAGGGATCTTAAAAAAAAAAAAAAATGAGACTCTGAACAACTTTCAGAGTTTTTTGAGTGTCCGAGGAAGTAATAACAATGGGTTGAAGCCATGGCCAGGCTTTTCTTGTACATGGCTTGACAGTAGTCAAGTACTGTGTTTGAAGGGGGGAAAAAAAATCGCTGGTGTCGGAACATCATGGGACTGGCCATCTGTATGAGTCTCCAGGGGAGGGTCTCCTCACCCTCCGTCCTTCCCATCATGTACCGGGCGATGCTACTGATGGAGTTGGTCGCCAGTGGTTCCTCAACTAGTTGTGGGCAGTGGGAGCGGGTTATCTCTTACGGATGTAATACTGCTCGTCTGAGTGGATCCTCAAAAAGAACAACTATGAACTAGAAACTCATAGAGTTTGTGTCTAGAATTTATAAAATTAAACCTGCTCCGACAGGTAATAGAGGGAGGCATGCGTGTGACCTCGGCATTCAATCGGAAACCGCGCCGGAGAGCACAGAGCCTCCTCAACAGGCCACGGCGGGGCTCCTTTTAATGCTTCCGGTGTGGCGCTCATTAGAACCTTGAAGCACGTCTGTCTCACTTATTTCTACAAGGCCTGGGACACTGGGAGCTGCCAGGACTTCATTCATCATCTTGCCTGTTGACAAAAGGAACAATAATGTCATCACTGGTAAATGGAATAACTTTCCTATTTATTTATTTATTTATTTATTTATTTATTTATTTATTTATAATTCCCCTAAGAAGAGATGGTGTCAACACCAACGAAAATGCTTTGATGCTTGATGGCTTTCTGTGCCCAGAACTGCTGTGTTTTCTTCCGGCAGAGCAATAGTAGTAGTCAGGAGGCAGACCTTCCTAAAAGTCAGCAGATCTATGCTCCGAGGCGACTTCCTCCAAGGACTAACACGGTCCCTGCCGGTACTGCATCCTGATCCCTTCACATATGTAAACGTGTATATACTGAAATATAGTGACCTAAAGTTTATGCCTAAGGTGGCTCTCCAGTGCTAACTTCCAATGTGTCCACATATTCCTGTCTTCTCAGATCCCTACAGAGCACAGCCAGGACTGGCCACGTCAACCTTTGCAGATGGATAGGCTTAACCACTCAACCCACGGGTGCTAGCTTTGCTTTGCGTGGAGAATCAGCTCAATCCAGAGAAGCCTCAGCATGTATGCTAGCATAAGGAAAATAAAAACTTCACAAATGATAGCATGGAGAAGCTCTAGGAGTGAAAATTATGGAATTCTCCCATCCGTTTTCATATTTTCTGCTAAATGACACCCACCCCACCCCACCCCCACCCCCGCCGCGCCACCGCCAAAAAAAGAATATCAAGCAGAATGAAAATTAAATAAAATGCAACGAGCGAGAGGCATGGAGATGGTGGGCCAACAGCTCTTATGGCACAGTGCTTCCTTTCTGAAGCCAGCTCCCACGCTGGCTCTTACAACAGGGAACCCAGTTTCTCCTAGAGCAGCCAAGTTGGGGTTGCGCTGGAGGCTGGCTGAGCTTTAGGCAAACTGAGCCTTGGCCTGGGGTGGCAACCAAGCGTTCTCCTTTCCAGACCGGTTCTCTCTTCCTAGCACTGAGTTCTGGCAAGATCACTACTTCGTACCCATCTCTTCTGCAAGCCTCTGCCAACAGCGTTAGCGCTAGTCGATTACCGGCTTTCTAAAGAATACCCGGGAGAGTCAGGTCTGCACAAAGAAACGGTATGTCAGACACACCCTGTCCGGCACCCCACAGAGGAAGGCTGAGCCACAGCTCCGAGCTGTGATGCTTTAATTGTACAGCCTCGGAGTCCTCTATCGTGTGCCCCATCTGTGTGTGCCATGGGCCACACAGAATCTCTGCAGCCCCGTGGGTATCAAATGCAACAGAAGCAGCCCTGCCTGAAGCCTGGCCACAAAGAAGAAAACTCTCCTGGGTGTGCTGCTGCTGCATATCTGCAATCCCAGCACCCAGGAAGCTGAGGCAGGAGGGCTGAGAGCTTGAGATTGAGTCTGGGCTACGAGTAATACTGTCTCTAGCAAACAGGAAAACAAAAACAAAAGAGCCCAGACTGTCCAAACCAGGAAACCCTGGCTGCTTCAGAAAGCCACAGCTGTGGGGAGTCAACACATCACTGTCTTCCCATGACATTAATAGCTTGGCTCACGATGAGATTCTGTGAAGAAATTCTCCCACCACCAGAGGGTTCTCTTCAGGGTGGCTCACAACTCACCAAGACATCCCCCATGATTTCACAGTAAATAAAGATGGTGGACCAGGGCTCAGGAACACGGGTATAAAGGGCATGACCTTTGCTTTGAAACAAATCTAAGAGGGAGCAGGCTGGGGGGCGGGGGGAGTACCTACGACGGTGATAGCTGGGTAGCACAGTGCTTTAGAACTGGCTTTCCAGCCGGGCGGTGGTGGCGCACGCCTGTAATCCCAGCACTCTGGGAGGCAGAGGCAGGCGGATTTCTGAGTTCGAGGCCAGCCTGGTCTACAGAGTGAGTTTCAGGACAGCCAGGGCTATACAGAGAAACCCTGTCTCAAAAAAAAAAAAAAAAAAAAAAAAAAAAAAAAACAACCAAAAACAAGAACTGGCTTTCCTAGATGGAGCGTCCTTTGGCAGTGTGTTTGCCTCTGTGTGGCACTTGGGCAAGCGCAGCTACTGTCCTTCTGGCTCGTGGAGAGACATGTGCTTCATGCCCAGGTGCAGCCTGATGGAGAGCGGATGCTAAGGCGTCTGCAGTGCCTACCTAAACAGACCTGGAGGGAGACGTAGTCAGGGCCCCCTCCTATCAGAGAAGCCAACAGGTTTCCCGAGGTCAAATAACCGAGACAAAGAGGACACACCTGGGCAGTGTCAGGGACCGGATCTCGGGCTAAGCGTGCCTGGCCCCTTAATTCTGCGCCTTTCCTAACACGCTCCATTCCCCTGACAGTGCAGGAAGTGGCCCAGCCACCAGGTGCCATGAATCACGGGTGCCGAGGGCCACGGGGAGCCTTAGATGCTCCCATGCCTACTGTACCCTTCTTTACTACACACGTCCAGGGGTAGGGACAGTGGCTAGGTGGCCAGGTCCCCAGGTCAAAGATGCCGGGCAGAAGAGGAAGAACCCCTCAAAGATGTGCCCCACCTTAAGGACATGACTCCGGAGGGACCAAAAGCATGGAGAAACAGAAGTGTTTAGCCCAGGGATTATGGGGGGGGGGGGAGGAATCCTGTGGTCTGGTTGGTTGTTCCATCCTAACAGATGGCCCTATTGGCAGGCTGTAACTGTGTATGTATAACCTCAGAGTCATTTCTAAGTTATAGCCATGATGAGAGAGGTCAGGGGCGGGGGGTAATATGAGGAGACAGAGTCCACAGAGAGCACTTTGACCTCTTTGTAACCCCCCTCCCTCCAGTACACACATCCCTCACCGGAGCTGCCGCTAGCCAGCAAAGGTTCCGACCAGAACCCCAGCCTGCCTCTATCCTCTGCTTTACGCCAGGGGTGAAGGCGTGACATTAAGAAGCAAATGGTATGAGGGATGTTTGCTCCAGTACTGAAGATCCCGGATTAGCCACCAGAGGACCAGATAAGACGGTGATGTGTGTGCTCTTGGTATGGACGCGCTGTTTCCCAAAAGCTGCTGAGACGGAGGCCCAGCCAGCCCGTCCCGACACGTGGCAAGGGAAGCGCCGGAGTTATTCATAGATGCCAGGCCCCCATCTGCTCCGGCCAGCTGATGTGTTTGGTCAGTCCATATGGGCTCACCGTGGCTGGCGCAGAACGGGGATTGCCAGTCTGTGCAGATGCGTTCTGGTGATTTTCTCGGTTTTTGTTGTTTGATAGTTAAAAACCTACTTTAGAATGCATAGAGCTTCATCCCGCTGGACTGGATAAGAAGAAGTCCTATCTTTCCGAATACCAAGTATAAGGATAATTACACTATCAAAGGCACCCATTGGCTATCGGGGAAGTTTATTCTACGCTGGGAAACGCCCAGGGCTGCTCTGCTCAGCAGAGGTCACACACTGTCTGCCTGATATGCACTACAGTTACTCAAGAGTAGTCACTAAGCCCAAAACAGCCACCTAAATCTACGCTAGAAAATAACTCTAATCAGCACAGACCTCAGGAATCATTTTAACCCACAGAAACCGGAGATCCCAACTTCCCCAGGACACACGACATTGAGAGAATATGTGATCCCTGAATTCTCTGTCCCTCAATGCCTCTCACTCATTTAAATTAAAAAAAAAAAAAAACCACTCAAATATAAATCCCCTAAAGTTAAGCCATTAAGCATAAACGCTTTGTCTAGATAGGCTCCTTGGACTATAATGGATTGAGCGGTTCCCATAAATGCTGTGTAATACTGTGTGCTACTAGGAGGAACCTGGGGTCAGCATTCGGGCCTGCTGGAGTCCCCCCACCCCCACCACAGCTAGCTTATCCACAGACGGGTGGCAGGGAATGCGCACTGCGGAGCCAGAGAACCCGGTAAGCACGCTGGCTCTGCTTGCTTGCTTATTTATTTAGTTAGTTAGTTAGTTAGTTATCATTTATGTATTTATTTACTTAAGATGTACAGTCTCTGGGTGGACTCCCTGGCTCCTGTGAGCATCAAGACAAAGGTTGTGTGGGAAGCGTCCCCCCAAGAGGGGGCTGTTAAGAGGGCCGGCCATTCTTCCTTCTGCCAGCCAAGTTTCCAACCAGCCCTGTGGACAAGAGGCCGTCCAGGAGAGCCATGGATGGAGTGAGTGGGCCTCAGGGCCAAGGCTTTACGGTGGCCTCTGTCTAGGATCTGTAGCCCCACTTCCTTTTCCTCCCTTGGGAGATCTCCGGCAGGCAGCACCCCATTGAGTAACTCTGCCTCTGCTGTAAAACCTTCCTCAGAGGCTAATGGTGCCCAGCCCCCAGCCCCAAGGTCTCCCACGATGTCACCTCCTCAGAAGGCGCAGCCTCATCTAGCTCTGGACCTGGGCAACAAACTGACTGTATGGACAACAAGATACCACGCCCTGTCTCTGCCCCCCAAACCAAGCCTTCTCCCTCCGCTTCCACCTCCCAATGCTACCCAGTCTCCCTGGATCGTTCTCCTCAAAGGAGGGAACCTGCCACATGCAGGTTGTTATAAACACACCCGTGCTGAGGTTCACAAAAGGACTAGAGTTTCTATTAGGCGCTCAAAGCCACAGCCCCGCAGAGCCCCATGCCCTGTGGCTGTTCCCTCCTTTGAGGAGAACTATCACACAGAGCAGGCCCAAGGCACTGTTTTGCTGCCACGCAACAGACTACTAGGTCTGCAAGATGGGCGTCGAGGCCACAGGGCCCATGAGAGCAAAGCCCAGGCATGAACTCACTTTCCTTAGGTCTTGGGGTTCCGTGGACACCCAATAAATGACCAAGGCAGGACACTCAATGCTGGTGAGGTAACGCTAGTCATCCGGGAGGACTGACGTCTACCGGCTAACTGTTGCTGGAGACTGTCTCCATTCCGTAAGGCAGCAGAATCACCCTGTGTGCTGGGCAAAGCCGGGGACCTGAAGAAGCTAAGTACTCGTGCACGCGACCTGCAGAAGCTTGACATGAGGCTTCCTCCAGGCACTGGTTAAAAAGCTCACGTCTGTCTCCCTCCCTTTCAATGCCCGTCTACCACCCTTGGCCCTGGGGACTGAACCCAGAACCTTGCATTTATTTGCCTGGGAAACGCTATCTCTGAACGATATTCCCTGCCGCTTGACTTGGGTTTCCAACAGTAGATTGAAATCACTGTTCAGGGAGTTTCGTGGCAGAACTCTCTTTTTCCAAACACGGGTTCAAATAATCATTTGAGTGGGGTGTGCCCTTCTATGCCAAGGCAGGGTGAAGACAATCAATATTTCTTCGATTTAATGAACCGAGCAATTAAAAACTACTAGCGACCTTAAAAGTTAACTTTAAAAGGTGCAGAGCTGCAGGCACGTCGTTCTTACACACAATGAATACTCTGGAAGGCAAGGCAATAATGAAGTCTTTAGTGTACTGGAGGGAGCCAGCATTTTTAGAAATACTGCAGTTAACTCCCTCTCTTTGCATCTCTTCTCTCTCTCTGAAAAGAGGAGCCTTTTGTAAAGCGAACAGTTATCCATTCTTTCAGGCGTCAGAGCTTCCTATATATCCAGTCTTGAAGAAGCAAGCTCCATCTGTTTCCCCAGCTGTCTCCACAGCTTAGCCGCAGAACCGACGCAGCCAACCCCGGGCACAGACACTATTGCTTTTTAATGGATGCAGAAACTAATTTGCAAACCGGATTAGTGGCTGAACTGACGTCTTGGTTCAGGGAATGACAAGCCCCTCGCTTTCCTTAGCTGACCAGGGGAAAAGGGGCCCTGGGGACGATCAACACCGGAACAGCCACTGTAGCTCTATGAAACCCCAGCTCTGGGTACCAGCGAAACTGGGCGGGGGCTCAGGCTGGGCACCCACAGACACCGGGCTGCCTCCAACTAGGCTGCCCCTCCTATATCTGTATCGGGTCTTTGTGCTTTCTCTCCTTACCCAAAAGCATTTAAAGGAGAGAACAGGCTGTTTTCAAAGTACCAGTAGGAAGGTAGGTGAGTAAAATTTAAGAGAAAAAAATTTTTCCTTAAGCATCCGCTGCAGTGTTTAGAGAAGCTGACTGATAAGTGCTTCCTTGCCTGACTGGATGGTTTGTGTTCACAGAGTCACTGACAGGATCTGGAGTCCACATCTTAGAAGGGCACAGCGCGGAGCTAGCAAATCCAAGAGTCAGGATCAGAGCGACCCAGACACACAAAGGCATCGGCCATCTGCGACACCCTTCACAGGGTCTCTGTGTGGTTTGTCAGTGTGACCCTGATGCCAGAGAAATCTGACACAAGGTTCCCCCCACCCCGCCCCCCCACAAATAGCTTAACAGGCTGGCTGAGATGGCTCAGCGGGTCATGGCACTTGCGGCCAAGCCTGCCGATCTAAGTTCAATTCCTGGGACTCCAGATGGTGGAAGGTGTGAACTGGCTCCTGCCTGCAAGCTGTCCTCTGTTCTCCACGCAATATGGCAGGAGTGCACTCACACTCATACACGTGAACGTCACACACATGGAATACTAAAATATTTTGCCGGGTGGTGGTGGCACATGCCTTTAATCCCAGTGCTTGGGAGGCAGAGGCAGGCAGATTTCTGAGTTCGAGGCCAGCCTGGTCTATAGAGTGAGTTCCAGGACTGCCAGAGCTACACAGAGAAACCCTGTCTCCAAAAACCAAAACCAAAACCAAAACCAAAAACAAAAACAAAAAATTAAAACTTAAAATCAATCTTAACAGGCTCGCAAAGAACTCTGGACCTAGTCTAGAGAATGAATCACTAATAGATCTTATCTTTGTACAGGGCAGTGCACTCTCAGGGAATTTGCTCCCAGCAAATTAAAAAAGCACAGATTAGAAGGGAATAGAACTTTTTTTTTTTTAAAACGGGTATTTTCCAGAATCAAATTCCTCAGAAGGCTTGGCCAGGCCTGGGGATAAGGAAGTGAATTTCTTTGCAGTATTTGTGGGAGTTGCTGCATAGGTCTTCCATGAAGACATCTCTCTCGGGGAGCCGATATAGCATAGAACCTTCCAGAACACGCCTCTGGTAATCCCCCTCGGGCGGGACACCTGCATCCACCCAGCCGTCCAGGATCCTGAACATATCTCAAACGATTTCAGACTTGCGGGAAGGGGCACATCTTGGCTACTACCAGATCTCAAATGGCAAATCCCACTATATGATAGCGTAGTTCTCCCACTAAAACAGACAGGCAACAGGGAATCAGGAAAGGCTGTGTGGAAGGCTTGGGTGGCGGCAGTGGGGACGCACAGCGATGGTAGTCAGGAGGGCTGACTCAGCCCTCAGCGGCATACTGCCACCCACCCGCCCCGCCATGAACACTGTCCTCATCTGAGCCCCGGCAAAATCATACACGACGACACGCCATGAGGCAGCTGGCAGGAGTCGTGGACGTAAATGTCACAGGCAGCGGTGCATGGCACCCAGGCACCAGTTTGCAGTTCGAGCCTGGTCTTAAAGTTGGGAGAATTCAAGGTGTTAGATGTGTGCTGAACGACTTGGGTAGAAGCTGGGCATGCCTATGGCACTGAGGACAACCTGTACCCTCTCGCCCCACAGTTCCCAGGGCAGAATTCTGAAAGCCGTCTAGTGGGTTCTGAGCACCCCAGAAAGATCAGTATCAGTGAAGCTGTTCAAACCGGGATGGGATGTAAGTGTAACCCACTTCCGGGTTATGCCAACCCATGTGGGAAGAGCTGGGCGTAGTGGGAGATGCCTGTAATGTCAGAGCTGAGCACGATACATGACAGGACATGTGGCCCTCTGGTGCTCCCTGTGGCTCTCTGGTGCTCCCTGGCCGGCCAGCCTGGTCCACTTGGTGAGTTCTAGGCAAAGACAGCATCATGTCTCAACAACAAAAGAGGCCAGTCAGTGGCTAGAGGAGCGACCCCTTGCCTTTGGGCTTCCACATTTGGGCACATACCAGACTTCCACACCTGTGCCCCCGTCCACACTCACGAAACTCCAGAGATCCACGGAAAGTCTGTTTCTTGTGAACTCAAGGGGACCTTTTCTCAACGGGGGCTGATGTCTTTCATTCAAGGTGCTTGCTGTCTTTTGTGTGTGTGATAATAATATTGTAGAGTATTAGACTCAGTGGGGTGTGTGTGTGTGTGTGTGTGTTTGTGTTTGTGTGTGTGTGTGTGTGTGTGTGTGTGTGTGTGTGACAACATCTCCCTAGGCAGGAAGCCCTTGCTGAAGTCACAATGTGTACTGCCTGCTGGAAAGTTTGATCCACCCATAAATGAGATCAAAGAGGTTAGGAAAACTGTGAGCGAATGACTCCGTTCCTCTCTAGGCTCTCCCTTCCTTCCCTTTGGTGGGTTGCGGGTACACTGAGAAAGAAACAGCCACAGCAAGCCCTAGACTTAAGTGGTAACCACAGGCTTCTGCATCTGAACTCAACTGGACTCCACGGAAGGCTGACACCTTACCCGGCACCGCCGTGGGAGAGGGCTGCTGGGCAGGCGAAGCCGGATCCTAATTCAGGACAGGGTGGGGTGTTCTTGGCTTAAATGCCTTAGCTTAGGGATGGGACAGAGGAGAAAAACAAAATTCCAGCAGGTCTCAGTACAACCTGATTGTAAACTCTTTGTTAAAGCGTTTTATGAGGCCAGAAGGTTATGTTTTGAGATACAGCGGGCTTACTAATTTACAGCGGAATAAAACTGTCTTCCTTTTTCACCTCTTCAAAAGAAACTGTTATTTCTCCCTCCGGCCACTTGGCACTGGCAACGTTCCCCGTTCTTCTGATGTTCTGTTTTAAACATGTACTCCTTTTCCTTAAATAAGTGAGGGGTTTGTAAGCCTTTTTATTAAACCTGCTCGCTCTTTAAGCCAGTGGGGAGGAGGGGCAGAGAGGCGGCCTGAGCTGCTTTGTGTGAGCGGGATCCAGACAGCAGGAGGAGCTTGGCCCGGGGCTCTTCTCCGCACCTTAGGGGGCCATCACTGAGACCCAGCCCAGGAACACACATGCCCGTGGATTTCTTGTCTCTCAGGTAGCAGCTGGAGCTAAACTTTTCTGTGACATTTCAAAAAGGAGCTGTTCATCGCCCCCACAAGGGACTCCAAGGGGTGATGGGTCACAGATGGGACTAGTGTTCAAGTTGCAGATTGAGTGGGAGGGGGCGGGGGGGGGACTATAATCTGCCAGGATATAGCATGAGCCTGAACCCACAAAGGGCTTCTTGGCACCCACGAATAAGCAGCTCAGCTGAAGAAATCAGCTCAAGTGTTTTTAGTTACCCCTCCCCCCCCCTGCCCCCCCCCCAAAGGTGTCAAAACTTTTGGAATGGTGACAAGCTAGATTCATCCCCGTTTTATTCCAAAAAGCTCGCTCTTTGGAATTCTTCCTAGGATGCCTAACGGGGTGGTTTGGGGAACGTGCCCACAATCTGTGTGGTAGCTGGACTTACACAGGCACCCAGCGGGGACTCAAGCAGTCAGTGCCTGGGGCGATGACTCAGGGAGAAGTGTCCCATCCCTAGCACTAACAGACACAGCTACAGAGGTCTCAGGGACAGGAAGAGCGATAGTCACCTGCCAGGGTTTGGTCTGTATTATACCTAACACAGACACTTCTTTAAGGATCACATCTATAGACCGTGGTTGCTTGTGTGGACCAAAGGATGCAAATCAACACCAGCTCTACTGGCTTGTTTCTTATTCGAAGGAGAGAAAGGGAAGTGGAGACAAGAGTCTAGCTTTGCTATATGTTGAGTCTCTTATAAAAATAACCAAATCCTTACCCATATTTCAAAGTAACAACTTTGTAATTATCCCTCTGACTTATTCTCTATTTTTGGCTGATCCCAACTGGGCTGCAGGCTACTAACATCTCCGGTACTTCTTAATTGGCACGGGCAATTTTTATAATTAAGAAACGACGGGCCGGGCATAGTGGCGCACGCCTTTAATCCCAGCACTTGGGAGGCAGAGGCAGGCGGATTTCTGAGTTCGAGGCCAGCCTGGTCTACAGAGTGAGTTCCAGGATAGCCAGGGCTACACAGAGAAACCCTGTCTCGAAAAAACAAACAAACAAACAAACAAAAAACCAAAAAAAAAAAAAGAAAAGAAAAGAAAGAAAAGAAAAGAAAAAAAGAAAAGAAAAGAAAAGAAAAGAAAAGAAAAGAAAAGAAAAGAAAACAACGGACAATCCAACAATGACTGTCAGCTCTGCAGACACCAGCCCACTGCTCACCTACATGGCTGTATCTTCAATTAGCTTTCACTGGAGCTACTTAGGCTGCCCGAGGTGGAATTCACTTCGCCCTTACCTTGATACACAGTAACTGCTACGGAGCCTCTGTTATTTTCCCAGGAGGCAGGTGGCTTTGATTCAGCCAGCTCTAGTCAGAAAGACCCCTTTTGGACTTTTTTTTTTCCTCTTCCGGATAAAACATCCCAGATTTCAAGTAAATGGAAAAAAAAAATCCCCTCACCCGCCCCATCCTCTTTCCTTATTTCAGATTCTGGGATACCCAGGTCCATCCTCAAGGTGAATCTGCTAGGGAGGGGTCTCAAGCCATTTGTTGAGTTCAGCTACAACAATCAAGTCCACGCTCCGCATCTATTTCATACAATAACTCCGAAAGGACTCTGCAGCCGTCCTTCTCATACTGGGTGTGCTTTCTTGACTGCAGACAAAGACGACCTAAGCGGTGCCCCCCTCAGTCCCAGAGGGGTTCCAGATGAGACTTGGTTCCAATCGGCGGGGACAATTGCCGGGGACAAGGCTGATGCAAAGTTTCCTTTTAAAAAACGCTGTGGAGAGCCGGGCAGTGGTGGTGCATGCCTGTAATCCCAGCACTTGGGAGGCAGAGGCAGGTGGATCTCTGAGTTCGAGGCCAGCCTGGTCTACTGAGTGAGTTCCAGGACAGCCAGGGGTATACAGAGAAACCCTGTCTCAAAAAACCAAAAAAAACAAAAACAAAAACAAAAACAAACAACAAACAAAAAAACAAAACAAAACAAACAAACAAACAAACAAAAAAAAAAAAACCACGCTGTGGAGAATGCTCAAACTCCTAACCCTAAGCCCAGTCGCCATATTTCAGGGAATGCTGTCAAATTCACCAATTAGAAATTCAGGGTTAATCACTGTTAGCATAAGTTTATCCCAAATATTGCATGGGCTATACTTAGGCTAAAAACTCTTTCTTGGTTAAGCTTGCATCACTGGGTAGCCTATGTTTTCTCCCTCACTCTACCCAGAGGTGGAGGGGTGGGCGCCCCAAAGACGCTGAGCTGGCGTTACAGGGTGTGTTCACGAATTTACGCGGCAAGCTGGCCCCTGCAGAAATGGGGGTGACTCCAGGGTGTTTATCTTTTGTTACTGATCCCGAGCCATAAACAGTGTCCTTCGTCCCTCTGTACACAATCACCGTGAACTCACGACTGACATAGAGAGGAAGGCAGATGACTGAGACCAGGCAGGACTGAGGGGCTGAGCCGGGGAGGGGTGCTTTAGAGAACGTGGGGTCTAGGAGAGGCCCCTCCTCTCCCATGGCAACGGCATCTTTGGGTAAGAAGGTTGGGTCACATGCTGACCAGTGTAACCTGCTTAACAGGGACAGCAGGTGCCTGGGAATGAGCTGGGAATCAAGTTCCCATGGCTCCCGGAGCTCCCTCCAACCCCGTTCAAAGGGACGACAACAGACGTGGTCACCGGTCCTGGACACACAGGCACCGGCCCGTGAGCGCCAGGCACCTCGCCATCGTTTGTCTTAGGGACGCGTGCCTGCCTTTGGCTTGCGCCCAAGAGCCGATGGAAGGGCTTTTATGTTTATAATAAACAACTTAAAACTTAAAATCTTAAATAGAGCCCGTTGCCTCTCCTAACCTGCCTACTTGAAAGCAAACAACACCCAGCTCGTTTTGCCCAATTCGGCACTTTTTACTTCTTCAGCGGCCAGCAGAGGAGATATGCAAATCAGGCCTGCTAGCCTCCGCCAGGGACCTCTCTTTGGGGTCCTTTTACGTCCATCAAGTCCCTCCCTGAGAGCTGCAATACAGAATCTGATCCACACTGGCAGTGGCTACACCTGATGACCAGAAACAGAGAGCTCTCCCACTGCACACACACCCCCTTGGTCTAATTCACAGCCTGACACCCACTTTCTCTCTCAAATAAATGATAAACAGGTCACGCAGGACAGATCTACGGTCAGAATTCCGCTTGAGCCTCCAGGATTTCCTGAGGGCACAAGGTGGAAGGGAGAGATGGTTCACCTTTGACCCTATCCCAGGGCCTCAGGGCCGCCAGCCCGTGGTCACGTCTCCCTGGGCTTGGCTTCCTCCCTCTCAGCCAGGCAGGCCCTGGGTTCTAACAGCTGCACACTCTAAGGCAATGGCCAGGCCATGCCTCTGCGGAGATCAGGACTGAGGGCTGCCTGAAGGGCCCTCTCCCCTGGGCCGACACGGATCCGTTCCTGGGTGGGTGAAGTGGGCCAGCCTGGTTATATCGATGCCCTCCAGGCCTCCCGCCATCACTGCCACGAACGGACCCACAGTATCTGAGCGCCTTTCTCTTTTATCTGCGAAATGGCCTTTCAAAAGTAGAATCGTCTTCCTGCAAGGAATCTGTTCTTAGTAACCCAGCACTGGGTTCCACCACTGGGACCATTTTTACACTTGGTGAATCGATCGTTTATTTATTGACTTATTGGTATACGTGTGTGAGCGTGGTTGGAGGTCAGAGGTCAGCTTTGATTGTCACCCCTCTGGTAACATCTACCTTGCCTTTTGCGACAGGCTTTCCCATCTGGCTCACTGATTTGGCTAGGCTAGCCCATCAGTGAGCTCTGGGGATCTGGCTATCTCTGCTTCCCCAGCGCGGATTACACACGTGTGACAGGGCACCTGACTTTTTTCTCATGAGTTCTAAGGTTAGGACTCAAGTCCTCAAACCCCTGCACAAGAAGCGCTTTACTGACTGAGACAGCATCTTACAGCGTATCCAAGGCTGACTCTGAATTCGAGATCCTCCTGCCTCTGCCACCCTTGCGTTGGGATTACAGATGCGTGCCCACCGTACCTATCCTTCAATAAGCTCTTTTGGGCGTCTCGTTAGCAATGATGACATATTCACTGGCTCAGCCTCCTAGGAAGCTTTCCCTCTGCTCGAAGGTCAAACATTAAAGTCCTTTCCTGTTTGCCTGTTCCGGATTTGCAGAGAGCCACAGGCTGATCTGGAAGTTTCTGTTATTTTCGAGAACAGAACGGTGCTGAGCATAAAGTCCTTCTTGGGACCCTTGCCGTCTTCCAGTTCTACCTCCCTCAAGCTCGCCCTGGAGCCTCTGTCTAGCTCAAGACTCCAGACACCTGTGCCCTCCTCCTCCCCTGTCCCAAACTACACTAGGACGCCCCTTTGTACAGACACCTCATCTCAAGCCGGCTGTCTGGGCGGCTCTCTGCAGCTCTCTCTGTGTGACCCTGTGACATCCATCTTGGACTGTTGACCTCTCTTCTGCTCATGTTGGATTTAGCACCTAGAGAGCGTGCGCTGGCTCCACCCCCGTCCTCCTCGCCATTATGAGTCATGGCTCTTTACCAGCAGGGTTATTCTTCTGACCTTACCACCCGCGTGTCTGCCTCTCTCTAGGAAAACTCCATGCGCTGCATTTTATCTCTGAGCCCGGAAACATTGCCAGGAGGAGGGCACGGCCAGACACAGCGTCATGGCAACAAGATGCCGTCCTTACTCCCTCTTCTGCCTTTCCTCTCAGCATCCTGGACTGCTGACATTTTCCCAGAGACTCAGAGGAGGAGCAGCTGCTAGGAGGCAAAGCCAGAAAGATCGAAGGCCTGGCTCTGGAGACGCTAGCGCCCAAGAGTTCTGTCTGCTCTTCCTACAAACACCTTCCTACTGGCTAGTGTTGTGTTAGGCAAACAGAATTCTGTAGTTTTTAGAAAAGAAAACAGTCCAGATTTGGGATTTCAGGTGGTTTCACTTTCTCCACCTATCCTATAATTCCCTACACTGCATTTCTGTGTGGTTTAAAACTAGGCTGTCAGCTCACGCCCAGCCTCCGGCCAGCTTCTATATCCATGATGAGACACGGAGAAAGAGTCTTCTGACAGTTAGCAAAAGTGTTGTGGAAAAATTACAAAGATTTACAAAACGGGGAGGCTTCTTGGTTGAAATTTTGTTAGGTAAACAGGAGAGAGGTATTAGCAGGGTGGACTGTGTTGGACATGTGTGTTTGGAGTGGGGGTGGGGGTGGGGGGCTTGCATGGATATAGTCTTCATCTAACAGACATCCTCACCACCTAGAACACAGAGCCGGTGGTGACTCCCATTTTTAATAAGTCATGGGTTTTGAATGGACTGGCCAATGTGTAGGTCAGAAAGGCCCTGCCTATTCAACTCCTTGTGGGGGCGTTTGTGCTGAATGCCTATAGAATTGCGGACAGACCTGGGCTCCCGTGCCTTGGAAAATGTATCACCTAAGTAATGTGCATTATTTGGAGAGTTTCCTAAACATACTATAATGACATATACCAGGTACACACGCTGAACAAATGCCACACAGGCGTTGGAAATGTAGCTTTAAGGGACCGCAGAACATTCACAGGTATGACCAGAGTCCCCTTCAAACCTACAGTCACTCAACAAGAGTCTGGACACATACTGAAGCTCTATTTTTAAAACACTGCCATTTGACCCACATGGTTTCTGGCCCAACTACCCAGTCAATAAAAACAGCTTAATTCTGGTCATGGTAAGATTCTTGGAATACCGGACCTGTCTTTGGGATATCACACAAACAGGAACGGTTTGTGCGAGCAGAATAGTGAAATATAGATTTAAATGTAAATTTCCTACTTTCGAAAGTTCTGGAGATCAATGGCTTGGCAGCTGGCTGAGGCTGGTCTGTTTGCAGTTTCGAGTTCCCATCACAGACTGCCAGTTTGGTGCCAGCAAGCTGTCTTCCAATGAATGTTCCAGAAAACATTTATTTCAAGATTTGTGGAAGGAGAGCCAAACTTCCCGAGCTTCGGTTATGCGAAACACCGTCGCTATTTCTGCCTTTTGTGAATCTTCCGTGTCCGGGGTTAATAAGCAAGGCGTTTTAAAAAATGTTCTGTTTGCCTTTCTAAAGAGGAGTCTGACTCCAGAATCATTAAGGGGTAAAAATGCTTTTAATCTCGCACAGCCTAATGGATAATGTCATTAAAATAAGCGATGGCTATGCAGGTGAAGGTGCCTGCTGAACAGGGCTTGGAGGCCTGAGTCTGGTCCCAGAACTTTAGAAAAATGCAAAGCTGTGATATGACAATCACATGTGCACATGTGTGTACACACACATACCACCACCCCCAATAATATTTTAGAAGACGTTTAAAACCACTATCGTGACGTATGCAACACTCCCTTCTGCAATCCGCAGTCCCTTGTCTTCTGCCTATAAATGCTCAAACCCCCCTCCCCAAGAGGTCTGTTCCTCCCTCCCCTCACAGCAAGCCCCCTCCCCCCCCTACAGTCTGCAGTCTACTAAGAGCATCCCTCCGGGTCAGGCTTCGGGGCAGGATGCTCTCCGCAGACGATGGCGGTGCACACAGCAGCGCCCACGGTGTCTATGCCTCCCTGGTACCTGCCACCAATGTCTTCTTTCTTTTCCTAGCACCTGGAAACGGCAGGTCACTAGACCCTTTGTTAAGTGCACGAGTAACTGAATGAGGCCGGAGCTGAACTCACGGCCAACGTGTGTTCGTTCTTCAGAGTCAGACAATGAATAAAAGTCCGGAAAATGTACAGTCAGGTATTGATTTCACTTGGGACTGGAAAAAGCGGTTCAAAGTCTGATTCTCAGACCCATTCCACCACACCCTAAGTTTTTTTTGGGGGGGGGGGAGGGGGTTACAGAAAATCACCTGTAAGCTTTGTAGACATGCGAATCAAGCAGCAGCCAAAGCTACAAAACCAGAGAGGATCCTGGACAGGCCAACCAGGGCACTGAAATCAAACGCACTGCTTGAAGCCTGGCAGGCAGTTCCCCGAACTTCCCCGGCAGAGAGTTAGCAGTGTGTAGGTATTTGAGAACCTGCTATTAATGGAACATCACAGGAGGGGTGAGACAGAGAAACTGAGGCTCACAGGCACATGCTGGTCTGGCTTTCTGATGTGCTGATGGAGGCCTCATACAGGCCACCACATGTTACCACAGAGCTGTGGGTGCACTGGATGGGAGGCAGGAGCAGAGAGCTGGTCGCCACACCCTGGGACTGTCCGTGGTCTGATGTTCATGGCTCTGAGCTATGAAATGGTTGCTGAGCAGAGCAGGGTTCAGGTGGTCCAGATCCATGGGGATTTCTGTGGGGTTTGCCTGTGTTGAAGTTGGGAGTCAGTCGTCATGGGAACAGAATGGACATTACATCCTTTTTGCCTCCTCTTGAGCCTCAGGTTTGGGGGCATGTGGGTTTCGGTGACTTGAGAACTAAACGTCTACATTTTAAAGCTTGTGCCCCATGGTTGGTGTGCCAGACCTGTCTGCCCAAGGAGGACTGTTCCACAACTACCTCAGGCTGCCCTGGTCGAACACTCTTGAATTCTACTGCCATACACTCTTTTGATGAAACAGAGCATCGGCCATTGGTTGACAACCGTGATTAGAGCCACAACCTGGGGAGCCTGCACACAGGTGACAAGAACCCACGTAATCTGTGATAGACAGTTCCCTTTCTCTGCACACTTTTTGTGAGATGTTAGAGTGTTCGGCATGTTAGAAATAAGCTCAAGTGTATTAGCGACCTAAGGCAGGTAGAAGGCCGGGACTCAGTCGGAGACCAGCTTCTATCATGATCTGGTTAGCCTTAGCAATGGACGGCACCGTTCTCTGGCCTTGGGTCCTGATGCGATGTGACCAGCTGCCTCAAACTCCTGCCACTGCGAGTTCTCCACCAGGGTGGCCTCACAGCAAAGGGGGAAAGTCACGGATACACCCAGCTTTCAAAGTTTTTTGTGCTCCATCCTATCTTTGAACCCAAGATGCGATAGGGTACCTGATTGGAGGGCCTCTCAAGGTGGGGAGAGGGACAGATATGGTGCTACCTTGGCACGAGGACTCACAATAAATGCTGTTAACTGGGAACGCAGGCAGAATGGCTCTTTCCCCCAAAGCTAAAGATGCATAGCTACAAAGCATCCGAACCCTCTTCCCCAAGGGGAAACTGCTAATTAAGACCAAAGTCTACCATAGTTTGGACGGCCTTCTGTGCATAATGGAAGGCTCCCTTCATTAGTAGAGCTTCTCTTTCTCTGGCCTTGTCTGGGGAATTCAAAACCCCTACACACACCTTTACCTGAGGAAGGCCACGTTGTCTTAGTTAGAGTTCAGGATCAACTTCCTTTCTCTGGATAAGAACCTGGTTCAGCTAGCACCTGGGATTCCGGAATGCTTTTCCTATGCTAATGAGGCATTTCAGTCCTCCCTTCCTCCCCGCAAACTATAAGCCTTGAACGATCTGATTCCATGTATCTGGTCTTGGTGTGTCAGTGTGTGTTATTCACCATACGTACCTACAGGCCCCATCCACAAGGCAGGGAGAATCACACTGCCCCATGCACACGCCAAGTGGGTACTTGTCATTGTTCTGTGGCATGCTTAGAATCTCTAAACGACTGTTCCCGAGGCCCTCCAATCCATGGAGGAGATGCTAGCCCTTCTCCGTTATTCTCTTGGTTGCCCGCCCCCGCCATGCACCCTTGGTCTGTCACTCTGATAGCCCGGTTCTGCATTCCACAAGTGACATGCAAGACCTCCCTTGGATAAAAGACCTCCCACCCCAAACACAAACATGCGCAGCCTGGCCAGAGTTTTCCCTTAGACGGCCAGTTGAGTTTTCTGGTAGAGTGAAGGGTACATTACCAGATGTTCACTAGCAGGATCACAAGCGCAGACAACCTAAACTCTAACAGGATATAAAGGGTTCTTAGAAGTGATGGTCATTTTCGTCTGAGAAAAGGAAGAATGGTCATCTTAAATAGTATTTCCTGGGGGGAATACAGGAAGTGTTTAGAACCTTCCAGAATAATGTCGTTTTATACGTGTCCTCAGTGCTAAACGCAAGAGCAGACTGTTTCTAACAGTTGGCTTCCTGATGTCAGACACTGACCACTGGAAACAGGTCGGGATACAAGGGACTCACCTCCGTTTTTATTTTTCCAGAACCCTCAAGACCGGCATGTACACAATGCCACAATGCCCTCCGTTTGTTCCTCAGAAGGATATACAACACACACACACACACACACACACACACACACACACACACACCACAGGCTGGAGACATGAAAAATGGCAAACCTACTTAAATCTTGTGTCTAGCTCTCTGTAAAGATCTGCGTGGGCTAAAGACTGTTCCAGACTAGTGAGAGAAAGGTCCGAGTGATCTTGTCAAGAAAGCTAGTGAGGGTGTAAAGTAAACTAGACAATTTCCCTATCACCCAATTCATCTCTCCTGGATTATCCCTGGCTCTACCACGGAGACAAAGACTCACGTCTACAGGCAGACACTATGAAGCTGGACTCTCTCAAGTGTGTGGGCAAGGGCTGTGACAGCCACAGGAACGCACTGTGGAAGGGCCTGGAGACATTATGCCCTTCAGAACAAAGTCTAAATGAGAGAGCTGTCGCCAGTTCCCTTAACAGCATGCTAGGCTTTGATGTGCACTGTCTGCTGCCGCCACCAACAGCCCTGCGAGGAACGCTCTGCTCTGGCCTGGTTGCATGAGCTGAGGAAAGCCGGACTGGGGACAATGGCGTAGTTTCCAGAATCCCTCAAGACAGCGGTGTGGCGGATGTTGCCTTCGAACTGGAAGCCATGGTCCCGTCAAACAACCTGCGCTCCGAGTTTCAGGTAAAACAATGGGGGCTTGCCACTGTTTTCACCCAACAACAAAAATCAACTTGCTTAATTATGTCGGGAGAAAGTCAGTGTCTCCAAATGAAGGAGACAGTTAAGCAGAACACGATGTGGAGGAACAGTTGGTGCCGAGGGAGAAAAGGATCTGTACTAAGTGTTCACAGGCGCCACAGAGCGAAGCAACAGCCACACACTCCCTGGGGTCCTAAAATTAGAAAAGGCAGCTCCCTGTAAATCAATCAGTCAATCAATCAACCTAAAAAAAATGGGGGGAGGGGAAGCTCCAGGGTTGCATAGGGATCCCCATCTGAGTTCAGGACTAAAGTTCAGTCAGGAAAATTAACGTGGGGGCTGGGAAGATGGCTCAGTGGGGTAAGGGGCTGGCTATGCAAGCAGGAGAGCCTGAGTCTGGGTCCCCAGCATACATTAAACATCTGGCAATGGTGGCCCGTGGATCTCCATCCCCAGTGCTGACCTGGGGAGACAGGCAAGATCCCAGAGACTTGCAGTCCAGCCAGCCTACTCAAAACCGTGAGCTGCGATAGTGAGAGGCCATGCCTTCAAAAAAAAAAAAAAAAGTGAGGTTGAGCAGTGAGAAAAACACCACAGAGTTAACCGCTGGCTCCATGGGCTCCCACTCGTGCAAGTGTGCATGCCCACGCACAGGTCACTTGCCTGCAGCGAACACGAAAT
Source organism: Apodemus agrarius (assembly GCA_964023405.1). NCBI lineage: Eukaryota > Metazoa > Chordata > Mammalia > Rodentia > Muridae > Apodemus > Apodemus agrarius. Next base: position 34,492,046 of record OZ030027.1, on the reverse strand, counting down.
GGCAGGTACAGCATAGAGAAATGGAGCGGCCAGCACAAATTTTCAGAACTACAGCTGCCCTTGGAATGCAAATCCCAGCTGGGCCTGGTGGTGCGCCCCTTTAATCCCAGCGCTCAGAAGGCAGAGGCTGGAGGATCTCGGAGTTTGGAGCCAGCCTAGTCTATGTAGTGTATTCCAGAACACAGAGAAACTTGTCTCAAAGTAAAATAAAATATATATGTATATGGTAGTGGTGACCCCAAAAAACAAAAATATATTATATGTTATAATGGAATTTATTTTGTTTACTGGTTAATTACCATTTTTAAAATGGAGGCAAAAAAAAAAAAGGGAAAGCAAAACACATTTTTTTTCTTCTATTAAAAAAAAGAAAGATGAAGACACTGGGCAGGGACTGGGGACATAGCTCATTCCTGTAGAGTTTGCTTAGAATGCATGAAGTCTGGGTTTCAATTCCCAACACCATGCAAACCAGGCCACGCCAGGCCAGGCCAGGCATGGTAGCCAATACCTGCGATTCTAGCATTCGGAAGCCAGGGGTAGAAGGATCAGAAACTCAAAGTCATCCTAACCTATACTGCAAGTTAGAAGACAGCCCGGGTTACATGATCCTGTCAGCCTGGGCTACCTGATGCTGTCTCAACTAAATAAAACACAAAACCGAGTAGGGGCATGCTCTCCCCACATGCTCCCCCTTACAGACTATCCCTAAATCCCTTCTCTCCCCCATAGGTGTAACTCCTACCTCAGGAGAATTCTAGAAAACCAATTACATCTCAAAATTCTTATTCTTTTTCATACCCAGTTCAGTGATAAAAGATGGGTGTTTCTTCCTCATTGGAAACAATATCATACTGTAATGAGAGAACTTTACCAGGATACACTTATCTCAGCTCTGTTACTGCATCACTGGATGTAGGAGGAAAATCTACAGGACAGTTAGATAGCTGATTGAGCAGGCGATGGCAGTGCCCAGAAGTACGTCTCAATGGAGTTAAGACTAATAGAAGTTTACTAATAGAAGCTCTGGGCTTGGAGGAATTAGTCCTTATTATCCTGTATAAAACCGCCTAGTGTATTTGTTGGGGGGAAAACAAAGGGAGAAGCTATATGAATGATACTGATACACGCATGTACAGCGAGCAGGAAGTGAGCCTGTGGTACCTTCACAGGGCACATCGGCAACCTCCACGGGGCTGCCTCACACTCTACAGCAGCAGGTCAGACAGCACGAGCATTTTACAATATATATTTTATAACCGACTTTGCTAATTTTTCTAAGTGTTCCCTATCTTGGTTATCAGACATACTTTAGAATTTACATTTTTCTGTCCCGGGGCCATTACCCATAGGATGAGATGGGAGGGGATCTTCCACCTCTCTGTGGAAAGGTTGAGGGACATGAGTAGCTCAACCCCCTTGATTTCAGTTCAGCACACTCTCAGACAGACAGGCCTGGCCTGGCATTCTGGGCGCTGGATAGTTGGCTCAGTAGTAAAGAGCACCGGCTATTTTTCAGGAGGACCTGGGTTTGGTTCCCCGCACCTACAAAGTAGCTGATAAACATCTGTAACTCCAGTTCCAGGGGATTTGGTACTCTCTTCTGGTCTCCATGGGCACCAGGCAAACATGTGGTGCACAGATGCACACCCAGGCAGAGCACTCATATACATTAGATAGATAGATAGATAAATAGATAGATAGATAGATAGATAGATAGATAGATAGTAGATAAGATAGATGAATAGATAGATGGTAGATAGAATAGATGGATAGATAAGATAGAAAGAAAGAGAGAGAGAGAGAAAGGAAGGAAGGAAGAAAGAAATGTAGGTAGGTAGATGATAGATACAATACATGGATAGACAGATGTTAGATAGATAGATAGATAGATAGATAGATAAGATGGATAGATTGGATGGATGGATGGATGGATGGATGGATGGATGGATGGCAGATAATAGATGAACAGGTAGAAATTAGTGCATGGGGCTGGAGAGATGGCTCAGTGGATAAGAGCACTAACTCCTTTTCCAGAGGTCCTGAGTTCAAATCCCAGCAACCACATGGTGGCTCACAACCATCTATAATGAGATCTGATGCCCTCTTCTGGTATGTCTGAAGACAGCTACAGTATATAATAAATAAATAAATCTTTAAAAAAAAAAAGAAATTAGTGCATGAAATCATTAAGTACACTAGAGGAATGTCAACCACATAGACCCTCTGTTGATAAGGAATCTAAAACCATCGCTGGAAGGAAATGGGCCAGCAGAGGCTCAAGACCACACTTCTCCAACAACGGCTTCAGTCACAGAGACTCAAAGAATATTCAAGCTCGCGTGTATCGGAGTGCTGGGCTCACTCAGCCACGCCCTCATCATCTTGGTTCTGGGCTACTATTACTGTTGGCGTAACTGTCTGCCGGGACTCACGTGACTTCTGTAACGATGTGATCAAATGTATACGTTAACTTTTTAAAACTAGTCCTCGCAATATGCGTAATTGAGACTGTGGTGGTTTGAAAGAAGGTGGTCCCGTACACTCACAGAGAGTGGCAGTATTGGAAGTGTGGCCTCACTGAAGCAGGTATGGCCTAGTCAGAAGAAATGTGTCCCGGGGTTGGGGGTTGGGGGGTGGGGGGGAGGGACTTTGGGGTTTCAGACGCTCAAGCCTGGCCCAGTGTCATGCCTGCCAACTTGGTATAGAACTCTCAGCTCCTTCTCCAACAGCATGTCTACACACCACATGCTTCCAGCCATGATGACAATGGACCAGACCTCCGAATTTAAAAAAAGCTCTATTAAATGCTCTCCTTTCTAAGAGCTGACGTGGTCATGGTGTCTCTTCACAGCAATGAAGCCCTAACTAGCACAGACATGTAGAGCTATTTCTGGTTATCCTTTGAACTTCTACCAGGGCCTAGTGTTAGCACATTCTCGTAGCCCAAACTCGGCCATCAAAATGTTACCAAAGGCTTACAGCAGAGGCAGGCCCCTGCCCCAGTTCATTTGCTCGATTCCTCATTTAAGACTGAGTATAAATGTCTTCCACCGAAGTTTTTTAAAGATGTGGCTTATATCTAAATTGGCTTCTGAGACCCAAATGCCAGACTTTGGAAGCAAGGCCCCCAACTGTCACGTACAGCTGTCAAGTGCGCTCAAAGGATGGTGCAGGCTGGCAAAGGCGGGGTCTTGTTCCTTAGAAAGCAGAGGGCATGGGGCTCTTGGGAGGTGGCGTGCTGCCTCAGAGACGCCGTCTGGGGAGAAGTGAGCCTGCACACTGAGGCCAGCCTGAGAACTGGGAGGTGGTAACAGTCTCCTCACTACAGTCTCTGCAATGAAACTAAGCCAAGCCCTTAGCTGCCAGCCCTGGGGAAGCTGAAAAATGTCCCACCCTGAAGGAAGCCACTGGCCACCATCAGAAAGGAGCAAAAGCATCACAGTCCACGAGTTTGCCAGACTTCACTGACCTTGAGTGGGAACATCACACTGCCACCTTTCCCAAGTCCCTGTCACCAGGAACCTGCTAGAAGTGATGGATTGCTATTCTTATTGCTATATACGCGATCATCAGATAAATACAGAATCCAGACGCAGGTAGGATTGATTCTGCACCTTACCACAGGCTGTTAACACGAATCCACGCATCTTAGGCTGAGGTATACAAGAAAGTTGGGAAGCGACCTACGTGCCTCAGAAGGAGTTGAAGTGTACAGGATTTTAACTAGCAAGATAAAGTGTCTGTCTGCAGGCACTGAGGCTGGACAGCTCCTGGCCAGCCTTTCTAGAGTGGCACAGCAGCAGACACAGAGGCCCCGCCTCCACAAGAATGAAGGCGAGAACCAATCCCAATATGTCTCATGGCATGTCTACGCCCATACTTACACATAAGGACACACACAAATAAAACTGACAGGCATATAAACTTACAATTAGTGACTACGAAGAAAAACTCCTATCGCTGATGTCACCATCGGCAGAATAATAAGATAATTCATAGACCCGGAGAACCGGCCCCACGGTTCGGAGCACCGACTGCTCTTGCAGAGGACCCGGGTTGCATTACCAGTAGTCACATGGAGGCTCAGGACTGCCTATAGCCAGTTCCCAGGGCTCCGGTGCCTCCCTTGGGCCTCTGCAGGCACTCACTGCACACACTTGATGCACAGACATGCAGGCAGGCGAGATGAAGCCTTAAAAGACGCAACTGTAATTTTTAAAAAGATTTAGAGGAGATAGGACAATCTAGTAAGTTCCGCCATGGTGTCAAGTGCGAGCCGCTTTGATCCAAATCCGGTAGAGCGGATGTTAGGGACACAGAGTGGCATCAGGATGGGGGCCCTCGGCTTGACTCTGCTCAAGCTAGCTGTGTGACCTGAGGAGATGAGGGCTGCATTCTCACTGGGTTGTTAGGAAAAGAAACTAAGTTGCAGCCGGGTGGCGGTGGCCCACGCCTGTAATCCCACAGGCGGATTTCTGAGTTCGAGGCCAGCCTGGTCTACAGAGTGAGTTCCAGGACAGCCAGGGCTATACAGAGAAACCCTGTCTCGAAAAATCCAAACAACAACAACAACAACAACAACAACAACAAAACAGAAAGAAAGAAAGAAAGAAAGAAAGAAAGGAAGGAAGGAAGGAAGGAAGGAAGGAAGGAAGGAAGGAAGAAGAAACTAAGTTGCAAAGACCCCAGCACAGCAGAGGCTCAGTGCACAGCAATGAGCAGTATTATTCTTTAGTAACGTCAATAAACATGACTCAAGGGACTGGAAGGATGGCTCAGTGGTTAAGGGTAGTGGCTGCTCTTGCAGAGGACCTGGGTTCTATTCCCAGTGCCTATCTGGCTGCTCACAACCACCTGCAACTCTAGTCCAAGGGGATCCGATGGCCTCTTCTGCACTCTGTGGGTATGGTCATGCATGTGAGACACACGCAGGCAAAACACGTATGCACATAAAGTCAAAAAGTACAAAGCACGTCACTTGCTAAGCAAGCGTGGGGATTAGAGTTCGAATTCCCAGCACCCACGCAGATGACAGGGGGCTATCCTGTGGTCTCTTGCTTGAGGCAGAAAAGGGGGGGAGGTAGGGAGTCCTAGAGCAAGCTGGTTGGCCAGACTAGCTAAGATGGAGACATCTGGCCTGTCCCTTCCATGATAAGGTGGAAAATCACTAAGGAAGATACCCAGCATCACCCCTGGCCCCCACATGCATGTATGCACACACGGACACACAAACACACACACAAACACACACGCGCACACACACACACACACACACAAATATATATACACTCATCCTGACTCCAGGTTTCTCCAATGAGAAATGTACACTGAAATGTAGGTTGCCCAGGTAAGTGTGGATTTCAGTCACTCTTATATTAAAATGCATTTTACCTGAAATTTGAGTTTAACAGGGTGTCTGCCTGTTGTTTTTAGTAACTGGAAACCCCAGCTGTAAGACCCTTTCTGAAAGCCGGGCTCTGAAAGCCGGGCGTGGTGGTGCACGCCTGTAATCCCAGCACTCGGGAGGCAGAGGCAGGCGGATTTCTGAGTCCGAGGCCAGCCTGGTCTCCAGAGTGAGTTCCAGGACAGCCAGGGCTATACAGAGAGACCCTGTCTCGAATAACAAAAAAAAAAAAAAAAAAAAAAAAAAAAAAAAAAGACCCTTTCTGAGTGCTTCACCCATGGAACTCGAGTGGAAACTGACTTTTTGTTATTGTTCTGGAGACAGTGTGTACGTGCAGGCATCTCCCGATGTAGCCCAGGCTAGCCTTCAACTTGAGGCAATCTCCCTACCTCAGCATCCCAAATGCCAGGCTGTGGATGTGTGCCAAGTGTCTGCAGGAAAACTAACACCGCGTCTTCGCATAAGTTAAGTTTCCTCAGGTTCCCAAGGAGTTTTTATTCCCTGCTGTTAGCAGGGACCTGCTCTAAATGGCTGGCGTCTTCACTCCGCTGAACTGCACTGCCATCTCGAAGCTGTGGTTGTCCTCCGTCCCCGCCCCTCCTCCCATTTTCAGAGCCCAGGCATCTTTCCCACGCCAAGAGGATTTGCAAAGCCTCACTCTGCATCACCACAGGGAGCGCAGCAAGTGCCTGTCACTGTCCCCTCTCCTTTCTGAGTTCTTACTCCTGAGGGCTCTACTTTCAGCTATAACACATGACGTTGCTAAGCCCCCAAGAACATGTCATGCAAGGATCTCAGACAGTACACGGCTCCAGGCCCGGGCCTCACGGCCTGTTGCTCTGCGTGTCCCATCAGGAAGACAAGGCTCTTCTCTGAAGAGCCCCATGGAGATGGTGAGCGCCCGTGGCTGAAACCTGCCTGCTAGGCACGGGTATTACCTTATCACAACAAGGCTACCCTGGCTCAGGAAGAGCCGCCGAGGCTCCTCAACAACCTCCCTGTGACTTGCTCACCAGTGCCAGGTCTTCAAGGACAGTGCTGGCTTCTCTCTACACAAAGCTGCCTCCTTGTTCTGCTCTACGGAGACACTTGCGGCTTCCGCCTCTCAAGTAAACTTCCAAGTAGGCACCCTGTTCTTGGGGCTGGCTTTGTGTCGCCACGCTCCCGCTTCTCAACAATGAATACAGGATGGCAGAGGCCTGGCCTTTCGTGGCATGCATCCTGCCCACATCTGACACAGATACTGAATGAAGGTTCGGTAATGTGTCTGAAGTTCTGGTGAGAGGGGAAAAAAGGGAGGACCACTTTCACTGAGGATCTCTCTCCCACTCAATCCCATTCCCCTCTGCTTTGTAAGGCGCTTGAGAATGAACGCCCACTGCGCCTGTGGCCTGGGTCTCCTACGGTCTTACTGGCTTTAATCCTCTTTCTTTTCAAAATCTAGTAATGCGAACGACAGAGCCAGAGTGTTCTGCGCTTTCCGTATTTCAGGTGCTCTCTCACATTCTGGAGAGCTAGCTGTTCGTAGTCGCTGAGCGCTGGCCAGCTCATCCACCAGGAAGTGAGCTCAGCTCCAAAGGCAGGATGCTTTTCCCTTACCGAGGTCTTGGAAACAACCCTAATGGAGCTCACGGAGTCACAAAGGGGACAGGTGGGGACACAGAAGACATGAAAGCAGTGGGAGGGTTAGCCAGAGGGTTGTGACGGGGACAAAAGTGGCCAACGGGTGACTCTGATGTAAATGTATGAAAACGTGCTCATGGGACGCATTGTTGTGCACCACTAATATCTAACGAATATTTAAATGATCAAGGTTTGAGAAACAGTGTAGTCAGACTTTTACGCGTAGAACAGATGTGTGCAGGTGTGGTGTCTGAGCATGAATCACTGAGAGGGTAAGGTGGAATAATAATACTTCCTTCTGACCCAGCGCACAGTCCTCCTTCTCAAGGCTGGAGGGGGAGGGAGAGGCGGGGGGGGGGGGGAGGGGGTCTGGGACCCACCTCAGATGCCACCTCGATGATGACTCTCGAGTCCTGTCACTTGTACCCAGTAAGGGAGTGGGTGTGCCTGTGCCCTGGGCTTCACCCACTTAACCGTGAGTGCTTCAAGTGACACTGCAGACGCACCCGACCCCTGGCAAGCCACGAGGAGCCTGTGCACCCTTCCCTTGGCCCAAGTCAGCCTCTGCCGTGGCTGGTTTGCCCTGGGGGTCCCCGAAGCGCGCTGCTTCATCCCGGAAAGGACAGGCCAATCCAGTCAGTTGTCTGGCTAGAGGATCGATTGCCTTAGAACTGCCCTGGAAACTGCTCAAGGGCGAAGATCTGTTTCATTTCCACATGTGCCTGGTCCTCACGTAGCTGCTGAAATGAATGACTGAATGAATGAACTAACTGTTGGGAAAAGAATCTTAAGCTAGAGTGAGGTCGAAAGCTTAGTAAATTAATAGATATATTTTACGGTAGAGCTTCCATGCACCAGGAAAAAAAAATGACAGCATAAATTTAAGAAATAACTTCCTTCAAATACTTCCATTAATATCTAATAAAAGCACTGTAAGAATGAAGTTTTAGAAGTAAAATTTCAATAAATCTCAATATTAAAAAAAATTACAGATACCCATTTCAGAATTACTGAAATGTATCTAAATATTCCTCGAGGCAATAAATACCCATTTCAGAATTACTGAAATACATCTAAATATTCCTCGAGGTAACAGATACCCATTTCAGAATTACTGAAATGTATCTAAATACTCCTCGAGGCAACTTCCCTGAGTTTCTGTAAAAGACGCATTGATCAAACAAACCTCGATACACCATCAAGCAGAAAAATTAAAATAAGCTGGGAAAGTACTATTTCATATACAATAGTCTTATGTACTAAACTTATAAAACGCAGAAAATACTGAAAGTCAATTATTTGTTTTGCCCCCTCCCATCCCCCCCCCCCGTCATGTAACTGAGATAACAACATATTCCAGTAAAGTCCTTATTGTCCCCCAAACCCTGGAACATCTGAGTCAATGGACTTGGCCTGACTCTCTGAATCTTGTCAGTACAGTACGGCCTCGCAGGGGATAGCTAGTGGACACAATTTTTAACACCTTGTCTTAGAAATATCAGGCTCTTTAGTTAATGGAGGAGGAACTGCAGTTTGTGGACTTCTGTTTCCTCTAAAGAATCTGTACCATCCCTACAGAAAACCCCCTAGCTCATGCATCCAACAACAGACTATAGTGAACTGGGCATGACATGCCTCGGGACAACTGGTTTACCTCACCTACCTACAGGCGATGCCTACAGACAAATCAGTGCCTGGGCTTTAAAAATCCATTTTAAAAATTTACAGCCAGTCCTACTCCTCCACACCAAATATAGACTACAAAGGATGGCTTAGCAGGTAAGACAGCTGGCCTGACAACCACCAAGCCTGACAACATGAGTTATCTTTGCGATGCACGGAACACAAAGAGCCCGACTCCTCCAGGTTGTCCTCTAACTCCAGATGCATGTCCTGGTGTGTGTGAGTCGGCACATGAATACAAGTAATTAAGATATTTAAAAAAAAAAATGCTTAGAATGCTCCCGTGACACACATTGGGCTGCCTTACCCAGAACTGCTATATGGGAACTTTCAATTACAGAGACTTTGGTGGCCAGATTTCTGTTTTATATAAATGGAACCATTATTGCTCTGAATTCTTGAGTTGAACACCGTTTCCTTTATAATCAACAAGGCAGATTTCTAACATGAAAAAAAATTCACCAGTATATTGAAATTATTACCATGATATATATATATATATATATATATATATATATATATAATCTGTCTCATGTCTTCCATTGAAACCACCACCCTTGAATACATAATAGATAAATAGTAACACATCAACGCAACTCACTAAGAAGGGTAGCTGCAGGTGATTACTCCAGAAGACAATATTGGACCAGCAGAGGGAAGCTCACTGAATAAGCACAGGAACAACTTCAAAGAAAAAAGAGGAAAAAGAAAACTTAAGTAATTAGTGGTCATATACCTATCTTGTTCCTTGATATGGAATCAGAAAAAAAAAATAAATAAATAACCCTATGGGTTAATTAGAGAGAACACAAAATACACTCTTTTGATCCTTAGGGTGTTAGAATGATTACGCCTGGCTCCGCTGGGAGTTTACGTAGAACGCTGACGTCATCAGCAGCCTGAGCGCTCCCTGCACCTACGGGGCTTCAGGCTTTCCGGATGCAATCTTGGTTGGCCGCACCTGGAGGCTGGTGCTCTCAAACGGGTGCACGGGAGAGGGCATTAGAAAGAAGAGGGGCAGACCGGGTCTCAATCGTCACCCAGGTGAAGATGGTGGCACTGGAAGGACCTGAGAGCATCGGCGTGTCCCTGAGCCATTGCCTGCGGTAGCATGTGCTAACTCCCAGGCATGTCGCTTGCGGTGCGCTCCTCTTACCAAGACCACCAGGCTAGCCCGAGACTTACATAGCGTGGCGATCTTTTAAGGGGTCCGTCGCAATTGCATTCACAAAGAACTGTGGTTTGTTCTTACACATTCATACCAGCAAACGCAGAGAACCTTAGTGGAAGGGGCTCTCCCAGCTGACACCTCAGGGACTAACAGCACAGGAGTGAGGAGCACGTGACTGCGAGGGAGGCAGCCAGCCACTCGCAACTCAGCACGCATGCGTGTGGGATCAGCTGACTTGCCAACGTCTGGGATGGGAAGATGTCAGGGACTGCATAGAGCTTTATCCGCCGGCAAGGGGATGGGTTTAAGGGTGACTGTGTGTGGAGTGGGAGGGGTAAGCTCTCAGGCATAGCAGTGATAACCATGGCAGCCCTGGTCGCCTTCCACACGGGGGCACAGTGACCTCTACTGGTAGAGACACAGAGTGCTGATGTGATTCTCCCCTAAACAAGCCCAGTTGGCCACAGGGGTGTGTACACCACAGAAAGAACCGTACAGCGCTTTAGAAGTTAATCCTGCAGGCAATACAGAACACTGCCAAAGTTATCGAAGCAGCTGTAGAAATATTTTTGAGGTGTCTCCGGCATAACCGGTTTCCACAGGCACCAAACCACTGAACGAAAGAATTCGTCAAGATGTGTTGCAACTCCCCAAGGTCAACTTTCTCGTGAACACTTGTTTTCTTGTTTTCAAACCAACGGTTAAAGCTCTGGACTTTTCCTTTAATTCCTAACAGTTGCCAGAAATACACTGAAGACATTGTCAAGTTTATATATAGTAACTTGGGATAATTAAATTCAACCTGGATAGGAAAAAAAATGTCAAAAGACATACCTCACCCCAAGGGCCCTGAAACGCCACCCTGTAACACGGGGACACACGTGGGCCAGAGACGGGAGTACATGTGTACAAGAACAGAGGAATGTATTCTTAAATCTTACGGGCTGAAATAATTTCCTTAATAACTTTGTTCTTATAAGTTTCTACTACAGAGAATGAAATGGTAAAGAAGAAACACCGGTGATGTATAGTAAAGTCCATCCTGACATCAGAGAAATAACAGCTTCTTTTAATCCTCCCTGACCTTTTTTTTTTTTTCTGCTTTTGTTTTTATTGCACATAAATAAAAATAACTGCAGGCTGGTGAGTCCACCTCTCCACAGAAAACAGACACGGCTTGGGCTGGAGAGATGGCTCAACCGTTAAGAGACTAGACTCACTTTCAAACGTATCAGAAAAGACACCCAGCCTAGGTACAGAGCTTACGGAGAGGAATGGGGAAATGAAGACATCCTTACTTAACTCTGTAAATACAACAGTTTTTCATTATTCCTATTTGCTCTTATGCTTGTATTTGCTGCTGTATTTACAAGATAGGTCCAGAGACCCAAGGGCGAATCAAACACCACCCCTGATCCAAGCAACATCAGCAGGACATTTCAAACAACTCTTCCTTAAAACACAAAGTTTTTCATCAATAATGTAAGGCTTATCAGCGATCCCTCAGGCAACACCACCTGCAACACCACCTGCTTCAGCACTCCTCTCCTCTCCTCTCAGACCAGCAGACCTGTGAGTCACAGCCCTTTGGGGATCCTAGACCCTTTCCCAGGGGTCGCCTAAGACCGTTGGAAAACAGATATTTATAATATGGCTCATAACAGTAGCAAAATTACAGCTATGAAACAGCAATGGAATGATTTTGTGGGGTCACGGCAGCGTGAGGCACTGTAGTAAAAGGTCATAGCCTTGGGGAGGTTGAGAACCACCGGGCTAGACAATGGGATGACACGGGAAATTATGCTTCTGGGTCAAGGGCCATTAGCATTATCAGGAATGCAAACAATTCCGTTTAGTTAACCAGTGCCTTCGGGATGCGTTTAGGATTGAGGCAGGACAGAATGGCAGGACAGGGGAATTGAAGATGCCAGGAAAGGAAAGAGTCCTCCAAGCCAGGGGTTCTGGGTCACAGCGCTGGGTGCCTGCACGTCCAGAGTGTCAGTCAACACAGCTGAAGGAACCCCTGCACAGGTCACGGGTACAAAGACTACATACTCCATCTGCCGGGGAGATGTCTCAACAACTGAAGCAGTTAATGAGGACCTGGGGTGTAGACCATTTAGCAGAATGCTGGTTTAACGTGCATGATACCCTGGGGGTGAGTCCCAGCATCAAGTGCAACCAGAGGTGCCGCACCTCAGTAATCCCAGCCTCCGGGGAGGTGAAGGGGAAAGTGAGGAGACCGCTCTGCCTCCCAGCCTCCTAGCCTACTCCGAGATCGCAGGTCCAGGTCAGTGCCCTCTGTATGCAAAGCTGACGCCAAAGCGACAAAGTCAACTCCAACCTTTCTAAAGAGTTCTGGTTTTGAGTGAAAAACTCCCACATAAATTCTGATACCTATGCCACACCGAAAAAGACATCCAGGAATACGGCAACATTGTTTAAAGCTCTGCCTAAACCCGGAATAAGCGAGAGAAAAACAAGAAGCGACTGAAACAATCCCCGGGGGCGTTTGGTGAGTGGGTTTCGGTTAACCAGGGAGTGGGATTTCACGGCAGCTTCACAAAGCGATCCAGATGTGTGCAGGGACCAGTGAGGCTGGCCGGCTGGTGACTAATTCATAGCTTATGGTCCGGCTTGCATTGTGTACAATGGACACCCAGTAAGAAAAATGACACACCACATTCTGGGGGGTATGGGGGTAGCTCAGTGGACAGGCAGCTTGTTCTGCAAGGATAACGACGTGAGTTCAAATCCTAAGCAACCACATTAAAAACAACAACATCCTGGGCTGGTCTTGCCAGAGTATGACTCCAGAGTATTACTTCTAATAGCCAGAAACTGGAAAGAACCCAGATGTCCCTCAACAGAGGAATGGATACAGAAGATGTGGTACACTTACACAATGGAGTGCTCCTCAGCTATTAAAAACAATGAATTCATGAAATTCTTAGGCAAGGATGGAGCTAGAAAATATCATCCTGAGTGATGTGACTCAGTCACAAAGGAACAAACAATGGTATGCACTCACTGCTAAGTGGATATTAGCCCAAAAGCTCGGAATATCCAAGATACAATTCACAGACCACATGAAGCTCAAGAAGAAAAACCAAAGTGTGGATACTTCAATCCTTCTTACAAGGGGGATCAAAATACCCATGGCTCACAGCCGACCAATAGACTGAGCATAGGGTCCCCAATGGAGGAGCTAGAGAAAGGATCAAAGGAGCTGAAAGGGTTTGCAGCCCCATAGGAGGAACAACAATATGAACCAAGCAGTACCCCAGAGCTCCCAGGGACTAAACCATCAATCAAAGATTACACATGGAGGGACCCATGGCTCCAGCTGCACATGTAGCAGAGGATGGCCTTTTCAGACATCAATGAGAGGGGAGGCCATTGGTCCTGTGAAGGCTTGATGCCCCAGTGTAGAGGAATGCCAGGATAGGGAAGTGGGAGGGAGGGGCTGGTAAGCAGGGGAAGGGGAATGGGATAGGGGGTTTTGGGGGGGGAATAAGGAAAGGGGATAACATTTGGTATGTAACTAAAGAAAATATCTAATAGAAAACAAAAACAAAAACCCCACCCTTGGCTGTACTTGCCTGTGACTCCAGAGTTTAGGGAGACAGGAGGATCTAGAGAGCTTCCTGGCTAGACAGTGTAGCTGAAAGGGTCAGAGAGCCTTGTCTCAAAGTAAAGAGGTGCACAGCCACGGAGGAAGGCACCTGATGCCCTGCTGTGGGCCCCAGATGTGTGCTCACGGCTGGACCCCAGGCAGGCACGCACTGGACCAAGCATTGCGGGAGTGTGCGGTGGGGTGCATCTCTCTGAATAACCAGAGGGAAAGATCGGTGTGAGGGGTTCTCGAGACAAAATCTTCAGGCTAGGTGTGTCTAACCTTTAGTGTTTTCTGGACTAATAAATTAATCTAATACAGTCATTTGTCAAGAAAAAGACCCATTTGGAGGAAGAGCTGAAAGACCGAAGTGTGAAATGCCAGCGTTCCCAAGAGAAAATAAACCTGTCAAGAAGGCCCAGGGCGAAGGGGCGGGGAGAATTTCATAAGAGTTTCACAATTCTCAAAGATTTTCTTATGCTTCCGCTGTGCTCAAAGCATCACCCCAAATGCTCACACTCTGCGAAAAATGAGCCCTTTTCTTTTTCCCTTTGGTCTTTCAAGACAGAGTTTCTCCGTGTAGCCCTGGCTGTCCTGGAACTCGACAACGCGCCTGCCTCTGCCTCCCACGTGTTGGGATTAAAGGCGTGCGCCACCACTAGCAGGTAACTCTTCCATCTGTGGCAATTTCTGTTGCAAACATTGAAAAGCCTGTCTGTGACAGACACTACCTTGGCGTGTGATACTGCAAGGACCAATTATTGGTGCTAGTTCCCAAGCTATGGGGGTGGCAAAGTCTGTGCTTAGGATAGAATTCTTCGTGAGTGGAAGAAGGGAAAGAAAAAGAAAGGAAAGAAATCAAGACCATTGCGGTTGAGAACTGTACAGAATATAAGGATTCAAACAATACTTTTTTTTCTTTTCAAAACCGTTCAGACAGAGGCTAGGCTACGCAGGACAAAGCTCCTCTCTCGCTGAGCGGAGCTGAAACAAGAAAGTGAAACCAGAGCAGAATGGAGCTGAGGAGACCCAGAGGGGCTGGGGAGGGAGAGCACTGCTCATCAAGCTTAGTGAATAAGCCAGGAAGTAAGTATGACGTCATCTATATCCATCCACGTATCCATCCACCCATCCATCATCCACCCATCCATCCATCCATGCATCCATCATCCATCCATCCACCCACCCATCCATCAAGCCTTCCATCCATCCATCCATGCATCTATTATCCATCCATCCATCAAACCATCCATCCATCAAACCATCCATCCATCAAACCATCCATCCATCCACCCACCCACCCATCCATCTATCAAACCATCCATCCATCCATCCATCCATCCATCCACCCACCCACCCATCCATCCATCAAACCCTCCATCCATCCAACCATCCATCCACCCACCCACCCATCCATCCATCAAACCATCCATCCATCCACCCACCCACCCATCCATCCATCAAACCATCCATCCATCCATCCATCCACCCACCCATCCATCCATCAAACCCTCCATCCATCCATCCATCCATCCATCCATCCATCCACCCACCCATCCATCTATCAAACCATCCATCCATCCATCCATCCACCCACCCACCCATCCATCCATCAAACCCTCCATCCATCCATCCATCCATCCATCCATCCACCCACCCATCCATCCATCAAACCATCCATCCATCCATCCAACCATCCATCCACCCACCCACCCATCCATCCATCAAACCATCCATCCATCTACCCACCCACCCATCCATCCATCAAACCATCCATCCATCCATCCATCCATCCATCCATCAAACCATTCATCCATCCACCCACCCACCCATCCATCAAACCGTCCGTCCATCCATTTATTCATCCATTTACCCAGACATCTATCCATTCATCTATCCACCCATCAAGTAATCCATCCATCCATGAATCCATCAAACCATCCACCCATCCATCAAACCATCCATCCATTTATTCATCTATCTACCCAGCCATCTATCCATCCATCTATCCATCCATCAATCAATCCATCCATCAACCAATCCATCCATCCATCCATCCATGCATTCATCAAACCATCCATCCACCCATCAACTCATCTGTCCATCAAACCATCCACCCACCCATCCACCCACCCATCATCTACTTATCATCAATCTATATCTATCATCTATTGATCTATCATCTATATATTTATTCCACCATCTACCTACCCACCCATCAGTCATCTGCCGGCCGACCTCTCAGGTAGGAGGGTGAAATCCGGGGAAGGAAGACAAGGAGCAGGCATGGAGGCCGGAGAGGTTAATGGGAAGTGACGAAAATAAAAATGTCTTTGTGAAACTTATCGCTATAAACGGCTTATACTACAATTTGAAAACAAAATAGATTTTCCTTGAACTAAGGGGGGGGGGCGGCGCGGCTACCAGGGCCCTTAGTGGCGGAGATGCACTGGAAAACCTGAGCGCGCTACCTTGAACTGCTCAGTCCGCTCACTAGGAGCATGTGCATTGCATTACTGTGTGCTTTGCTATGTCAAGGGGTGTGTGTGTGTGTGTGTGTGTGTGAGAGAGAGAGGGGGGGGGAGGAAGAGGGAGAGGGATAGAGATTTCAAAGAAATGAGAGAGGAAACATGTAACTTTTAAATTCTACCCAAACAGTACGAGGATTGGATTAATTTGGAACCCAACAAGATAGTAGGGAAGAGAGAGATTATGTCTTTTCTGAGGAAGAAGAGAGGGGCAGGAGCAGAGAGCTTAAATTTACCCAAGGCAGTCCCCACTGACTTCGATAATCTGCTTTCAACACTGAGAACAATTTTATAACTCAGAAGGTTTGTGGCTGTAATGATCCCCAGGTCGAGGGTCCTGCCCGCTTAAAGACTGCTCATCTGGGGGTCTTCTGAGGGAGCTGGTCACGTGATCATAGAGTGCTTGGCCCCGTGAGCACATATCAGAACCCAAACCTTGCCCTAGTGAGCTGGAGGCAAAGCTGCTAGAAACGACAGAGGAGGAGGGACGGAGACACTGCGGGCTAAGTCCTTTAAAGCTGGCAGGGTGTGGGGGCAGCGCCAAGAGTCGCAGCTGCTCGGGAGGCCGAGGCTTCTGTCCGGGTGTGCAGGGGTACACTGGACAACACCAGGCGGGGCGAGGGAAAACAGTAAACACCTGCAAAAATTAACCAGCCAGGAATAATCCCAGCTCTCGGGAGAGGCCGGCAGATAGAAAGGGAGCTCCAGAGAAGCTCAACCTGCATAGCAGAACCCTGTCTCGAAAAACAGCAAAATTATAGCCCACTCCAAAGTAGATGCTGTATATATACACTGCTTCCTTCCTGTATGGTAAAACGTGCAGTGCATGCAATGCCGACAGAGGCCACAAGAGGGCACCAGATCCCCTGGAGCTGGAGTTACAGGGGATTGCTAAGGGCTGGGTGGTGGAAGAGGTGGTGAGGCAGCGGCCAGGGGCAGTCTGTGAGTGCGAGGCCAACCTGGGCTACAGAGCAAGTTCCACGATAGCCAGGGCTACACTGAGAAACCCTGTCTTGACATGCCCCCCACTTTTGGTCTTCTGAAAGAATGGCAAGAGCTGTGAGCACTGAACTCTATCCCCAGCCTCATCATTTTTATTTTTTGGGCCAGGGTCGCATGTAGCCCAGGCTGGCCTTGAACTCCTGATATTCCGGTTTCTCCAGTGTATTCCAGGTTACAGTGACTGTATTTATTTCACCCCTGCAATGCTATTTCTGGAATGTTCGGATGGCAGGAATTTCAGAATCTTCTTTTTCACTTAGAAACTCCAACCAAATATTTCGTGTCACGGGCTTTAGCTAATTCTTGTCCTTGTTGGAATCAATAAAACCTCTTTTTTTTTCTTCCTTAAAACACACAGCTAGGATGCAAAGAGAAACAGCAAGTCACCTGCACTGTGGTTGGGTGTAGACCTGGTGTACGAGGGAGTCCGGAAACCCCATTAATCACCAAACACCTCTTAGTTCCTTTAAAACAAGGGTAAAAATCAATCTATATTACAAATCAAATCAGCACAGGAGAGGCCAGGGCAAATCCCAGAGAGCTTCTTCAGGCAGGAGGCAGACACACAGCTACCTCCAGCCAGCCTGCTCTCCTTCAAACAAACACAACTCCTGGTTTACGGAGTTATCTGAATGTGAGCTACCGGATCTCTTCCTCCTGCCTTTGGGTGGCTCTCACTTCAGACAGCGGGCTTCCCTTTCAGATGCTGACAACATGGACACAGCTGCAAAGAGGCACTTTAGTTTCAGTGTTACCAAGAAGCCAGGAATGGATAGGATAGTATACTCTACCCATTCCTAGCCCAAGTAAAATGACCCTAAGTTGATGTTCTGTTACTTATCAGTTAAACATGTGGAAGTCTGAACTTAACATTTACACCAACCAAGGCCAAGAAGCCAGGACGGAACCAAGGAATGAATTAGTCAGTACCACCCCTGCGGGCACTCTGCAGAACTCCGCCACCGCTCCTAGATACTGCTGTGGAACCATAATTCTTACGGAATAAGAAAAGAAATTAAATTAAATTAAAAGCAAATTAAAAATGGGGACTGGAGAGATGACTCAGTTCAGAGCATTCATTGAATGTTAAGAGCACTGACTGCTCTTCCAGAGGTCCTGAGTTCAAATCCCAACAACCACATGGTGGCTCACAACCATCTGTAATGGGATCTGATGCCCTCTTCTGGTGTGTCTGAAGACAGCTGCAGTGTACGGACATATAATAAATAAATAAATCTTTAAAGGAAGAAAGGAAGAAGGGAAGAAAGGAAGAGAGAAAGAGACAGAGAGAGAGGAGGAAAGAAAGGAAGAAAGAAAGAAAGAAAGAAAGAAAGAGAAAGAAAAGAAACTAAATTAAATTAAAAGCAAATTAAAAATGAGGACTGGAGAGATGATTCAGTTAAGACCATTCATTGACTGCTCTTCCAGAGGTCCTGAGTTCAAATCCCAGCAAACACATGGTGGCTCACAACCATCTGTAATGAGAATGGATGCCCTCTTCTGGTGTGTCTGAAAACAGCTACAGTGTATTTACATATAATAAATAAATAAATAAATAAATCTTTTTTAAAAAAATGAGCTGACCAATTGGCAATAGCTTAAAAATGCATTCAGTGTATTCAATGGTCCTTACACCACCCTCTCAGAAGGTGTCTAATCATTGCAAGGGAGTTTTAAGTAGGCAGGACAGGAGGAAGTAGAAGTCTCTCGGCTCTTGCAATGGGTTAATGCTAGTTCCGTCAGAGAATGAACGTGGCGACGCTGCGGGCTGACGTGCTGGCGTGCTGGCTCCCTGTCTTCAACTCTTGGGGCGAGGGCCTGGGCTGTGTGACTTACTATGCAACAAGCACTGACTGCACTGTAAGGAACTCGAGGCTGGGAGGAAACGGCTCCGTGGTTTTGTAAAAGTGCATCCTATGCAAGCGAGAAGACCCGAGTTCAAATCCCTAGGACCCACATAAAAGCCAGATGCACAGTTCAAGACCCTGTCATCTCAGCCCCTGGGGCGAACCATGCGTAGGAAATGGGAGACACAGATCCTGCCTCAAACGGGGTGGGGGGGGGGAGGCACGTGAGGGGACATGCCCATGCAACTTCTCATGAATGTGCATGCACACACATGCTGGACAGTACAAAATCAGCTTCAAATACCAGCCGACCTAATGCTCTTCCGTGTCCACCTGAGAACTGAGACGCCCCAACGAAGCTGGTGGGAACCAAATCTAAATCTCTTTAGCGGGATGACAATTCCTCGGGAAGCTGCAATTCAGAATCTTTGTTTCCCAGAACCGAGCATATGCAAGAGTCACCTGGCTGGCTGGCTGTCCAAGGCCATGACACTCCTCGACACTTTTAGCTCAGTTGGGTCTCGAGTGGGCTGGGCCTGCATTGGTTTTTTTCAAACTGCATATTAACGGTGTGTGTGTGTGTGTGTGTGTGTGTGTGTGTGTGTGTATGTATGTATGTGTGTGATGCCTATACACAAAGGTCAGAGCGCAAACGTTGGGAGCCACGTCTCCCTTCCCCAGGATGGAACTCAGGTTGTCAGACTTGGTGGCGGGCACCTCTGACTAGCAGAGCCGTCTAAGCCAGCCTTTGGCCTGAATTGTTAAGCAAGTTCATTTGGGTGTTCTAATAGTTCTTAAGACCGTTCATGCTCTCCACACACCCTCAGAGGAACTCTGATCGTGGGAGATGTGAGATACCTTCCAAGTGAAATTCCTAATTTTTTCTAAGGGATCACTGCCCAGGCTCAACCACTACCCCCCAACACCCCCACCCCAACCCCCTGCTCAATGCCCCTCCCTCCTAACATGAGGCCATCCGCTCTCGGCGAATAGGGCTCAGATCTTGTTCACGCTCGGGAGGTGGTTTTGATGCATGGCTCTAGAGGATGCTCCCATCTGGAATGACTCTGACCCTTTCTGGGTCCCACAAGGCTCAGCCCAAATCATTTCCTTGTCTCATAGCCTGTGGCATCTTCACCTCCTTAGGGTACTGAAGCACTTGCCTGTATCCAACCATAGGTTCTGCTAGCCTATACCCACCCTCCCCCAATGTCTGTCTGTCTGTCTGTCTGTCTCTGTCTCTCTCTCTCTCTCTCTCTCTCTCTCTCTCTCTCTCTCTCACACACACACACACACACACACACACACACACACACACTATATCAAACTCCCAACATTCTAGGTCCTTCCAGACTATATAACATTGGCAAACTTGCCTAGTCTTTCTCTCCAATATGCCCAAACTCTCAAACAGAATGCCTGTATAACCGGGAAACAGTTTGATAGACAGCTCTCACAATCTTTTTTCTAGTTACCAGCAAATTCCAACTCAAGAAATAACGATAGCTTATTAGGGAAACACTGGGGTGACCGCCCCTCATCACACCTACACCAGGAACTTTCTTTGTCCTCAGCTACGGATCACTAAGGCTTTAAAGCAGGACATCGCTTCCTGCCACCAGCGTTTGAGGGTGGGTTTCAGCGGCTCCCTCTCTCCACCCTTCTAAGAGGCGATCACATTTTGCACCTGCACAGGCCCCCACTGCGGGCCCTACAGTCACCACGCCACACCAGCAGTAGGAGCTGCTCCATCCTGTAGTAGGTGGACATCCTGACACGAGTTTTGCAGTTTATGCCCACAAGGCCCTGGTCAGTTCCTGGATAGGAGCGTTAGAGAGCGGCTGTATTAATGTTTATCGTTAAAACCAGACAGCCTGTCTTCACTGACGACTGTAATGATTCCCAAACCCCATGAGACATGATGGTAGATATTGTCCTAAGCTGCTGGGGACCAGAGAGATGGCCCAGTGGACAAAGACATCTGCCACCGAGGCCGATGATCCAGTTCAGTCCCTGGAACTGTAGGCAAAAGGTGGGAACCGAAAGTCCCTCCACTCATGGGTAGTGAATGTCCGTATAAAGAATACATTTGAAACTGTGCTAAGGGTCACCTGCATAAAGTTTACCATCTTAACAGTAATTTTTATGTTTCAAGAAAACTGAAAAATAAAATTACTGTTGATACTGACTAAATCACAGAGTTGTGGTGGGGTGGGGTGGGAAGGGACACCTGCTAGAGTTAACACCTGAATTCGGAAACCCCTGTATATCCATCTGTCTGCCATTGTGCTGCTGGCCAAAAAGTAATTACAACATATTATCCCAGTGAAATTATTGGTGTTTCAGGTATGCTACAGCAGGTAAACATAGCTAGCTTTTCTTTTTTTCTTTTCTTTTCTTTTCTTTTTTTTTTTTTTTTTTTTTTTTTTTTTTTTTTTTTTTTTTTTTTTTTGTTTTTCGACAGGGTTTCTCTGTGTAGCCCTGCCTGTCCTGGAACTCACTCTGTAGACCAGGCTAGCCTCCAACTCAGAAATCCACCTGCCTCTGACTCCCAAGTGCTGGGATTAAAGGCCTGAGCCACCACTGCCCGGCTACATACCTAGCTTTTCTATACTCTTTTATATTTCACAAATGATCCCTGGCAACAACAGCTAGTCCTTCTGTAGAGAGGACTCCACGGTGGCCTGCCCGGTGCCTCGAGTGCACTTCTGCTTCTTCCTTACTGAGCCTTATATTTTTATTTTTTTTAACTTTCCTTGAAAATATTTTTCTCACTTAATAAATCCTGATTATGGTTTCCCCTTCCTCTACCGTTTCCGGTGCCTCCCCTCCCCTCCCCCCGTGCCTCTCAAGGAAAGTAACAAAAATAAGATAAAACCGAGCGCAGAGGAATAGGAGGGAGCAGACTGGGAGGAAGGAACAGAGCCCGAGCAGAGGCGCGAGAAACGCGGTACAGACGCGGAGACGTCCATTCTCATATTCGAGAACCCCGGGAAAACCAGTTGACTGGAAGCCATGACAGAGATGCAAAGGACCGATATAGGGTAAACAAGAGAGAGGGGGAAAATGCTTTAAAAAATAAGATTAAACGAAGATCAGAAAGCCCCGAAGCAACAGTATGAGAAGGAACCCAGTAAGGATGCTGTCTGAGCCCCTTTGCTGTTGGCGGTCTACGGAGGGGCCCGCAGTTACCCCTTAAAAAGCCACACCCAATGAGGCTCCTGATTCACACACGACGAGCCTCACACATTGCACACACACGCACGCACGCACGCACGCACGCACGCACGCACGCACGCACGCACACCCAGCCCCACCACCTACTCTCCCCACTGATGGGCCTGTGACAGATATTTCATATATAAATCATACCGTTTGCGGTTGTTGCGGCTGCCTTCTTTCGCTTAACATAGATAGCTTCAAGGTCAACGCGAGGCTAAACGTAATAAGGTATATTTTATTATTTTAAATATTAAATATAGAGCCTGAAAATGAAATAAACCTGAGATAGTAAGAGATGAAGTTATCTGCGCGTTCTCTCCTTCCCTCCCCGGCTTCTGAATTCAAACTTATGCACTACATCTCTACGGAGACGTAGAAACTGTAAATCTTGCACACGGCCCAAAATCAATCTTAATTTTACGGTTTATTTTTCAGTTGGTCTTCCCATCACACACTCTCAAGCCCACGTTCTCTGATCCTTCCCCCTTAACCTTCTACTTTGTGGATCAACGGCCACGAGTGAAAGTCACAAGAAAAGTTTCAGGCTGGAGAGATGGTGCAGTGGTTAAGAGCACTGACTGCTCTTCTGAAGGTCCTGAGTTCAAATCCCAGCAAACACATGGTGGCTCACAGCCATCTGTAACAAGATCTTAAATAAATAAATCTTTAGGTCAAGAGCGAGCGGGGCAGACTGGAGCAAGTGAGTCTGACCAGAGCAAGCAGAGGTCCTGAGTTCAAATCCCCAGCAACCACAAGATGGCTCATAACCATCAGTACAGTCACAGTGTGCTCATATACATAAAATACATAAATAAATAAATCTTTGGGTTTTTTGTTTGTTTGTTTGGTTTTTTGAGACAGGGTTTCTCTGTGTAGCTCTGGCTGTCCTGGAACTTACTCTGTAGACCAGGCTGACCTCGAACTCAGAAATCCACCTGCCTCTGCCTCCCAAGTGCTGGGATTAAAGGCGTGAGCCACCACCACCCGGCTAAATAAATAAATCTTAAAAAAAAAAAATGTTCCGACTCATATAAAAAAAAATATAAGGGCCAATCGGTGGTACTTTTTGAACTGAATTTAAGCTGCTCAGAGAATATTTAAGTTATTTTTTTTTCTCATTCAGTGTTGCCCTGACGTGCCATCATTCTGAAAGATTACGGCAGCAGTAACTACAGCTGCCGTTGCCACATAGAGAACATGGATTCTAAAACAGATAATGAACCGAACAGGCAACATGACGACACATTACCTCACACCATTAAAATAATTCCATATAACTCGGATTTGTTCTTACCACAACACCAAAAGGCAGGGAAAACCATTTTTAGGGTTATGGAATTATTGTTTAAAAGTCCCTCTGGAAAGACACTGACCCAGGAAGACATCTACCAGTGATGAGTTTCATTTACAAAAATTAACTTTGTTTTTGCGTTTCTGTCGATACCGTGAGTGCAGAGACCCTGAGAACCCGGAAGAGGGTGTTGGACCCCTGAAGCTGGAGTTCTAGCTGGTGGGCTGGACATAGTCAGACACGGATGCCAAGAACCAAACTCACTCCGCAAGAGCAGTATGTGCTCTTAGTGCCTAAATCTGCCACCAGCAACCTGCAGGGAACCCCTCCGATCTTTGGTTACTGGCAAGGGCGAGGTCGTCATGTCACCCGTCGGTCACACGTCTATGTGCCCACCACGGGCAGGAATGTGGGTGCGAGCAGCCGCAGGAGGCCACCTCCTGACTGGACACTGCCCGACGTGGGAAAGTAGGCTGAGCTTCTTGGAAATACCAAATGACAACATGACAAGAGTCCGGGCAGTGCTGACAAAGTCTGTTAACGCGTCACAGTGTCTGACACTGCTATCTTTAATCAGAACTATCTTGGCGCCTAAAACTATTTCTTGGGAACCTCCACTGCCTAGTATTTGAAGAGTAATGTGAGGGCATTAGTTTTATTATTGTGACGCAAGGGATCAAATGCCAAGGCCTAGACATCTTAGGCAAGTGGTGTACCACCGAGCTATACTCTCAGCTCTGACCTTTCTGTGTCTTAGTGATACTCATTCAGTGTGAATTAGATTAGCAACCCGGAGTGTATACTTCCACAGGAACAAAAATGGTAAGGTGTTATATGGGTTATGTAAAAAAAAACTTAATATTGAAAGAGTCTTGCATTGTAAAACTACTATGGCAAACAGCTCACTATTCCAGACTGCTGCTGTAAAATGGACTGTTCTGGAATGCTGCACCCTGCTGCCCAGCATGCTAGCCCTAAACGCACTTAGGAATCGTTTCAGCACAGCCAGTGTGCCCGGGAACTTAACTGGTAACTAGCGTAAACAGCCACGGGTGACTACCACACAGGACAGAATACATCTTAAAGAGAAAGATAACCATGCTGTCAAAGGGCACACCATTGACATGCTAGAAACTCTAGAGAGGGGAAGGGAACACAGGAGCTTAAAGCAAAGGCAAGAGATGAAAACAAACATTCAAAGAAGCGTACATTTCGGGATGTTAGACATGCTGTGACGAACCCACGTGCTGGATCTGTGGACATAAAACATACAGGAAGCACAAAGTGGGTAGGGACTTTAGGAAGGAAAGACTACGGTGGCCCTTAACACAGTGACAGAGTGGCCCATTTACATGGTCAGGAAGGTATACTGTGAACTGTACACTGCACTCACATAAATTCACCTATAGGCAGAAGAGTCACAATGGATATGCTCCTTATCTCTACCTCTATAGATGAGGGTCTTGAGACAGGAGTGTATGGTCACCCTCAAGTCCAGCAGCCAATAGCGCCCTCTAGTCCTACACATCCTGTATTCCTCCCTGTAACATCT
Source organism: Apodemus agrarius (assembly GCA_964023405.1). Classification (NCBI taxonomy): domain Eukaryota; kingdom Metazoa; phylum Chordata; class Mammalia; order Rodentia; family Muridae; genus Apodemus; species Apodemus agrarius. The sequence continues at coordinate 34,467,104 of OZ030027.1, read as the reverse complement.
TACCGACTCTTCCCTCCTGGAAGTTAATTAAGCTCCTCGAAAGCAGGGTCTGTGTCCTGTCAACATCACCGTATCTCGCTGACTGAGAGCCATTCAAGGCACTCAAAATACACATATTTCTCAGTACGACAAGCACAAGACGTAACATCCACTCTCTGGATCAACATCCTTCAGGCATTCAAATTTGAGGACCAAGCTGAACTTTTAATGGTTAAACTCTTACGGGCAGTCTTGAAACATCTGGGAATGAGCTTAGAAATCTTCACATCCTGACAAATACAGAGGTGGATGCTCTCAGCCAACCATTGGACTGAGTATAGGGTCCCAATGGAGGAGTTAGAGAAAGGACCCAAGGAGCTGAAGGGGTCTGCAGCGCCATAGGAGGGACAACAATATGAACCAACCAGACCCCCCAGAGCTCCCAGGCACTAAACCACCAATACTCCAGTAAACACGAAAGAGGATAGAGGCTGCATTCGTCAGCCCGGAGTCAGTGGTGAAGCCATTGGGACAGTCAAGTAAAGAGAGAAAGACTAAAGGTAGGCGTGGCCGCTATTATGTGTGTATATATACAGTATTATTCATGTACGATTGTGAAGAAAACCCACGCACTGCTAGGAAAGATGAGGTTTCCATTTCTCGATCTGGAGATGACTGGAACTTGACTGCCAAACCGGGATCTCAAAGGAACAGGCATGTTGTGGGGACCCAGGAGAGAGAACGTGTGTTTCAAGGCCGACCTGCCTATCGGACTGCAGGCAACAGCTTTTCTAGACCTAGGTTCCCTCCCACGGGGACACTAGTGTCTGGTAGGAAACAGTGGACTGAATACATGAGAGAGAACAAACCACCCCACCCGGGAACCTGGATAATTTTAATGTGGGAAGGGAACTGGGAGGATCCAGGAGAGGGTGAAGTCCAAAGCCAGGGGAGTGGTTTCCAGCAAAGCAAGAGGAAGTTGTTACTCCCATTAGATGCTGCAGAGCTGAGTTCAGAAGTGAGGGCTTGGGAAGGAGACAACTGGAGGTCAGCGGGAGACAGCAGGGACAGTGTCCCCAGGCTCCAGGTCCAGGAGGATACTAAACCTGATGACACCCACAAACACACTCCGCCCAACGACCTGTCTGTAACACAGTGAAGAGGCTAAGAGCGCGGGAAGCAGCAGAAGGCAAAGAGAAGTCTTACTTTGTTTTAAATGCCTGGGAGAAGCGCATTCCTGTGAAAATGACGTCACAGGGGGTGTGGCGGGTTAAAAACACAGGAGCAGCAGCTGGGAGGCAGGCAACGGGACAAGGTACAGAGAAACTAGCTCTGGAGCTAAGCGTTGGCACGCCTGCTGCTTCCCGCGGCTTCCTGACGCTGCCCTGCATGGGGTAGGGCTGCCCTGTGTGCTCCGGGAGCTGAGCTGTCCCCACCCCCACCAACCCCCCCACCCCACCCCCGACATAACAACCAGCTGTGCCTACAAGCGCCACTTCTAAGGCAGTGGTTCTCAACCAGTGCGTTTCCATAGCGGATCCCCTGTATATCAGATATTTATTCTTCAGGGTGGTTGAGAACCACTGCTCTCTGGGGAAGGGCCGGCACATGCCTCGGGGTGGCGGAGGGGGAGTAAAACAGGAAGTGCCTTTGAGAACCCCTGGCTTGGTTGTGTGTGTTCTGTGATCAGTGAAAACGGTCCCTCCGGTTTCGACAGAGTGGGAGGAGGTAATGGCAGAAAGTAAAACTAAGCCCGACACCCTTTCCTCTTGACCAGCTTACAGCACAGGTGTGTTTACTCTGACGGAGTTTGCAGAAAGAAAAAAAAAAAAAAATACCCAGAGACACCTGGGCCCAAGTTGTACAGACAACCTGTATCAGATATTCTTGTGACAGTTTGAAACAGGGATTATCCTCAAGTGTCTGACTCTAAGAAAAAACATCTTATGTATTGGGGTATAGATATAGTATATATACATATATACACATGCATATATATATATATATATATATATATATGTAATTACAAAAGCATGTATTGAATTTGTTTTATTTCTAACCTGAGTAAACAATTTTAAATTTTCAATAGGAAGGCTGCTATATTTTATCAAAAAGAACATCTACTCCATTCAAAACTCTAAAGTTTATGGCAAAATAGAAAAAAAACCTATAATCTGAATGTTTAAACTTGGGTGTTACTGTTCAGAATAATATTTTGGAGTGCTTTATCCTGGGTATTTTCTTTTAATCTTTCAGTTCCCCACCAATTTTCCTTTTGAAAGAATAGTATTTTCTTTTTAAGTATATGAGTGTTTTGCCTGTATGTATGTGCACATGTATGCTATGTGCTCTGTTGTCAAGAAGCCCTGGAGTAAGAGCTGTCACATGAGTGCTGGGAATTGAACCTGGGCCCTCTAAAAGAGCAGCCAGTGCCCTTAACCACTGAGCCATCTGTCCAGCAACCCCCCCAAAAAAAACCAAAAAACAAAACAAAACAAAAAAAAACAAAAAAACAAAACAAAAAAAACCCCAAGGCATGCTAATTTTCAAATGCTCCCGGAAATCCATCTCAATATTTGTGCTCAGTATTTAGGAGATGATTTAGTTCTAAGGGATCCCAAAGGCTGAGACGCTGCACACTGTCAGAAGGGACAGGCAGGAAGATTCAGTGACCAGGTGCGCGCCCCGGAAACTTTATGTGAACACCCTACAACTCTGACGCATGGTTTCAACAACCCTGCCCTTTCGTACAAAGGTTGAAAATGCACAAGTCCACTGTTCAGTTTAGGCTGTGGCCGTCATCAAGGTGAGAGGGGGACGGCAGGGGGGACAGTGCGCCCAGAGAGAGCTTTCCAGTGGACTGGCTGCCAGGGAGTGTCTTCAGAGAACCTCTGACATCTGTCAAACGTGACTCAGCTACCTGCAAGTGCAGCTTCCAGAACTGCGGTACCTGGGAGAGCTCGACCAATGCATCCTGACAGAGCGTCAGGGGGTGCTAACACCCCCTCCCCCACCCGGGACGGAGGAGGAGGCGGAGATGCCCACCGCTGCTGAGCACACGGCTAATGTTCTGAGATCCTGTGTTTTCCCTCTGCAGAACAGCACACTTGGTAATGGTCCCCCCACTGCGGCTAGCTACGCCCGCCTCCCTGGAGTCACAGCCATCCATATGCACTGAAGTGAGGTCTCAACGAGGGTCTGGATGCACCACAGATCTTCCTCCCAATGAAATTCAACGGGAACTTACAGTTCTCATTACTACTCAGAGAACAAACAGCTGGAATCCTGACGTAATAGAGTCCAATGGGTATGACGTCATTCAAATGCATCTCTGTGAGCACCCAGATGGGTGGATCTCTGTGAGCTGAATGAAGGCCAGCCTGGTCTACAGAGGGAGCTCCAGGATAGCCAGGGCTACAGAGAAACCCTGTCTTGAAAGATCTGCCTACCTCTGCCTCTGGAGTGATGAGATTAGAGGCACAAGTCGTTACCACCACCCTAGCATATCTAACATTATTGAAGTAAAGCTCGGGGCTGGAGAGATGACTCAGCGGCTAAGAGCACCAACTGCTCTTCTGAAGGTCCTGAGTTCAAATCCCGGCAACCACATGGTGGCTCACAACCATCTCGTAACAAGATCTGATGCCCTCTTCTGGAGTGTCTCAAGACAGCTACAGTGTACTTACATATTATAAATAAATAAACCTTTAAAAAATAAAATAAAATAAAATAAAATGAAGTAAAGCTCACTGATAGCAGACCCTCAGGCATCACAGAGAACCCTGAATGCATTCCTACAGGCACAGGGCTTCCTTCTGGAGTTTTAGAAGAGCAACTTGAAGTCTTTGATGATGGTCCAAGACCAAGTATTCTAGAAAAAGCCCACCAGTTTCACCCATAAGTAAACTATCAAATGACAACATGGCCTTGCTACAAGCCAACAATAAAAACCAGTAGAAAAGCCGGTATGTTCACATAATCATCGTGCATGACAAAGATGGCTGGTCTGACTCCTTAGCTCCAAAGAAAGCAAAATTGCACACATAACTCAGAAACAACGTAGAGACCGTCCTGGCATGACTAACACAAAGCAGGTCTGAACGGATGGAAGACCTGACACCCACTGGCCAGTAGGAATTCCAGAACCAACATTAAGCAAATCGTGTTTCACTGGACACTGCGACTGGTTCACAGTCCTGGGCTCAGCTAAGTTCCGACCTGGATGAGGTTTGGAGACTTGCTTTTACTCTCTTTTCAAATGGTCTATATAGAGCCAATCTCTGTGGGAACTCAAGAGTTGTTGGTAAAGCCATCGGCAGTCATTTCCAAGATCAGCCTCATCAAACACTCATGTCTGGGCCAAGCTTTCGGGAGAAAGTTGGCTGTCGATCGGTCACTAGAGAGCGCTTGCTCTTTTCCTAAACAGTCTCTGTCCTCATCTAGTTTATTTCCACTGGCAAACAAGGAAAGTCCGCCAACCCGATTCTACCCTCTCTTTTCTCCAAAGATGTTCAAAATAGATAATTTCCCTTTGATTTGAAAACAATTAGGGTTTAACATGAATGAAATAGGGAGTAGTGAAAGAAAGGAGAGAGGGAAGGAGAGAGGGGAAGGGAGGGAGTTAGGGAGGGAGGGAGGGAGGGAGGGAGGGAGGGAGGGGAGAAACTCTAGGTGAACACAGCTCGGCAGGTAGGGACACTACCTGCCAAGCACAACCACCTGAGTTTGATCCCTGGAAGCCGCCTGGTAGAAGTTGAGAAGGAACCCCTTGCGAGCCACCCTCTAACCCTGTCACCCTTGCACCCAGTGACACTCCGGCCCTACTCCACAAATACGCGGAGGTAAACAAGATCGTTTTTAAGAACAATGAACTATGTCCTGGAGTCATGTGCTGGCATGCTTCTAACGATGTCATTCCACTGACCAGGCTCACATCTTTCTCCCGTAAGACCTCCTAGACGGGCTCCCCCCCCACTATCCCTGAAAAGGAGGCCAGTCTAGCAATCAGAACACCATGACACCGGCAGAAAGAAGAGCTGGCACATCTGTGTAGATCGCTATTTTTGTTTCTAAATACTTCACAGTAGCCGGGAACACCCACACTTGAATGAGCATCTCAAGGCACTGAAAGCGAGGGCAAAAGGGCTGGGCGGTGTCCTAGGGCGGCTCGCCAAGGCAGATCACAAAGCCTGCAACAGCTTAAGAGCTACAAAATTACCAGCAAACTAAGAGAAGATACTGAGACTGTTTCAAACACAGAAATGTTGCTAAAGTGCTCTGAGACCAAGGCTGAAGCACAGGCTTCAGGCCTGACGCTAAATCAGGGACACAGAAGGATGGAGGAGAGCTGACAGTCGTGTGTGTGTGTGTGTGTGTGTGTGTGATGTGAAGGTGGGAGGGGGGTGTCCAATTTCTTCAGTACTGAAGCCACTGGTATAGTTCCCAAGTTCCAGTAACTCACCCTTTCCTTTGCTCACACAAGCAACACTAAACTCAATATACCCAGAACAATACAGGAGAGGAAAACAGGAGGGGAACTTGGGGACTGAAGAGAATGAGGGGTGTGGGAAGAGCGTGACTAGGGGGCGGGGTGGGAGGAATGACCAAGATCTGTCATGTACATGAATGAAACTGCCCAAAAAAAAAAAAAAAAAAATAGAAATAAGAAAAAAAATGGCTACCTGGCGAAACCCCAGCGGTTGGGTATGGGCAGCAGAGCCTCCTGGTCTACCTCCCTAAGCACCTGCCACACTGTAAGGCAAAAGTGTCCTGGAAGCCTCAGGGTTTGTCACAGGACAGTAATGATCTCCAATTCTGAGCGGTATCACCATGTTAAATATTCTCAGGCTCGTGGTGGCTTTTGTTTCTATTTTCCTGTTGTGACAAGGTAGAGGGGAAAGGGACTTTATGTGAGTTCCTCCTTTGGGCCTTCAGAGATGCTTCCTAACAAAAGAAAGCTGTGAAGAGCAGGTCTTTCTTACTAAAGCCAGAAGCAAAGGTACTCTGGGCCTCGACAATTCTGCTCATTCAGTGTGCCCTCTCACTTGGTAAGTATTACACAGAGGGCCCAGAGTGCATGAGACAGTTAGGCCAGCAGGTTCACCAGCCGGATAAATGCCTGGAGTATAACTTAAAAAAAAAAAAAAAAAAAATCCTTAAACACTTAAAAACCATCAGCGTGAGAAACTTTCTACTTTGTACAACGAGCCAAATGCTATTGTCCTTCTCATGACACACCTGCCTACGCCCCGCCCGCCCGCAGGTTCACTGAAATCAAGAAGTTTGTAATGCGCCAGTCTATCAAAGTTTCCAACAGTACTCAATAAACCATCAAGTGTAGCAGATCCAGAAAATAGCCTTTTAAAAAGACACACACAGAGACACACACAGAAAGGTTTGTTCAGACACAGCTGCCCCTGCTCTACCACTCTGGAACCCCTCTTCTCTCAGAACCCCGTGTGTCTCAAACCTACCTTTGGCATTTTGGGCTCAAATGGCCTGAAAGATGCCGAAACAAACTGATAAAAAAGAACCATCTATGGAGACTACAAAGAACATGAGGTAGTAATCTTAAACAGCAATGCAGGCTGTAAAAGTCACAAAAGGAATCATGACTCAAATGACTTATGCTTTTATACGCCTGCCACCACTGACACCTTTTAGAAAGGGCCGCGTCAGCCGGCCGTGGTGGCACACGCCTTTAATCCCAGTACTCTGGGAGGCAGAGGCAGGAAGATTTCTGAGTCCAAGGCCAGCCTGGTCTATACAGAGTGAGTTCTAGGACAGCCAGGGCTATACAGAGAAACCCTGTCTTGAAAAACCAAATCCAAAAAACAAAACAAAACAAACAAAAAAAGGGCAGCGTCAACTCTGGCTTGTTCTCCTCTCTCTGTGGTCTTGGATTTGGGTTAGTGGGGCACTTTGAAGACTCATTTTCCTAAAGACTTGAGTTAGCCCTGATGAAAAAAATATTAGAATATCAGGTGGCAACAGTAAGGCCCTAAGTTTCATAAGCAGATGTGACTTAAGCAAAGAAAGAAAATATTGGCTTTAAGCTGTCCACTTCCTGTGAAAATAACGACGATGATACCAACATAAAAAGATAAAGAAAATCTTCAAGGCTTTCAGAAGGGTGAGGCACCTTATTCAAGCTCATAGGAGTGTATGTGTGTGTGTGTGTGTACTGTGTATGTGCAAACATCTACTTCCAGTTGTGAATTATATTGTTAACTACCTTGAAATGTTAGACTAAAAATGTAAATTGCTAAAAAGAAAACATTTACCATGGGGGAGGGTGGGTCAACCTGGCTCCACTAATCCCAGCCAGAATGTGTGTCTGGTCTGGTCTGGTCTGTTCAGGTTGCCTCTGTGGGTTAATAACACTGTACATCAAAAGGCGGGGCTCTCTGATCATGTCCTTGTCCCCCAGGTCAATCAAATGAAGCTTTCCAAGAGGAGAAAGGAAGGAAGGGAGAACTGTGCCTTTTCCACAGACGTGATCCTGTAAGACCTGGCTATCCCTTTACAGTCCTTCTATCTGACGTCTGACTAGTATTTCCCTAGCTCACACCCCTTCACCTGAAGTCCCCATGCAAATTCTCACACCCACATGCCTGCTTTCACTCCCACATAAATGGAATTGTTCAGGGAATGGGGGGAGCTCCTTTCCGGCCCTACAAAAACAGTACCGTGGAAATCAATCAATCTTACTTAGATTGCAGTGGGAATCACTGATTTTTCTCTGCCCTTGGGCCTTGAACTGAGCGCTGGAGATGCAGGCTATGCATTCTTCTGCACTGGAAGTCTCCTACTGTAACAATTCAAGGCATGCTCCAGGGACTGCCCCCTCTCGGCTGCAACCTTTCAGGTGACGGCAACTGTCCCCCTCAGAAATCCACTTGTTCCTTTCCCTACTTGTAATTCTCAAGGAAACGACTACTCTCTATTTGAAGACACAGACGAGGATAATTTTGGTTTTTGAAAAATTTGTTTGGGCTGTGCTGGAACTCACTGTAGACCAAGCTGGCGTCCAATACACAAAGCTACCTCTCTCTGCCTCCCAAGAGCTGGGACTCAAAGCATGTGCTGCCACAGCCTGGCCTCATTTTGCCAACAGGGCTGGGACGTCTCTGGTCTTCCTAAACTACTCAATACTAATCACTGGGCCCAGAATTAGACTAGACAAGATGGAAAATCCCGGTCCATCAGGACCTGAGGATTTGGGCTAGTCGTCATTTTTTCTCTCCCTCAACAGAACTCTCGTGAGATCTTAAATTCGGATACTTATTTAAGGATGAAACTCTTCAGAATACAATAAAATTCTCAGTATCATGTGATGGGGGCGGTCTAACAGGAATTTTTAAAACTCTAAATACAATATAATGAGTCAGACACAACCCAGTGAAGTGATTAACAGTTTATTTCCAGGATTAACAACTTTTTACGCATAAATAGTCTTTGTTTTTCTCAATTTCAAAAGAATCAACCCTTTTTAAGTATGATGTGGGGTGTGTGTAAGGGTGTGTGGGGGGGGACTCTACTTGAAAAACCTGATTTCCTCACTATATTGCATAAGAAATTCAGCAACACTGACTGACTGGAGAACCAGTTACTACCTGGACATGATTCCACAATGAGCTGGAGGAGGCCGCCTTCTGGACGGCCCTCGGCCCGCCACACAGTGGGGACCCGTGATGTCCGGGAAGCTTGGAGAAACCTATATACAACTCCAAGGACCAGACAGTGCCTCTTCCTGTCTGACTCTGGGTTCTAACAACTAAGGCCGCATAAGGAATTCCTCGGGTGTTCCAGTCACCAGCCAGGGCTCTGTATACACTAGCCGCTCCCTCACTAAGCTCTCAGCCCATCCACTCATTGCCAATGAAGGACTAGTTCACACTGGCTGCTTGCTGGAATCTAACAGTAATCACTGGATTTTCTTTGCACATTCCCTGAGCTCAAGTGTCAAGCTTAAGTCTGGTCATCACTTCCAAGTCTTTTCATCTGCAAAGGTGGGCAGCCTAGACTAACCTATGTTCTAGGAGGTCAATTTATATGGATTTTAAATAGTTATCTACTTGAGTCTTGGGCTCTCATGGATGTGGTCGCTGCTGCCCCTCAAAATCTTTTGAGGCACTTCAGACTTTTTTAAGAAAAAATTTCTAGCCAGGTAGTGGCAGTGCATGCCTTTAATCACAGTATTCTGGAAGCAGAGGCTAGCCTGGGCTTCAGAGTGAGTCCCCAGCCAGCCAGCCAGGGCTACACAGAGAAACCCTGTCAGGAAAATCCAAAATAAGTCTGGACACAGACACACACTGGCGAGAGGATGGTGCCAAGACACAACTCAACAGATGACAGGAGACAACCACCAGCACGAGGAATCTGCAATTCGAGGGCAGCTAAGGGACTCCTGAGCACTGTCCAGCGGTGCAAGGGAGGGCTTGTCTGCAGGGCCTTCCGGGAAGGCGGGGCTTTGCTGACACCCCAGCGGCTACTTCCTGCTATTTGTTACAGCAGCCAGGAGTAAGATAATCAACAGGTCCGCTTCTTAGCACGCACATTTCAAAAGCAAACAGGGCAGCTTTGGAAAGAACAGTTCTGAGGTGAGGTCACACGTGCCAACTGTGAGGGTGGGGTCTCCTTTACCGCGATCGGAGCTATCTGAACAGCGGGCCTCTGTCTGGAGATGAACTGTGTACAGGACTTAAAACTCTTTTTTTTCTCCAAGCCCTTCTCTGCCTGCAATGAGAAAACTAACAGCCGCAGACTATTGGGCTAACAACTCAAGAGTAACAGGTCTGGAAGAGGCTCCATGGGAGGCATTAGCACGCCTCTCGGTCCTCGGTGAGGCTCTCAGCGTGATAACGGGAACACTACCTCTCCATTCTAAAAGGCTCAAAGCCACATTCAAGCCCCACAGGACGGCAGGGTTAGTTTCCACAGCACATGTGTGGAACTAGCCTTCAAAACTGGAAAGGACAAGTCAGACTGTACTCTCACCACAGCTAACATAAGAACTGTCCATCAGTGACACAGGAAATGTCCCAGGATCAAAACATACCTAACATTTTACTTCATGTAATAATCATTTAAAAAAACAGCTAGATTTGCTGAGATTAGCAGAAATATAAGTTCACCTAACAAATGATACGAGCACGTCTTCTCGGGGGAAGACTGGTCAGGAACACAGTCAATATTCAGTCACTGGCTTGCTGACTCTGGAAACTGTTGTCAGGACACGACACAGACTAAGTCTGTACGAGACTGGCTTGCTAACTTCATTACTTGAGGAATCCAGTTATGTATTTTAATAAAGTAAAATAACTGCAAATTAACCATCACCGCAAAGCACAAAGGCTAATAACTCTGTGAATTCAAGTGGTAGGTAAGCATTAATATTCCTGAGCGTATACACTGTAACTCCACATCCACTTTGCTTAATCTAAGCTCAGTGGACTATTTATAGCATGGTCTTACATAAGAAAACAAATTGCCAACTCCTGATTATACACATGATAAGTAAAATGCTGAGTTTGAGAAGTTGTGGAACTCATCCCCCCTCCACCCCCCACCCCCCAATGCGTATCTGCAGAGAAGTCCTCACGAGTTACAAAGCATCCTCCAGGGGAAAGGAAAACGGAAGAGAGAGTTCACATTTTATTTGTGAGCAAAGTGTTTTCTAAACGAAACCTTATTTAGCATTGGTGCAATACAAGTTGAAAGCACATCACTGCATAGAGTTAAAAGCTGTGAGGAACATGGGGTGAGTTCTTACACATTGTAAAAGGAGGAAGAACACTGAGCACGTGCAACCACACAAAGGGGAACCTCTGTGGCTGGAGCAACTGTCAATCAACCAGCCTGGCATCTGCCCAAGTGGCATACACTCATTCTTGAATCTGGTAACAGGATTTCAATCTCTGCTTAAGATCATATTATGAGGCTTAAGGAAGCCACTCACATCCATAGAGTTAAGTTACTCTTAAGCAAAACAGATACTACAAAGACCACGTCCCAAGGAGGCTGCAGGGCAGTTCCCAGCCCAGGACAGGCCCTGAGCAGCTGCGGGCATCTTCGGTGATAAAGCCTACTTAGAAAGAAGTTAAGGACTAGAGGTTCGGCAGCTTGCCCAAAGACACTCTAGCAACTGTTAAGGCCAGTTTTTAAAACTAAAAAGCAGTAATCTTAAATTATTGTTTTAAATGCATTATTTTAAAATGTGTTCCAATATTGTTGGGTTTTGTCCCCAAACCACTTTCTCTTTTCTTCAACTTATTATTCACAAAACAGGAAGCTTAAATTAGTGCTTACTATCTGCTGCTGCTGCTGCTGCTGCTGCTGCTGCTCTTTTAAAGGCCTGGACTAGCCATGTGACTCTGGCTGAACTCAGGAGCTTACTGCTTTCAGACGCCTGAGCGGCTCTACGGCATTCCACCAGTTAAGGTATTAAAATGCTGGAAGCAGCCTAAAGATCAGGACAGAGAAGGAGACCCACCACCTTGAATGAAAGCCAGTTTTCAGCTGGCTGTCTGCCTTCTCCACTATAGCCAGGACTGCCAGGTAAGGCAAAACCCTATCCCAACAGGGGGAGAGGGCAGGAGGAGACAGAGAACATTTGCAACTGAGTCCCCTGCGTTCAGAAATTCCACTCTGGTGGATTCCAGCGATTTCAGATGAAAGAATTTTGGGGGAAAAAAAAAAAAAAAAAAAAAAAAAAAAACAACCAAGGCTCCATACTGAGCAGACAAACCCTTCTCCTTGTTATTCCCTTAACGACAGAGTACAGTAACTACTGGCACTGTATCAGACTGCTCTAGGCTTTAAACGTAACCTCAAGATGATTTAACGTACACAGAAGGATAAAGGCTGAAGATCTATAGATTCTGGTACCTGGGGGAAGTCCTGGTACCAAACCCCTGTAGACTGCCTCAGGCGACAACCGTGCATCTGGCCTTGTGCAACGGTACTCTCAGTTTACTTACGGCATGAAGCATCTAGCATTTTATACAATTACACCTTCTTTCCCCTTTGAGGTAAAAGCAAAGAGGGACAGGCAGAGGAGGAGAGAGGGAGGGGAAGGAAGGAGCCTCCTTTGTTTCTGTCTTTGACAATCTTTAGAACAAAGACAGGGAAGTGGAGGTTAGTCTGGGGGAGGAGCCTGACTTAGTTGCTCAGGTGCAGCCTATGTGTCAAGTCCTATTAACGACGACATCGAGGTCAGCCCCTGACCAACTTAACCATTGTAATTCTGTTAAGATAAAGTAAAAGCGTGAACTAGCCTATATAAAGCCTAAGAAAATGCTTCCCGTAGTCACTTCACAGGTCTTCATTTTTAAAGTATGAACTTAAACTATGAGGACCTCTCTACATTTTACTCCCCCTCCAGCATCAATTGGCAAAATGCATTGTTTTCTATACCACTAAAAATAATTCTATGAAACTAGAATGTCTTAATGTCACTCTGGTTGGACTTAGGACCTTTCTGCTTGCCGACTCCTGAGTGGCCTGTGTTTTATGGCAATCCACAGATATTAAAATGCTGGAAACAGCCTAACGATCAGAATAGTAGAAAACAACTTGGAGAGTACTTCATGAAAGCCCGGTATAGTGGCTAATGAACACTTGGAATCCCACCACTAAGAACTGGGCAGGGGGGGATTGTCATGAGTTCAAGCCCAGCCTAAACTACAGCGTGAAACCCTGACCTAACAATTAAAAGGGAAGGGAACATATTCAATACAGATTTGAAATGAAAGCATGTGGGCAGGAAGAAGCAAAACAAACAAACAAACAAAAATACACAGCGGAAGGTGTGTCTACAGTAACTTACGCACATACACCTATGGGCGTGTCATAAGGCATCTCAGAAGCCGGAGCCTCAGGGTGACTGCTAACGGCTCCTAGAAAGCAGTGAGCCACAGAGCAGCACACTGCAAACCACTTTCCGTGTGTGCTGACATTAAATTGATCCTGTAAGTACGCAGTGCTGGACAAAGTAGCATTTCTCACCTTTCACTAAATTTATGATTGTTTTCTTTTAGACGTGACCATTACATTTTTGGTGCCCACAGCTCACACAGCTTAAGAGATGCTTGGTGTTGTATATAAAAGCCACAGCAAGAATACTTGGGAAGAGCATAATTCTCTGCCACCCAGCAGCATCTGTGAGTAAATAATTCTATCTGCCTGCCTTAAAAAATGAATCACAGACATGATACGTGTTCTTATCTTTATGCATTATGTAAGCACAATACGTGTGGACAAAGGGAAAAACCTAAAGGTGCTGAAATACTTCACTAACACAGCATCTAGTAAAGAATGTCTAACTAATATAAAGGCACATAAGGCACAGCAAAAAAAAAAAAAAAAAATTTTTTTTTTTTTTTTTTTTTTTTTGGTTTTTCGAGACAGGGTTTCTCGGTATAGTCCTGGCTGTCCTGGAACTCACTCTGTAGACCAGGCTGGCCTTGAACTCAGAAATCCAACTGCCTCTGCCTCCCAAGTGCTAGGATTAAAGGCGTGCGCCACAACCGCCCGCCCGGCTAGCAAAAATATTTTAATTGAATATAAAATGTCCTTGATTTGAAGGTCATGCATCCCCATCTGAATACAGCGAGGAACATATCCTTAAATCCCGTGCTCAGCGCAGACATGTGCTACAGGAGATGGGCGAGAAATGTACTCCATACATTCACTATGGTAATTCACACATGTTCAGTAAACTGTCGGCTGTCTGCTTTGTATGTCTCCTTTTTCTTTGACTGTTCTGACTTAGGAATTATTTTACAGCCATTGTTATGCTTTACTGGAAGCATTTCCCATTTCTGAGTAGAACTGCTATCAATTAACAACATTTCATCCAATGAAATCCACTATTTTTAAGAAGTATTTTTTAGTACATCTATACAATGGAATACTATTCATCTATGAAAACCACAGGCATCATGAAATGGATGGCTCTTGAGAGGATCATCCTGAGTGTGATAATCCAGTCCCAAAAGGACATGCACCGTATGTATTCACTTATAAGAGAATATTAGCCTAAAATGCAGGATGCCCAGGCTACACTCCACAGACCCAGGGGGCTGGACAGGACGGAGGACACCAGCAAGGATGCTTGAGTCTCTCTTGGAAGGGGGAATGAACCAGTCATAAGAGGCAGGTGGAAGAGGCAGAGGGAGGGAGGGGAGTGTTGGTGGAGTTCAGAATCGGGTGGGGGGGGGAGGCTGGGTGGCCATGAGAATGATGGAAATCTGCAGCTGATTTGGGGGGAAGGGGTTTCCAGGAAGACACAGAGCCCCGGGGTTGGGGAGCCGCCCAAGAATCAATGTGTGTTTAGCTGTAACTCCCAGCACTGGGGATATGAAGCCTAGAGAGGATTGCCTCCTGTGGCCAGGCAGGAACCCTAGGGGAGTGATAGGAACACTACCCCCACCCCCACCCCAACCCCCACCCACACACACACACACACACACACACACACACACACACACACACAAGAGCTGGGGAGAAGGGGAAGGGGGAAGGATTGAGAGAGGGGATGAGCGGAGGGGGGGGATAATGAGCAGTATGTAGGAAAATTAATTAAAAGTAACTTTAAAAATACTGCTCCCACCGGGTGTGGTGGCGCACACACACACACAAACTTTGGACCCAAAATTTATCCTGTGTACAAGAAATGCAGGCACGAGGGATGGAGCAGAGACTGAGGGAACAGACAACCAATAATGGGTCCAACTTGAGACCCACCCCATGGGCAAGCACCAATCCCTGACACTATTAATGACACTGTTATGGTTGCAGACAGGAGCATGCTGTCCTCTGAGAGGCTCCACCCAGCAGCTGACTCAGACAGATACAGAGACTCCCACAGCCAAACAGTGGATGGAGCTTGGAGACTCTTATGGAAGAACGGGAGGAAAGGATTGTGGCCCCAAGGGGATAGAACTCCGTAGGAAGACCAACAGAGTCAACTACCCTGGACCCCTGGGGTGATCAGAGACTGAAGCACCACCCAAAGGACCTACACACACTAGACCTAGGCCTCTCTGCGTATGTACCATAGCTTGATCGTCATGTGGGTCCTCACACCACTGGAGTGGGGGCTATCCGAAAAGCTGTTGCCTGTTTGAGGGACATTTTCTCCTAGCTGGGCTGCCTTGTCTGGCCTCAGCGGAAGAGGAAGCACTTAGTCTTGCAGAGACTTGAAGTGCCAGGGTTGGAGGGTATGGGTGGGGTGGGGTGGGGCTAGAGCTGGGGAGAAGGGGAAGGGGGAAGGATTGAGAGAGGGGATGAGCGGAGGGGGGGGGGGTAATGAGCAGTATGTAGGAAAATTAATTAAAAGTAACTTTAAAAATACTGCTCCCACCGGGTGTGGTGGCGCACGCCTGTAATCCCAGCACTTGGGGGGCAGAGGCAGGGGGATTTCTGAGTTCGAGGCCAGCCTGGTCTATAGAGTGAGTTCCAGGACAGCCAGGGCTATACAGAGAAACCCTGTCTCAAAAAAAAAACAAACAAAACAAACAAACAAAAACTTGCTCCCAGTCTCCAACAATCCTAGATGTCTGACTTATAAAGGATAATGTTTCACATGAGTGAAGATGGAAAATTTAATAAAGCAGCAAAATTCCCAGCTGAGAGGAAGTTCTCCTGTAAGAATAAAGTGTTAGTGAAATTACCTTCCGTTCTAAATGGGCCATTTACACTACTTGGACCTTCTGCTAACTTCTGATCAGTGCCTCCTCCTACAGCAACATCAGATGAGCGCTGCACAGCAATACGGCTTTGCTGCATGGTTCTAGGCACTGCAAAAACTACCGACTGCAGTACACACACTAATGCCAAGAGCTGAGCCCGTGCTTCATGACATCTGTACACATGTAAGAAGTTAGTTCAGCCGGCCACACTGCAGGGCGTGGCTTCGCTCTGCCAGGGCACACACCGAAACACGTAGGGCTGTTGGGTGTGGCTCAGTGGGAGAACACCCAGCATAGAACTAGCCCAGGGCTTGGTGGTCCCCAGCAGCAAGCACCCTCACTGTGTGACGGTGGCTGGGCCACTCCTCGCACGCTTCCAGCTGGCCGCAGGGTAGGGCTCACAGGTCTATGCCCTGTGGCAGGTCCTGAGGCAGACTTGTCTGGAATGGTTATGACAGAGGCCAAGCATGTCCTTCCTTACGGTTACACCGACAAGACGAGGACGAGGGGGGCAAGCACAGAACAACTGCTTTTGTCTGAAAGGAAAGTGTCCCCAAGCACGCACAAGGTGACACAGTCCTGCCAACTGCTGGGTTAACTTGCACTTTCTAGAACCTTCAAACTTGTGCAAGAGCAGCCCTTCTCAAGTACCCACAGGGAGGCCGAGAGCCTAGAATTAAAAGCAGACCACTAACAAGCAAGCGTATTTATACTGCTACCTAACTTGACTAAACGTCCCTTAATTCTGATCAGAGAAAGCGGAACTAAAGTCATTGTGTGAGGAACTGTATTGAGTAGCATTTCCTAAGAGTCAAAGCCAGTCTTTCCTGAACATTTACTTTGCCCCAAGGCTGTAATTTTGACTTTTTATCCTAAGGGAAAGACCTGACATCAAATCAAACTATTAACTGAGTACTTTGGAAGTAAATATTCAAGCACCTCTACTCTTACCTGCCTGCCCCTAACAACCAAATAGATTATGCCCTACTGTCTGTATTCACGGATTCAGGCCATGTGAGACAAAACTTCTCATGGCTGTCTAGAGCATCACCAGAGGAGCACGCCAACAAGTCTTCCTTAAATGCCTGGTGTGCTCTGTCACAGCTTAGAAATCCTAGACAGAGCAAAGGATGCATGGTGGAAAATGCAAAGCAAAGGAACCGAGTGCTCACAGAGTCTCAGGAGAGCTTTCCACTGGCAACAAAAACTACTGATGGCCTTTTTATCATGTATATGCAAAGTGTGGAAAACACAAAGGAAAAGAGCAAAGAAATGAAACTTAAGAGCAAAAGCAAACAGGAAGCCAAGCCCAGACATTTCTCCTCCTTCACCTTAGAGCCTTGTTAACACTGTTACCCTGAGCCTACAAAACCCATGGTGGGTGCTTTACTCCTGGTCTCAGGACTGAGTGTGCCATCAATGCCAGCACACATTCTGTGCAGTTAAGAAACTGATGGCATGCGTGTGAACTAAGCTCCTTAGTGACAGTCTCATCTACAAGAACAGCAGATAGTGGGAGAAATTGCCATCACTTAGTGTGAAATCTGACTACGTGCCGCATCTGGCTCGTATTAAAGCACCTGCCTCTCAGCCCATATACTTCTAATTTCTTATTTCACATTTATCTAGATTTTTAAAAAGTTATAACCATGAGTAATATTAATTTACCCAGTGTTACCAATTTTGTATCAAGCTTTGAAGAATATTATATTAAACTTTTAAAAACATTCTTTTTCTCTGTATGAGCAGAGACAGACATACAGAGAATGAAAAAGTGCATGGCTTACACAATAACTAGACAGATATTGCATACATATTGTTCAGACTGCATGGTTTTTGCATCAAATACAGGCTTTTCTCGGCACACAACTATTCACTGTTGTTAGAGGGTAATGAGAAACTTTAACAGCTACATGCATGCTACTAACAATTCAGTTTTAAGAATTTGTAGGTTAAAAAAATACAATTCCTAGAACACTGTTATCAAACAAATAAGTTTTATTGGCATCTAAAAACAAAATTCACCCAACATTGAAACGTCTTAGAATGTTTTTGTTCTTTACTTCTTTTCTTTTCACTTACTGCAGTATGAGGAACAAATCACACACACTTACTTTGGAGTAACAGAGACCATAGTGGAGATTTTTACAAAATCACTTTTTAAATCTCTGTATTATGCTCCTCAAGAATCTAGAGCCAGTTCTTGCATAAAATGTCACAGTTTTGTCTGTCACCTTAAAACCCTGCAGCAGCCTAGAGTTATGGAGAAGATGTGCCACACCTTGCTGTTCTGTAGTATGTCACTGCCACACCCAACCCAGTGACAGTTTCTAAAACCCTCTCTTCCATAGGAAGTCTCCGGAAAGCCGTTAGCATCTCCTTGACGTTAAAAGAATTTGGGGCAACATTTATACTTTATCAGAAAAATAAAAAAATGTTTACCTACCATGTTCATATTAAGAACAATGTCTATACAAGTCAGTTGTACAATTATTTTAAGAGAAAGGTGAACATGAACATCAGATTAACTTAGTTCTGGTAGATAAACGTGAACAACTGTGGTGCAGTCAGCCATTAACCTCTTACAGAGATGACAACTGTACAAAAGGTTTCTTTTACCTACTGAGCGATGTTATGTCCCCTCAGTCTCTGTGCTTTCTACCACCGCTTCACTCTCTACACCAGCAACTGTGCCGCTCTCCTCCTTGTCTACGTCACCTGAAGATGCCAGTTTCTCATAGAGTTCAGGGTCCTTCTGCACTGGTAAAGGCGGTGGCTGAGCATGTCTCTCTGTATTTTCACCATTAACTTGAGGCACATTATCACCTTTCCGTTGAGAAGTGGCCCCTTCGAAATAATCAAAAACCCGAGCATGAGGAGGGGGAACCCAAGTGTTTTGAATTCTATCTCGTCCAAGACGATTTCCATTAATTTCTCTGCAGAAATCAAAATCTCTGTCATCCCTATCCCTCTGCCTCTCCCAGGGTCTTCTGCGGTCATCAAAATCTCTGTGAACTTCTTGTCCAAATCCTCTGTTCCAAGGACCACTTCTAGGATCAAATCGGTAATTCCCAGCCCGAAATCTACCTCTTTCTTCATGTAAGCCTTTTGGACCACCGAAGACAGGTAGAACTCGATGCTCTCTCTCATCAAAATCTCTAGGCCCCCAAGGCTTCTCTGGGGGAAAGCCAAAGTGGTCTCTTCGACCAAGGTGGTCTAGACTTGGCCTCACAAGATTCTCTCTCATGTCCACAGGAGGTCTTCCAAAATGATCCCTACCATCTAACGGAGGCCTTCCAGGGCCTTCTCTGGGATCTATAGGTCGCCCAACCACATCCCTAACATCCACCTGAGGAGGTCTAGGGATGCCCTCTCTGGTTTCTATAGGTGGAAAGCGGTAATCTCTATCCCCTTCCTGCTGAATATTGTCATTCCCAAGTGGTATTCTTTTATCTGGGTTGGGAACATTGTCTATACTTGGTCGTCCAGGAGCCAAAAAAGGTCTTTCTGGCTGACTGAAGAGGTCTCCTGGAGGAAAAGGTCCCCGGGGCGGAGGATGGAGAGCTGCGTCAAGTACCGATGGGGGAGGGATGCCCCGCTGCGGTGGGATTCCAGGCTGGAGCAAAGGGAATCTGGGCCCGGGAGCCTGTGCTATCAGTCCTGGACGAATGTCTACCATTGGCAGCGCAGGCATCCGTTGAGCAGGGATGGACAAGGGCGGTAAGTTTTGAGGTCCAATTGGTGGCTGTGTTCCCATAAGCCCAGCAGGATTGGTAACATTCGGTGGCTGTAGTCCTACAAGTCCAGAGTTGTTAGGCAAGTTTGGAGGCAGTACCCCAAGAAGTCCAGAGCCACTGGACACACTAGGGGGCTGTATGCCCAAAATTCCAGAGTTATTTAGAAGATTTGGTGGCTGGGCTCCCATAATCGCAGCACTGTTGGAAACATTAGCTGGACGAACCCCCAGAATCTCAGAGTTGCTCGATACGTTTGGTCTCTGCACGCACAGGATCCCAGCGGAGCCCGAGGCCCCCGGCGGCTGTGCTAACACTGCGGCGCTGTTTGGAATCTCACTTGGAATCACTAGAACAGAAAGAGAATAAATCATCTAAAGTAACAGTTATTCTGTTGTGAAAAGGAAATAAGTGACTAATGCTGTAACTCTGCTAGTGAACCTTAGCTCCCCTACTCAAAGCATCAGGCTAAACCAGATACAGGATTACCACACCTCAGATTATTCAGAGCACACAGAGTGAAACACACATATTAAAACCTCGAGCTGTAGTCTAAAGTACTCGGAACAAACATGTCAGGCTTATTTGTGTGTAACTCTCCACCATTAAGATATCAAACAGTGGGCCAGTAAAAAAATGCGTAATGCTCTCACATACCATTTCTAGCTAGATGACACTCTGGGACAGTGCGTGGCACGAGCTTTCACCTCTTACCTTCCTGTAAGTAAACACTTTATGTAATCTTATGCTGTCAACACCCAAGAGCAGCACCATATGCCTCCGAGTGGGGAGTGCTGGGTTTTAAAGAAAAGGTCTCAAAAAAAAATCAGTATTATGCCAGTTGTAAATTTTCATAACAGCACTGGACATTAAAGTAAAGTAATGGACCTTGTGCATGCTAGGCAAACACCACAGAGCTATGTTTTCCAACCCTTTAGAATGACTTTTCTAAAAATAATATTATAGGAATGAAGAGAACAGAGTGACCCCCTGTACCCCCCAAAACAAGTCAACTCCCCTGGATTTTACATGTTTACCATTCTAAAGTTTAGTACTAATCTTCAGAAAGTTAATTTCCTGTCTAAAGTTTTAGTCACGGCTTTTGTGTTTACCTGGTCTGGTATTCTCACCAGAAGGAATCTGGTGTTCTGTGAGGTGAGGTACTTTCTCTTCAGGCTCTGCTTTACTGGGAGGATTAAAAACATTTCCAGCTGGTAGAGTTGAAGGAGCAAGACTGCCAGCCACAGAGCCACCTGGTAAAACCAGGCTGCCAAATCCAACATCTTTCACAGTTTCGGGGGTCATGGACAATGGTGGTTGCACTAAAGCTGTTTAAACAAGACAAAAAATTATTTCAGACTTAATCAATTTATAAGCTCAGTTTTCTGGTGACTCGAGTGTTTACTTAGTGGCATCCCTGCATTACTAAGCACACTATATAATAACCAATGCTCAAAATGCCTTGTCATAGTGAGGCCCAGCTACCTACGAACAAGGCCAAACTCTTATAGAATAAGAAAACAATTTTATAAAATATTTTCACCCAAAAAGTCTGGTACATAGCAGACAGACACGTAGATATCAGAATGAAATTTTCTGGCCAATCTTTTTGAAATTACAAAATGAGAGAGGGGGGGAGGGAGGGGAGAGGGAGGGAGGGAAGGAGGGAGAGAGTCTGTGTATGTAGGGAGAAGGTGTCCTTTACATTCACATTACCTTCTTTAAGTGAGGTTAATTAGGCAAGATGAACTGTAAATATAAAGCTATAAACATTCTATTTTAAGCATCTGATACCAAACCATGTTCATGTAGCCTACCTATATACTACCTAACCGGCAGCCAGCAGGCTCTAGCACACTCTAGAGGGTCTGGTTCAGGGGAGTCCATAGAGAACTCTGGGTCATCCTTGGACACGTTAAGAGTGTCCCCATCTTATTCACCTCAGAAACAACTGGACAAACAGTCAGTGCACTACAGAGAAGTAACACTGGAATAGAGATTATGGGACTCGAGGGAGACAGGAATCACAGCATAATTCCTTGCTATACTTATTGAGAGACAGGGCTCTTTGGATAGGGAATTAAAAAAAACACTGCAATTTTCAAAAAGAATTGAAAGCTACCTAAATAATGAGGAAAACATTTTAAAACGTGAAGGAAATGGATTTAGAAATAATTTTTAAAGAAATTAATAGACATTTCTATTTATTATTATATGTACTCTCATAAAAGGTCTTTCAGATTTTAATTTTTAAAGCAGGATTGTCCAAAATAACCAAATGCTTGTTCAGAAACCCTGTTTAATAACAGGAAAGAGGAAACAGAAATTTAAGGTATTTAAATGTCTATAAATATTCATTTTTGTAATCTTTCTGATTAGTATGGCAATAAATGCACTCTGAAGACCAAGAAAGCAGCAGAGAACCTAGTTTCTTCAGAAGTCTGGAGGGTAACACCATCCATTTTATTTCTTCCAGTGTCTATGACTCATACATAGTAAGGTGAGGAGGTAACCTCCATTTCAGTGCGACAACAGAGAGAAATATAAAAAGCAGCTAAGCAAAGGATCCTGGGAATGTACCTTGAAGTATGGTTTATCGTGCACACTTAGACTTTCTCTATTCAGAACACTCCATCCCCAGCTCTGTCCACCAGGAGAACCCTCAAAGCAAACAATCGGGCAGCCTGACTGTGGTGTGTAAAGGCCCTTCTGCAGTAGAAGTGTCCAGTTCAGACTACAGTGAGTCACAGTATGACTTGGGGACAATCAGGCTGGAAAACCTGGAACACTCTCAGAAGCAAAGGTGACTTAAGTACACGGCACAGAGAAGCTGCACAGACACAGGGAAAGCAGACAACTGAAGGAGGTGCTGTGTTAGTCCACTAACACACAGGAAGCATGCACACGCCAAGGGCCATGGGGCTGGAGGAAGACAGACAGCAGAGGCCTCCCTGCCCTCAGTCACCTGCTGCTACAGGACTCGCATTCTGAACTCGTGCATGTTGGCAGCTATCCTGACCTTCCTGTACACTACACTAAGATGGCTAATCACCTCACCCGGCAAGTTTTCATTACATTAAAAAAAAAAAAAATCCTAACAAAAGGATGCAGAAGGAATTACTACTTAGAAAGATAACTACTTTGCAATTAATAATGATAAATGAATTTAATCAACAAATAAAAACATTAAAAACTTAATAGGCAAACATTTCAATGGCTTAATTGTAATACCTGAATATCCTCAATCTTAACATTGTTAAATATGTTAGAAAATTCCAAGTGTAAACAAACTGTAATATAAATTGCGTATCAGAATTATACCTAAGGTATAGACAGATTCAGCTACTCTAGGTAGTGGGGATGGGAATAAGTAGAGATGATAGCCTGTCACGAGCCAGGACAGAAGCACACAAATAATTTCTGTACTTTCTGCTTGATTTTGTTAAGAAGTCTTATCTGTTTTGTTCAAAATGAACAGAGATGCTGGTGTGGTTGGTGTGGTACAAGTCTCGGACATGTTGCTGTGTGCCTGTGGGGAAGGCGATCCGTGATGTGAACAAGCCCTCGGTGTTCACTCCCCCCTTACAGCAGTCTTGTGTCTAGAATGCAGCTCATCAGTACTCAAGGGATAACAACTGGGGGGGTTCTGGGCATGAGGGCTTGAGAGGAGACATTTACAGTAAACACGACAAAGCAAAGTCACAACGGCAACGCAATGACTTCTTCTGGATCTTGACTAAAGGAAGCAGATTACGGAATGACCGTTTGAGACAACTGCAAACATGTGAGTAAGAGCCCGAGAGATGCTGTCAATTTGCAGAAACCATCAAACACGTTTGTTGAAAAACTAGTATTTAATAGGAATGAGCACAAACATACTAAGACGACTCCCTAGGATAAAAAAAGACTTTGTAAATCACTTTGTAAATCAAAAACTCACATGTTGGTACTACGGGTGGGATCGCAGGGGGAGGTACCACAGGTGGGGGAACTGGAGGCGGCATAAAACCTACATGGGAGAAAAAAGACCAAAGTTAAACAGCACAAAGAAAATTAGTGGTTTTAAATCAAAGGCTCAGAAGTTCTAAATCAACATCCACATTGCCTTACTGTTTTCAGATGGGTTCCCTCTGCTGCCCAGCTGCTAAGGAACCCATGGACTGGGTCGCTCTACACCACCTTCCTGAGGAATGGGGCCTCAATGCAACACTAGACCAACAAAACCTCAGTTTTAAAATGGCCTCTATTACCATACTGATGGATCGATGGATCAGGGCATTGTTTTCCAATTAAAATGATGTCTATACATACTTGATTCCCACAAGGCAGATAAAGCAATGACCCTGATCATAACATTCTATTCATTCATTCACTCATTAACATCCTGTGAGAAGCTCTGTGGCACTGATACCCATAAGTTAGGGAATCAAGCTGTTCTGCTGGAATGCTGACAACGAGGAGAGTGCTAAACCTCCTATCTCAAGCTACGTACTGGTCACTGTAGGTAACACAATGCTATCCATCTGCCGGTCATTTTATTTCTTTAACATATTGTGTTATTTACCACTAGGTTAACATATTTGTAAATTTTAGATTATATGTTTTAAATTTTGAATAAATCTTAAAATGTAATGACATTTTTAAGATCCTACAGACCACAAGACCAATTATACATCTGCTTCTTTGCGGGTTTTAATGTGTCATTATTAAGTTAAATAAGGAGGCTGAAAGGTGTGCACCAATGGATCGAGAGTCTGGAGAATGGACGCTAAGGCTGGTTCCATCCTATGCTGAAGTCTGCAAACCACTATATGGCACCAAAGGCGCAAAACCAACATTCACAAGTCTCTAAACAGAGCTAAAACAGTAAGACATAAATTCCTTACCAGGAGGTGGTTGTGAAGGGTTAAAACTTGCTCGTAGAAAAGGAGGTGGAGGGATCGGGCTGAATCCAGGAGGGGGGACAGGCATCGACACAGGAAACGCTGGAGGAACTAAGCTAACTGCAGGAACAGCTGGTGCTACAGGAATCTTTGTGAGTAGAAAATGTCTGTTAAGCAGGTGTCCACTGAAGAGTGACTATACAATATGGATTACTACACATCTTCAAAGGGGATGTGATAAATGCCATTACATTTGTGTTCTCCTTCTGTGAACTTTCTGCACACAGTACTAGTCAATAGGCAGCATACCTGCGACTGTAAGCAACCTACCACAGCCGGCCGGCCAGCACAGGCTCGGCCTTCATTAGCACCTGCCCACCAGGCTGCTCTGGGAAGCAAGGCAGTTGCAGCTTTCCAAGGGCACCAAATTCTCAAAACTTTGTTTTTAAATCTTAACACAGTTATCTTTTATTTATCAGAGCTACAACAAGCCCAGAACATCCCCAGCATGGCTCTCCCTTGTTCCTGACCTCGAATGCCATCAGGTCTGCTCAGCATCTCAACTCCACCACCTAAAGAGCGCTTCAAAGTTTCCTCCATAGGACAGAAGGAATTCCCAACTGTCTTCCCCAAGAGAACTCTTCTTGAATCATTTTCTACTCTGAAAATAGCATTTCCCATACTTGTAGTTTCTTGGAGCAAGTATCTTTGTCTCCTTTTTGCACAACTCCAAATCCAGTACACTAGGCAGTCCTGGCGCTGTGCCCTCTAAGCCATCCCCCACGCACCACCTCTCTTCCTCTCTTTACCTCCTCCTCTCCATGTCGCAGTCACCTCTCACCTAGCTGTACTGCCAGTTATTTTCAGCCCATGTCTTGTGGGATGTCTGGTGCAGCCTGTTCACTATGAGCAGTAGAGTGAATAACTTAACAGGTCGTTCTCTGACCTACCCCTCCAACGGTTCCCTTCGCTCAGAACTGACAGAGGAATTCCCAAGAGCTGACCTCACAGGCAAGAGTCAGGACCTCTCCTACCATGAAGACCTGCAGCTTACATGTCCTCAGACACAGAAATGGCTAATTTCGTCACCACCTTTAAAGAGCGCCGCATCAGCTTGGCGCACCCTGCGCACCATTTTACGATGGCACACAGCTATGCAGATGTCCTGAGCAGTCACACTCTGGAACAATTCCAGAGGACCTAACGTCTCCCTTTGCATTTCTGTCTCCCCAATGACATTTACCACTGATGGACCCAAGCCCCAGGCTCCTAGTGCAGTGCATAACTGAGCATGCTTAATACATACATATCTAAGTACAAATAACACCACTTCCGACAACAATGGTTTTTCAAACTGTTTCACTAAATCCATTAAAATAATTTTATTAATCAAATAAAATTGTCAAGTAATATTATTGGTAGAAATCTGCTGCACAGAAAGCATAAATCTAAAGAAAATACTTCAAGTCCAAGGGTATCACACTCTTCCTTCATTTAGTATAGTAACACACTGCATCTGCAGGACATTGTCACCATCTAAAGGACAGCAGCCTCCAACTGTTACACAAGAATGAAGCCACATAGGAAGCGCAGGCTGCTCCAACAGCTGGTACTAACCTGAAGCATGGCGACGGGAGGAGAGAAAACATCAGCCTGCGTTGTGACCACTGACTCCTTCTCAACTGGAGTCGGACTCTGTGTAGTCTGGACCGTCTCTTTAACGGGTTCTGCGGCTTTCACAGTTTCCCATTCTAAGCAAAATATTTGAAATTGATTTCCATTAAACGTAGTTTTTCAGTTCTTTTTCCCATTTACATTACATCTAAACCCTTGGCAAATCCAAAATGAGTAACACACAAGACAAAAATGACAACACTGGACTGTGACAGTGACATTTCATACAGGTTTCTGACTGAATAACCAGCCCTGTTCTCTATGCCATCAAACACACTTAATGAAGAACTAATGCAGAGAAATATTCCAGAAGACAACAACATAAGAAATGGATTAGTTAGGCGTGTGGCTCACTGCAGCCAAGCACTCGGGAGGGGAGAGCAGGGATCAGAGGCCAGGTTGGGAAACAGGAACTCCATCACCAGCCTCCATCTTTTTCAGAGCAAAGCGCAAACATGACTAGCATTTACTTCTCTGTACATCTGCCTTCATCTCCTCTGTTCCACATTGATTAGGCTCTGGTATGCTGTTTCCAAAGTGGACACATGTCTCCACTCTTCAGATATAATCCACCCCACAGGCCTACATCCATTCACAATGTAACATACCCATGGCTGGCTCTAACTTGCTTGCACGCGCTTCCTCTCCTTTTCTCTTCCATTCCCCCGCCCCACACTGGTCTCATCAAGCAGCCTGGGGTTGAGCTTCTTATGTGGATCAGGCTGGCATCAGATACACAGAGACCACATGTCTTTCAACATCAAGGATTAGGTCATGTGCATCACCATATGTGATCTGTGATATACTTCATATACAAACACAGAAATCCTATATCGATTTTTTTTTGCTTATTATTTATTTCTTTTGAGTAGAATATGGTTTCCCAAGTACAGAGTAAAGACTCTACAGACCAGGCGATCTGTCTGTTCTAACTATATACTTGCCACTGTAAATAAATGTAAGAAGAGAGAGAAGGAAGAAGGAAGAGGACGAAGAGGAAGAATAAGAAATGGAGGAAGAGGAAGAGGATGAAAAGGAGTCCTAACAAATATGCACACAAGCAAGCATGGCTGTGGCCCCACAGAGCTACTTTTTCAGAACAGGCCATGGGTAGGCTCCAGCCTACTGATGTGGGAGCCTGCGACACATATGTCAAAGGTGACTCTGTTTCACTACCAAAACATCAGTTCCTGAAAAATCGACCTGTCATAGCAGAAGTTCAGACAACTTAAAGAAGGACTGACTGTCCTAGGAAAACAACCATAGGGCACAGGAAGCAAACAATAAGCTGTGTTGCTCTATCTGGTGCTCCTGAGGATCAAACCAAGAGCCTTGCTTACGCCAAAAACATGGTCTCTACATGAGGGCCATCTCCAGGCAGAAGGCAACACCATCAAGGAGATGATGTCTGCATGTTCCTAAGCAGGACGACGGCCTGGAAAGCAGGCGTCCTTTGATAAGAGAGCTAAGATAGGAAGAAACAAAGAACATACCATACTTTGCACTAATCCCAAATATTAGAATTTTTGCTTTCTGTTTGTAGCTGTTAATACTGCTATTTTTTAAAAAAGAGCAGGCCATGGGGCTGGAGAAATAGCTCAGCGGTTAAGAGCAGTGACTGCTCTTCCAAAGGTCCGGAGTTCAAATCCCAGCAACCACATGGTGGCTCACAGCCATCTGTAATGAGCTCTAACACTCTTCTAGAGTGTCTGAAGACAGCTACAGTGTACCTACATATAATAAATAAATAAATCTTTTAAAAAAAAAAAGAGCAGGCCATTTTTGGTTATAGGCAAAATATGCAGTGTTTCAGATGGCAGTGTTTCAGACGGTTCTGCACTACAGCAACTCAGCCCGCATGCGAGCGAGTGTCTGCACTCTAAGAAGCTGCTGGAATCCTCATTTTCCACTTAAAATTTGTGAAATAAGAAATACTTCAGAGAAGACAATTAAAATGTTATAAAAGAAAACACATGCTACATTTGCAAGCTTTCATTCAGTACTTTTCTAAACAACAATTCCTTGACACCTACGAAAACACAAAACACTGAACAGGCAACATCAGAAAAAGCATCTTTTTTGTCTTCTTGGAGCCAACTCCAGGGAATAAGCACAGTTCACGCTGCCTCCCCACACACAGTTCTACTCCACCTTCTGATGTGCACTGCGCTCTTACCAGCATTTACAGTTTCCTGATCAATCATGCCTCCCTCTGCAAAGCCATCCAAGTCATCGACTTTAACTTTTTCCCAGGGTATATATGTGACACCAAGATCCACATCCCAGAACTGTTTGTATTCTGTCTTTACACCTTTGTTCAAAGCCCAGGCAATCTATTGGGAAAGGAGAGAGGAAAAAAAAGGAAGATCACAGACATACTGCAATAAAAATAAAGTTTGAAATCATATTTAAACAAATACAAACAAAGCTCGCTCTTCTTGAAAACTTGTTTAAACTTGCATTGGGATCAGGTTTGCCATGGAAGATCTGTTTCCACTTCTTATCCAATTCTAAATAACTCATTTCAGGAATTATACAAGTGTACTTTTTACAAGAGAATCTCAATTCCACTGGCAATAACTAGGATAGTTATCAGTTTAATAAAACCCTGGCCCCATGACAGCGCACATAAATACTGAAGTGTCTCTCTCTCTCTCTCTCTCTCTCTCTCTCTCTCTCTCTCTCTCTCACACACACACACACACACACACACACACACATACACACACACAGTGTGCAGACGCTGACTAAATGCATTCTCTCTGGAGGAGTGGTCCTCAGCCTTCTTACTGCTGCAACCCGTTAACACAGTGCCTCATGTGGTAACCCTAACCTGAAATTATTTTCATTGCTCCATCATAACTGTAATTTTGCTATTGTTATAAGTAGTAATATAAATATCTGTATCTTTAATGGTCTTAGGTGATCAAAGGGATTGTGACCCACAGGTTGAAAACTAGTCCTCTAGAGTCAAAATGAAACTGAGTGAATCACAGAAGGAACAAGAAAACAATAAATTCTCAATTTAAAGACTAAGAAGTAAAAACTGTTTTCAGATAAACTCTTTAGAAGAATGGCTTCAATAAGAAAAAAAATAATGTAAAGAAGGAGGATAAAAAACTAAATGAAAGACAAACCTAAATAAAAAAAAAAAAAAAATCTAACCAAAATGGGGCCTGAGGAAGCAACCGGTGTAGGTGTGAACTTAAGGAACAGACAATCTCAAATTTTGGCTAATAAGTGTACTAATTCCTAATTATAACTAACACTGAACTTGTAAGACTGCTGGGAACATTCAAGATAAGGCTGAGCATAAGCCTAGTGTAAGAGTGTATACTTAAATTACCACGTTCGAGGCCCTGGATCTGAGCCTCTTCAAGAAGCAAAGAGGAGGAATCGGATGAAAGGAACTGGGGCATTCGAATGGTGCAAACAAGAAAGATCACATGACCTTGCCTATGAAAAATGTATGACCGTGACACAAGAGGCTGAAATGTTAGTTGTCACTCTACCACAAAGTCAATCACAATACTTACCTTAATGACCTTGGAACCAATTTTATAGGATCCTGAACTCAGTTTCTGAAGAGCCCGAAATGAATCTTGTCGATGAACCATACAGACATATGCACAGCCCCTGGGTGGAATCATCTATGAGGGAAAAGTCCTTTCTTTACTGAGAGCAAAGGATGGAAATCCTGATGTTTGCTTCTCATAAAACTGAACATGTATGACAACCAACCGAACCACCACATTAATTCTCTTTCTTTCTCTGTTTAGTGCTATAACACATATGCAATCAATCAAGTATTCACTTTTTTTCTTTCTTTCTTTTTTTTTGGGGGGGGGGGAGTTCGAGACAGGGTTTCTCTGTGTAGCACTGGCTGTCCTGGAACTCACTCTGTAGACCAGGCTGGCCTCGAACTCAGAAATCCGCCTGCCTCTGCCTCCCAAGTGCTGGGATTAAAGGCGTGCACCACCACCACCCGGCTAAGAATTCACTTTTAATAAGCCTCATATTCCACCCTGACTCGGCTTCCATTCTAAGCCATAATAAAGGTAAACTATTGAATACATGTTATCAGTTCCTTGCCGATAAAAACAGAACTTACTACTGTAACAGAAACCATGTTTAAGCTGGCAGGGAAAATCAAAGAAAGGAGGGACAAGAAAGGGAAGAAAGGGTTCTTCTAACAAACACTTAAGGCTTGGAGGAACTAGGTGCTATACTGCTACAAAGCCCTATAAAGTTTGCAAATTCAGGAGCACAGCGAACAGAGAAAACAGCCAAGTGAACACATCCCGTCAACTGAGAGTCACCATGTGGGACACGTCTACGCGATGAAGATCACCTTAAGAGGGACGTGCAGAGAGTGAATGGCGGCACGGTCGGTGCTCAAGAGATACTCACGTTGATGGATTCGATTTGTCCAAACTCCTCGAAAAGGTTGGTTAAATCTTGCTGTGTAGCCTTCTTGTCCACTTGGCCAACCCAAAGAGTAGTGCTGCACACTGTCAGGACAGAGAAGAGGGCTTACAGCACAGGACACTGCTGCCTCAAGCATTACTAGAAACAACAGATCCAACTCAGCCTAACACGCAGACGACCTCACAGCTACACAGATAACTGCTACATTTGAAATGGACTGAGATCTTAGTGTCCACTCACATTTCTCAGACCCAACTTCCTGCAGGTCACAAACTTATAACCTGAACCACCCATCAACCACTGTCAACCACTACACAATAGTGGTATATCAAAGTCCCCAGCTGATTCTAAAGTACAATTATTTTGAAACTACTTCCTACATGTGGACCTTCTTAATATCTTTGTGTTGAATGACTCGCTGGCTACATTTTCCTAATCCACAGATACACCTGAAACCTGTATGAGCTTCCTTATCCTAGGGAAATGATACTTTGCAGAGAAAAGAAAGGAAATGAACAAATCAGGACACTCCTTAGCTTGCTATTGAAGGGCTGAAGATGAACTGAACGGTACTTCTCTGTGTGCACACGCATGTGTATGCTCAAGAACATGGACTAACTGGAGCCTCAGCACCACACATGGATGCACTTGACCTGAATACTGTGCTCATGACTGAGCAGCAAATGCTCCTGACCTCCCGCCCTGAAAGCTCCTTCTGTTTAATACAAGAAGGTTGGGAGGAGACACTGGACTGTCCATGCTTCTTCAATACCTTCTACGGCTGACACATTTCCATGGCGCTAGGTTTACATCCATGTCATTTCTGAGCACTTTAATCCTGATAGAAAGTGTCTAAAGCAGGCTTTTCTAAGCTTAGCTTAACCTGAAGTGTGACCCTTGACAAGATCACTCACAGGAGTCGGTACTCCTGCTGGTCAGCTCTCAAATGCCTTGCAGATGTCCTGTGCAGCCAACACAGACTGTGATGGCTGCACTCCTCAGCTAGTTGTTCTTTGACAGGTTCTCACTCTCGGTGACTCTCAACTCAAGTTTCACTCACTCTCTATCAAAATCTTTAACTTTTTAACATTTTGCATTAAGCCCAAGCACCAGTGAGACTGCTCAGCAGATAAACACTGCCAAGACTTATAACCTGAGTTTGAGCCTTGAAGCCTACATGATATGAGGAGAGAACTGTCTCCTCTAAACTGCCCTCAGACTACATACATATATCATGGCTATGGAACCATACACATGCATGTATAGGAGACAGACACACACAGATACAGAGACATACAATTTTTTAAAAATAGATCTTTAATGTAAGAAACTACAAAGGCTGCTTTTACCGAAGTCTACCGTGTCACACAGGCTTAGTCTATCCCACAGCACCACTGAAGAGTGGTGGAACTTCTAAGAGACGGGGCTCACATGGGGGCTGCCCCTCCAGGAGCTTACTGTTTCCATTCCACCTGTTCTCCTTCCCAGTCATAATGACAGTCAGAAGCAGCAGGGACAAGCAACCTTACCTGAAGCCACAGTGACAGACAGCTGCTCCACTGCCATGCCGTGCAATGCCCTGTACATGCGTCATGAGGCAAGTCCAAGGGATACCGCCTCCTGCCTCATCACGCCATCATGGAGATTCTGAGAGCCTCAGTCTCCCCAAGCATGCTAACATGTTTCCTATGTTTTACAATGCTACTGCCTCATCACGCCATCATGGAGATTCCGAGAGCCTCAGTCTCCCCAAGCATGCTAACATGTTTCCTATGTTTTACAATGCTGCTCTACATTTTTTTTCCTAACAAGTTATGATTCTTCTCAGTCCCAAAGAGAGGGAGCAAGTGGTTCTTGGGTGTCTTTGAAAGCACTGTATCTACAATCTGTGTCCAGGAGCAGCAGTGAGGAACACGACCACACTCTTTCACATGTGCAGAAAGAAGAGCAACCAGGGCAAACTGCTTCTGCTTCAAGATGAAGAGAGCCTTGAGGTACTAAATGGAAGCTATAGACCTCACTGTGCATACTGAACTTCTAACCAGCAATAGAAAATATAAATTCATTTTAATTTATCCACAAAAGAAAATGAACCTGTGATGCTTATAGAACACCCATGAACTAGGCAAAATCATACCACAGGAAACAAGCCGAGACAGGCACAAAGCATGGCGTGTTCTCAAACTACTAAGGAGAAACTAAAAAGCTGACATCACAGAGGCAGAGCACCTAAGAGAGGGACAGGAACCTGGAAAAGGCTTTCCAGGCACGGTCAAAGGCTGGTAGTCAGACACAATCCAGCTCTGGCAAGAGGACCCTAGCCTGCAGTGCATATGCACATAGGCACACAAGTCTACATGGGGATATGTTTAAAACCTCAGAAAAGAGATCAGGAGAGCACAAGGGAGGGTTATGGGAAGGACTCAAGAACCCGAGTCAGGAAAGAAGACAACAGGCTGTTGGTTTCTTTGTTTCAACTCCACCACTGTGTTTCTTACACAGCTGATAAGTGCAACTTTCTATGTTTCTTGCAGCAGGGAGAACTCAGCACTGCTGACCCTAGGAAGGCAACTGTGGAGGCTGGGCTTGGTTCCTAATGCACTAGTATACAGCAAAAGGAACTGGCCACGGCTAGTCACTGATGCAGCTACTGAGCTGTTTGGAATGCGTTGTGTTTTTGTTTTTTATATTTTCTGGAGGAAATATAGTTAATGTTTTATTAACTGAAAGTTTCCACTTGATTCTTTGAAGCAAAAATATATCAAATTATTCTACCATAGTGTTACTTAACATGTAAACCACATGCTGTGTGTAAAATAAACTGCAGTTTTTAAGGGGGAATAATGATGTTCTACAGCACTGACAACTAAATAAAGTTATTTCAGTTTTATATATGCTAACTGCCAAATTTAACCATTACATGATAGATGCATGCACAAAGATACCATATGGCACCTTGAAAAATACCATATGGCCCTTGAACGACCCTTCCACAGATCCTGCATATCAGAAATCCTTCATATCAGATGTTGATACTACTATTCATAACAGCAAATTACAGTTATGATGTTAGGGTGAGCACAGCATGAGGAACTGTATTAACCGGCCGCAGCCTTAGGAACGTTGAGAGCCACTGCGCAGAGCTATGGTGCACACACTGAGGGCCTTTCTCCACAGTGCTCATATTAACTGAGGGTGACAGCTGGGTTTCAGACAGACTGGAACAGCTAAAAGGGAAACTTTTTATTGGCTGTAATAAGTGATGCTGATCAGCTGGAACTGAGAAACCAAAAAGAGACCAGAAGGAGCTAGAGAAACAGCTTAGGGGTTTAAAGCACCAGCTGTGTTTTGAGAGGACCCAGGTTCAACTCCCAGTGCCTACAACCATTAGTTTACAACCATTTTTAACTCCAGTTCCAGGGGATTAGACGCACTCTTCTGACTTCCATAGAATTAGGCACAAAAAAAGGCACAAACTAGCAGGCAAAACACAGGTACCTGTGAAATAAACATTTAAAGATAAACATTTCTAAAGGGAGAGACCAGCATCACTGAGGGAAAATCTTCTGGGAAATACTTCCTCAGACTTAGCACAGAAAAGCTGTATTCCAGAGTAGGCCAAGAGCGTTTCTCATGCTGGCAGCCAAACCATGGAGAGTAGCTAAGGCTCTACACTATGTCAGGGCTGAATCCCCTGAAGACAGCCCAGGAGAGGGTACTGGGGAAAGTGCAGCAAGGAAGCCCAGCATTTTAGAGATGCCAGCACCATGGGACAATAAGCACAAACGGCAGCAGCACGGAGTGCAGCCAGGCTGACCATAGGAAAGAAGCCAGTGTGCTGCCAAGGGTGGAGCTGGAGGAGACTGCAAGCCCTTTGGAGGATGCCAGACATTGGGCACTGAGCTATTTATACAACTGAAGTTTAATTTTGCTTTATTCAGAGTGTGATGTGCCTTTAAGTAAGAGAGTATTTAATTTGTTTTTGATTGTATGGGAGCCCACAGTTGAAACTTTTGGATTATATTTTTCTATGACAGGGTTGCTCTGTGTAGCCCTGGCTGTCCTGGAACTCACTCTGTAAACCAGGCTGGCCTTGAACTCAGAAATCCACCTGCCTCTTCCTCCCAAGTGCTGGGATTAAAGGCATGCATCACTGCTGCCTGGCTAAAGTTTTGGATTATTAACAAGACAACATTTTAAGCATTTAAATTTGTAAAGACTGTGAGACCACTAATGATTGTTAATGTTTTGTACTATAAAACTAGTATTGAGATTTGGGGGACATCAAGGAAAGGTTATACTTAACAAGTGATGTGTTTGAGTCAAGTTGACAACTTGACACATGCTAGAGTCATCTGACGAAACTCTAAAACTCAGAGTTTTCTCTGAGTTTTCAACTCAGAAAACGCCTGCATATGATGGGGCAGTAGGCAATCCTATAGGGCATTCTCTTAATTGGTGATTGATAGGGGAGGACCACCTTTAGGTTGGTGGTCCTGGGTTCTGTAAGAAAGCAGGCTGAGCAAATGTCATGAGGAGAAGGCAGTAAGCAGCACCCTTCACCCTCCAAGGCCTCTGCATCAGCCCCTGCCTCCAGGTTCCTGGCCTGACTTCCTTCGATGATGACAGTGATATGGAATGATAAGCAGAGTGAACCCTTTTGTCCCATGTTGCTTGGTCATGGTGTTATATACAACAACAATAGGCCTAACTAAGACAACATTCAACAGCATCACAAGGTAGGGGAGAAGTGAGTGGACAGCTGGTAAATGAATAATTAACAGCCCTAATAATAAAGGAGAGCAGCGAGATGGAGAGCAGAGATTTCGGGGGATGGCAGGGGTCTTCAGATAAATATTTAAATTTGGCCCCTTATAATGAGGAGCAAGTAGAATTTTCAGAGGTTGCACTAGCTGTTAATTATGTGAAAAGACTCTGGGAAGATACCCAGGTCTCCTGAAATTGCCAGAACTTATAAAAAGCTGCCACTGCTTTTGATTTGGGAGCCTGAGACTCAGTATGCTCTAGCAGTTCCAAATGAGGGCTTAAAGTCACTTTCCAAGAGCCACACAAGGACCCTTAGTCAAGCCATACTTTACAACTTGCATTAAGCACTCTACATATATCTAAGTCTAGGATTTGTGTGATCCCAGTGCAAAAAGTACACACATGGCTATCTATAGCAATTATTCATGCTGAAGTCAATTCACCTGAAGACAAACAGAAAATACCATGAGTCTATTTTAGCTCTTGGGCTCTCCAGGGCTTTCCTGCTCACCTGGAGTCTATTGGTTCTCCCCAGAAACCACAATGGATTAACACTAGACAGAACTTGACAAGAAAACAACTCACTTCGTTGTACTTAACGTGATCCTTACCCTAGCCAACTCCTGAAACAAACCTTACCATGACCGAATCTGTTTTAGGTACACAAAATAGATTAAAATATAGAGAAAAATAGGTTGTACTGCAGGCATTCTCTTCCCATGCAAAAACCCCAAGTTTATAATTTATTTTAACAATTACACTGAGGTTGGGCTAGAGGTTTAGCTCAGTAGTATACTGAATACCTAGCAGGAACAAAAACCTTGGATTTAATCTCCAATACCACACACACTCAAATTTAAAAATATACATAAATAAGTATATAAAATTACAGCAAGGTATATCTATACCTATTAATCCTACAGATCTGAATACTCATAACTGTTTAGATCCGACTGACAGTCATCATTGTGTCATGTTACAAATATCAGCCTGGTGTGTTTCAAGGACCCTTAGTCAAGCCATACTTTACAACTTGCATTAAGCACTGGAACTCACTCTGTAGACCAGGATGGCCTCAGACTCAGAAATCTGTGTGCTTCTGCCTCCCAAGTGCTGGGATTAAATGTGTGCACTACCACAGCCTGGCTTACATATTATCTGCTAATCTGCTTTTCTTTCACAAAAGCCTGAGTCAAAGTCACTTAATTACTAATAAGTTCCTCCCCTTTCAGTTTCTCATTCTGAAAATAAATTGGGTAAAAGATTTTTATAGCACAAAGCTAGCTGTTTATTTGTTCTGTAGAGACCAGAGACCAACCGTAGGCAGCTCCTGGAAAACTGTCCTGGGTTTCTTCTTGTTGCTGTTGGTTTTGAGGCATAGTCTGGCCTAGAGCTCACCAAATTGGCTAAACTAGATAGCCTGGAATCCACCGGTGTCACCTCTCTATTACAAGAGTCACACACCTTTCCAGGGTTCCTGCTGAGGATCTAAGCCAGGCCCCTCTATCTCTGCAGCAAGCTCTACTGGCTAGAGAACTGTTTCCCAACACTCACTCTAGGGACGTTTGACACAAGTATGCCACTCACCACTCAGTGTTTTCGACCTGACAGGAGGCAAGCCCTTTTTCTGGCGTTCTTTCTCCCTTTCCCTGGCTCTGCGCTCACTTGAATAGGAGCGGGAGGATTTTCTCTTTCTCTCTCTCGAGCGGGAGCGAGACCGCTTCCTGTGCTTTCGCTTTCGGGACCCAGAGCGTGACCTGGACCTTCGTTTTCTTGGTGACCTACAAGAAAATAATTATTTTACTTCTAATGACAGTATTATCTTTCAATATGAAGTGAATGAGAAAAGGCATTTGTCATATTTAACTACCTCTTAAACTATCCTATAGTGTAACCAACTATTAAACATGTGTCCCACTGTAGTCTTATGCTACAGATGCCCACATCACTAACAGACACTAGATGAAGAATTCTAAGTCTGAGACTTTATCAATTAAAACAACTATACTGCAGAAATCACAATCTTGTAACAGCAGCTGTCACTGTTACATAAAGTACTGAAAAAGTACATAGCAAAGAGCAAAACTATGAACAAAGGCTATCTTCTGGCCTTGGTTTTCAATTACTTTTCCTGAGACAATTTTGTTTTAAGTCCCTAAGTCTTTCTTTTACTCTTGATGCAAAGAACTAAAGTAAACATTTCTATTAAATATTATTAAAGAACCTTGATCGAGACCGTGAATGTGTTCTTGATCGTGAGCGAACAGCTACTTTCTTAGCTTCTGGTTCAAAGGTCTCCTCTTCACCAACGTCTTGCCCTTCATCAATGTCCATGTCCTTGAAAGGCAAAGTTAGGGCACAAAGAGTCCAGGTAAGCTCTCACACACAAGTGCAGATCTGCCTTACAACACAGCACTAGTGCCTCACAGGTAACAGAGGAGGAGTCTAAAAGACACACAGACAAACTACATTTACAAAGAACCTCACACACTCAAAGGATGTACTGGCTAGTTTTGTGTGTCAACTTGACACAGGCTGGAGTTATCATAGGAAAAGGAGCTTCAGTTGGGGAAGTGCCTCCATGAGATCCAGCTGTGAGGCATTTTCTCAATTAGTGATCAAGTGGGGGAGAGCCCCTTGTGGGTGATACCATCTCTGGGCTGGTATTCTTGGGTTCTATAAGAGAGCAGGCTGAGCAAGCCGGGGGAAGCAAGCCAGTAAGTAACATCCCCCCATGGCCTCTGCATCAGCTCCTGCTTCCTGACTTGCTTGAGTTCCAGTCCTGACTTCCTTTGGTAATGAACAGCTGTGTGGAAGTGTAAGCTCAATAAACCCTTTCCTCCCCAACTTGCTTCTTGGTCATGATGTTTGTGCAGGAATAGAAACCCTGACTAAGACAAATGACTTTCAACAATTTTGTTTTGTTTTGCTTTTCAAGACAGGTTTTCTCTATGTAGCCCTGGCTGTCTTGGAACTCATTCCAGGACACAGACTAGGCTGGTCTCAAACTCATGAAAATAGGCCTGACTCTGCCTCCTGAGTGCAGGGATTAAAGGTGTGCACCACCACAGCCTGACTGACTTTGGACTTTTTTGGCTCAGAAAAGCAGTGACATTTATTTACCTGTTGTTGAATATCTATGGAATCATCTAAATTTGCTTCAGGTTCCAGAAAATGCTGCTGGCTACTCCCTTGTGAGGGTGAGGCTGAGTGCTCAGACCCAAATGTTCCCTCCTGGCTATCTTGAGGAGTTACCTGTTGAGAACAAACAAATATTCTGAGACAACATTCTTACAAGTGAAAACTTTAATACATACAGCAAGTATCACAATTAAATGCTTAAGAAGGCTCATATTCATGACAAAGCATTCCTAGAGTTATACTTCATATAAGTCCAAATCTACTTTTAAAAGGAAAAGTCCCATAAAGAGGGTATTATATGTATGTGTATAAAATAGTCCAATGATGTAAGTCTCAAACTATTGAAGAGTAATACAGAGATAATACTTAATGATAACAAATTAAATAAACCTACAACTAGATGATTAATTAGTATCAATGAAATACTCTAAAGGTCCAATTAAAACCTTTTATTCAAAACCTTAAATCACACATTACATGCTTAGAGACAAAACAATATACAGAAGTCAAAATTAGTGATCTGGCAAAACTGTTCCCAAGGATGGCCTCTAAGAATTCCTAAACCAATCAGAGGGAGCTCCCTGGGCCGGGTTACATCTTGGTCCATGTCGAGGAAACAAAGGCTGACAGGGACACCCGCTGCCTCCATGATCCCAGTACAGTAACCTTGTGCAGTGATGCACTAATTTTTCATGTTAGCAAGTATGAATGTGAATAACAATTTAAATAACTGACTTCCCTAAAACACGACGAAAGCCATTATTGGAGAGAGCAACCTGATAGAAAATCTTTCTAGAACATGATCCTGTAGGAATCTAGAGGCAGTAAACTCATGGGGTAAGAGGCTAAAACCATAATAAAGAAAAGAACTACACACATATGGGCCCTTGTTACACACTGTTCAGAAACAATCAACTCCCAAAAGGAGAAAGCAGCCCACATACCTTAGCTATGCACAAACAAAATGGAGGTCATAGGAAAGATATGACTCCACAAAGAATAGACAGCAATTTACATGTCTCATACTAGTCCAGAAATAAACAGCTCCAGTTAGGTTTAAGAAAATCTACTCGCCAAGCATATTTGCACATGCCTTTAAACCTAGCACTTGGGGGACAGATCTTTGAGAGTTCAAGGGCCGTCTGAATTGCATAATGAATTCCAGGACAGCTGAAGGTATAAAATGAGACCCTATCTCATGAAGGAATGGAGTCAGCCGATGCAAATAAACGGGCAAGCACAGGAGATAAGACCTGTGCTTACCTGAGGGCAAGTGAGAGTCAACTAGCCACTAGGTCAGGACCTGGGAAGCTGTGCCCCTGGAGTCTTTAGGAGTGGGTGTCTGGAATGTGAGAGGGCCATGGGGCAAATGGCACTACTTCACTACACCACGCCATCTCTACAAGCTGTTTTCTTATTGAAACACCTTACAGGAAGAATGTCCATGCAGTCAGAAAATAAACATGTCAGAGTAACCATGACATTGATTAGCCTTAGAAATTTATATCACCTTAGTATGTGTATTTTTCTACAATAAAGAGTTATGTGAATGGTTTATTTCAGGTTCAGAATGTGAGTATTGGTGAGATGTTTCAGTGGGTAAAGGCACCTGCCTCCAGGCCTTCGGACTTGAATTTAACCCCTGAAGCTCAGAGTAAACCAAGAGAACTAACTCCTGCAAGCTGTCACCTGAACTCCACCAAATAAATTAATCAAAATAAAATTTAGTCCATACTGTGCTATTTACAAAAGTGAACTTACAATGGCTACAATCTGAATCCACAACTCCATTTAATTCTCAATGCAAATACCAACATGGTAACCACACATAGTTGGTGTCTTGAGTATATCTGGTTATTTTATATACTATTACAATAAAATAATTTTTTTTTAATGTTTGTTGAGTATGTTGTCACTCTCCTCAGACACACCAGAGGAGGGCACCAGACCCTATTACCGATGGCTGTGAGCCACCATGTGGTTGCTGGGAATTGAACTCAGGATCCCTGGAAGAGCAGTCAGTGCTCTTAACCTCTGAGCCATCTCTCCAGCCCACAATAAAATAATTTTGATGCAAGATTGGGATTTCTATAGTGTTTCAGCCACATTAAGCCAGTTGGTAAAATAATTTGTTTACAGGGAAATTTAGAGTATGTTACTCTTTTTTGTTTGTTTGTTTTTGTTTTTTTCGAGACAGGGTTTCTCTGTGTAGTCCTGGCTGTCCTGGAACTCAGAAGTTCCTGCCTCTTTCTCCCAAGTGCTGGGATTACAGGCATGCGCCACCACGCCCGGCTGAGTATGTTACTCTTAAAAGTGGTATATTTTACAACTAGAAGAAAAGACAGTATCCTAAAATTCAGGGCACAATTTTAAATAACAATAGTTAAAACCCTTAGGATCTAAGAAAGAAGCAGCTTTGTTTCAAAGCTAATCTATATTAAGCAAAAGTCATGGCAGACAACTGTCTCCTGAATCTTGACAGAACCCAAAAAGTAGTAAATATAACTTTTGTTTTCTTTCCCTTAACTTCATAGTAATAGCTGTCTCACCAGTGTGTGTATGTGTGTGTGTGTGTGTCTGTCTATGCGAAACACTCATGCAGTGCCTAAGGAAGTCAGAAGAGGGCATTGGATCCCCTGGGACTGGAGATACAAATGGTTAGGTGCAGTTCTGGACAC
Organism: Apodemus agrarius; assembly: GCA_964023405.1. NCBI lineage: Eukaryota > Metazoa > Chordata > Mammalia > Rodentia > Muridae > Apodemus > Apodemus agrarius. The sequence continues at coordinate 34,426,125 of OZ030027.1, read as the reverse complement.
TGGGATTCTAATCTGGGTCCTCTGAAAGAGCAGCCAGTACTCTTAACCATTGACCCAGCCTCATGTTACATATAAGCTTCCAGAATATATCAAATCCTTTCCACATGCAATTCTAGTGGAAATGCTTAAACGCTATAAGAACAACAGAACTCTTGGCCACACATCAGGAAGGTTTTTGATTTTTGCTAAATTCTACAGTCTGTGTTTAGCCTTCTTTAGGTACTAGATATCTAAGATATTTAATTTTATGTGTATGGCAAAGACAACTCACATACACACTTTACAATAATTAATTAAAGCAGGAGAGAATGCAAAGAAATAGAATGCTCTAGATCCTAATGATTATGGCCAATTAAAAAAGCAAAACCACCCTAACTGTACCTGTCAAACCAAAGACCTAAGAAGTTCCTATCACATGGCATTAACAATAAATTTCTTTTAAAAATCAATATTAGTCTGTTTAAACACTATAAAAAACAAAAACAAAAAAAAAAACACTACCACCAGCATAATTGTCATTCCTAGACAAGCACAGCAGAAAGGAGAAAACTTGAAGCTTTAAGATGTAACTCCAAAATACACAAGTCATCTATCAGGAAATTCATTTTTTATACATCATTTTGTTACATTGCCAGAAGACCTTTTTTTTTAATTTTTAATAATAGGAACAGCTACAAAGGACTTTGAAAGGAAATACCTTAGAAAGGTCATAAAGTAGCTGGCAAAACAAAGATGAATGAATAGCTCGAGAGACTAAGAAGGAACCCCACCCGAGCATCCCACTGAATGCCCATTTGCAGAACACAGGCGCTGCAGGAAGCACCGACCTTCTGAGGCTGCTGCTGCTCCAGGAGCTGCTGCCGCAACTGCTCCAGGTTCTGCTGCTGCAGCTGCTCTGCTATCTGATGGAAGATGGAGTTGTTCACAGACTCAGAAACGTGAGAGCTAAATGAGAAACAAAGGGCGAAGCTGCATGTTAAGGTGACCGGAGCTGCCGGAGAGCGCGCAGTCAGAGAATCACAGAGCACTCCACACGGATGCTCTACTGCAGCACTCTTTCTGAAACATTAATAACCAAAACAGAACCCTCTGAAGCATCAATACATTAGAAGAGAAAGATACTGATGTTTCAACATAAAAGCCCCGTTATGGAGCTGACACACTGCCTCATGCTGCACACGTGGATATGGTATACATGTACATTAGTAACTTTTATTATGGTAACGGACAATTACAAACACTTGTTTAAAAAATGTAAACATGTGTAAATATTATCAATTTAATAACTCATGTTTAATCGTGAGACAGTGGAAAATGTCCTATCAACCAGCATGTAAATAATCTACAATTATCACTGCCCATAAACTTTATACACTATGTGTCCTTTAAAAAAGCATCATGTTATGAGGTGTGTAAACAGAAACAGATAGTGTATAGATAAGTGAAAATAATAATTTAACTACACTCTGGGACAGTCACACCTGGAATACTGGGTACTAAAAGGTAAGACATGAGAAAAAAAGAGGGCGCCCTAAAAGGAACAGGAAAGGTTTGAGCAGTCGAGACAGCTGTCTCCTGGAGCAGATAAACCTCCGGGAAGAATGGTGTCAATCTTCACATACTGACAGACTACCATGAAAGAAATGGAAGTCCACTGGTTTTTCTTTCAATACACAGCATCTGAACTGATGTCTAGAAAATGAAGGAACTCAGCTCAACAGAACATGTGGCACGAAAACAGGCTGCAAAGTCTTTCCTCTGAAGGCAGAAAGCTTGGGCTCTACCCTCACGACTATTGACAACTTCGTAACTGTGTAGCACCCTCATCCACAACACTTCAAATGGCTCTTCTGACTTCATTGTTTATCATCAAAAATACTATTTTTAAACTTCTGTCAGGAAAGTCCTTATGTCAAAAGAATGTACTTTATTTTATGTATTCTTACACATTATCCCAGTAGCTAAGATCTATGACTTCTGCTTGGGTGAGATCCCACTCATTCTCTCCCAACTTCTACCTCACAGTCTCCTATTGGTCTTTACAAAAACCTAGGGCTCTGCACAGCCATTTAAGGGGAGAAAGCGAATGACTTAAATAAAAATACAAAGTCCATTCATTTAAATAAATGAAACCCATATAATTTCAATCCTTAATTCTAACTAGGTCAATGTACTTCTCAGAAATTGGCATACGCTGTAGAAATGGACTCTGACAGAAGCATCTGTCCACCTATTACAAATATTCTTACAACTAAGTTATTTTAAGCCAACAAAAACATAAGAAAATATCACAACTGGACTTACTAATTATCAATTTTCCTGTAGGAAATTTTAATATATCCCAACTATTTGCAAAGATCTGAAAAAGAGTCCAAATAATCTAGGGAGTTCAAATAATCTTGTGAAGACCGCAAGTCCACCACCCTCCAGAATTTTGGTGCTTAGAGCCAAAAACAACTCTAACTTATGAAAAGCTCATTACAACTCTTAAGTTTGCTAATGTGCCACCTAGCATTTAGAACAACAGAAAAAGAATTCACAGGTATAAAGAAAATCATGATTCTTACAGTTGAGGAGTAGGAATTTCCTTTTTGGATTCTTCACTATGCTCAGAATCTTCCCCAAAATCAAATCTATCCATCAACTTCTAAGGAAGGGGAGAAAGATGAATTAAAAAGTGCTTCTGACACATATATTACAAATGCTACTGAAATGTTCTGTGCCACGGTACGGTGTTCTGAGGCAGAGTAGGCATTCTGAGCACATGTTTAGAGGACTGTAACATACAGCAGTCCCTCACACAGTCATCAAGGCAACTCTAGCCACTTATGCACAATGTAGTCTGAAAACACTGCTGCTGTGATTTTTCAAGAGAGATCATAATTTTGTTTTTTCACTGTGCTTACTTTATTCATTAAGCATTAACACCAGTGTGTATAAACGGTTTCAGATGGTTAGCTCTATCTCTGGTTTCGAGGCTCCTCTGGAGGTGCAGGGATCCTCTGAGACTAGAGGGACCACAGCGTCATCACAGAGCAGAGCCAACTCTGACCAGGCAGTAAACTACTAAAGCCCAGTGCTGGTTCTTAAGACAGAGTCTCTCTGTGTAGTGGCTATTGTGAAACTTGCTCTGTAGACCTGGCTGGCCTCAGACTCAGGGATCTCCACCTGTCGTTACCTATGAAGTAGAAAATGAAGGCTTATGGAACTGTAACTTAAAAAACCATCTAGGACCAAAACCAACTGTTAACTAGTAAGAACTTCATGATAAAATGTGGTATAGTTACTAGGAATAAATTAGGAGCAACTGGCCAAATAACCAATTCATTATCCAAGAAATCAGGATTGATTTCTCTATGAAAATAATTAACAGAACTAACATGCATACACGTTTGTATGTGCATATGTATATATACACACATAGCATTTCCAGGATATACCCCGGACAACTATGATGAAGCTATCTCTCTCTCTCTCTCTCTCTCTCTCTCTCTCTCTCTCTCTCTCTCTCTCTCTCACACACACACACACACACACACACACACACACACACCATTTATAAAACAGCTTCAAATTTAAAAAACACTTTTTCCATAGTTAAGCCTACACATAAAATATGCAATAATATCAACTTAGAGAAAATTTTCATTTGAACTTTCACATACTGATTAATTATGTTATCAAGCCAAATGACAGAACGCACACTAGCACAACCAGCATTTGGGAGGCTGAAGCAGACAGATTAGGTGTTAATAGCAAACATGGGCTACACATAGAAAGGTCCTATCAAACATACAAGTCTGTGATAAAGCATAATCTACACAGCAGAATCTATATGATATGACATAGTCTTCAGTTCACATGTAACACATCAGTCGCTTTAATCACTACCTTATTGAAAGAGACTCCCTGATCCAAGGGCGTAAGCGTGTTGGCTGCAGCAGCTGCAGCTGTAAGCTGTGCAGTGAGTGCCTGTAACTGAACCACAAGACCAGCATCCAAGGCCTGCAGGATAGAAGGCTGGGGCTTCTGCTGCTGTATCTGTAAGGTTTGTATTAGCTGCTGAAGCTGGAAGGGAAAAGAAATATTATCATAATTTTGGGTCAATACTTGGTCTTTTGGATAAACATTTTTTAATGTTTATGTATATGAGTACGCCATCACTATCCTCAGACACACCAGAAGAGGGCATCAGATCCCATTACAGATGGTTGTAAGTCACCATGGGGTTGCTGGGAATTGAACTCAGGACCTCTGGAAGAGTAGTCAGTGCTCTTAACCGCTGAGCCACCTCTCCAGCCCCCTTGGATAATTATCCTTAAGAGAAAAACGTTTTATGTGCTGTGGTTTGAATGAGAAACGCGCCAATAGGTGCGTGTGTTTGAACACGTAGTCCTCCGGATAATGGTACTACTGTGTGGGAAACTTATGAACCTTGAAGGGGTCCATGGAGTGGAATGCACAGCCTGGCCAAAGAAGGAAGTGCATCCCTGGAGGCTACAGTCGGGCTTTGAGAACGTACAGCCTTGCCACACTTGAGTTTACAATCCTGGCTTGGGCCTGCGGTTAAGGCGTGACCCCTGGGCTTCCTGTGTGACAAACGGCCATCAGCCGGCTCTCTTGCTCTAGATGCCTGCTGCCGTGCTTCCTGCTACTATGGGTTCCCCTCTGGACATCTGAGCCAAAGTAACCTCTGCCGTGAGTCACGTTAGTCATTGTGTTTTAGCACAGAACTGGAAATTATTACAGAAGTTGAACAACCTGAAGACATAAAGTTAATGGAGTAATGGAGGCTGATCGGCTGGGCCTGAGAAATGTGTCCTCAGCTGCAGACAGCAGGGGACTGCGGCTGCACATCAGGTGGCACAGCAATACTTTCTTCTACACAGTACTGATTTTAAATAATTGAAGGTGCCACCAAAAAAAAAAAAAAAAAAAAGAAAAGAAAAGAAAAGAAAAGAAAAAGAAAAAGAAAAAAAAAGGATTGAAAGTGGTGCTATAGCAGCTCAGAGACTGCTCGGAGATTAAAAACACTGGCGACTCGCTACTCTTCCAGTTCTGACCTGGTAGTTCACAGCCATGTGTAACTCTAGTCCCAGGCAGCCAACACAGGCAGCAACAATGAATGCAGACATTCAGGCAAAACACCCACCTACGTAAAATAAAGAGTGGTGTGGTGCTATGTGACAGGGTCAGAGTCCCTGAAGAAGCCAGGAAGGCCATTGGCAAAGGTGAAGCCTGAGTTGCAGTGGTGACCCTAGCATACTGGAGATGCCAAGACTGTGCTAAGTCCCCCAGGGACAGTGGCAGTCATGCGGTAGAACTGGCCTTAGCCTAGGAGACATATATGTGTGTAGTGAGTGGTAAACCCACGAAATGCTACTGCAGGGCCCTCTGGAGCCAGCCCAGATCATGAGTCACACAGTCTGCTTTTTCACACTGTTGGGTATTGGTTTCAGCTTGGCTTCACTTTCATTGCATTGGTTCTTCCTTCGGGAAGAAAGTATACCATGCATTCTGGAATTTACAGGAGCACATAATGAAGAGACCTGTACATTTTTTTAAAAGAAACACTGGCCTCAAAGTGTGGAAAATTTTAAAGACTGGAATTTTTAATGCTGTACTATATTTTATATTATGACTTAAGATTTAGTGAACCAACATTTTAAAATTTAGAGTTTAAAATGCTGTATGTCAAAGTTAACAAGGGGTGGAAAGTCATAGGAAAAACTTCTAGGTGTCAGCATAAAGACACACCTAGTGTCACCTGGGAAAAGAGAACCTCAAGATAAAAACTCCCCTCAATCAAACTAGCCTGAGACACTGTCTTAGCAGGTCCCTGAGGGTGGTGCCATCCGTAGGCAAGGGGGCCTGGGATGTATTAAGAAAGGCAGGAGAATGTGAACCTGGAAATTTGTAGTCTCTGCTAGCTCCAGGAAGCCTTGCCTTCCTTCAGTGATGGACTGTCACTTGAAGTGTAAGCTGAAAGAAACCCTGTCCTCTAAGTTGCTTCAGTCCATGTGTACTACATACAGCAGGAGAGCAGATGAAGTGGGCAGCACTAAGCCCCTAGAAAGCCTGGCTTAGTTTTTGAAAGTCATGAGCCTTACACATGAAATAGTCACTCTGTAACAACAGTACAGGGAATCCCTCATGAGTCTGATGCTTCCACTAAGCTCTTCATCCTTCTTCAGTTAATCCCACAAGGACAGCAGCTACTCTAACAATCACATCTACTGCCTGAGAACCCACTTCCTGAAATCAGGAGAAAAACCTGTTCAACAGGACATATTCTGCGACTCAACAGACTAAACTTACTATTCTGACTAGAACAAACTACAGCAATACCTATTCCTGCTCTTCACCCATCTTGAAGAAACAAAACAAAGCACGGAGCTGAAGAAATGGCTCAGTGGCAGCTCACGCCACACTTCCAGACGACTCAGGTTTGGTTCCTGGCACTCATGTCAGGCAGGTCCCAACCACCTGTAACCCCAGCTCCAGACGACCCAAAGCCCTCTTCTGGCCTCCAGATATACACATAACCAAAGTAAAACTTTCAAAAACACAACAGAACAAAGGCACTTAAGAGAGCTGGTGAGGTATCTCTGTGGGTAAAGTCTGATTGCCTGGGTCTACTCAACGCCCAGGAACCACCTGGTAGAGCACAGGAGGACAGGGAGAGTTGACAACGATCATGTTAACACATCCAGTAAAGAGGATTTTATTGTCAACAACAAAAAAAGAATAAATGACTGAGAGTAAATATGCCATTTACCCCAATCTGAATATCATAAATTACATGCATGAATTGAATGCTGCATTACTGCTTCATAAACAATTACCTTGTTAATAAAACAAAAACCATTCAGTGTAATTTTTACAATTTATAACAGTAGCAAAGATTAGAAAAATGAAAATAGCAGAACTACTATCAACACCTAGTATGAGAAGGTATAAATACCTGCAAGGGAGCAATAAATAATCTTCCTTAAAACGGCAGTAGGAGGAAACAAGTTAGAGCCATGCAATTATCCAAATATTATTTTAGATCATATATTATAATACTACTAGAATACTGTCTATTAATATAATATTGGATATTACAGCAGAAAAAAAAAACAGTATGAACATAACTTTACCTTAGGTCAACAATAAGACACACAACACTTTACAGCACTAGAATGGAGGAAGCAACATGAAAGAGGGGAAACAGGACTGTCCTGTCCCTTTAGACAACTGAACCATTCATTCCTCTGACATCGCCATTTCCCAAGAAAACTGTGAAAAGCAGCACAGCAGTAACTTCTCTAAAGTGACATTATATTCTATTAGTTCCTGCCACAATGACCACAGGAAGCACCCTGTTTCATCAGTGAGATAGTAATGGCACCTAATAATGGTCGGTATATGCTTTGTGCTACCACAGTATTCTGATAGAGAAAAAACTCACAACAGAACACACATTAATTACAAGATAACGTCCATCCAAGTGTAACTTGCAAGCAGAGGCTCCCATGTTAACAGGAAAGGACAGCACACCTTGAAGGAGGTACACCAAGAAACCACACATCAGGAAGAAGGCACATTCCAAACCGTGACACAACCTAAAGACTCACCTGTTGACCTTGAGGACTTTGTAGGATCTGAGCAACAGCTGCCAGTGTGTCTGTGTTTGCTATCTGCGATACCCATGGGTCAGGTAAGCCTTGGACCACATTGGCTGGAGTAACAGGTGTCACAGGTGTTCCTTTTAGAAAAGACATCACATGCACCAAAGAAGGAAGCAAGTAAAAAGTAAACGATACTTAAAAAGGTACAAAGACTTAGTTAACGTATAAAACATAAGCAGATGGCATGCTTTCACTTCACTGCCTCCATCTTGGAAACCACTTACAGCCTTTATGTAACTAAGTAGGTTTACAAACAGGAAGGAAATTCTCCACTCCAAGCCCCATGGGATCTGTCCACACCTATCTTTAAAAAACTAGGCTACCACTTCAATGAAACCTGTCAGCAAAGTTTTACTACAAAAAATTCTTTAATAGGGGGAAATAACAAAAACACAATCTTTCCTGGTAAAATCTATGAGTTTCTATAAGATGAAACTATTTTTGTTCAAAACCCTTGTTTATACATATATACATTTGTAGACAGGTTTACAAAAAGAACTACATACCAAAAAGTCAACGAATGTTCGGTTCAGAGTAAAAACTGAAAATATTTAAAATGTTCCAAACAATCAAATTTTTAAGTACATTAAAGCAATCTTGGCTTTACTGAGCAATTTTGAGGTTCTTCTTAAAAATTACATTCCCCAAATATCCTGTAAACAAATTAAGTTACATATGCAGGTTTAAGGGGTTCCAGACAACCTACATCAAGAACACTTTCACTGAGAACTGGGGATGGGGCTGGAGGAAGAGTGCTTGCCCAGCACGCCAGGCCCTGAGGTCAAGCACTGATAATGCTACACAAAACAAAAATGAACTGGTACATAGACACTTTGCAAATATTTCTGGTGATTGAAAGAAAGAAACAAAATCACTTTTTAAACTTGTTTTCTAAATTTTAGATTCCCAGTATTTTATTTCATGAACATAAAGAGATATATCTGCTTGTCTACCTGCCCGTCTGCCCAGTGTAAGGACTAAGGGCTGGCACTTGCCACCACACTCAGCCTTCAAGTCTCTTAAGGCCTGACAAACTCCTCTGTGCTGTCACCTTGTAGCACTGAACATGTGACTGCTGGGTGAGCAGTGTGACTTGAGTCTCCAACAAGTCTGTATGACAGGCACATACCTGGAGTGTTGCTCATAGCTGCAGTGGTGCTGGCCAAAACAGGGGTGACAACTGGGGGAGGAATTCCTGCCGCCATGTCCAGAAGAGGCTGGATAATCTCACTCTTAAAAACATTATTCTTCTGCCATAAGTTTAATACTCTCACTATTTTACTCTAGAAGAATAAAGAAAGATGACTTCAAATGTTTTGCTTTCAAAATATTAGCACAAGTCATTTCACAGATTATCTGAACTTAGGACGGAAAGATTAGAATATTACTATGGCACATTACAGCTCTAAGGTTGTTTTCATCTTTTTCTGCTTTCAAAACCTTAGCACACTCATTTCGTTTAGGTTATCTGGGCATTCCAAGAGAGGCTAAAACAATTAAGTGGTGAATCCCAACCTGAAACTTTAACAATTCTGCAATCCCTAACTTTAGGCAATAGGGTAGTTACTTCTGATAGCTACACAGATAAATGAAAGCTACACCCAGCTTAAGCGGGTGAAGGTGGGCCCATCTTCTACGTATGCCAAGGCACATGGGACAGATAACATGAGTGCCTAAGAACTGCTCAAACTCCCACCTTCCCGAGGGTTCCAGGATCAAATGCGGCCGGGAGGTCTGACCAGCAAGCACGTGACTCCTCGGGCCATCTCCTCTGGCCCGCCCGAAGAATTCTGAGCAGAGGCAGACTGTCTCAGTACCATGCATACACACATAAAGGTGAACTCTAACCCTGGCTCACAGAATGCTTAACTTCTGAACTAGCAAGCAACTTCAGGACAAAGTCCTCATCTAATGGGACTCTTAAACAAATTTCATTTTATAAGCTATTTAATAATTTTAGGGAGGGTATTTATCCACTTAAGAAATGTAGCTCAGCGCCTGTGTTCAGCATGTTTCCCTGACCAAAAGAAAAAGGACAATTTACCAAACTCAAGTCCTGTCTAAGAACCTTGCCATAAATGTACTTTACACCAAAACCATCCACTTCCGAGGCCCAGCACAAGGCATGGCCCTCCCTCCTCTACTCCTTTTGTCCCTGTTCCTACCTACTCTCTCCCTGATGGGTAAAGTCAACAGCACCCCACTAGCATTACTCAATCTGGCTCTCAGGGCAAGAATTATGTTTTATATGAATAATATTCTACATTATTTTGTGACTTAGAATAATCTGAGTGTTCTACCATTTTACAAAAATAAATAAATAAAATCTGCATGTTCACCATCATGTCTTTTTCTGGCAAGCCCTTTGAGTACAGCTGTGAGTCCAAGTCATTCCTCTCAAAGAATCCCAACTCACTCCTACAGGCCCATCATACTGTGTTTTACTCTCACCCTGTTCTGGGTTTCATAGGTCCTTAGGGGTAAATCCCATTTTTCTTGAGGCCCATGTAGTCATATAAGATTTAAGCATCTCCTACACAATTCATGACATATGTACCTGACACTTATTCTCTCTGGTCTTAGGTCAACTGTGTCAATAAATTTTACCAACATTTCTTCATTTACAAAATGAAACTATAACATATTTTTCTTGTCCTTTTCCTTAGCTGTGACTATAACCAACAGCCTGCTGCTGGCATTTGCAGGTCTTAGGCACAAGCAACCTGGGACAAAGCTACAGGCTGTCATCAGTCACAACACGACTTCACCTCACTTGAAACCCTCATCGTTTTCCAACAGTGTTCACATGAAATCCCATATTAGTTCTCAAGTTCTATTGACTCAATTCTTACACACATTTTATTCAAGGTAATATAAACTTGAAAAGACTGGGTTGGTTCTACAGATCTCTATGTCACAATCAGAAATACTGAGAGTTGGTGAGCAGAGAGATACCTATTGAGTGTCTCCTTGTGTAAAAGAGGGTTCACAGGCCCCAGAAGCTTAAGGTCTGCAGGTAAGCACATGCCCAACAAACAAAGGTGTTCTAAAATGTTTTACCATATCATTTTAACCTTAAAGGTTTTATTTTATTTATTTTTATTATTTTAAATAAACATCAATTACTTCCACTTCTTGAAATATAAGTAGCTTACTCAGGCTATAGACTTATGTCAAAGTAACAATCACCTGAAACCAAACTAAGAATAAAAGCCATCCCCATCCTCTTAATAACATACAAGGTAAATCACAACTATTTAATATAAAGGTTCTATACCCAAAAACTACAAATTACTACTATTCTAAGGCCATTTGTTAATTTTTAAGGGAAAAAAAAGAAGCTGGTAATCAAGTTTCAAGAAAGAAAACAATAGCTAAATATGCAAAATAATGATTTGGTTCACTTTATGCAACATGCAATTGTGTACATTTTTAGATTTCAAATGATGCATATGAAAAGTTATACAATGAATGGTTCAAGCTCAGTGATTCAACTCTTGCCTTTGAACAGTGCTTAGAGCACTGGGCATTGTTTAGGCTTACATACACACTTCTCAATGTCTGATACTAAGTTCTTTAAAGTAACAAGCCCAGCAACATCATTCTGTATCTCTAAGAACACACTCTTCCTTTACTACTGAGATTACAGACTTAGCTAATCCTTCCTCATGTGATCTATAAAATGCCCCATGGTAGTCATGACACCCATGAGATCAGGGGGATTTATTTACTGTACCTGTTAGATATTCAAGGAAATCAGTGTGACTTCTTAATCAGTGTTGCTAATTACTATTTCAAATTAATGAATTATTTTACACAGGATTCTATTATTATAACTTATTAAGGTGGGTAACTGAACATCTGAGACATTCTTTAGGACTACTAGCTGGGCTTACCATAATACCAAAATAATTAGAACAAAATACAAGAACTGCCAGGAAATATATCCAAGAATATTTACGAAGAATATGCCATAATAAATTTATTCCTGTAATACTGACGTTTAAAATTCAAGACATGACAGTGGTTAAAAGTAAAACTAGTCTTGTTATAAGCCTTAGATTTATGATTCTTCCTTGTAACACCCCTCACCAGTCTTTCTGTAGTGTGTGTATACGAGAGAGAGAATGGAATAGTCTGCCTTATCCCTTGGAACTGGGGTTATAGAAGACGTATACGCTGCATGAGAGCCTGATCCAGGTGCAGGGCTCACAGTCCTAGGGCTCTGATAGAGAGGTGGATGCTCTTAATAGCCCAGCCTTCGCTAGCCCTGTTTACCCTCCTAACCCTTTCCTAGCTTTTATTCAAAACAGAAAACAGGGTACCATATCACTTCCAAATCAGTATCAACTTAAGCCCCTATGTAGTAATTCCAGAGGAGACACGAGAGAACCATCTCCTTTTCATCTTAGTTCTGGATCCTTTACCTTTTAATTACAGAATACTTACACACACTAAAATCTGCCTGTTGGTCTTCAACACTTAGAAAATTGCAACAAAAGAAGTCTGATATGTACTTTTCTATGAATTGTTTGGCAGATACATTTTCTACAAAACTGAAAAATAAATACCAACTCAACCTCAATCCTAAAGTGTCTGTGTGCATGACTAAATGTCTAATATAATTTCAAAATACTTCGGTAGCCAATTTCTTTCACAAAAGTTGCTTCAATAAATTAAAAAGTAGCAAAAGCAATTACATCTTTCTACTCTCTAAAAGTTCTAAGAGTAAAATGAGTATGGCTGTTACAATAATTAAATATTAAAGATCTGAGTAGCTAAGAGTAAATGTCAACAGGTCATATAAAAGGTAGTCTAAAGACTCTGAGAAGAGAATAATATATCCCCTTTAATAAAATAATACCATACCTTGTCATCCCCGGGGCAGCGATATAAATTCTGAAAAGTGCTAATGATGTTATTACTAAATCTGGGTGCAAACACATCTTTTTCTTGACCAAACTGATGCCGGGATTGTCGCACAATGGAGTCAATAACATACAGTCCAGGTACCTTGTATTCTGGTTTACACTGATGAGAGAAGGGGGAGGGGGGAGGCAGAAAGGTAAAATCCTTGTTGGAAAAGACATTACAAACCTCACTTAAGTAAAAACACTACTCGGGCTGTAATGAATAAACAGACTCTGCCTAGTTCTCATCCCTATGTTTCTGAATTACTTTGAACAGAATCTACTTTGGCTATTCAATGCATTCAGGTGAACTGCTACTCACCCAAGTTCCAAACTATCTCTGTATAACTGACTTCAGTGACTAAAAACAACCTGATAGACATTATTATTTTTAAAAAAAATCATTTAAATAAGTTAAAAAGCTAGAACCATGGAAGCAAATCAGGAGAGGGTTCTAAAACACTTTGGAGGCACGAATTAGGCTCCACTGCTCACACTTCTGTATCAGTAAAAGAACAAATAAAACCGACTTTATAATATGCTAAGTATATCCAGTCAAACGATTAAAATTGTCTCAAATACCTCATCTATAAAGGAGACATGAAACTACTACCATAAAAATTCTGGAAAAATTTGCAAGCACCAAACCATTCAAGTATTTTCAACCTAGCCCACTGGGTCAGTATCTTTTTTAACTTAGTTATCTTTATCTATTTTGTAAAGTAAAGACTCTCTACTTCATAGCACAGTGTTTCCTAGCCTGCATAGATGAAATCAAGCTTTTTATTCTACAACAAGAAACCTAAGCAAACTTGGTTTTCTTTTTCTTTATTCACTCCATATACATGAGCATTTTGCCTGTGTGTATGGGTGTGCACCAGCGCATGGCAGGCGCCTACAGAGGAGAACACACGGACTCCCTGGAAATGGAGTTGCAGGTGGCTGGGAGCTGACATGCAGGTGCTGGAAACAGAGCCCAGGGCCTGCAAAAGCAACTGCTATCACCCAGAGCCACCTCTCCAGACCCAAGAAAACTTGCTTTAAAAACATGTTAACTAAAACAAAATTACAACCACAAAGGAGGAGGTACTTCTAGGTATAATTAGGTCCAGTATTACACTCAAATTTATTTTCTTGAAGTCATTGAACAAACTAACACAAAACACTTATTTAAAACCATGCACAAACCCTGGCACAGATCTGTAAATACAGCTTTTCTTTTTTAAAAGTTTCTTGTAGGGATGTGGTCAGTTGCTATGTATTGTAATGCTAAATTTTGTACCAGGAAGGTCTAGGCCTACAAGTGAATTCTCACGTTTACAAGCTTTTGTTGTGCAAACCTTGTTCCTGGATTTAAAACTATTGGCTAGATAAAACTGGCTCCAGCCAGTTACTGGAGGGATTGGAGGGAGGTGGGTTTGGAGTGACCTGGTTGGGGGTGGAGAAGAAAGAGGACTGGGGGAGACCTGGAGAGGGAAGGAGGAAGAATGAGAAGAGAAGAAGCCGCCATGAGGGAGAGGAGCCAGGAGCACATGGCCAGGAGAAACAGCAAGTATCTGGGGTACGCTGCTGGGGAGGTGGCCAGGCCTGCAGTTAGAAGAGTAGATTGGGGTGACGCCCCAGTAACAGTCAAAGCCAAATAACCATAGTCTGAGCCTCACTTATTTGTAAGCTGGCCAGGGATGAGCTTAAATTGGGTGTACTACAGTTTCTAGTTTTGAAGTACAGATTTTAAAACATATTTTATAAGTTTTACATATCAGTGAAAAAAAAATCCTTAGGCTACCATTTAATGCTATTTACAGTCAACCCAATGAATAATTTAACCTTGCAAAAAGTCTAGTGGATACTTAAGATGTTCCTTCAGATTTCCTTTCTGGTCTTTATCAAGAGAAATGTAAACACTAATTCAAAGGGATTGTTTCTTTTTCTTTTTTTTTCTTTTTTCTTTTTTTTTTTTTTTTGGCTATAAGCACTTGCTGTAGTCCACCAAAGGTGGTAAGGTGATAGGTAATAAGGGTGCTGTTTGAATGCTTATTATCTGAAGAAACTGAAGAATCAAAACAACACCTGTTTTAAGGTTGCTCTTTCTGAAAGCCTGAAGTTTCTCCTCAGGCCCACCCGCCCAGGCACTTCCCTTTAGTTCAGGTATCTGGCCCAGACTATCTTCCTTACACACTCACATAGCTCCCTATACAAGCAACACATTTCAGAAAAAAATAATTTTAATGTAATGAAAATAAAATTCACTTGATTAAAAAGAAAATATGAGTCGGGCGTTGGTGGCGCACGCCTTTAATCCCAGCACTTGGGAGGCAGAGGCAGGCGGATTTCTGAGTTGGAGGCCAGCCTGGTCTACAGAGTGAGTTCCAGGACAGCCGGAACTATACAGAGAAACCCTGTCTCGAAAAACCAAAAAAAAAAAGAAAAAAAAAAGAAAGAAAATATGCCCACTGCTACATATTAAATAATGACCTTATGTTGACATTTAAATAATCTCACAGTACATTTTACAGAAAGAATTAAGAATTACTATTTGCAAGTTACTAATGAGACAAGTTAGCATTGAATAATAACTAAAACAAATTATTAATGTGGTTTTTAAGTGTATTTTCCTTTGTTTTTTTGTTGTTGTTGTTTGGTTTTTTGGAGACAGGGTTTCTCTGTATAGCTCTGGCTGTCCTGGAACTCACTCTGTAGACCAGGCTGGCCTCAAACTCAGAAATCCGCCTGCCTCTGCCTCCTAAGTCCTGGTATTACAGGCGTGTGCCACCATGCCCGGCTTAAGTGTATTTTCCTTTGACTTACCGGCAAACTCTAATGACAATTTCCCAATGCATTAGCGACCACCCCAAACAGCAGGCTCCATGCAGCACTAAAGCCCAAGGCTCTGGAAGGGCAGTAGCCCTAGAGCCTTGGCACCCAGACAAAGCCTTCCTCCACTATCAAAGTCCACTCTACATGAACAATGCAGAGCAGTTTCTCACACTATTTTATGCCATCTTAGCATACACAGAAAAGCAGAATATTTTAATTTCCTGTTTTAAATAATTTAACTCTAGGTAAATAAATCAAATACTTAACACAAAAAAAATTAAAAAATTCTCAGACTGAAAGTAAGGTTTCCTAAGCCTCCCCAACATTTTAAATCTGAATTATTTTGTTGTTGATGGCTTGGTTTGTTTGTTTGCTTTTAAGACAGTCTCAGTATGGTGCTAGACAGGGCTGGGAACTCATGATGAGTTACATCTCCTGAGTAGCTGAGATTACAGGGATGTGCCATCATGTCTTACCCTGGAACAACTTTAATGCTATTACCATGTTAGATTATCTGACACACACCATCTACAAAAATATTCCAATAACTTTCAACCTCTCATGCTCCAGAAAAACACTCTTACTAGAAAGGTGAAGGGCTGGAGAGATGGCTCAGTAGTTAAAAACACTGACTGCTCTCCCAGAGGTCCTGAGTTCAATTCCAAGCAAGCACATGGTGGCTCATAACCATCGGTAGTGGAATCCAATGCCCTCTTCTGAGAAAGAAGCGGGAGGAGGGGGGCAAGGACAGAGTGACTACACCTTTAACTGTACTTGTTAGAATTGAATTATGCCCAAGTTGACATCTGTAGCTACATCAGTCAGGGTTGTCTGACAAAAGACCTCTTCAGGCAAGTTTGGCACCATTCTATGCGATATGTAAACACACATCACATCACTCAGGAATTCCATTGAAACTTGAGCTGCTGCTTTCACAGATTAACAGTCACCATTAACGAAAACAAAAGGAGCCTGGGGAAAATACAAGTGGCAGTACCAGCACATAACTGAGTGGTGCTGCTGGCTATCCCAGGGTACCATCAGGGCCACGCGTGGGGGGTGGGAAGGAATTCTTCTGTATATCTGAAAAGTTGGTCTATGAACTGCCAAAGTTTAGTGGTATAAAATGTGAATTTTGGGCAACTTTAGCTGTGCTGTTAATTCTGGAAGTATTATCCATGTGGGTTTGGTTATAGAAACTAATATTCTGTAAATATTAAAACAAAAGTCATGCTTATTTTAGCAGCAAGCAAGAGAAAAGCCAAGCCCAGCTGTGCTTACCTGGGCAGACAAGTGTGAGAGATTAGACAGGCAGACAGCTTTGGTTTGACTACCAGAAATGAGGAGCAATTACACAAGTCTTGTCCTTATAAAAACAGCCATGTGACCATGACCGCCTTCTGTACATATGTACTTCATAATAAAAAGTGAAGCATTAGGCAAAAGCATGTCTTCATGACTGAGCAGGACAAAGTGTGTATGAAAGATAAACTGAAATAGTGTGGCAGTTACAACTAACCAAAAATAAAAGCAAAGAAAGTTTACTAAAATTTCCGTGGACAAGGAGCCCGTGGAAGGACTGCCTTTGATCTTTGTACACCATCCAAGGGTGAAGACTGTACACAATCAAAGTCAGTCTTCGTAAGACTGGATGATGCATAAAGATGGACATATCTAAATGGGGAGAACAAAAGTAACTCTAAAACGTGTCCTTCAAAAAAGACTGCCATTCTCTCTGAGAACACAGCAAAGGGTGGGGAAAGAACTGTAGCAAAGGCTGGCCCACTGCTTTAGCTTCATTTTCTTTTTTTTTTTCAAAGAGTTGTTTATTATTATATGTAAGTACACTGTAACTGTCTTCAGACACACCAGAAGAGGGAGTCAGATTTCTTTTTTTTTCTTTTTTTTTTTTTTTTTTTAAGATTTACTTATTATATGTAAGTACACTGTAGCTGTCTTCAGACACACCAGAAGAGGGCATCTGATCTCTTTATGGATGGTTATGAGCCACCATGTGGGTGCTGGGATTTGAACTCATGACCTTTGGAAGAGCAGTCGGTGCTCTTACCCACTGAGCCATCTCTCCAGCCCCCTTTAGCTTCATTTTCAAACACATACTTGGCTGCTGAAGATAAGAATACACACTGCTATTTTGGAGGACCAGAGTTCTGGTTCCTGTACCCACAACTAGTGGCCACAACTGGTTCTAAGTACACCTCTAGAGATCCAATGCCTCTGGGCTCTAAACACAAGTGCACAAATGTGGCATACAGAAACACAGACACATGCACACATAATTAAAAAGAGGATCAAGGTTTCTGTAGGAAAACATGCCAAGAGTATTTGTCATAATTTTTATGTTTCCCATGTCTGCTTCATGAAAATGACAAGTGAGTATCTTCTATTACCGACATAACAATAGGAAATATAAACTTTAATAAAAGCCAAAAGTGTTCAACTTAGGCAGTAACAGTTAGATAATAGACTATTATCTGAACCTAGAAAGAATAACTCAGGCCTAATGGTAGCTAACAGTAGCCACAACAGCCTTGAATGCCTCTCACAAAGACACAAAATGCAGACACATTAAAACACACAAGGCTGAGTGACAGCACTCAGCTCTGAACATCAGAGACAGGTGAATCTGTAGCAGTCATATAAAATGGTAAGCTTCGTGTGGACAAAAAGGAGTTTGACTAATAAAAATTACAGGAATGGAGCTAAATAGACTTCTCTAGTGCATTTCAAACTGGTAAATAACACAATGGTTAGGTATAAATAGCAGAAAACTCAGAAAATCATGGGGTCTCCAATTCAAAGTTAATTTTGTTAATTCATAATAACCAATGTAAGTTGATTTTTTTAAAAAATACGAACACTGGGTTAATATAAGAGCTGAATTAAATAGTACTACTAAAACTTAAGAGTTCCTTAGTGTCTGTAGTTCTTTGCTTCAGTCTCATAAAAAGTAGACAGAATGGCAAGATAGCTCAGCCAGTAAAGGAGCCTGCCACCAAAGATGATGACTGAGTTTCATCTCCAGGCCCCACTCAGTAGAACTGGCTCTAGCAAGTTGTCCTCTCTGTCTATGGTGTGACACATGCACACACCCTCCACTTACACTTATACACACACACACACACACACACACACACACACACACCACAAATAAACATGTAAGTGTGCAACTTAAAAAGAGCAGAGAGTTATCAGAACATAGATTGTTTTCTGGTCGCCCTAGCTCCAGTTGTTTAGGCAGTTGTCCTAGAAGAAGTCGGCTTTAATGTTAACTTTTCATTTGTCACCATCCATCATTCTATCTATAAAATTTTAATGACTTAACACATACAAGACCAAGATAACATTAAGTGATTACACTCTTGAATTGAACTTGTATTATTTGTTAATTGTGTGTAATGCAACATGAAATGGCACAGCCAATCTGGAGAATACTTTGGCAATTTCCATAACAGAAATATCCCCCTACCCCCAAAATGAAAACCTGCATGTATCCCTCAAGTGGAACATGAATGTTCTCAGCCACTTTATTTGGAAGTCCAAAAGGAAATCTGATGCTTGTCAGTGTGTGAATGCATAACCTGTGGAACAATCTACAGAATTCGATGCAGAAAACAAAAGGGAAGAAACTACTACATACATGAAACACTGGGCTAATACTCAGGCGAGAGATGCTGAGCTCAGGACTATCTCAAAAGGCCAACTCCACCTGCCCAGCATTCTCTATAGTTATGCGAGTAATGTATTGAGTTTTAAATTTTAGAATTTTGGAGCAATGTGGATTTTGGATTTTTAGATTAGGTATGCTTATTCTATATGATATGTTGCCACCCAAAATAACTGAAAGTTACAGGCAACCTGTATTATTAGGTCATGTTGTTCACTGACCTAATGACACATGAGTTATTACTACAAGATTAAATACACTTGAGATAATGATTTTAGGATTAAAAGTTTGTCTAACCATCACACAGCTGCACAGCTCAGTCTGTAAACAGGGGTACAGACAAAGCACTTCGCTCCCTCCCCCTACCCCCCAGGCTAGCTTCGCCAACAGGACTGCAGGACAGTCTTACCGAGGTCTTCCCCACATCCTGAGCTATCTATCTAACTTGGTCAAACATACTTCCACCCCAATCCCATCCATCAAAACCCATTTATCTCTAAGGTTTTTGTTTTCCATGAAACCTGACTACTATGCACACTGACTTCTCAATGAAGAGCTAAGTTACCAGAAACTGGAGGAAAGGCACATCTCAGGCTCCTCCCCAAGTTCACAGTGACACTGCATTCCAGCAACTTCCCTACACAATTCCCACCACACAGTCAGATTTGAGAGTACCAGCTGGGAGAGTTGACCCTGTAAAAAGACTTACACGGGTGGGAGTGATTAGTCACTAACTCTGCACTTTACAATTTGATTTCCTTTAAATCTTATCTTTATCTAAACCAGTCAATCCCCAAAAGATTTGCCAGTATTTTATGAAGAAAACAAGATCTTAAAAAAAGTGAAAAGGGGTGGAAAGATGGCTCAGTGTTTAATTAAGAATATATATGGCTCTTCCAGAGGACCTGAGTCTGACTCCCAGCACCCATATGACAGACAGCTCACACAGGGCTATAGCTGCAGCTTCAGGAAGTGTGATTGATGTCTTCTGCCTACCGTGAATATCAGCCACACCATGGTGCACACACAAACATGCAAGCAAAACACTAATGCACATAAAAAATAAATAACTATACATTAAAATTTTTATTTTTTATTGCTGTTTATTTTGGTAGTATAGAATAGAGTTTTTAGGGGGTGGTAAGGGGAATAGAAAAGGGAGCAGAGACAGAGGAGGAGGCGGCCAGCCAGAGCACGTGCAAGGGGGAAGGGAAGGAGAGAGGGGGAGAAAGGGCTCAGAGGAAAAGGGGGGCAGAGCAATTTTTATTTTTTGGTTTGTGAGACATAGTCTCTAAATATCCCTGGCTGTCCTGAAACACATTATAACGCTGGCCTTGGATTCATTGATCCAACTGCCTCTACTAAATGCTAGCATTAAAGATTTTTACCACCACACCCAGTTAAATTAATCAATCTTTGTTAAAGGGGAGACGGAAACAAAAACACAGGTCATATCAATTCTTCAAGACAGCCCAGTTTTAAAACAATCTTATTTTGGTCCCTTCACCTTCCATACTATACTGTAACTCTGTTAAATGTTAATGCCAAGTTAAGTCTGTAAAAAGTGAGGTTTCTTAGGCATAAGTCTTAAACAGACCTGCCCGAAACAAGAGCACAAAGAACTATTATGAGACACTGAGACTAAAAAAAAATGTTTGTGTGCTACAAAGTTTTGTATCAACTTGACACAAGCTACAGAAAGTTATCTGAGAATAAAGAGCTTCAATTAAGAAAATGCCTCAATAACTCCAAGCTGTAGGCAAGCCTGTAGGGCCTTTTCTTAATTAATGATTGATGGGGGGAAAGCCCAGTCCATTGTGGGCGGGGCCATCCTGGCCTAATAGTCTATAATGGGTCTTTAAGAATGCAGGAGCAAACCAAGTAGAGCAAGTCGGTAAGCAGCAGCACCCGTCCGTGGCCTCTGCATCAGCTCCAGCCTCCAGGTTCTTGTGCTGACTTCCTTAGATGGTGAGCAGTGCTGTGGGAGCAGAAGCCCACTAAGCCCCTTCCTCCCCGAGGGGCTTTGGTCATGGTGTTTCATCAGAGCAATAATAACCGTAACTAAAGCTGTATGCAAGACTGTTCATTTCAGCTTTTATCTGCCTGTTTCCCCTGGGAAAAGGAGCTAAAAGGTCTATAAAATAAGATGTAGCACTGCTTAAATGCACTGTGGCTCAGACAAAATGAATGGGGGAAACAATAGTTGGGAGACCATCATTTAACCCATATCTCACATAGACACAGTTGCTCTCTTAGGATAAAGCTTTAAATGACTAGGGAGAACAATCTATAACATTTGGAGGGGAAAAAAATCAATCATAATGACAACTTTCCAAGAGAGAACAAATTTAACAAAAATAATGCCTAAAGGCTACCATTTTCATATGGATCAAAATAAAACCACTGGGGTTACTTTTTGTCTTGAGAAGGAACCTAGTCTGGAAGGGCATCTACTTGGTTGAGTCCAACCAGAGCTTGACAACCCGATCATCCTCCTCCTAGCTGGACAATGGTGGGGACTACACTATGCACCTGTGTGCTCACACGATCCTGTTCACACAGATGCTGGCCCAGCACTCCACTGGCAGCACTACACCTGCAATTCCTGGAGTTCCTTTTTATGAGTCAAAACGATGTAAACTCAGACATTTAATTTAAAGGAGAATATTAAGGGTTGGAGGATGGCTCAGCGGTTGCAGAGGACATGGGTTCAGGTTCCAGCACAAATGGTCAATCACCGCCAACTCGAACTCCACTTCTAGGGGATCCAGTAAACACTTGGTACACATACATACAGGTAGGTAAAACAGTCATACACATAAAAAAATATTCGTTTTAGGTTAAATCACATGTTTAAAAATAACTAAAGAATAAATGAGAACATAAGCATCAATATAAATTACAGCATATTTAGTCCAGGGAGTAAAGAGCATATGAGCATATGTACTTACTTTCTGAATGAATTTCTCAACACTTTGTACCACATGTTTATAGAACTGTAGAAAAAGAAAAAGAAAACATGATTCTAAAATCAGTTTGCTAGACTAAATTTTCTGATAACCACAGGCTTAAGAAATACTCCAAAGGTCCATTAAAATAATAAATGCTAATCAAATTTTTAGGATTCACATCATTCACCCTTACAGGAAACTATCCATTACATTGAATTTTTTAAGTAATCCTCCGAAGCACTTATGCACAGTGAATGCATCTCAAGTGTGTTACATAAAACTATTCTAGCTGGTCAGGGTAGTGCATGCCTGTAAACCCAGCATCGGGGAGGTGGAAACTAAGTGTCGACAAGCTGGGCCAAATGTCAACTATACACGGAAACCTCGTCAAAAAACAAAAGCAAAGGAATTTTTACCAAAGCTCACTTTGAAAAGTTGTACTGACAACAAAGTACTGCACACTGACAAATATTAGGCTCTTTCCAGAGAAGAAAAAGTAACCACATTCTACAGTGTCCATTTTAATACCTAAATTAAGGACAATACTAGGAAAAGCGAGTGACTCTAACCAGTAATACATTATTAAGTATGAGAGCCTATTCAACTGTAGGTGGAGGGAAGAATGTACAATGTGCTGATAAATTTTGTATGCAAAATTAAATGAGCTGCTATCAACTTAGATTAATGTACAACACTCAACATAAAGCTGAAAGTAAATAGCATAGAAATTATAAACAACAAAATTCTAGTATGTCAATAGTAATGTCATGATTGGAACATTTCTCTTTTGAAGAACTTGAATTATACTTCCAGTCTCATGACTTCTGCTTTACAAAGGATAACCCTTGTCCTTAGACTGAAGAGACATTAAGAACTAAAGCTATTAACATTGAAATGCATACATGGGGTGACTGTAAGCATATTAGCATAAAAGCAGTCCTTCCAAATAAAACTCATACACATGATCAACATACTGTGGTTTTGGAGATTTAAATACAAGTATTAGGGACTGTTATAATTACTGACATCTGAAAGTCGAGCAGGCATGCATGCCTTCGTGCATGGGAATGCTCTTGATCGTAGCCAAAAGGCGGACAAGTGATATGGGAGTAGAAACACAGCACAGATAATTACTGACTGGATCACCAAGGGGTGAGCCAGTGCAAATCAGAACCTACAATTTTTCTGAAACTAGATTTACTAAAGGCAGTAATAATACACTAACAATACATTACACTGTAGAAACTGACTTACTCTCAATTGACAAAAAAACCAAATCAAACTCTACAAATGGTTTCATGTCTACTATTCTCTTCTGACATCTGAAAATAATGCTAAAACCTACACTTCACTGAGTCTGTTAATTTAACAAGTGCTCTGCTGAACAGTTCTTCATGAAATTTGCCAATTACTAATTTTTCAGACTAATACTGCTGGTATTAACATACATGTTTACATATTCTTGGGACCATGGTGCAAAGAAACAGATCATTGGAGACAGTGTAAACTACAAGAGAATAAGCCATGCACACAGGCCTACCAGATGCACTTAAACAGACTAACTGTGTTCATAAGTCTTGCCCTCATTCTTACCTGCAAGTTCATCTATCCTGTTGCTGAGGCATTTATTCTTTACTGGTATAAAACCTATGTCTTCAGGATTCCAATGCAGGACTGAAAACTAGCAGCTCTCTAGGTAGCTTCCAGGACTCCAGCACCAGACTAGGACAACAACAACCAGACTCTTGGCCTTTCTGTCATGAGACACAGCCATTGGTGGATTGCTCAAAATACAGTCTGAAAACCACTCTAATAATTCCCATTTAAATAAATAGAATCTCCTATTTCTTATGGAGCTCTAACTAGTTTATTTTCCTGCTGCTGTGACAATATCCTAATGAAAGCCAACTCAATACAGTTCCAGGTCAGTCGGTCACATCGGAGAAGCTATAGAAGCAGAAGGCTGAGACACTTGGTTACAAACATCCACAGTCAAAGCAGAGAGAAACACAGACATGGCTCAGTGGTTAAAAGTACTTCCCAAATAAACTAAAGGGCATGAGTTCAATCTTCACATCCTGTGGTGAAAGGAGAGATTGCTGTCCTCTAATTGCCAGGCATGCACAAGCACACCCTACACGGTGACAAGTTAGAATTTAAAGTAGCAGCAGCAGCAACGAATGATGGATGCTTGCTCTCCTCCGCTCCGGGTCTGTTTATACAGGCAGGATGCTAGGCAGAACAGTTCCACCATCCAGAGTGGACAGGCTTCCGTGCCTCAATGAGGCAATCAAGGCAATTCCCCACAGGCATACCCCAAGCCCATCTCCCAACTAATTCTAGATCATGTCAAGTTGACTATCTCCTAAAAAAAAAAAAGGTGGGGGGATAGAACACAATGCAGGAAGATGCCTGATACAGTCTGGTTTCTACAGGAGCCTTTATGCATGGCACATGTACATATATTCTCATATATCCCTCTCTTCTCCCCTCCCCCTTCCTCCCTCCCTCCCCCCTCCTCCCTCCCTTCCCCCTCCCCGCCCCCGACACACACACACACACACACACACATACATACACACACACACACACACACACAAATATAAGTGCTATTTCCTTTTGAAGACACAAAAGTAGAAAGTAAAATTTGTTACTCACTTTAATAGCTTTGATAGCTGCCTTTGTAATCTGGGTCATTTTTGCTTTAGAAATGGGTGGCTTATAGTCATTCAGCGAATACAACTGAAGGAAAAAGAAAAGCAAATGTTAAATATATCACAAGTGCCTCCAAGCAATCATGACACTACTAGACTTTCCATTTCATAGTCTCAATGAAACACACGGGACATCTGTTTTAAAAAGTCAAGCTGGACCACACTGAGCACAGGGAATGGACGACGGCAATGAGCTGGTGGCCCACACTTGCCTTCGTAGTAGTGAGGAGAAGAGCAAGAATGGAAAACAGAACCCCCCCACTACGGATGTGAATGCCAAATGGAGCAGCTACCTATGACTCAGCTTGAGAGCTGGCCATGTGGCTCAGGGAGAGGAGGGAACTGCCACCAGACCTAACAACCATCTGAGTTCATTCCTCCAAATCCACAAGGTGGAAATGAAGAAGCTCTTCCATCTAACAAATTTTCCTTCTGTGGGCTCGCTACGGCATGCATGTCTACCCGCCCCCCACACACATGCACACACGTATGCACATTAAATGTAAAAGTCTAAAATACAACAGCATGGCAGCTTCTCAACAGATACTAAGTAGTCACCATGAGATCTAGTGAACTCTACTCCCAAATCCACACCCAAATGAGCTAAAAATAACCACTGGCAATTACAATTTGTGCCTCTGATGCTGAATGTGGTGACAGACACCTTTAACCCCACCCAGTACTTGGGAAACAGAGGCAGGCTGATCTCTGTGAATTTGAGGTCAACCTGCTCTACATAAGCAAATTCCAGAACAGGACAGCTAGGGCTTTTTTGAGACTCTGCCTCTAAATAAATAAATAAATAAATAAATAAATAAATAAGGAAGGAAGGAAGGAAGGAAGGAAGGAAGGAAAGAAAGAAAGAAAGACCTTGCACCTGATGATCACTGCAGAATTATTCATATAAAATCCGTCAAAAACTCACTGAAAAAGTAGCAACAACCTAAATGACATGAAGTGACGATAAAATATGTGCTATGTATTAACTGAACTGTCAGCATAGAGCCTTAGACAGTGACACAAATGAACCTTGGGACTGCTTAGGGAGAGGCGAGACAGCTCACTAGACTGCCCACTGCAGCCTCAAACTGGCCGGCCTTTGCCTCTGCCCTTTGCATGGTTAAGATTACAAGTATGTGTCACTACTGTGCTGGCCCTTGGAAATCCTAGGCTAAGTTAGAAAGAAAACCAGGGATGTTAGCTCAGTGGTAGAATACTCGCCTAGCATGCCTGAGGTACTGGGAGGATGGGGGGAAACTTATGATTAGCAATTCTTTTGAAGGTGAAAAGAAATATTCTAAAGTTAACTGTAATGGTTGCACAATGTGGTGAATAGACCCAAAATGAGCACACTGAGGTGGCTGACTTTATTTGTGAACTTTATCACCATTAAGCTTTTTATTTGTTTTTTGTTTGTTTGTTTGTTTGTTTTTGTTTTTTTTTTGTTTTGTTTTTTCGAGACAGGGTTTCTCTGTGTAGCCCTGGCTGTCCTGGAACTCACTCTGTAGACCAGGCTGGCCTCGAACTCAGAAATCCGCCTGCCTCTGCCTCACAAGTGCTGGGATTACAGGCGTGCGCCAACACACTGTAAGCCCAGTGTTTGGGAGACAGATGTAGGTAGGTCTAGAGCTTGATACAACGCCTGCTCCGTACGTACTGAGTGTACTGAGTGTGCCAAGTCATCGACGGGCAGACAGTGGGCCTCAATAAAGGGTGGGGCGGCAGAGAGCCCTTTCTAAACCTCAAGGGATCTATCTAATGGTACAAAACAATCTGCCTCTTGATCTGTTTTAAAACTCCCCATGTAATGCTCCAAGAAAAAACCGTTTAAAAGACGTGGCAGAAAAAATAGACAATAGAGAACTACAGTTAAATGAAAGCTAAAAATTCTGACTAAAAATTGTGTTGTGTTCAGTGACACTATGGTGAAGACAGTATTTAAGTGTCTATGCTCTGAGCTTTAACCATCACAACATAGACCAGTCTAAATCACCAGGACCCACCTGGAGAACACTTAGCATCTTCAAAAAAGAAAAAAAAAAAAATCGCCACTTCCATCACCCACTAGTCAAAAACGTCCCTCTGGCCGGGCGTTGGTGGCGCACGCCTTTAATCCCAGCACTTGGGAGGCAGAGGCAGGCGGATTTCTGAGTTCGAGGCCAGCCTGGTCTACAGAGTGAGTTCCAGGACAGCCAGGGCTACACAGAGAAACTCTGTCTCAAAAAAACACAACAAACAAACAAACAACAACAACAACAACAAAAAAAAACAACTTCCCTCTGGGCCAAACAAAACTGCATTTAAGACTGAAGGCCCTGACTGCTTCCGCCAGCCAGGTCAGCTCTGTTCTCTGTTCTTGCACTCGTCTCAGGTTCCTGCTACAGTCCACTTACAATGAGACTGACTCTCTAGTCCGTTCAGATAATTCCTCCCAGGGCCCGCCCACTAGTTAACGAGTATCTCTCCCTAAATCACCAATGAGGACGGCGTCTATAATCCCCAGTGTCAAGCTTCTCATGGTCTCAGCCACCTGATTATGTCCAATATTTGATTTTTCAAAAAGAACTGCCACAAAGGGAAGGTGATGGCGACCGACACTAATGAGCAGTGTAAGAAGGTAACTGGCAACACAGCCCAACTGTGGTGCCCACAGCTGTGAAGCAGGCTCCATCCCAGTAGACCACAGGCAGCCTTTCTCTTCAGGATCCTCTGGGGGTGCCCACGTGTTCTGATTAGAAGCAGGCCCCAACAGACACTAAGAAGGTTGACTCCAAGGGTGGCAGTGGGGTGTAAAAGGGGAGGCCTGGGCACATTTGCAGGCAATATCGACAGAACAAAGTTGCTCTTATGTGGCCAGCAGTAAGAGTCCACACCTTTAATCCCAACAACTCAGGAGGCAGAGGCAGTTCTGTGAGTTCGAGGCCACCCTGGTCTACAAAGTGAGTTGCAGGACAGCCAAGGCTACACCATTCTGGGGAGCGGGAAAATCTTCTCACGTTATACTTTAGAGGAAAGGCCAAGCTTGAACCTGGCCACACTTAAGCTCCTTGGATCCCTGCCTCGTGCAATCAGAAGTACACAGTAAAGGCCCCTCTGCCAATGAGGGCTGTCTGTCACCTGAACAGAATCCATTACAAGCACCACATTCTAGAAGTTCCAAAAGGAGAAGCTGAGAGGACTCTCCTCTCTCAAGTCCTTCATTATGCTGACAGGACACTGACTAGTGAGGTGCAGTGTTCCTAACAGATCAGCACATCTGTTCAGCTCTACTCTTAGAGCAAGACACCAATAAACTGTCTTTGAACCAAAATAACCAAATTCTATGATAAAAGAAGTCAGTAACAAAACCAACCTTGGAACTGGAGTAATATCTTAGTTACTTAATGTAATATCTTCAATGCAGTTTTCCTCTTTTGGATAAACAGTATATATAATCTGACTAGAGCATTCTCCTACCTCCTATATACCGAGACACATCACCCAAATTTTAACATAACATTCATACTATTTCAACAAAATTTTTACAAACATTTTCATGTCCTTGCCGATTTGATCTCAATTAATCCTATGGCTTTGGAAGAGCCTAACAGAATTTATCATAGGTCATGTCCCAGAACCTCAAGAGACATGTGGCTATATATCAGTGTAGGTTTACCTGTGCCTTCAAGGCTGAGAACTCTAAACAAATGAATTAAGAGTAAGTATGAATCCAAAATAATTCATCTCTTTCCAAAATAACCTTTAGGGTTTTGAAAACATGGATCTAGGTCTCTCAAATCTCCAAAGACATCAAAACCCACGCACAAGTTCCTGCCAATGCAATCTTGACACTTTCAGAACTGCATGCTGACCAGACATAATTGTCTCTTCGTCCCGTTCAGAAGACAGTAAAACACTTTCTCGACAAAAAGAAGAAAGGACAAGAAGCAACAGGTAAGGGATGTTGTCAGCTTCTAGAAAATGGAGTCGGTATCTGATGATACAGCACACACACATCAATGCAGCGCTGGACAAACACACCCCTACTGACAGTCTCACTGCTTAGTCACAAGGAACCAATGCCCTGCCCTATTACTGCAACAACACGCACTGTCTCAGACCCAGCCATCAGTGGTATCAAAACTAGACGTGGTGACATGAAGACAAGTGCTGAAAGAACTTAAATGCAAGATTTTACACTGTTCTTTGGGGGAATCAGGTATAGACTTAAAATCTCTTGTTTATGTTACCTTGAAAACTGTTATTTCATTATTTATTATGGTCAACTTGAGAAGCTACTATTTCCATAGTCCATTCTCTTCAAACTTCTTCTCCTGAAGTCCCCACCCCCACTATCTTTAGATAGAGGGTGTCTCTGGAGGAGATTTACTGCCCTCATATGGATGGTGGGTCAACTCCACTCTCACAGGATTGTCGTCTTGTGCAAACTAGGCACCGCGTGGCTTCTGCTCACACACACTCAGTTCTTTCATGCACCCAAGCTCTCTCAGGAGCTAAAGAACTGGGGGGGGGGGGAGGGGTTTAATTGGTAAAGACACTATAAAAAATGGGTTATATGAAATTTTCCTACCAATTAAAAGCATGTAACTGCTATTCATAAATCAATTAGAGCATTGGGAAAAAGAATACAATATAGTCATAGCTCTTATGAATGTATGGCCTCCAAATTCTCTCCAGTAAAGAAAGGTGAGGATTATCACATTCAGAGAATTCAACAGGCAAAATACACACAGAGGTTAAAAGTTCATAAGACACACCAGACACAGGAAGCTGCTTCATCATGCTGGACGGGCCCTTTGATAGTGCAGCTACCTGAAAGCCCAGGCTACCAAAACTAACCCTAGTAAACGCACTGCTTCCTCCAGCTAATGAGTGCAAGTGTCCTACCTGAGATAAAGCTGTTTATTCACGTCTTCCTAGGAACAGTCACAACACAACTGGTGCCCAAACGGACTACTATAACCAAAGTCAGTCAGTTCCACAGCCCCTGAATGGATGGTAAAATGAGCAAATAGGACTGTGGTAGAAGACACGTCTCCTTATTGTAGTAATAGCTCTGTGCTCGCTGTGAGTGGAGCATCTTTTAGGAAAGGGGGGATGTTCCAATAGCACTGTGTAAGTAGACAGGCTGTGGTGGCAGCTGCGTCTTTATTTGGTCCATAAGGCATGCAACTGAGTCTCATCTTTCTGTCTACAAGGAA
This sequence comes from Apodemus agrarius, assembly GCA_964023405.1. NCBI lineage: Eukaryota > Metazoa > Chordata > Mammalia > Rodentia > Muridae > Apodemus > Apodemus agrarius. The sequence continues at coordinate 34,396,174 of OZ030027.1, read as the reverse complement.
CATGTCCTGTATGAAAGGAATTATAAAACAACTAAAAACAGACACTATCTTAATCTCTGTATTGGCCTCTAACCTAACACACAAACACACAAACACACACACACACACATACACACACACACACAAGAAAATAGAAAATAAGGAAGGATGACATGAAGGTATTAGTCTGCTGTTTGTTACAGCTAGAGAGAGGCTGTAATACAAATCATATCTGTCCTTAAAACCCCTTACCAGATACAAACTTTTGTAACCTAGGGTTACAGTGAAAGAGACTGAAACAGAAGATAAGACAGTCGAGAGGGCCACTGAAGTGGCTTCTGTGTGAAGGTGCACTGCATAGGCCAGCAAACAGTCTGACACCCTGGACCCAGCTGAGAACTTATTTCAGAAAATTGGTCTCTATGCTCCACACACCTACACAAGTATTTTTAAATTAAAAACAAAAAGATACTCCTCAGATCTGACATTAAATACAGTATAGACAGATCCATTAACTCAGACTGTAGATGAGGCCCTTAACAATGAACCATTACAAAACTTATAAAACCAGGGACTATAATCTATCTAACTGCTTAAATTAGGATAGACTAGAAATTAGATTAAATCAATGAAACTAGAAATGAAAAGAGCTCCCTCATTCTTTTCATAAACTTGCTCATGAAGCTTTGGGGACACGAGGATAGATAAGTTCAGTCTGCAAGCCAGGGGAAGGAGAGGCCAGACAGCATCTACCCATCAGACCTTTAGACAAGGCAGCATAATCTGAGGCAGTATGACAAAAGTCATTCAAGTCAGAGACACTGGTAAGGTCCCACAAACATGAGCAGGAAGCAAGACAGACCAGCATTACTCAGGAAAACTGGGTGTGTGAGAGAGTGTTCAATTCCAGTCCATCAGGCCTACAAGAGCACTAAAGAGTTAGTTAACTCGCAGGCCCTCTGAGAGCACAGTGCCGAAGGAGAATTATGAGATGGAGTTCTGTGGATGGGAATGACTTCAGAGCACTGTGTAAGGTTTTAAACACTACTAGAAACCACCCTGACAAAACAGAGAGGTCTGCCCTGGTCACTTCAAGATAAACATAACGATATATGCTGAAGGGAAATTCCTTAAAAGGAAATGTCAGAAAGCCAAACGCTGCGTTTGTGACTCTCGAGAAGGCTTCAAAGCCTGAGCAAGAATTCCCCAGAAGGTGAAGGAAGAGTAAGTGGTGCAATGGTAGAGGTTAAGAAGACTCAGAAAGGATTAGTGTCCTGGGATACTCAACAACTTATACAGAGGCAGAAACTCTTCACCCAGTCTCTCACCCAGCTGGGCCAAAGAGAGACCACAGTAGCAGCCAAGGTAGGCAAAAATGTGGCCCTGCGCCAGGCAAGCAACTGCTAGACAACCCCACTGAGGTATAAAAATATCAGCCGGGGAGTGGCGGCACACGCCTGTAATCCCAGCAGTTGGGAGGCAGAGGCAGGTGGATTTCTGAGTTCGAGACCAGCCTGGTCTACAGAGTGAGTTCCAGGACAGCCAGGAGTACACAGAGAAACCCTGTCTCGAAAAACCAAAAAAAAAAAAAAAAAAAAAAAAAAAATCTTTGAGTCACCTGATGTTCACATTGTTTTCGAGGCTCACTCTGCTAACCTCTGACTGCTAACCTAGGCCTAGTGCTGGAAGCTTCTAGCCTCCGCACAATCTTATGTTTTCAGCCTCTGAGACTTTACTGCAGAATATACTCCCTTCTCTCTGATCTCTGACTGGCTGCCTCAAATCAGCTGTTCTGGCTAAATTCTCCTCCAAGATAACTGATTCAAACCAGCTTCTCTCTTAGCCTTTGACTGAATTGCTCTGCTTGGCCTCATATTATCTCTGGCAATCTGTTCTAATCTCCTGGCTCCTACTTCTCTGGCTCATTCTGTCTTCACCTGTGTCTAGCTTGTTCTTTTTCTACAGCCTGAATCCGTACAACTGTCCTGGTGAAACTGCCTCTTCTTTCTCCGTGCTGCTCTCTTTGGTCACCTCTTTCTTCTCTGTTCTTGAGAGAGTTGGGCATATCCTATTCTGTCAAATCTTTCTCTGATTTGTCACTTCATCTGCCACTCAATTAGACATCACTTTCAAACCTGGCTGCTTCCTTCTACAAACTAACTTTACCTTCATTGTGATTAAAGGTATGTGCTAAGGCTGAGCCACAGCACAACTAGAAACAGGCTTTCCCAGTAAACAACACAATCTCAGGGTCACAGTGTGACCAAACATCCTGAGCAGTGAGCCTGCGCAGGCGAAAGTGCATGGCACCCCCAGAAGCACTCTAGGGTGAAGAACCAGGAGAGCTCATGAAAACTGACTCCAACCACACTGCTGCTACTACTCAGCACTGCTCTCTGGCAGAACGAGTGACACAATCCTCATGCTATACTTGCTTGGAACCTGTACATGGAACTTGCTTGCTAAGCCATATTATCATTATTCTGCTATCTGCTGTATCCTAAAACCAACGGGTACTTCCTCAAAAGGACAGCCAAGGATGTTCAAAGATCCTGCTCATCCTTTGTAAGAAGGTTTCAGTCATTATATAATAACAACCACTGGGTATCTCGGATTTAGAAAACACAGAAAGAACAAAGCTAATTAAATTAAAGAAATACACCCTGTGTAAAAAAGAAAAATAAAACCCTCCCAGAAGCTATAATGTTGTTAATCCCTGTGCCCACATCCCCACCCCCACACTCTATGAATCAAAGGCTATGGACACTGATGCTGGTTGTATGCACAAATTAGATGGTAACTAAGTCCTCCTCCTCCTCCTCTTTTTTTTTTTTCTAGCACATCACAGTCCTGGTTGCAGAACTTGGAGAACTCCAACTGTTCATTAACTGGATATTTGCTCTCTCAGTTGACTTTCCTGAATACACTCCACATCCTGCTGTCTAACTGTCCCCAACAAGCCTACTTGATTATGGACTCTGCACACTATGAAGATACCAGGCAAGATGTGTCTGCAGGTAAAATACTAACAGTGATGGATAAGACCACCTATTTTCTGATTAACCTTTTTTTTTTTTTTTTTTTTTTTGGTTTTTGGTTTTTCAAGACAGGGTTTCTCTGTATAACCCTGGCTGTCCTGGAACTCACTCTGTAGACCAGGCTGACGTCGAACTCAGAAATCCACCTGCCTCTGCCTCCCAAATGCTGGGATTACAGGCGTGTGCCACCACGCCCGGCTTTTCTGATTAACTTTAAAGCTTCCTTCGCTTGAAGAAACCATAACTGTTACTGTAAGCCAGGATAGAACGCTGTGGGTGGGGAAATCCCAGGCCTCAAAAGGAGACTAACTGCTTCTGATGTGATCTGTGTTTAGTCCCCCCTCTGCTCAGGAAGGATATTCTTCTTTGCAGTGCCACATAGGCTATTGCAGAAACTTACAACCATTCATACATACTAAAAAGAAAGAAACACTGCTGGCCCAATCTGAGTTAAGTCACCAGATGCATGTCCTTTTGCAAGCTCAGGGCATTACACAAGAGGGGCCATATAAAATACTAAGATATAGAAGGAGTATTAGTATATTTCTTCAAACTTTTGTGAGGTTCACCCAATACAGGCACACAGAAAGCTCCAGGTTACTATAGTTTAAAGAATAATTAGTGTAATAGCATATACATTATATATATATGGGGTACACTTTAATAAAGCTGTTATCTAAAAACAAAACTAAACTAAAGCCAGTCATGGCGATGCACACCTTTAATCCCAGCACTCCAGAGGGACAGGCAGGAGGAACCTCTGAGTGTGAGGTCTGCCTGATCTACAGAGTTCCAGGACAGCCAGAGTTACCACTGAGAAACCGAGTTTTGAAAAACAAAACAAAACAAAACAAAAAAACAAATAAAAACTCAAAGCCTCAAAAAGCTCCAAGTCTCATGAGATCCTCCCCAGGTTATGGAACCAGTAAGCAACTAGGGGAAGAAAACTTAGCAGGCAGAGCAGCCTAGAAGCTGGGCAGGCAACTCCAGAGTCCCAGCTATCAACCATGCTGCAGAGGACCTTTCAGCTGCCTTTAAGTCATCATGCTCCTGTGAGTGACCTCAATAGGTTCAGGTCACTGGGCCACACTTGAACACAGTCCTCTCTCCCACTTATCTTACCTGAAGTGAACAGACATCTGTTCCTGACTCTTTGTGAGAAGTCACACGTGAGCTTTGCACATTCTTTTAAACAGTTATCTTCATTCACAAGACACAAAATATTCTCATGTCTCAATTCCCTTGAGATGAGTAAGGCTCATGTGGCTGTCACACTTAATGAATTGTCAATCAACCTCATAATTAGTTTATTTAGATCACTGACATTCTCTTAACCTTTCTCAAAATTTTTACTAAGAATTTTAGGGTTTTTTTTTTTTTTTTTGGTTTTGGTTTTGGTTTTTTCGAGACAGGGTTTCTCTGTGTAACCCTGGCTGTCCTGGAACTCACTCTGTAGACCAGGCTGGCCTCTAACTCAGAAATCCGCCTGCCTCTGCCTCCCAAGTGCTGGGATTACAGGCGTGCGCCACCACGCCCGGCTGTCTTTTTTTTTTTTTTTTTAAATTTTAGTCTTTAAAGGCCATGTTCTAAAGAGTCATGCCTGGGGCTGGAGAAATGGCTCCGTAGCTAAGAGCACTGACTGCTCTTCCAGAGGTCCTGAGTTCAATTTCTAGCAACCACATGGTGGCTCACAACCATCCATAATGGGATCCGATGTCCTCTTCTGGTGAGTGTCTGAAGACAGCTACAGTGTACTCATATACATAAAGTCATGGCTGGTGGCAGATGTTACATACTTTGGGAAGTCCTCAGACTGGACTTTCAAAGGCAAAGGCTGATTTCCTACTGAAGGACTCAGGACAAAGGCATCTTCTTTTAGGGGTGGAGGGGAAATAGAATATGTAATTATAAACAACAAAACAAAAATTTACTTATAATAAAAATAAACTATTATCAACATAGGTGGCCTTTTAAGGGAATGCTTATACTTTTTTTCCTGTTAAAACATATTTTAGCCTGGGCGGTAGTGGCGCACACCTTTAATCCCAGCACTTGGGAGGCAGAGGTAGGTGGATCTCTGAGTTTGAGGGCAGCCTGGTCTACAAAATGAGTTCCGGGACAGCCAGAGCTACACAGAGAAACCCTGTCTCGAAAAACAAACAAACAAACAAAAAACCCCACAACATACTTTAGTTGCATTTACTTGTGTGTGAGTGCATACACACATGCAAGCGGAAGGCAGCCGACAGTCTGTAGTTCTCTCCTTCAGGATGGGTCAGATCAACACTTAACAGCTTTTACCCACTGAGTCATCTCTGACTATTATTTTCCATTTCAAAATATTTTAATACAAAAAAATCTGGAATATTTTAAAAACTATAAAGAAAGAAAAACAAAATATGTATAATCTAATTGAACAACACTAGGATAGGTCAACAGGTCTGTCATTAAACTCACATGGTTCTGGAGGTAGACAATAATCTAACAGACTATATCTAATAATCTAATAGACTAACAGTCTAAAAATACAGGAAGGTACACATCAAGGACACAGGATACAGAAAAGTATGCAATACTGTCCATCTCACTCTGAATAGAAAAACCTAAAACATTCTTTAAAGTACAAAATATCAAGAAAGGGAAATACTCATTTTCCTCATATCCTAACCTAAAGCAGACATGGTAATTATTAGCATGTGACTCCTGGGGGCATAATGCCAAAGTCAAAAATTATAAATAAAAATGGCTATAAACAGTATTACAACATGAATTTTTATGTTTTACAGGTAGTCATCCTTCCTATGTACTATAAGCACTCTCATATGAGTAACAATTACATCAAGAATCCTATTTTTCAAATATGGTAATTACCTAAAGATAGCATCACAGCTTTGGAATACTACCTGAAAGGAAAATATTTTAGAATCTAAGTTCAAAATGCATTTGTAGCAAAAAATAAGCATCTCTCCCTATAAACATAACTCATGTACATAAGTCCTTTCAGTTAGCAAATGTGTGTCTCCATTTCAAACCCTTGGAATGAGAGGGCTCAAAGTACACAGCTCTGGTCAAGATGGACAGAGGTCGAATCCATGTCCCTTTCTGCAGCCCCTCCCATAGCAGCTGAAAACTCTGGGCTAAACAAAACTACCTGGGACTCAAAAGTAAAAGAGCAGGCAGAGGAAGACTTGGTGTCACGCCTTACCCCTGGGCAGCGCAGGCATGAGTAGGCTGTGTGTGACAGAGGGGCATTCCAGAGTGCTGGGGACTCCTCCATCAGGCTCTGAGCCCAGTGCTGGCAAAAATGAAGGAGCAGTGCAGCCAACATAAGCAAAGGAACCAGCAGAAGCCTGCCCTGTAGCCAATCAGAAGAGCAGACAAGAGGATGCCGGGAGATGAAAAAGAGAAGAGGGAAAAGGCAAGGACAGAGTCTTTTCTTCCCGCTTCTGTTTCTTTTTTACTGGCCCTAACATGGGCTGGAAGGCAGCCCATTTACAACACGCCTGTATTCCCAGTACTCAGGAGACACAGGCAGTAGGATCTCTGAGTTCCGGGCCAGCCTGGTCTACAAACTGAGTTGCAGGATGGCCATGGATAAAGAAACTGTGCCTCACAAAAGAAAAAATTTAAAAGGAAAGAAAAAAATGTCTAATATCAAAGTGAAAAGTCATTCTCTGTGCCTGTCTATGTGTGTCTATCTGTCTGTGTGTGTGTGTCTGTCTCTGTCTCTCTGTCTCTCTCTCATGCTTGACATACACAAACACACCAGGTAATTTGTTTACAATATAAGAGGAAAAGACCAAAATATACTATTCCTTAAAAGACATCAATGTAGTCATCAAGAAACTTTAAGAAATGATAAACTGTCCGTGGTCCAGTAGCTAACCCCACACCTGTTTGTGCGAGCAACCCAATTAAGCTGAGTGGGCCATTAGAGACGGGGACATGAAAGAGCGTTATGTTAGAAGCAGCAGGACGTGGGTAAGGAGTGAGTGCTGTCTCTCCAGCCCTCTTACTTCTTATATATAAGTGTTCTTATATCTCTTAGAAATAACAGAAATGGAGGGCTGGAGAGATGGCTCAGCGGGTAAGAGCACTGACTGCTCTTCCAGAGGTCCTGTGTTCAATTCCCAGCAACCACATGGTGGCTCACAACCATCTGTAATGGAATCTGATCCCCTCTTCTGGTGTGTCTGAAGATAGTGACAGTGTGTTCACACACATAAAAGAAAAACATCTTTAAAAAAAAGAAAGAACAGAAATGTCTAATGTTAAATAATAAATGTAAACATTTTAATTCATCATAATATTCTAAACATAAGAACTAAATACAAAAACAAGAACAGAGAAAATGTTCAAAAAGATTGTCAAGTAGATATAATAAGTATAAATAACTTTCTAAAAGCAAAACAAATCCTCCCTCTCCAGGTCATAAAATGTCACACTATGTACTCAAAGCAGCATAAAGTTGGTGGCATTTCTTCTATTTCTGTGCCACCAAACCCTGCTTCAACAGAAAAATGAAGTTCACTGATTAATCTTCTGCAACATTCTATCAGACCTGTTGACTACTGACTACTTAATCAGGAGACATACTATATTTTGTATTGTAAGCCATACTAAGTATTTTTTTTAATTTATTTTTATTCCCTGTGGAAGAGTGTTTTTGCCTCTGTGTGTCCCTGTGGCAGTAGAAGCCAGAAGAGGACATTGGACACCGTAGGACTGGAGGAGAGTGAGCAGCCACAGGCTCTGCAGGAGTGCATGTGCTCCTAACTACCTTACCATCTCTCCAGCCCCAAGAAATTAAGTATTTTCTGAAAGACAATGCTATAGCCCACAGTCATCAAAAGGTAGGATTAAGAAATTACTAGGTAAAGAAATCACTACTTGCCAAAGCAAAATCTCTTGAATAACCTTCAAGGCCAGTGCAGTCTACAGAGCCAAGTTCCAGAACAGCTAAGGCTACACAGAGGAAACCCTGTCTCAAAACACCTCCTCCCCCCTCCCCAAAAAAATTAACAAATATAAAGTAGCATAGAAATTATAGTGGTACCAAACAGAGAACTTTCTGGAAAGTGATGGAAAGCGAATCTCTCTTTCTGGGTATTATTACAGATACCCAGAGCTGTCTCTTCCCTCTCCAGCTATCCCAGAAAACTCTGGCCTCACATTAAAAAGCAGAAAGAAAACGGTTTTATCTTTTTTCCACATTATCCACAATGGCTAAAAATTTACCTAAGTACATACACATGGACCCTGAAGGTAATTAGCCTAAATATACGGTAGCAGAATGAATTTACTTAACTTCCTCATAATTAAATGCACTTGAATGCAGATTGATTTCAAAGATGTGTAATGAAAAGTCATGGGAACTGGTATAAATTTCTTCCCGCACATTTTTACTTTCAAAAGCTTGGTACTCTGCGGTAGGTATCACTCACGAGCGTGAGGATACAGATGGGAGAAGGAAAGATCACTGCAGCACCATGCTTCCCTCACACAATCCCCAACAGCATCTATGACGGTTTGTAATAAAATAATTTGAGGGGAGTAGGTAAGATGGCTCAGGGGTAAAAGTGCTTTCGATATAGCCTGATAACATGAATTCAGTCCCTAGAACACAGACACACTCCACAAAGCGTCCTCCGGCCTCTCCGCGATACCACGGCACGGCACCGCACCACACCACACCTTATGCTCAACTGCCCCGTGTACGCTCAGTTTCCCAGTTACTCACTCTTGTTCAGTTATATAGACAGCCTTAGAGTCAAGAGAATACATTTTAGAGAAAGTGTTTTTAGTTTTTGCTTTGAGACTGGGTCTCTCTATGGAGATCTGGCTAGTTTAGCCTAGACTAGTTTATGTAAACCAATCTGGCCTTTGAACTCACAGAGATCTGCTTACCTCTGTCTCCCAAGCACTAGGATATGCCACAATGCCCAACTTGAAAGTTTTAAAAACATAAGTGATTTATGCAAAACTGAAGAGATGACTTCTGCTTACATTACAGAAAGACTAGAAGCCAGTGTAAAACGACAACAGCAACTCAAGAAGAGAAGGAATTCATGCTTGGATTCAAGAGTTAAGGCGGTGAATAAAAAGGATGGAAAGGACAGTTACGTTAAATACAAACGTTATGAATACATTAAAAAGCAGTTCACTGGGTTTTACAACTGAAGGAGATGGAGGAAATCCCAATTTTCTGTGTCACCATTTAGGAATATGGCTTTACCTCCTAAACGGAGGTCTAAAAGCAAGAAGTGAGGAAAAATGTAGATTAGGCTGAAAGCAAAATGATTGCAAAAATGAATGCAAAATCAAAAGAGGCAGTCATTCCTGAAGGGGCAACAGAGGAGATACAGAAGTGCTGACAACTAGCAGGAAGTAAAACAAGAGCCACAGACCTACAAATCAAACTTTCAGAGGTGCGAAGACCCAATATGAAGCCCTGAAAGAAGCAGCTACAGGAGAGGAGATCTTTTCAGATCTGAGGCACTCCGCAGTGCCTAAGCCACGCCAACCGCTCAACCTCCTTCTCCTTCAGAAGGCCTGAGAGGGTGGTTAGTATTCCAATGCTCTCGATGGCTGAGGAGCGACAACTAAACTACACTTTTATAGAAGTGCACCAACCATGTCACAGACTCACGTCTCACACAGGCTTCTGGCTCACAGACGTGACTTAGTTCCCGAGACAAAACCAGCCAGGTATGGAGGCCGTGCCTGGGAGCCCAGTTCCGGGAAGGCTCAAGGCAGCTGGGCTCCAAGAGCAAGGCCCCAGCTAAAGAACAGCCGCAGGAGCACTCAGGCTTCCAGAGGGTCCAGGGCAGCTCCAGGAAGGTGAGCGGCAGCTCCCAGCCCTAACTGCAGGCCCTGACATGCGAGTGCTACACAGACATACGTGCAGATAAAACACCCATACACATAACATAAAAATAACTAAGTACCATAAAAACATGAGCAAACAACAGACAGAAACAAGTCTATCCACTTGGAACTATGTAAATCTACACAACTGAATTGGTCCCTAGGAAAGACTGGAGGAACAGACTATGCAATGGTGTCAACCTCGTATCCAAACACATCCTAACCAAAAACTTAGAAGAGAGTTTGTGAATCTACTTGCCACATAACTTCATAAAATTAACCTAAATGTAAATTTTATGCAATTCTCAATAAACGTTAGAGCTCAAAATCTTTTACACTGAGTCCATTTACAATATGAAAAACATTGAAATTATTAATACACCAACTCTGTCTTTCGTCCCAAAACTAAAGGGCACACTACTTTGAGTTTGGACAAAGTATTACCAAAAACAAAACAAAACAAAACAAAACAAAACAAAACAAAACAAAAAAACCAGCATGCCAGAAAATGCTGTGGAACTTTTAAATTATAAAAAGCTATCATTCCCTGCACTTTTTTTTTCTTTTTTTTTTTTTTGGTTTTTTGAGACAGGGTTTCTCTGTGTAGCCCTGGCTATCCTTGAACTCAGAAATCCACCTGCCTCTGCCTCCCAGAGTGCTGGGATTACAGGTGTGCGCCACCACCGCTCAGCTCATTCCCTGCACTCTTACTATTTCCTACTGTCTTCAAAACTAACCACTGTTAAAGGCTGGCAGGCTGCCTTCCACACTTTCCACATGTATGCATTTTCCTATGTACGTATATGTTCAGTAGATGTGGTATGGTGGTTTGAAAGAAAATGGGCCATAGCACCATTGGGAGGTATGGCCTTGTTGAAGTAGGTGTGGTCTTGTTGGAGGAAGTACATCACTGGGGGGCGGGCCTCTGAGGCCTCCTTTGCTCAAGCTTCACCCAATATGGCTGACAGTCTGTCTCCTTAGGCTGCCTACTGATCCAGATGTAAACTCTCAGCTCCTTCTCCAGCACCATGTCTGCCTGCTTGCCACCATGATGGTAATGGGTTAAATCATTAGCCCCAATTAAATGTTTTCCTTTATAAGCTTTCATAATCATGCTGTCACTTCACAGCAAAAAAACCCAATAACACATGTGTGAATGTGTATGAACATAAAACAAACATGTTACACATCCTAGTGAAAACTCCATTCTTTATTACTATTTAAAGTTGAGTTTCTTGTTGTTGTTGTTTTTTTTTTTTTTTTTTTTTGAGACAGGGTTTCTCTGTGTAGCCCTAGCTGTTCTGGAACTCACTCTGTAGACCAGGCTGGCCTCAAACTCAGAAATCCACCTGCCTCTGCCTCCCAAGTGCTGGGATTACAGGCGTGCACCACCACCGCCCGGCCTAAAGCTGAGTTTCTTAAAAGCTTTGCTAGACTTAGTAGAACAATGAAAACCTTGGTAATACTGACCAAAGTTAATATTGGCCCAAAATACTTAAAGTTCGAATATTGTTACTGTCTATCAATGAACAATCTTGGTTAGCTGTCCTCCAATTTGGAAAATTTGCACAACATAATCTAGTAAATGCTTCTGAAATAAATGTCTGGCTCTCTCTCATCTCTCTTTCTGCACTCTCAACTCTCTGCCCCTCTTGGGCTCTCCTCCCCTCCCCCCTCTCTCCACATGGTCATGGCCAGCCTCCACTCCTCTATTTCTCTTCTCTTCTCTTCTCTTCTCTCTCTCTCTCTCTCTCTGCCTCCACTATACCATTACCTCCCATCCTCTTCCCTGAATAAACATTTTATACCAAAAAAAAAAAAAAAAAAAAAGCCGGGCGTGGCAGCGCACGCCTGTAATCCCTGCACTTGGGAGGCAGAGGCAGGCGGATCTCTGAGTTCGAGGCCAGCCTGGTCTACAGAGTGAGTTCCAGGACAGCCAGGACTACACAGAGAAACCCTGTCTCAAAAAAAAAAAAAAAAAAGAAAGAAAGAAAAGAAAAAGAAAAAGGAAAAGGAAAAGGAAAAGAAAGAAAGAAAGAAAGAAAGAAAGAAATGTCTGTAACTTTTACCTATTACTAAAATACATAAAAATACAAGGATGCTTTCCATGACAACAAAATATTCACGTTTTCATGTTTTACCTTGAAAAATTGCCTTTCTTTCATAGTTTCTTTTAAACACCAAATTCTATAAATAATATTCTTTAGCTTTCCAAATGCCTTACAAAATTATTAGATTTTTTTAAAACATCAAATGAAGTAAAAGTAGCCAAAAGCTATTATTACCTCTATTTTTTAAGTGAATCAACTAAATCTAGGTTTAAAAAAAAAAATGCTTCCAAGTATATTCACTGGCTCAGTGACCCCGGGTCCCGTCTGATCGCACTGAGCGGAAACTCCACATCTCTCCTTGCACAACTGATATGCTGTGCCATCTTCCTTTGGCAGCAGCCAGCAGCCACCTTTTTAAAAAACTCCATCCTGGACATGTGTGCTCTCACACACACACACACACACACACACACACACACACACCCCTAGCAGTCAGGAGGCAGAAGCAAGTGAATATCTAGAGTTTGAAAACCCTGGTCTACATAGGACCATGCCATAAACCGAGAACAGTGAGTTATATAAATGTATCAATGTAGCTGGGCATGGCAGTTCACAGATCTGTAATTCCAGCACTGGGAAGGCTGAGGCAGAAGGGTAACTGCAAAGTGAGTGAGAGTTCCAGCCTGACTCTAGAGACAGACAAAGGAGACTAAGAAGAAATAAGGCTATTAGTTTGTACTAATTTGGCTACTCAAAAGTTATATAGCCTGAATAAAGTATGAGACCTCATCCTCCAGTCCACTGAAGGACATCAATTATAAGCATACTCTAGATGAGTTCTCAACCTGGAGGTTGCCACCCCTTGGGGGTCCAATGAAATTTTACAGGGGTCACATCAGGTATCCTACATATCAGGTATTTGCATTACAATTCATAACAGTAGCAAAATTACAATTATGAAGTAGCCATAAAAATAATCCTATGGCTGGGATCACCACAGCATGAGGAATTGTATTAAAGGGTCCTAGTGTCAGGAAGGTTGAGAAGTGCTGCTGTAGACTACAGACACCAGGGCTCTCAGTGTCAGTAAACACAGATGGAGTTTGTGAAGGTCTCACATATCTAGAAGTATGTTTGTATGTGTGTAAAAGAAAATGTCTAGCTTGGTCTGACAACACACACATAGCCACCAAAAGAAGCTTGGGCATCTTGGAGAAACGGCTAATCAAGATTTGGGCAGAAATAACTTACTATATTAGAAAATAGGGGACTGGTCAGCAACTGTCAACGTGCCCACCACAGTTGACTTGAAGAAGCTCTGATGGGTTAAAACGGACTGTGGGAGATCTTTAAAGGCCAATGAATAAAAATAATTCACGAGTTTAGCTTACAACAATGTACACAATTGTCTAAGACAGAAAAAAGCTCTCACAGATACAAAGAAACACAAACACAGTAAACACAGTAAACTTAAAAAATAACACTTGGTGACTATTTTAGTACTAACCAACCCAGGCAAGAAATAAATGTATGCTGAAACAAGTGGGCAAATGTTGGTGATGTTTTCTATATTTATATCAAAATATCTCCCTAATAGGAGATATGGTACAAAGGTAAAGAAAGCAAAGACACCTGTGGCTAAGAGCCAGCATTCCTGCTAACCACACAGACGCTCCTAAGTGAGGGCGCACGACATTACTTCTGATGGACTCCTGACAGGTGCAGAACACGATGGCAGTAGAGTCAGTATGGAGAATTCTAAATTAGCCTGCTATCGTCAACACGACCACCTCAAGCTCATAGAAATAAAAACAGTAACTGTTCCAAATTAAAAGTGGCTTGTCTGTAAAAGTCAACTGGGAACCTTTCAATTTACAAATTTCTGAGCAGCTCCTTGTCTTTATCTCTGCAGAAATGGGACATTCAATTCTATCCACAAAAAATGTTACCTATCAAGGGCAAGAAGAAAATTGTCAAAAGATCAAAGATCAAGACTTTTATGAAAGTTTGTAACTATAATCCCTCTTATACACTGTGGGTATCCTCTTGGACAAAAGGATTGTCAATCCACCAGCTGGGCGGTGGTGGCGCATGCCTGTAATCCCAGCACTCTGGGAGGCAGAGGCAGGTGGATTTCTGAGTTCGAGGCCAGCCTAGTCTACAGAGTGAGTTCCAGGACAGCCAGGGCTACACAAAGAAACCCTGTCTCAAAAAAAAAAAAAAAAAAAAAAAACCCAAATCCAAAAAAAAAAAAAAAAAAAAAAAAAAAGAAAAGAAAAGAAAAAAAGATGTCTTTAGAAACCCAGCTCTGAAACACAAGTGGGAGGCCAAGGTCAAGTCTGAAGAACGATACAAGACAGGGAACAACAGATGAGTTTTTCCAGAAGCGTTACTTTTAGGGATATTTTTGTTTCTACCATTAAAAATTAAAAGCACCCAAGGGCAGGGACATCTGTGCAGGGAGGGCTGTCACAGCTTCGCAGTGCACTTCACTCAGCTTCCCACTGGCTCAGGAACAGCACCTTCCTAACCTTTCACACAGTTCTAAAGAATGGCTGAAACATGCTTAATTTTTGGGAAAAGAAAGAATTTTACAGAACACAAATGTCCCTCCATACCTGTGGCTTTTGCATCAGTGACTTCAACTACAACTAACCAAAAAACATGCGGAAAACTGTTCATACTGAACAAGTACTGACTTTTCCTCTTACTATTCCCTAAACAATATTATTTCCTAAATGCAATATACTGTTTACACTGTTATTCAGTATCAGAGGTAGTCTAGACAAGACTGTAAACAACAGAAATATATGAATAGGTTATATGCAAATCATATTCCTTTTTCTGTAAGAGACTTAAACATCTAAGAACTGAGTATCTGCAAAGGGTGCTGTCCTGGAATCAATCCCCCTGAGACATCCAGGGATGACTACTATAAAAGTCACTCATTTTTATAAAAGTTCTAAAAAACATGTAAGCTAAACATTTCCAACAAAGTGAACAGGTGTTATAAAGATAATTTTATATATAGATGTTTTTGTCTGCAAAACTTTTACTTGAATTCAAGATTTATGTTAAAAGGGGAAAAGATTAAATACCAATTACTTCATGGCTAAAGGCTGAGCTCAGTGATATGGAGCTCATCATGTCCAAGGTCCTGAGCTCAGTCCAAAGAAACCAAAACTTGTAGGAGGATTTTTACTGAACATTTGAACTACGTGATTAATCCCAATGCTGTGTCAACTTCATGGCATCAAAAACACATTGCTAAGTTAAAGCCACTGAGGCAGTTGGGGCAACCTTCCCAGTGTCACTATGCAGAGTCGTCTACAGTACTCCCCAGGCTGTGTACACAAAAGTGCACGACTTCAAGAGTTTCGTCCTTTGGCTGTAGGGAAGAAAAGGACCTCTGAGGAACACACCAAATTCAGAAGGTGTTAGATCAAGGAAAAGATTTTAAATAAAAATCTATTTCTTTTCCAAGTGACAAACTTATGCTTTTGTTGCTCATTTACAGATGTTGTCCAGGGAGTAACTGTCTCAATTACAGAAGAACTGACCCTTAAAGCTGCATCTTACAATAGTTGTTATTCTAAAAAAATTTTAAAAAAAAATTAATAATGTCAGTAATTCTCAAATAAAATTGAACGACACTGCCGTATGTCCCACTCTTGGGAAAAGCGGCCATCTCCGGCTCAGTCCTCCTTGAGCACTACAAGGGAGGAACAATCTGGCTCTGGGAGGTGAAGCAGACTGGCCAGCAGAACAGGGCCTAGCAAGGAGGATCCCAGGAGCCAGAACTGCTGGGACCAGAGGCCGGCCTGTCTGTCTATCTGTCTGCCTGCCTGCCTGGTGCACAGGGAGGCTGAGGGAAGCAGGGCACAAGAACAGAACCTCTGGAGGAGATAGTCTTTTGTTTGTCCGGTTATCACCATATCTAACTTCCAGGTATATGGTAAGCAGTCACTAAGTAACTAACAATGCATCAAAGAATGCACTCTAAGGCCTTTCAAATCAAACTATAAAAGTGAGAAACACGTGTGAGCTGCAGACTGTAAACACTTGCCTGACACACATTCACTATCAGTGCTAACTAACCTCTGCAGGAACTATAAAGTGATCTATTTCTCACTCTTAATAAATAAGGTGATGTCCACGCCTAAGATGCTTCCTGACCCACAGTGGGTCCACTTACAAATCATTCCTATACCTTTATTTGGTTTTATCAGTTCTTATAATGCAGAATGATAAAGATGAAATACATGCATAAAATGTGAATCACAAAGGTTATAAATACCATGTTTCCCATCAAGTTTGAGACATCTTGTAAGCAACCACAAGCTACAGAACGCTGTTCACCAACCAAACTTCTTTAAATTCAGACATCCACACCCCTCTAGTAGAAAATATAAAATCTGATTTTTGTTTCGCTACTCCTATAGCACACCTCATTAATTTCTTTCCAACCATTAAATTATGAGGTAATCATATTAAAATTGTTATCAAAAATGTAGTGAAATTATGTAGAACAGAATACAAGTAAATTTAATGCAATTATGACACATGCTCATTAAGCCAGTAACTTCTTCCCATTTTTAAAGAAATAGCAACATTTCTTATAAGGCAATTAAGTTTTATTCCCTGTATGATCTTTACAGACATTCTACTATGTTCTAAGTGGCAAGCTCTGTGTGCTTCCCATGTCCTGCCCACACAAGCAATCCAGACTCCCACTGTCACAGCACACCTAACGTGTCCCCAGAGCCTGCCTTCTGTGGGTACAGGCATCTTACTATGCTTCTTGTGTCCATGCTGCTGGGAAGCAGTCTGTACAAGCAGGAGAGGCACAATCCTGAGAGAGAGGAGTAGAGAAAGACGATGAGAAAACACAGACAAAAGGAGCTCACTAGAGTTGAGCTCAGCCAGCGGTCAAAGGTCACGGTTGAGCACATTTTTGTCATAACTACTATGAGTTAGAAACTGTCCACTAACAGCAAATCTGGCCCTAGGAAGAGATTATCTGAAATCACATATGGAAGTAATAAAACCATCATTAATCCTAAATTACCTATTGCAAATCATCATAAGATATGACTGTTCAGGACAGGGAACATATAAGTCCCTTAAATATCAA
Source organism: Apodemus agrarius (assembly GCA_964023405.1). Taxonomy (NCBI): domain Eukaryota; kingdom Metazoa; phylum Chordata; class Mammalia; order Rodentia; family Muridae; genus Apodemus; species Apodemus agrarius. Next base: position 34,379,105 of record OZ030027.1, on the reverse strand, counting down.
TAGAATTACTCTAAAAAACTTAGTGCTAGTCTAGCACACATGAATTTCAAGTGACCATTTTTTGTGATCCTGATTGTTGAGATTATATACACTCAAATCATGCAGTATCAAAATCTACTCAATCTGAGTCACTATTGTAGTCTAAATTTTATTACTGTGGGTAAGAAAAGAAGTTTTTAATTATTTTAAAACAGTAATACTAAATACCTTGAACACAATTACTACCCAACATAAAACTCTGATCTGCCCTAACTGAAACCCTCATTGGAGAACTCCCCCCTCCCCACTCCATATTTAAATGAAAGTTAAAACTGAGTAAGAGTTCTGACTTACAATTTTCACCTAATCTACATTTCTACAATGCCCTAAAAATTACATTTAAAGCAAAGCTTAGGGACACTCAGTCCTCATAAACATAACTGTATTCAATTAAATCAAAGCCTTCCCACTAACAGAATACTCAAGGTAAAAGAAAAGAAAACCATTTCTGTATTTTAAAAGCAAATGTCCAGAAATGTTAGCTACTATCACCAGCTACCAAGTAAACCATCCTTTGCTCATTTACTTGAGACAGACAGGCCTGTGGCTTAAACTGCACTGTGCACCAAGGATCTGAAGCAGTGCCGCCACTGTTCTACTGAGCTTGTAACCTGGGTAAAGACTAAGTCCTTAAAAAAAGGAGAGCCATCACTACATGGAAAGTACAAAGTGCTGTAAAACAACTTAATGAAACCTAAATCTGTAATTCTCAACAAAACTGTCACTCCTCCCATAAGGGAAACTGATAAAGCTAAGGACAGAGCTGGATGGCAGCCAGGAGAGGGCTACAAAGCACCTTGTCTGTAATTCAGAGATGCAGCTGAAAGACCTACTCCCACTGCTCTACACAGCAAGAGCTCTACGGTCCCAAGTTAGGAAGCACACACGGTCTACACCACTGGTGTGGAAGGATTATGCTAGTGAAGGCTTCCTTAATTTAAAGGCTAATCATGTTCCATCTTTAAATAATTTTCTACAACATGGAAAGAAAACTACAGCCTGATACTATTAACCAAAATTCCCCTACAAAACAAGACAACAGAGAAAAGGGTAACACTGCCCTGAAAGATCAAAGTGGAAGAGAAATGTTCTGCAAATGCTTCTCATGTGTTTTTCCAGAGCCACAAACTTTTTGTGTTCTTCTCCCTGTTTCATGTCTCAACCAACCCATGACTACTACTAGGTACTGATGGGAAGATTATAAAAAGTTCTGTAGTTATTTATACAAACCGCCCCCTCGGAATACAAGACTGGCGGTGAAATGTAGACTAAGACAATGTCCTGGGCACTAGAGTGAGTCTGGCAAATGTGGCTCTTACTGAGGCTCAGAGTAAGCTATCCAGCTAACCAAAGAAGGCCAAGGCCAGACGACCACCGAGACGCCCTAACAACGATAACCAGGGCCAGATATGCTGCATGCGCCTGTGATCTCACTTCAAACACTGGGAGGTGGAGGCAAGAAGACTGTTCCAGATTCTAGACTAGCCCCTTCTACACACAGTTCCAACTGAGGCAGCCAATACTCTACCTCAAAAGTTGACTCTTCAAAAAGACTACCAATACTCTATGTCAGAAAGACTGGTCAACTTTTACAAAGATAAAGAATTGTCAGAATTCAGAAACTGAGGTAAATCTAAGAATTAAAGTTCAGTGACTCTTCTAGTATCTTAAAACCATAGACTCTATCCTACATCCTGGTCAGTCCACTCAGAGCAAGAAAAATGAAGCATCTCATGGGCCAAGTGGTCTAAACCACCATAGGCAGCTATGAAACAGGCTACAGAAATTCACTGCCAACAAAGATTTTATTATGTTAAAGAGTTACTATTAATTTTTTGATGTGTGAAAAATATACTAGGGCTTTTTTAAATTTTTAAATTAAATGACTCTTATGTTTAACTAGAAATTATCCTCCTCTAGTTTTGTTCAGACATAACCGCTGCTAACCCTCCTCTGTCCAGACATAACCAATGCTAACCCACTCTTATACTTTTCACATATTATCTTAAACAGTGAGTTAAATTTTCTTCCCCAATTGCACTGAAATTTCCTAAAGAAGGCAATTATAAAGACATTCCCGCCAGGCGGTGGTGGTGCATGCCTGTAATCCCAGCACTCTGGGAGGCAGAGGCAGGCGGATTTCTGAGTTCGAGGCCAGCCTGGTCTACAGAGTGAGTTCCAGGACAGCCAGGGCTATACAGAGAAACCCTGTCTCAAAAAACAAAAAACAAAAAAACAAAACAAAACAAAAAGACATTCCCTTCCCTTTCCCTTTTCAAAAACAAAGCATGAGAGGAGGCCCCTGTTAGAACAGCCTCTGTTCAGCTGTAGCCTTCACCCCAGTACAGGCAGCCGCTCGCATGAACACTCGGGCAGGCCCAAGGCAGACACATGGTTAAGCTGTCCTTCTCACTAGGTGGGCTCCAAGGCTCTGTAAGAAGTGACTACTTGGAACAGTAGTGAGTAGAGTTCCTCATCATGATTAATTCCACACCATTCCATCTGATTTAGCAGCTCCCTCACACTGAGTCTCCTGAGCCTTCTAGGGTAAGGACAAACTCTCTCATGTATCAGAATTGGCAATAACGGCCATGGGTTAACTCTCATTCAAGTAAGGATAATGAGGAAGAATTTACTCCAAATTCTTGAACAAAGGATCTCCTAATAAAATAATCTTTAATATAGCGGTGAAGGGCAGAGAAGTCCTTTGAGAAATTAGGAGGAAGATGATAGGAGATAACTCAGACTGAAATTCATTCACATTTTGCCTATTAATTTTAAATAAATAAAGCTGTATTTTTAGCTTCACAATCTCTAGCATGCTATTTCCAAGCTAATGTTCTCTACTGAATAGAAAGTAAGACAGAATTACAGTTATGTAGAATATAAAGTCTGAGAACTAGCAAGCCTTTGCTAACATTTCTTATTTTAAACATCTATTTGTTTTGCTTTTGTTTCAGACTGGATTGTACAATACGGCTTAGTCTGATGTAGAACAAAAGTACATAGCCCAGACCAGCCTCAAATTCAGAGCAATCCTCCTGTCTCAACCTCTTAGGTGCCGGAATTACAAAATGTGTATCAGGACACCCAACTTTCATATTTGAAGCATCTGAAGCATTAAAAATGTCTTGCTACCAAACAGTAATGATACTTTTTGAAGCTAGCCAGGAGTGTAGTGCCACACACCCGTAATCCCAGCACTCAGGAAGCTGAGACCTCAGTAAGACCCTGTCTCAACAATACTAATAACAGTTATTATTACCATGAGCTAAACGTTGATGCCTTAAAAGCCAAATTCACTGTGAGCACTTGAAAACATGATTTCCTCCCAAGCCTGTAATTCAGACTCCTTCTCTTTTTTGTCCTTGGCAATCACAACTCACTAGAACAGGTATGAATGGGCTGCTCCAGTGCTCAACGGCACCAACAAACGTGCGCTACAGCAGCCACAGATGCAGAACGGTACATCAATTTTTCTCTTTTCTAAATTAACAAGGCTATACATTTTGTGCCTAAACAAAAGTATACAGGGATCAAGCCTGGTGCAAGCCTATATAATCCTGCTACCAGAGAAGCTGAGGCAGGAGCATCACATAATAAACACAACTCCTATCTGGACTACAGAGTAAGCTCAAGTGCTATCAGCTAGGCAATCTAAGTGAGGACTTCTCCCAAAATAAAGAGGACTGGGACATCCATCTCCGAGGTGGACCCTTGCCTACCGCCGACTTCCTGTCTGAGGGCACTTCTCAACCTTGAGTCCATCCTCTAAGCTAACCCCACTGATAGCATCATATTAAGATAGGTAAAGATTTGAGTAGTCTGAGATCCATGGGGGAAAAGGAAGAGAGAGAAGCGGGGCTCCACAGCAAAGGCTGCTCCAGCAGACACGCCACAGGAGACAGCACACCCAGACAGCGTGCCACCAGCCTAGTCCTTCCACTACAGCCCACCCTCACGGTCCCTTCTCCACAGGGCTCTAGTGTGGCCTCAGAGCACTAACACTTGTTTACACCTATCATTGTGGGGAGCTCCTGTAAAGCCTCTTCAGGGGAGGAGGGCACACACATTAGGACTCTCCTAAACAAAGAGGAAAATTAAGCACAGTGGAAAAGGGTTGAATTCGGTAATTTGGAAATAAGAGAGGTTTTTCCTGTTGTTTTAGTTTGAGAGACAATCTCTATTACAGTTCTAGCTGTCCTGGAACGCTCTATGTACACTCATATGTATGTGGCCTTGAACTCCCAGAGGCCCACGGTCCTCTGCCTTTCTGAGTATTAGCATCATCAAAGGTATTCACCACCAGGCCCACATAAGAAGGGACTTTTTTGTAACTAAAGAACGTAATTATTAGCACTATATGCAGCAAATTAAAAAGCAATATGGCTGTTTTCTTATACAGTTAACAAAATACTAAAAAGATATTTACAGTATCACTAAATTCCTTTTAGTCCATATTCTAAATATATATCATTGGGAGGGAGAATTAAGTTTCATAAGAGGGTAACTGTCCATAAATTCCCAAGATTTCCAAATGTACTGCTCTCAGTATCAGGAAGTTCACCACTACTTAAAGTAAGATGCATATTCAAGAACTTTACCTAACTTTTAACAACCCCTTTTCCAGCCTTTCCCAATGCTACCTACCATAAACAAACAAATGAACAAAAATTTAAGATGAAATTGCAGAAAGGCACTTAAGAGCATGGTCCTATTTGGACATCTACAAATGCTATTTTTAAAACTCATGTACTTAAGACATTAAAAGTCATATTACTGAGCATTAACACTCCCAAAATCAAAAGTTCTTAAAAACTGTGCTACATTTATGTTTCTAAAAGGTCCAAGAAGATAATGCTGGGCCGGTATTTGCTACATTTAATGTCCGAATTGCTATTATTCCTTCAAAAGGAATTGAATTTAATTTTTCGAAGCCTGTCTTCCAATCAGATCAGTAAACTCAGCAAAGAGTACAAATTGGACACCTGCATTAAAAAAAAAAAAAAAACAAAATCTGCTTAGCCTGACGCGTGAATGAGCCCCTAGCAAATGATTCTCTCTTAGCTTCTCCCCTGCTCTGGGTGCACAATGTCTCCCTAGCATTTGTGTCTGTCTCCCTAACTGATGATCAGAAGGGCAAGCAGAAATTTAAAAAAAAAAAAAAATGAAAGAAAAAAAAAAAAAAAAGGAGGGTGGCGGTGGATCGCAGAATAATGTTGCCTCCCTACCAACCATCCAATTAGCGAAGTCCCTGGCTGGCAAGTCACCTAGTCAACAGAACCTCAATAATAAACACTACGCGTAACGTGACCACGGATCGCCACCCCGTGGGTCCTCTCCAGGGCCTCGCATCCGTGTGTCAGCTTCCTCAGTCACCGGGGAGGACCTGCAGAGTGATGGCCTGCAACAGTTCAGACCCTGCAAGGCCGCGGGCTGGTGGGGGTGGGTAGGGGAGGGGGAGGCCTCGGTGGAACCCACCCGGGAGCGTGGCGCGGCCACCTCGGGGACCGGCCCTCCCCCTGCCCTCCCTCAGCCCTGCCCGGCCCAGGAGGGGCGCGGGCCGCTCCCCTCCCCCCTAACACGGCCGCCCAGCCGCCGTCGCCCCACCCGGGGGAAGCTGCGTGCGGCCCGCGCCCTTGCTCGGCACGCGAGCCCCGGGCCGGGCCTGGCGGGGAGGCCGGGTTGCGGTACGAACCTCGCTGTTGAAGGTCTTCACGGCCTCCATGTTGTCTGCGCAGAGGCCCGGGGCCGGCGAAGGAAGAGGCGGCGGCTGGGCGCGTTGCGTGCGGAAAGGCGGGCGACGGGCCCAGGAGGCCGCGGAGCACGGCGAGCAGGCGAAGCTCCTCAGCGCCGGCGAGGCCCCGGCATGGCCGCGGGGCGGGCGCAGCGAGCAGGACCGAGGCCGCCGGGGCGGGTCGGCGGCGGGGGAGGGGCTGGCGCGGCGCCTTCTCTGCTTCTCCGCCCCGCTCGGAAGCGGCCTCCACACTCAAGCTTCGGCACTCTCCACTCTCCACCCCCTTCTCCTCCTTCCTCTTCCTCCCACGGGCTCCTGTGTCACCTCCCTGCCGCCTAGGCCGCGGGAACCTGCAGCGCGCAGCGAAGACACAGGAGGAAGCGCTGACCGCGGCGGCTGCGGCATCCAATATGGCGGACGCGGTCGAGCCGCGCACTCAGAGTCCGCGGCGCCGGCCAGCGCGCCCCCTGGCGACCAGGCCGCGCGAGGCCCGCGGCCGCGCCAGACCATAGAGACGGCGCGGGCCAGAGCGGCCGGAGTAGCTGCGGCAGGAGCCGGGGAACCCGGGCCCTGGGCTGCCCGCGTCCCCGGCCGCGGGAGCGATCGCTGCGGCCGGACGGAGGGGCTCCCGGTGGCTGATCCCGCGGATGAGCGCTGCTCTGAGAAAAAACTCCAAAGTGCAGGGAAAGAGACCGGATGGAGGAAACTACGGTGTCTCCGTTGCCTCTTCCCGGTGGGATGGCGCCTGCCGTGGAGGCGGGGTTGAAGTGCCTTTGAGAACTTTAGCGGGTATTGACTTAGGTTCCTCGTCGCCGCCTTGTGCTCCGATCGTCCTGTTGGCGGGGAGCAAACGCTGCACACAAAAGCTGACTCGGGACGCTTGCAGCCGCCGTACGGGAAATGCGAGCTGTGCGAGCCGGGCCTGGGCACCCCGGAGGCGGCCAGGAACCCAGAACGCCCCCGTTTGGACGCGGAAATGCAACCCGGTTTTGTTGTTTGTTTGTTCGTTGTTTTTGTTTTTGTTTTTTAGGAAGCGGGTTATTCCCAAGGAATTTGGCCCCAGCTTATCGGAGCACAGGATGATTGCGGATTTTAGGATCCAGACGTGCTACTGGTGAAACCGCTGCGTGCTTGCTTGAAGTTAAACCGGGGCGGAGGAAACGATTGGTCACACTGAACGTTCCCACACTTACTGCCACCCTTGTTGAAAGTCATTTGCCACCGCTCTTCCCCAATTCATGCAAAAGGAAGAGAGGGAAAGATGGACTGCTTTAGATTAGTATTTCCTGAGAGCTAGGTCCAGAGGCCTGTGAAACAGAACCTTTAAGTCGGCTTCATTCACAGCTCCTGGTGCTGTTTCGAAGGTAAAAATTATGATGGGAAGCTTCCTTTTTTTTTCACCTGCTATTTCTAAAGCAGATCATCTCCACCTCTTTCAGCGCACGCAGGTCTAAGGAACCCTGCCGACGAGCCTGCGGTCTCTGTGTAGCTTGCATTTTCTGGACACTAGCCAAAATGATCTATTTTAGACACACCCCTTGCTTAACTCCCTGCAATACTTTTCCATTGCCCTTTAAATACATCCTTAAGTCTTGCAACGGCGGGAAGGCACTGCTCCCTCTGCACATGCCAGCTGTCCCTTGACAACAGAGAGCATTTGTCCACCGCAGAGACTCGTGTGTGTGCCTCTCCCCTGTAGCTAGCTGCTGTTGCTCCATGGTCGGTTGCTTTTCTCATAGCTGACCTTTCAAGAAGTCTCTGATTATGCGACGCCGGGACCTGAGGTTCACATTCAGCCTTCCTGAAGCCAGGTTGGCCCAAGAATTCCCACTTTGGCCATATTTACTCAATAACACATAAAACAAGCGTGACCGAGCCACACCCGGTCAAGTTGTTAAAACGCAGTATAAACCACTGAACCCAAACCAGTTAATGTGCTGTGCGATCTGACTTGGAAAGATCCCACATCCAGGAAAATACCAGAGGACTTTGAGGAGACGAGGGCAGGGGATCACCTCAGTGTATTCCATAGACGAGACAAAGCAAGGGAGAAGGAAGAACTTAGGGTTTTGGCATCTGGACCGTTTCCAAGGTTTGTATGCAGCTAAACACACCTCCAGAATGGTAATGGCTCGGGACTCACACCACAGTATGTATGTCGAGCTATTCACCCTGGGCTTCATGCATGCTAGGCAAGAACTCGGCCGAGTTATGCACTCTGTCCCCCAAATCTCGAGTGTTAAGAGATTCTGACCGTGCTTGGCAGTAAGTCTTAACGGGTAATTAGAACAAGACCAATAAGGTTCTAATCCAGCCTGACAGGTGCCAGAAGACAGGAGGATACAGAGACCCACAAAGGGGAGACGTGGTGAAGTCAGGGAGGAGAGAGAGGCTTTCTCAAGCTGGACAAGGCATTGAGCCTACCAGCGTCCTGACCGTGAGCTCCAGGGCTCTAGAAGAGTGGGCAGGTCGTGCCTGCTGCTGATGCCAGACTGACTGTGGTGCCTCAGTTACCACAGACTCATCAAACCTGCGCAGGTGGGGTGCAGCACTCTGAGGCCGAGAGCCCGGCACTTTCCAAACTCTGCAGGCTAAAAACAGTGAGGACGCTTGCCAAACCGTTTTTTTATTTTTGGACTACATTTGGATTTTCCTCCTGAGGGTAAAGCATTCTTCATTGAGAAGGGGTGCTATTTTTTGTTGCCAAAGGTAAACTCAGTTTTATTCTGCAGTGAAGCTGGGGAAAATGGCGCGCGCGCGCGCGCGCACACACACACACACACACACACAACTCCCTGTGGTTACATACACATGTGTTGGTGTGGCTGGCAAAGTTCTAAGGCCAACTTAAGAGTGGGATTCAGGTTTCAACAGGAGAAGATGGCTTCCACCTTGTCATGGGGCTTGGGAAGATCACATTGCATGGACTAGGAGAGATTTGGTTCAAGGTACTAGCTCCCAAAGTCCAGAGGTAATCAGACTTTTGCAGGGTGGTAGTTCTTCATGTATATAAGACGGAGGCTTAGAATAGTGTCATTTTCCAGGCAGTGGTACCACACACCTTGGATCGCAGCATTCTTGAGGCAGAGGCAGGCAGTTCTCCATGAGTCGGAGGCTAACCTGTGGTACAGAGTGGGTTCCAGGACAGCAAAGGAACAGAGTCAGGTTCCGACGGTGGAGGTGCTAGTGAATGCCTTTTCACATCCCAGCTCTCAGAAGCAGAGGCAGGCGGATCTCTGAGGCCAGCCTGCTCTACAGAGGACTCTCCAGGACAGCCAGGGCTATACAGAAAAACCCTGTCTCAAAAAATGAGGGTGGGGGTGGGGAGTGATATAAAGAAAGGGGAAAGAATGAGAGAGAAAGAAAAGGAAGGAACAGAAAGATATGGAAAAGAATGGGAAGCAGAGGAAAAGAAAGTCAAGTTTTTATAAGATTGGAGAGGCTTAGAGGGACCTAGCCTTGTAGGTCGCTAGATGGAGATCTGGGAGGTCCTTTAAACTTAGTAAAAAGGGCTCCCCTGTGGCTTTCGGGGAGATCAACCCGAGCACCTTGCTGAGGGCAGGAACCTTGCCGAGGGTGGAAATAGCCAGAGATTGCTAAACACCCTTCTCCAAGAGGCCATTGTAAATAAAAGCTAGAGGACAGAGACAAGGGCATGGTTCCTGAGCAGGCAGGTGTCCCGGCTCACAGCAGCAGGCCCAAAGCTACCACAAGTGGAAACAGCAGAGGAACTCCAGGCTTGAGGACAGTGCCAGTTCTAACATCAATTGGTGACATTTCTTCCAGCATAGACATCTGCCCAAAAAGGGAAGACTGCACTAAGGTAGCATGCACTGTGATCCTAGGATGCTCAAAGCCCCAAGTATAGTCTCTAGCACTGCATAGACTGTACGGATACACATCCCTGTAATCCGAATACTCAGACGCCCCAAGTTCAAGGCCAGCCTCTGACACATAGCAAGTTCAGAGCCAATCTGAGCTACAATAAGACCCTGTCTCAATATCAAAATGATAAACAAAAGCCAGTGTGGTTGAAATAATCAGTGGTCCAAAGGGTTTCACAAAGTTACATATTGATAACTTTGAAAAAGTTATACATTGTCAAAGTTATATATTGAGAAGGATGGGAAGGACAGGACAGGACAGCCTTGGCAGTGAAGTCTCCAGAATCTACAGGGAGCAGAATGAACTACAATGCCCGAAGATGGAGAGGAGACAGGCAAGAAGGACACCAGTCTGTGTCAACATTGGTAACGAGACAGAAAATGCTCTCCTGAGAATTTGTAACCACAAGTCAGACCTCAGAAGCAAAACTGTGGTGTAATCCCTAATACCTGGGTGATGTGAAAAACCTTGTGTGAAGAAATGGTTTTAAGTCAGTATTAGGTTGGCCAGCTGCCAGACACCCTAGACTGGAACGGAGGCTCCGGAAGAAAGCAACTGACCCAACCGGGAAAGAAGCCTGACAAAAGTCCTTTACGAATAAGATTAAAGACTTGAGCGTGGCTGAAAGGAAAGTCATGTTTTGCGCTGTTTTTTTGCTGCTTAAGGGAGCCCAGACCAGCGCTGGGGCTTGCTCTTTGCAAGTGAGCAAGTGTGTTCCCACCATGGTAGTGGGAAACTGTGCGTGGAAGCTTCCAGAAGCAAGAGATAGGCGTCCAGGAAGTGGACTTGACAGAATCAGAATACGAAATTTTAATAAGCTTCCTGCAGTCTGAGCAGCCGTGCTGATAAGCAACAGATGCTGAAAGAAAATGGTCTGGTTGGCTCGGAACACACCGAGCAAACGCTGAAGGCTTTGGCACCGCGAAGCTCCTGGGACCCTGAAATGGAGAGATCCAGAGCGGGTTTTGTTTTCATCCCAGGCAAACTTGAACTTTGAGCTCTGCTGGGCTCGTAGGTGAAAGAGGGCAAAAGTCAACTTCACCCACGCGGGACCTCAGAGGGCTGCGCGCTAGAACTGTGAGAACTGACTGAGTCTGCTCTTTTCCCCTGGACGCCAGGGCGCCTGGAGAACAGCGACCCCTACCTGAGCAAGCAAGCAGAGAAAGAGCTGTTGGACGAAGCCCAGCTCCGCACAGGCGCTCTTAGTATTCCCATAATGGCTGGTAGGCACCAAGGTGCAGCAGTAAAGCCAGACTCTGCGGTAACAGCTCACCACCAACTTGAGACTGAACATGAGACTGAAAAGATGGTACAGTGGTTAAAACACTGGCTGCTTTTTCAGGAGTCCAGAGTTCAATTCCCAGCACATAATGGCAGGTCACAACAGCTATGTATGTAACTGTAGACCCATAGGATCCAATTCCTTCTTCTGGTAAGGGTACATACAGGTAAAATGCCAAAAATCCATGAATAAATCTTTGTAAAATGTTTCTTAGCTTATGACTCCTCTTTGCCCAAGAACTTTCTATTTGAACCAGGTATATAAAGTAGGTAAACAAAGCAGACATTTACTAAAACTGAAATCATGTATTCATTTTAGATCATTTTTGCCACTTATTAAAGACTACAGAAAATGTGTACACTAACGAGACTGACATGTATTTTTTTTATAAAGAGTTAAATCTTGGTGGAATATCTGATACCAAAAAGAACATCTTCAACAGCTGTCAGAATTCACCAACGCTTTAAGATTATAATGATCTATGTTAATGACAGATGTCAAAATGGCAAAAGTATGTCTAGAAGCATTTCAAAAATTGTTAGAAATTTTGTCCTACACTTAAGCCAAAGTCAGTGAACAACTTTTTTTTTTTAAGTAAAACTAAAGTCAGCAACTTGACAAAGGGCAGTTTTTACATATTTTGTTTTCTTTCGTAACTTTTTGTGTGTGTGTGAGCACCGGCGGAGGTCAGAGGACAACTTGGGAGTGTCACTTCTCTCCTTTGATCACGTGCACGAAACTCATGCTCTCAGGCTCGGCAGCAAACACCTTTACCTGCTAAGCTAGCTCACTGGCCTTCAGAGAGCAGCTCTTAAAAGCAAGCATTCTGTCGGGCAGTGGTGGTGCACGCCTTTAGTCCCAGCACTCGGGAGGCAGAGGCAGGTGGATTTCTGAGTTCAAGGCCAGCCTGGTCTACAGAGTGAGTTCCAGGACTACACAGAGAAACCCTGTCTCAGAAAAAAGAAAAGAAAAAAAAAAAACAAAAAAACAAAAAAACCACTCTCCTGGCTTTACTTTGTTTCATTTTGATCTGATATATCTATCCCAACCATTTAATTTTGAATTTTACACGTATCTTTTTTCCCTATGGGAAGTTTGTGATGTTTTGCTTTTTAATCCAATTTTAGGAATCTTTTATGGTTTGAATCTGTATTTGCTGTGGGTTTTCCTGATGCTGTTTGTATTCTGATGGTAATTCTGCTTCCTCAAGAGGGGTTGCCCCCCTGACTCTCAGGAGGTCTCATGTGAACCTTCTCCCTGTTTTAACTAGTCAATAAAAGTTAGAGCCTGTGGTTGGGCAGTGGAGGAGAAAGGTGGGACTGGAGGTTAAGAGTGGGGGCAGGTAGAGAGGAGAGGAGGACCAGAGGGGAGGAAGAGAGGATGGAAGAGGAGGAGGAGGAAGAGAAGGAAGATGAAGAGGAGGAGGAGGAAGAGGAGGAAGCAGAGGCAGAGGAGGTTATGATGAAGCAGAACCACGTGATGAGCAGAAACCACAAGCATGGGGTCTTACAACCTGCGGGGGGGGGGGGAATGGAGGGGGATGGGGAGGGAGAGAGTGTACTGCTAGATCTGTCCAATCTGGGCTTATAGCTTATAATTATAACAACTGGGTTGCATGTTTTTTTATATGGGCTTATTGGGGTTGGAAATTTCAGCAACATGTATTAGTCAGGGTTCATTAAAGTAGCAACATATATAATGTATACTATACATATATATTATATGAAATTACAGAACATACACACACATATATATAGTAACAGAGCATACATATCCATATACACATATATAAACTTATCAGCACCTAATGGACTTTCATTTCATTTCTTCCCACCTCAGTCACCTGCCTCCCCTGGGTCTGACAGTAAGAACTTAGGCTCTGAGTCTTTCCTTGTAAGTATGCCGCTGGGCGTTGGTGGCGCACGCCTTTAATCCCAGCACTTAGGAGGCAGAGGCAGGTGGATTTCTGAGTTCGAGGCCAGCCTGGTCTACAGAGTGAGTTCCAGGACAGCCAGGGCTACACAGAGAAACCCTGCCTTAAAAACAAAACAAAACAAAACAAACAAAACAAAAAACAAAAAAAAGAAAAGTAAGTATGCCTAGCTTGGTCCTTCCTCTACACCAGTGGCTTTCAACCTGGGTCAAGCTCCTTCACAGGGGTCGCTTAAGACCATCAGAAAACACAGATATTCACATCATGATTCATAACAGTAGCAAATTACAGTTATGAAGTAGCAACAGAAATAACTTTATGGCCGTGGGCCACCCCAACATGAGGAGCTGTATTAAAGTAAAGGGTCACAGCATTAGGAAGGTTGAGACTTTTCCTAGATTACACCATGAGTTGCTGTGTCTCCAGCCACCCATCTCTACATAGTAATGTCCATGTGTGTTTTGCGCATTCTCCTGCATCTATTTTTCCTTCCAACTGAAAGTTTCCAGAGAGGACCGATCAGACACAAGGCTAAGCCAGTCGAAAGTCTTTATTAGCTGGCCTGCCACTACGCTGGGGGTTCAGAATCCCAGTGTGGCTCTGAGCCTTTTCTCAGGGTGAACTCATAAGCAGAAACCCCATGTCCTGGGTTGACATACTTGTCTTAACAAGAACGATTAGCCGGAAGTGGAACTACAGAAGCCAGAAAACAAGGTTAGTACAGTTGGAGACTTCCCCAGAACTAAGGATTTTGATGATTAGACCTTTGTTTTAGTTTTGGCAGGTGGTGCTGTCTATATGCTGAATGATATACTTTATCGCCTGAATGATACTTCCATCATGGAGGCGCTTGTGCTAATAAGGTCTGGGGGCCTGTTACGACACGGAAAGCTCTGAGCCCTTCTACTTAAAGTGTTATTAGTTACTTTCTCTTTTGCCGTCACCAAACACCTAGCAAAAATGACTTAAGGAAGGAAAAGCTTATTTGGGCAGGCGTACAATTACAGGTACAGTGCACCATGGCATCAAGGTCACGGCGGCAGGAGCCCGAAGAGCTGGCTTCACTGCACACCCAGGAGGAAACAGACAGGCAGGAAGGCAGCTGCTGCTCACGTGTAGGGAGGGTCTTCCCTTTACAAGCAAACCAGTCTGAAAACGCCCTTAGATACACACCCTGGGATGTGTTTTCAGGAGATTGTCCATCACAGCAGAGTGTGGAGGTGCATGCCTTTAATCTCAGCGCTCAGGAGGTAGAGGCAGGCAAATCTTATGGGTTCAGACCAACCTGGTCTACGTGGTGAGTTCCAGGCCGCCCATGTCTACATAGTAATAAACTACCTCAAAATATATATGTGTATATGTAATCTGTATCTGTATCTAGATCTATATCTCTCTCCATCTATCTCTATCTTTATCTGTATCTTTCTATGTCTATATCTATCCTTTTCCAACTCTATCTCTACCTATACCTATATCTATTTATCTATATCTATACCTATACATATATATATATATATATATATATATCTTTCTCCATCTCTATCTCTATCTGTACCTATATCTACTTATCTATATCTGTCTCTCTCTATCTCTATGTCTATGTCTATATCTATTGCTATATCTATTTAACTATATTTATCTATATGTCTATTTAACTATATCTATCTATATATCTATTTAACTATATCTATATATCTCTATCTCTGTCTCTATCTTTCTCCATCTCTCTATCTCTAATCTATAACTATATCTTTATATGTGATCACACAAAATATATCTTTAAAATATATACTTACTCGATTTTTTTACTGATGTTTACATGTGAGTCAATGTATGTGCGTGCACACACATGTGTAGGTACCTATAGAGAGGGTGTTGGCTCCCCTGAGCTCTTGGGCATGGCTGCTGGGAAAAGAGCTCAGGTCCTCTGCCAGAGCAGTAGGTACTCTCAACCCCTGAGCCATCTCCCTGGCCCCTGCCCCCTCCCCAGCATGTATCTGTTGTAGATTTGCCTATTCTGAAAGTTGAGCATAACAAGCTGTGAGGTATATTATTTATTTTTTTTGTCACTTTAAAGACATTTCCCCTGCTTTGGCTGCACTCAGTGTGGCTTTCGCTGCCCACTTGGCTACTTGCTTTTTTGTGGGTGTTCCATTCCCATCCAGAATGGCTTTCAGAGATGTCTCGAAGTAATAAAATAGGCTTGTCATTTTCCTTGGCAATTCAGAACCCTCCTTTTCTCGGATCTTTCCGCTTTCTTTCAGTCAGGAGAATCACTCATTATTATTCTTAAAATATTTCTTTGCCCGAGTCTCCTGTTATGTAAGTGTGAAGAGCTTTACTTCTAGCTCTGGGAGCTTTTCAAGAATTCCTAACTTGTGTTCCTTCCTTCCTGGGAGTTCTGTCTTCCTGTCAGGGTGAGCAACTCTGAGTGTTCCCAGGGCCTCCTGGTTTTTAACACAAAAAGACCCTCGGTCATGGGGAGCTTCCCAGCTCTGGCCAAATCAGGATGGAGTGTCTCCCTCCCTCAGGCAAGATGAACAGCCTGGTTTGTTGTCCAACTTTTGCTGGTTTCAGTGATTACATTTAATAACCTATTTCCCTTTAATTCTGCTTTATGACCCTTCATTTTCCATAACTTTCTGTGAGGGAAGTTTACTTTTTTTTTCTTTTCGTCTTTCTTTTTCCCCCAGAGAGGGTCTGATGTAGCCTAGGCTAGCCTCAAACTCCCTGTGTAGCCCAGGCTAGCTTTGAATTTCGTATCCTCCTGCTTCCATCTCCCAGATGTTATGATTATAGATGTGCTGTTGTATATGTTTATATTATATATAATTATGTATATAACATATATCACTATATAATCTATGACATTATTAATTATATATTATGTGTTTTATATTATATGTATAAACTCACCCTCTGGGTGAGTTTAGTGGTAGTGTGTGTGTGTGTGTGTGTGTGTGTGTGTGGTTGTCAGTGACAGTCCCTCTGGGTCTAATATAGAAAATGTAATTATAAGTATTTCAATATATTAACTTTATCATTTAACGTAGTCTATGATCTCTTCTGACATTATAGCATGTGGCAACATTTTTTAATCAGCTTTGAAAATAATCTGATCCTGGCTACTTAGCCTGGGTTCCTTGAAGTTAAGATTTATTCTGACATAGCTTCCGTGGAATCTCATGTTTTAAATGTATTTGTATCTTTTTAAAGTCTATCTTTGAATATTTTTATTTCATATATGAGTGCTTTCCCTGTGTGTATGCCTTTAGGCCACATGCTTTGCCAGTGTCCCTAGAAGTCTGAAGAGGGCATCAGAGCCCCTGGGAGTGGGGCTACAGAGGATTGTGAGCCGGTACAGAGGAGCTGGCAACCGAACCTAGGCCCTCTGCAAGAACAGGGCATGCTCCTAGTATCTAAGCCACCACTCTACTCCCTCAAATTCCATATTTAAAAAGTTATTAAATAGCTGGGCAATGGTGGCACATGCCTTTAATCCCAGCACTTGGGAGGCAGAGGCAGGAGGATTTCTGAGTTCGAGGCCAGCCTGGTCTACAGAATGAGTTCCAGGACAGCCAGGGCTACAGAGAGAAACCCTGTCTCAAAAAAACAAACAAAAAAAGTTATTAAATAAACAATGCAGGGCTTGGGCTGTAGCTCACTAGGAGAATACTACTTAGCCTTAAGTCAGATTACCTGGCACAAGAAATCTGTATGTAAAGCTGCAGGATGGGCCAGCGGGTGAGAGGCACTTGCTGCATGAACTCGGTGCCCAGAGCATGACGCCCAGAATCCACAGTAGAAGGAGAGCGCCAACTCCACAAAAACCATCCTCTGACCTCCATAAGCATGCCACGGTACTCATTTGCACACGAGAGCGAACACGAGTGAACGGTAAACCTGTCTGTGCGTGTCACACATGGTGGTAGTTTGAGTGTTCTTGGCCCAGGGACTGGCCCAGTGAGAAGGCCCGGTTGGAAGAAGTGTGTGTCACTGGGGGAGCCGGGGTTGGAGACCTTCCTCCTCGCTGTCTGGAATACAGTCTTCTCCTGTTTGCCTTCAGAAGGAGATACAGAAATCTCAGTATTGTCAGTGCTGTGCCTTGCCTGCCCGGATGGTGCCATGTTTTCCACGATGATGATAATGGACTGAACCTCTGAACCTTTGAAAGCTAGCCTCAATTAAATGTTATCCTTTATAAGAGTTGGCATCGGCCATGGTGTCTCTTCACAGCAATGGAAACCCTGAGACACATGTATTACATATACATACATATAGATGTGCATGAATGTTGGTGTATCGATATGTAACGCTTCAAATTAGAAAACAATTCTTTTCTTTAAAGATTTACTTATTTTACATATATGAGTGCTCTATTTCCATGTAGCCTGCACGATGGAAGAGAACATCAGATCCCATGACAGATGGTTGTGAGCCACCATGGGCTTGCAGGGAATTGAACTCAGGGCCTCTGGAAGAGCAGGCAGTGCTCTTAACCGCTGAGCCATCTCTCCAGCTCTAAAAAAAAAAAAAAAAAAAAAAAAAAAAAAAAAAATTCTTACGCCTCCGTTTTGAGGGTCTTCTATCTAATATTAATGTAATAGTAAAAAGGTTGTTCGTAATCATTGTCTGCTTATCGCATTGATTTATCATGTGCGTTTGTGTGCCTGTGTCTGTGTGTGCATGCCACGGTGGGCCTGGGGAGGTCAGAGGACCACTTGTAGGAACCAGCTGTCCACTTCTGCCATGTGGGTCCCAGAGATGACACTCAGGCCATCAGCTTTAGTGACAGGAGCCTTACTTGCTAAACCTCCTAGAGCCACGGCCTATTTTTCTTTTTATCTAATATTTTTTTCATCCCCCGATTGTTCATTTTGTGTCACTTTCAGTGTTTAACACATAATAGCGTCTGCTCTGTTTGGATCATGATGTGACACCTTCTTAACGTGGGACGTTCACCCAAATATATGTATCAAGAGAAATTAGGGTTGTGCATGGTAGCACGTTTCTACCGTCCCAGCCTCGGGAGGCAGAAGCAGGGGCAGGAGGATTTCACATTTAAGAATAGCCTGAGCTAACATAGCAAGATTGTCTAAAAAGCAGAGGTCTGAAGGGAAGGGGAGATTGGTCAGTAGGTGACCACCACCTTAGCACGCACAAGGCTGCCTTTCGTCACTAGCAACACACACACACACACACACACACACACACACACACACACGACAGATCTGTAATCCTTCACCGCTGTCTTTTTTTGCTTCCTTTCCCTATAGTTTTACATATGGATTATGGTTTTTGTGCTGTATTGTGAATGTCCTAAGGGGAAGCTGAGAGGGCCGGTCACACGCCGGAACTGGCAGGCCTGGCATTTAACCGCCTGTCCCACAGATGGGCCTTCTTGTCACATCTGCTCGCATGCGTGTCACCTCATCTTCTAACTCACGGCTTCTTCATCCAAGAAAACGGAATGAGAGTGGTTGTCTCATAAAGTGATTGTGTGGACTAAAAACAGGCAATGCACGCGATACTTCGTATAATCCGTAGCCAACAGGTAATGATCACTATTCAGCATTTAGTATTGGAATACGGTACCAATATCAAGCATCAGTGTTCCAAGATTAGTCTTGAACCTCTGCATCTAAACTGGTCAAAATAGGGCTGAGGAGATGGCTCCGAGCTTCAGAGCGCTGGCTGCCCTTGCAGAGGACTGGAATTCAGGTCTCAATACCCACGCTTTGTGGCCACCTATAATTCCAGACTCAGGGATTTTAATGCCCGTTTCTGGTCTCCAAGGACATCCAAACTTATGCATTCACACGCAGACATATACATATAAATTAATGGATTTGCACATAAATAAAATAGATTATACACATACTAGATGAATAGGTTATACACATAAATAAAATAAAATAGATTCATTAAAGTGGTAAGTGTTGTGTATGTGTACGTGTGTATGTGTGTACGTGTGTGTGTGTGTGTGTGTGTGTGTGTGTGTGTTTCTGGGAATGGATTTCAGAGTCTCAAGCATGTCTTGGCAGTGAATAATATCTACCACTGGCTACCTCCCAGCCAATTCTCTCCTACTTTTTTTCTTTCTTTCTTTCTTTCTTTTTTTTTTTTTTTGTTTTTTTTTGTTTTTCAAGACAGGGTTTCTCTGTATAGCCCTGGCTGTCCTGGAACTCACTTTGTAGACCAGGCTGGCCTCGAACTCAGAAATCTGGCTGCCTCTGCCTCCCAAGTGCTGGGATTACAGGTGTGCGCCACCACGCCCGGCTTAACAAAAAGTTAATATGCTACTTAATCTTCTCCATTCCCTACCTCCTCAGGGGCCCCCTCTTTTTTTTTTTCTATAATCAGAAAAGAATTCAGATATTGTCACATTTCTTTTAATAATACCTAACTGAATCTGGAGACTAAACTGTAGTAGTTGGTAGACTACATCTAAAGCGGACTACCGTTTCACACTGGGAGCCGGCCGCTCTTGCTCAGGCACAGAATAGAAACAGGAAGTGTTGAAGGATGATCAGAAGGGGGATGTCTGCGCGCTGAGACGTAAGCAGCTAGTGACTTCTCACTTGGCTCCACTATGCAGAGCTGTTCTGTCTGCAGGTTGGGATGCGGGGCTAGGGCGAGGCCTGTGTGTCTCGTGGATATTCAAAGTGAGATGCGTTTGACTCCCACAGAGGAAGAATGGTTCTGGAAACTTCCACTTAGCTACCTTTGTGTGCTTTGTGCTCTCTCTACACAAAGACAGCTAGCTCCCCAGCTACGATGCTAATTTTAACTGTGGTCACTGACAAGGGACTCAGGGTTGCTTCATTTACAAATGCTAGCTAGCGCCTACCACTCTGGACGGAATTGAACATTTGCCGGATTCTCATTGCTGAACCCCGGAAATGATTTTTATGGCCATCTGCATTAAAAAGCTATGGACATGTGGGGCCATCGAGGTAGTGCAGCAGTTAAAGGGGTCTGCACCAAGCCTGGAGTCCTGAGTTCAATCCCCGGGATCCACCCTGGTGGGAGGAGTGAATGAAGTCCTGCAAGCTGTCCTCTGATCTCCACGTGTATGCAATGCAGTGGTATCCACTACCCCCATACATATATGTGCACATGCGATAAATGGATGCATGTACATAGTTAAATTTTAAAAGAAAACTATCAGTGTGTCAAATGTCACCTTCTCCCTTATTTAATTAAAAATTTGGGGGAGGAAAAAAATCTCCGTACTATAAAATAAGTGTTAGAAAAGTCTGTATAGGAATGGGGGTGAGGGTTCTACTGATACAGTACCTGTCTTGTGGGCACGGGGAAATGAGCTCAATCTCAAGAACCCATACATCCTCTAGGTGCAGCAGGGTGAATCTGTAACCTTAGCACTGGGGAGGGGAAGACAGGAAGCCCCCACCCCAAGACCTGCTGGTGTGATGGTGGTGTCTATCTCAAAAACAAACAAGCAAAGGAAACCTGTGAAGGCTGACTGGGGAAGACACAGAGATCAGCATCTGGTCTCCACAGGCCTGGCTTGCAGGTCTAAGGACCTCTCCTAAGCACGGATGTCTGCACTCACACAAGAAAAACAGAACAATGTGGATGTGGATTTGAAAAACGACCACCATGATTTCCCAGCCATTTCTGAGCACTCTGTGTGTGTGTTTGTGTGTGTGTGTGTGTGTATGATTTATCATATATATATGTACATATATATATGATTTGTTGATCTATTGGGTGATCTAGTGATGACCCATCTCTCCCCTAAGAGTCAGTGAGCTAGAGTGTAAATATCAAATATTGGAAGAGGTAAAGACCAAATGTTGTGAGAGCCCATTAAGTTGCGATAAGAGGGGCTGGAGAGGTGGCTCAGCGGTTAAGAGCACTACCTGCTCTTCTGAAGGTTCTGAGTTCAAATCCCAGCCACCACATGGTGGCTCACAACCATCTGTAGTAATGAGATCTGATGCCCTCTTCTGGTGTGTCTGAAGACAGCTACAGTGTATTTAGATATAATAATAAATAAATCTTTAAAAAAAAAAAAGTTGCCGTAACAGATATGGTGGAGACCAAGATCATTTCCACAGCACACCGCCTTAAGAGGGAGAGCTCTGAGGCATTACTGCCAAGAATGAATGGGCCAGTGAGTGCTGTGTCAGAGAATCATGAAAAGATTACTCAAAAAACCCCACATTAATTCTGGTCCTTAAGAAACTTCTTGGTGGGTAATGTAATTATGTTCACAGTGCTTTCTGGGCCAATAAGACTCAAGCTGGACCTAAACCTGGGTTGGTCGACCCTAGTTTATAACCTTGTCCATATACTGATAAATGGCTTCTGAGATTTTGCCCTGACATCAGTTCAGATTAAACTCGCCATCATTTGACAGGACAGGTTTCCAGGGACGTAAGAGCAGAGGGGACATCTCCCAGGTCCTCCCATTTAGAATGTGAGATATGGTAACTTAAGATATAAACAGGGCTCTGGGGTCAACATCTCTGAACTAAGAAGTCAAAAGCTCTGCAGTAAACTATGTGACACAGGCCAAAGTCCACCACAAGAATCGGACCTCAATGAGTTACACACCAAGCACTGTCCCAGGAACTGCACACCAATAACTTATATGACGCATGCCAAGTTCTGTTCGGAGGACCGCATTCCAAAGCAGGACAGGATTAACCAGCCTTCAAAACGTCAGTCTTTCTTCAGCATTTCCTCTGATGCATTTTGTCTTAGGGCTACTTAATGCTCTGATGACACACCATGACCGAAAGCAACTTAGGGAGGAAAGGCCTTGTTTGGCTTCCACGCATGTTTAATCTCTGTTCATTCAGAGAAGCCAGGGCAGGAACTCAGTCTGGATGAGAAGCTGGAGGCGGGGCTGATGCAGAGGCC
The DNA here is from genome assembly GCA_964023405.1 of Apodemus agrarius. Classification (NCBI taxonomy): domain Eukaryota; kingdom Metazoa; phylum Chordata; class Mammalia; order Rodentia; family Muridae; genus Apodemus; species Apodemus agrarius. The sequence continues at coordinate 34,357,337 of OZ030027.1, read as the reverse complement.
ATGGAGAGGTGCTGCTTACTGGCTTGCAACTTATGACTAACTCAGCCTGTTTTCTTACAGAACCCGGGCTCGCCAGCCCAGGGATGGCACCACTTACAATGGGCTGGCCCCTTCCCCATTGACCACTAATTTCTTAAAAATGCCTACAGGTCTGCTTTATTGAGGCTGAGGCTCCCTCCTCCCTGATGACTTTCGCTGGTGTCAAGCAGACATAAAACTAGCCAGCACACATGTCAGTTGGTGTCTCTTAGTACTGATATTGACATTAATACAAATTCTGTAACATCCCTAGCTCCAGATCTAGTTAACCACCACTCTTAACTTTTTTCTGGTGACGGGTTAGAGATAGGGTTTCTCTGTGTAGCCCTGGCTGTCCTGGAACTGGCTCTGCAGACCAGGCTGGCCTTGAACTCAGAGATTCACCTGTCTCCACTTCCGGAATGCTGGGATTAAAGCCAGCTAATCACCCTATAGCTTTATGCATACTTCTATGAAGACAGGATCTCATTACAGAGTCCGAACTAATCTCAAATGAATGATCCTCCTGCTTATTGGGATTAAAATGATTTTATCTATAGCTAATCTCTTTCTCCTTCCCTCTCTCTCCTTTCTGTTTTTTTTTTCTCTCAGACTCCTTTCTCGCTCGGCTCGCTCGCTAGGCTCACGTATTTTTAACAGCACAAAACTGTTTTTCATCTCACTTACAGAGTCGTTTTCTAACAATTACACAGAGCATTTTAATTGCAAATGCAGTGCCTCCAAATAGCTAAGCAAATTAGCATAAACACAGAACCGAAAGCTGTCGGGGGGTAGTCTTAAATTAAGCAGGCTGCAAGAGGGAGATTGTGGTTAGCAAAAATGGTTAACCACAGACAACTCACACGGGCACTAAAGAAGTTCTGGCCCTTGGCCGATTACAGCTGCGCACACTTCCCTCTTCACACAGAGCCCTTCAGAGACCCAGCACGCTCAATACACACCTGCCGGGAACCAGTGACTGGGCATGGGTATGCCTGCTCCACTCACTTTCATTCTGATTCACTTTTAGTGTGTGTGTGTGTGTGTGTGTGTGTGTGTGTGCGCGCAGGTGTATGAGTGGAGGTCGGAGAACAACTTTTGAGAGCTGGGCTTATTCTTCCACTACTGGATCTGAGGTTGAACTCTGGGTGTCATGCTTGCGTTGCAAGCACCTTGAATCAACAGAACCAGCTCACCAGCAGCCCACCACGAATTCAGCTAAATGCCTCCTCTGGTTCATGTTGCTAACAGGCTGATTTCATCACACCACCCCTCAGTTAAAATATCTCCGCACTGTAGTAACAAGTTTGCCCCCGCCCCACCCTGTGTGCATGTGTGCATGTGTGCATGTTTGTGTGTCTTGCCATCTTGTTTGAGACAGGGTCTCTTTCCTTCATCAGCATCTAGCTAGTTGGCCTTCCGGAGATCCCCTTGTGTCTACCCCCCAAGCCCCATAGAGCTTTTCCCTAGGTTTTGAGGATCCAAACTCAAGTCAACAAGTCTGCCGGGCAAGTGTTTTTTTACTGAGTTTTCTCCCCACCCCTGGATGAATGAAATCATTATAAAAAATCTCGCTTTTATAGTATTTTCAATTTGCTTTTCTGGGGATCCCGTAGACACATACAATGGACCCTGAACACAATCGTTTTGCTTCCCCTTTAAACTCTTGCTATTGACAAAATAAATTGATGTGCTGTTCAAACACATCGCCTCCTAAAACACATGCCCACAACCTTCCCGGGGCCTCAGAAAACCAAATAAATCCAAATAATTAGGTGCGGCTGATAGCTCATTCCTTTAATGAGACATTCCTTGGGTACATTCAGCTCACTTCGAATTTATATTTATCATAGTAATAGCCCAGCACCTGGGTTTCTGGCTCATTTCCCTCCCCCCCAAGATCACATCAATAAACTCTCCAGAAAAATGAAACCCTTCTTCGCCCAGGATAGGAAAGAACAGGAAATCAACCACAAGGACAAACTGAAACCCACTTCCACCCCCTCCCCTTTTTAAAATGATTAACAGCCTTATACTGTTACTCTCTGTGTCCCCGTTTTCTCCTGGTAAGGTAATATACTCCTGGTGGACTCTTGTCAGCCTTCATTGCTTCTTTGTCGCTAACATGGTGTCGTAGTTTGAATGAAATTGGCCTCCATAGGCCCACAGGGAGTGGCACTATTAGGAGGTGTGGCCTTGCTGGAGGAAAGTGTGTCGCTGTGAGGGTGGGCTCTGAGGTCTCCTATGCTCAAGCTATGCCCAGTGTGGTTGGTACACAGTCTCCTGCTGCTGCCTGTAGGTCAAGACGTTGAGTGTAGAAGTTTCAGCTCCATGTGTGCCTGCACGGCCGCCATGCCCTTTGGGGGACATGGAGGTTAACCCTGTGAAGGAAAGATCAGAATGGAGAGCGGGGTGCCAAAGGCTCCTGCGACAGCTGGACGAGTCCTGATCTGCCCTACATGGCATTAGATCTAAGGTGGCTCCCAGAACACCAGTGAGACAGCCAAAGGAACCAAGGTCAGAGTGGTGGCTGTTTCCTGGCTTTCAAGGAAGTCCTCACAGGTGAGGATGCTTCCCCCAGTCCTTCTGAATTACCCTATCGGGCAGGGCTTTCATTGGAGTATGGTGATGGTGTAGCAGTATACAACTGATCAAAGATTTAGGGGCTTGGGATTGGTTCAAACACCGTATACAAGCTTATGCGCTGCACAATAAACTCAAATCTGCACCCTGATGCTGCTCTCTGGAGTCTGATTTCCCAGGATTCATCAGGTGGCTTCGTCACCTTTCTCACTCTTATCTTTGGTCCTGTTCCCACAATGTCCTTCCATGATGATGATGGATTAAACCTCTGAGACTGTAAGCCAGTCCCACTTAAATGTTGTCCTTATAAGAGTTGCCTTGGGTGGGGGTGGGGGGAGCTGGAGAGATGACTCAGCGTTTGAAAGCACTGACTGCTCTACCGAAGGTCCTGAGTTCAAGTCCCAGCAACCACACAGTAGCTAACAACCATCCGTAATGAGATCTGATGCCCTCTTCTGGGGTGTCTGAGGATAGCTACAGTATACTTACATATAATAAATAAATAAATCTTTAAAAGAAAGGAAGGAAGGAAGGAAGGAAGGAAGGAAGGAAAGAAAAAAGGAAGGAAGGAAGGAAGGAAGGAAGGAAGGAAAGAAAGAAAGAAAAAAGAAAGAAAGGAAGGAAGGAAGAAAGGAAGAAAGAAGCCAGGCATGGTGGTGCATGCCTGTAATCCCAGCACTTGGGAGGCAGAGGCAGGCGGATTTCTGAGTTCGAGGCCAGCCTGGTCTTCAGAGTGAGTTCCAGGACAGCCAGGACTACACAGAGAAACCCTGTCTCGAAAAACCAAAGAGAGAGAGAGAGAGAGAGAGAGAGAGAGAGAGAGAGAGAGAGAGAGAGAGAAAGAAAGAAAGAAAGAAAGAAAGAAAGAAAGAAAGAAAGCCCCCCCTCAAAAAAAGAGTTGCCTTGGTCATGGTGTCTCTTCACATCAATGAAACCCTGACTAAGACATACGGTGACAGATGCTTTAGAATTCCTGGTATACATATTCCTGGTATACATTTAGATCCTCTTGCAAAAACATTCGTCTAGGCAACTTTATGAAGATGCGGTTGGAATATTGTTTCCTAATGGAAATTTCGATGAAGAGAAAACACTTCCTAGGTTTTAGTGATCCTCGTTTGGCTGGCATGCAAGCTCTGCTCTCCTCCTCACAGCAAAATACCTGACAGGACCTGAGTCGGGAGGAACTGTTCACCCCGCTCATCGTTGGACTCTGGCTCCTGCCTCCAGGTGCATGAGGCTGGAGGTCACATCCCCGTGCACAGGAAGCAGTGCAGGGCCGTTCTTACAAAGCTGGGCAGGAAGCACAGACGTGTGTAACTCATACAGGTGTGAGCAACAGCCAGCTGAGGAGATGCTTGTCCCGTGACCAACCAGGCCTATCGGAATTCCAAACCTGCCCATGGATCAAATCACTGATTAGGTGCGATCTCTCACGGTCATATTGTATCTTCAGATGCCCTTACACACTCACCCAGAGTCGAGCTTGCTAATCCCCTAGCTGCTTCTCTGTCCAAGCACACTGACGGTTGAAATTGTCCTTCACATTCAGTACAAGAAGCTTTTTACATCCTCCATGTAACAAATAAAATAAGGCACATGAGGCCATTTGGGAGTAAGTTCCAGTGACTTACTTATCCAGCAGCATCTGTGTGCATGTACTGCTGTTGGAACAAATTCAAGAACAAATTCCTTTATAGATATTAAGTGAGGTCGAAAAAGGAAACGAACAGTGAAAGCCAAGAGTCTTAAATTCCATCAACTCACACTATCTTATGTCTAGTGGACAGGACAGGACCTGGATTAGCACCAGCACATCTTCATCCCGAGTTCTAGGGGTATTCCAGTTCTGTCTTGGAAGTACCATCATGTGTTGTTAAATGGATTTGATAAATAACCCTGAGGTTCCATCTTCTTCCTATATGAGGAAAAGATACAGGTCTGCGATTTCTTTTGTTTTTCTGGTTTTGAGGAGGACCGTTGGCCACAAAGAGTGACACCATTAGGAGGTGTGTCCATGTTAGAATTGGGGTGGCCTTGTTGGAGGGGGGAAATATGCCACTGTAGGGGTGGGGCTTTGAGGTCCTATGTCAGTCTTCTGGCTGCCTTCAGATCAAGATGTAGAATTCTCTGCCCTTCTAATACTAAGCCTGCCTGGGTGTTGCCATGGTGATAATGGACTGAACCTCTGAATGGACTGGAAGCCAGCCCCAATTAAATGTCCTCTATAAAAAGTTGCCTTGGTCATGGTGTCTCATCATAGGAACGGAAACCCTAACTAAGACACTCGATAAGAAAGAGTCTGTTTGGCTCACAACTCCAGGTTCTGGTCCATCCTTGTGGGGATGTCAAGGCAGCAGGACCTTGGGGCAGTCAGCCACACCCACGGGTCAAGAACAGGAAAGGATGCGCGTGCACACACCTGTGTTCTGCTAACTTTCTTATTTCAAAAATATTCTTATTAATCCATCATGTTCGTTACCCACCCACCCCAGCACATCCTCGGCATAATTCTCCCGACCCTCTCCTCACTTAAGCCTCTTTCCCATGATCCCCTCTTTACCTTTCCGCCCATCCCCACCAAAGGCCCCTTTATGGTTTCCCATCTACTACAGGCCCTCTGAGTCAAAGCCAGACCCTAAGATATGATGGGAGGCAGCGGACAAGTGAGACCTTCTGGGTCAGGCTTACCTCACTTGGTATAATGGCTTCCAGTCCTACTCAGTTACTTCCAAATTTCATTTTTCGTTACAGCTAATATCATCTCATTACGGACAGGTACCACATTTTATTGTTCATTCATCCACTGATGGACTTATAAACTGTTTCTATGTCTTGCCTATTGAGAATAGAGCCACAATGAGCAGGGCTAAGAAGTGTTGGCGTAGTAGGATGGAGAGTCCTTTGGGCATGTGGCCTCCCTGTGGGTTTTTGAAAACACAGAATAATTGACTAACTGCTGTTTTCTAACTTGGTTTGTTTTTGTTTTACTTTTATGTGCGCTGATGTTTTGCCTGCATGTATGTCTATGTGGGGGTGGGATCTTCTGGAACTGGAGTTACAGACAGTTGTTGGCTGCCATGAGGATGCTCGGAATGGAACCTGGGTCCTTTGGAAGAGTAGCCAATGTTTTTGCTGAGCTATTTCGCCAGCACCCCTTCCCCTCCCCCCCCTTTTTTTGAGACCGGATCTGGATCTCAATAGCGTCTCACTGGAGCAGCCCAGAGGGAGAGAAGGAGGTAGTTTTTCAGGGAGAGCTTTACAGAGACAGATTGAAGAGAGAACAAGCTAGACACAGGTAAAAGACAGAACGAGCCAGAGAATGAGAAGGAGCCAGATTAGTAAAAGATTGCTACAGCCAGTCTGAGGCCAAGCAGAGCAAGTTAGAGCCTAAGAGAAAAGCCAGCTTGGGTCAGCTGGGAGAGGAGTTTGAGCCAGAACAGCTGAGTTGAAATAGCCAGCCAGAGATCAGAGGGAACTAGAAAGGGGTGAGCTTATTTCCACAATAAGTCTCAGAGGCTGAAAACAGCCTAGGTCTAGATAAGATTGTACGGAAACTGGAAGATTCCAGAACAGGCCTAGGTTAGCAGACGGAGGCAGTAAGCCTCAGAGAGGACAATTATATCAGGAGAATAAAAGTTCATTTTACAGGCTTGCACTATTCTGCCTGCTGTCTTCCAACTTGAAACAGAATGAAGGTCTCTCTATGACCTACACCATAGTCCATGGATCTGATGGAAAAAAACAAAATTTGTGGCTGTTTAGAGTTCAGTAAAAACCACGATGGCCTGGTAAAGATCAGGTATGTGACAGGCAGACGGGCTCTCTCCAGCTTCCTAAGAGAAGGAGGTGACTCCGTTTCTGAAAGAAGAAACCCCAACCCTAATTCCAAAGAAACTGACATAGCATCTAACCAGAGTTCAAAAGAGCTATCATAGAGTTTGCCCTGAAAGGAAACTCTCAGGTTTCTGCAGTGTTTTTCAAGGGTTTTGCACACTGGTCACAACCTGCTTCATAAATAGCCTCATGACAGTGATGGACCCCAGCACATCTATTTGCATCTGCTTAGGATTTTTTTCTCTTGTGATACTTTACAGAAACAACAACAACAACAACAACAACGAAAAACCAAAACCAAACCAAACAAAACAAAAAAAACCCCCTAAAAACCAAAACGAAAAATACCAGGCTATTCGTGAGTTCACATGCACCATGCTTGCTGAATTCTTTTTGCTTTGCAAATACTGTGTGAAGGGGCTGGAGAGGCTGGCCCAGTTAAGAGTACTGACTGTTTTTCCAGAGAACGCAGGTTCAGTTCCCAGCACCTACATGACAGTCACAACAATCTGTAATTCCAGTTTCAGGGGGGGTCTGGCACACACATACACACACACACACACACACACACACACACACACAAAGGCAAAGCAGCAATGCACTTAAAAAAAAATACCATGTGGAATTCCGTGCTCGGCTTGAATGGTTTGCAACCCTCCAGCTCTTCCAAGTACAGTCTGAAATGCAATTGCTTCTACAATTTTTTTTTAAATAGAATTGAAGGCAAGGGCTCTCTCCTGCATGGTTCCCCCTGTGTCGAAAAGCAACTGTGCCTTAGAATCTTGTTTCTCTATTTGTAAACAATTACAGGTCAAAAAAAATATGCAAGTTGCTTTGTTTTCTGATCTCCTTTGAGCATCTAAAACAATTGACTGTGTGGAGTGATAAGGCATGATCAATGAAAGCTGTGGGGTGATGAGACATGATCAGTGAAAGTGTTGCAGACCTGTAGAAACTAGTCAGCTGCTGCGAGCAGTAAATCCTGAGGTTAACGAAACCACTTGTGGGAACTCCTCCATTTAAAAAACAAACAAACCGCAAAGGCAGCTGGGCAGCGGTGGCACAATCCTTTGATCACTGCATTCAGAAGCAGAGACAGGTGGCTCTCTGAGTTCGAGGCCAGCCTGGTTTACAGAGTGAGTTTCAGGACAGCCAGGACTACTCTGAGAATCCCTGTCTCAAAAAACCTAAAACAAAACAAAACAAAAAGCACAAAATCGACTTCCAAAACCATATAAAACTACCTTGTAGATAGTCTGTCTTTATAGAGTTGAATGTAACTGCAGATTTCCTTTTTTAAATTAAACTAATAAAATTTATTTTAAAATATACCACTCAGTATTGACTTTTTTTTTTTTTTTTGGTTTTTCGAGACAGGGTTTCTCTGTGTAGTCCTGGCTGTCCTGGAACTCACTCTGTAGACCAGGCTGGCCTCGAACTCAGAAATCCGCCTGCTTCTGCCTCCCAAGTGCTGGGATTACAGGCATGCGCCACCACGCCCGGCTCAGTATTGACTTTTTTTAAGTCATCAAAATAATTTACAATAGTTAAATGCCTCTTAAGTATACATGATGTCTTCTAAAGCTAAAAGTAATATGCACTCAACCAGTTTTTTTTTTGTTGTTGTTGTTGGTTTTTGGGTTTTTTGTTTGTTTTTGTATTTTTGTATTTGGTTTTTTCGAGACAGAGTTTTTCTATATAGCCCCGGCTGTCCTGGAGCTCACTCTGTAGACCAGGCTGGTCTCGAACTCAGAAATCTGCCTGCCTCTGCCTCCCAGAGTGCTGGGATTACAGGCATGCGCCACCACCGCCTGGCTCAACCAGTTTTAAAAATCTACTTGGAACATTAAACATGATAGAGATAGAAAAAAATCTCTTATGAAGTCCTCTGTGAAAGGAAATTGTAGCAAGTTCCTGGTTAGACAGAAACCGTTCCATCTCTAAGGGAGAATCCGCAGCGTAACTGTGGCTTCATAGAATGGATTGGGTGGTGTTCCTTCTGTTTCTATCTTGTGGAATAGTCATGAACCCAGAATGGCTGTGGTTGCCTGTACATGGTGAAATACTGCAGTCATTCAATACTGCAGAGTGAAGAGATGGGACTCATGGGGCTTCCATTCCTTTTTTTTTTTTTTTTTTTTTTTTTTTTTTTTTTGAGACAGGGTTTCTCTGTGTAGTCCTGGCTGTCCTGGAACTCACTCTGAAGACCAGGCTGGCCTCGGAACTCAGAAATCCACCTGCCTCTGCCTCCCAAGTGCTGGGATTAAAGGCGTGCGTCACCACCGCCCGGCTGGGGCTTCCATTCCTACACAAGGAAATTCTGAGGAACCTCTTCAGGTCCTGCATCGCCCATGCTGTGAATGTCAGCTAAGGTCACCCTTATTGATTCTCAGGTTCCTCCCATATCCGAGGTCCCGCACATCCTAGAGATGCCACCCTCCTCCCAACCCCTGCCACTTGCAGATTTCCTGTCATTCTCATGGTCATCTGCCCATTTCTCCCACACACCCAGCAGCTAACTCAGACAGATGCAGACACCCACAGCCAAACAGTGCATGGAGCCTGGGGGCTCTCAGGAGAAAGAGTTAGGCAAGGGTTGAGCGCCTAGAAGTAGATAGGAACTCCACAGGAAGACCAACAGAGTCAACAAACCTGGACCCTTGGGGCTCTCAGAGTCTGAACCACCAACTAAAGAGAACACAGGATGGACCTAGTCCCCCCACTCATATAGCACATGTGCAGCTATCTTCACGTGGGTCCTGAACAACTGGAGCAGGGGCTATCCTATCCCAAAATCTGTTTCCTGTCTGTGGGACATGTTCTTCTAGCTGGGCTGCCTTCTCTAGCCTCAGTAAGAGAGGATATAACTAGCCCTGCAGAGACTTGATGCGCCAGGGTTGCGGGTATAGCCAGGGGGGCTCCCGCCCTCCCAGAGGAGAAGGGGAGGGAAAGGGAGAGGAGAGATAGATCATTGGAGGGGTGATTGGCAGTAGAAGTAGTGATTAGGATATAAAGTGAATTATATATATATATATATATATATATATATATATATATACACATACATACATACATACTTGACCTTGGTTCCTGAAACCTCTTAGGAGTATGACAAAGACAGGGTAAATCTACCTACACTTCAGCTTGACTTAAGGTCAGTTTTGGATAGGCCAAGACCAGTCAACCACAATACGGAAGGGCACATTGCCACAGGAACCAACCATGTTTGAGAGTTCGGGAAGTTTCAGTCCCACTTTCACTCAACCTCCAGAGGAGGAAGAAGGGCTGTCACTCAAGTAGATCGCTGGTGGCCAGTGTTATATTCACCCATGCCCACCTAAAGAAGCCTTCGAAAGAACGCCCCACCCCCAAAGTATGGGGCTGGAGGTATTTTCCTGTTTGTAAACATGCCAAGAAAATAGAGTGCCCCAAGAGACTCTGGCTGGGAAGCCTGGTGGATCTCATCCTGGACTTCCTCTGCTTGTTAGCCGTGCCTGTCAAAACACTGTACTCAGTGGGGAAAGCACACTAATGTGTTCACCAGAGTCAATCTAGCAAACTTAACTAAACTGAGCACAAGAGGGTATTGTAGAGGCCTCCAAATTACAGCCATTGTAACTTGAGACTTGTGATTAAAAGTGTAAGTGAAGCAGATAACAGCTTCTCTGTTTTGCCAAAACTTGCTGTATTTCCTTTGGAAATAAAATGTTAGCAACGAATAACACATGCACACACACACACACACACAAATGAAATTGCAGGAAAATTGATACGACTACAAATACCCAGATTAACCTAATTTAGACAATCTTTTTTTTTGTTGTTGTTGTTTTGTTTTTTCCAGACAGGGTTTCTCTGTGTAGCCCTGGCTGTCCTGGAACTCACTCTGTAGACCAGGCTGGCCTCAACTCAGAAATCTGCCTGCCTCTGCCTCCCAAGTGCTGGGATTACAGGCGTGCGCCACCACCGCCCGGCTAATTTAGACAATCTTATAAAGAAAATTAATGAGAATTTTTTTCTCATTTGTGGACCTTTTATAACTACATAATAAGCTTATGTATGTACTAGTGACATTAAGTGAGAAGTAAAATTGTCTGGAGATAAATAGAATGGCAGTCGGGCATGTGCGGTATGCACCAAGAACATCATAAGTGTATATAGACATAATGTGTATAGACCTACACAAGGATAATAAACTGTTAAATAAAAATCATAAGACTCATCATGGAGTCCAACAAGCCAGGCGAAAAGCAAAATGGAGTCACGCGTGCTTCGATTCGAAGGGGTCGTGATAGAATTGTTCACCTGACTGTAAAAACTCAAAAGAGAAGAAATATCTGGAAAGGGCCAAGTTGATTTGACAGAGTAACAAGGTTCCCCTCTCCCTTAATTCTGCCACAAAAGGGATCACCTGAGGTCTGGGATGTAGCTTAAAGCACACCTGCCTGCCAGTAGCCAGATCGATGGCCCACACAAGAGCAAAACTGTGTCTGGGAAACTGATGGTGCTTCAACGGAATCAGTTGAAGTTCAAAAGCACTGCAGAGCCGGGCAGTGGTGGCGCACGCCTGTAATCCCAGCACTCTGGGAAGCAGAGGCAGGTGGATTTCTGAGTTCGAGGCCAGTCTGGTCTACAAAGTGAGTTCCAGGACAGCCAGGGCTACACAGAGAAACCCTGTCTCGAAAAAACAAAAACAAAAACAAAAACAAAAACAAAAACAAAACAAACAAACAAAAAAAGCACTGCAGAACTGGGCAAAGGTCTCAAGAACTAAGCTGGCAAGGTGAACCATGCCTTGTCCTTGGGAGGTTGAGGCAAGAGGCAGTTGCCAGGTATTGGAGGCTAGCCTGAGCTACTGAGCTACTGTGTGTGCTCAGATGAGCTTAGACTACAAAAAGAGGCCTTGTCCAAAGGAAGGAAGTCTCAGGCTTGGGCATGGCAGTGCGCATGTTTAATCCCGGTACTCAGGAAAACACCAGCGGGCAGATCTCTGTGTGCTTAAGAGCAGCCTGTTTTAGGACAGTGAGGGCCTGCATAGTGACAGCCTGTCTCCCAAACCTCAGAACAATCAGAATAAGCAAGGTCTGGATCATGGAGAGTAACATTTGTGTTGTTTGTTTGTTTGTTTGTTTTTTCTTTAATGGTGGACTGAGTTGTGCTCCAGAGTTTGGCTATAAGTGATTCCTCAAGAATTCCCAAACAAAATTCAGGAGCTTAATAAATACATAAATAAATGGCATGAAGGGTAGATTGTGATTCAGTAATAGCATGCTTGCTTAACATGTGTGAAGCCTTAGGTTCCATTCCCACTCCCCCCCTTCACTCCCACCCTCTCCCCCCTTCCTCTCTAATACACGCGCACCAGAAAAGCCATGACTGATTTGTTTTTCTAAACAAGGGCTCCTATTTTAGCCCAGCTGACCTCAAACTTTAAATCAGCTTAAGAAATGCTGAAATGACAGGTGTGTGTTGCCACGTCCAACCAGAAGTTTGTCTTAAAGGCACATGTGTGTTAGTGTGTGTGTTCATTTAAATCTCCATTCCATGACCCATGAGATGGTTCAGCGGGGAAAGGTGTTTGCCCTCAACCTGACAGCCTGAGTTCAATCCCCCATCCCCAGGACCCACAAGACAAAAGGAGATAATTTTCCCCTCAGGTCGGTGTCTGACCTCCACCCATGAGCAACAGGACACACAAGCCCCGTTCCCCTGACATACACACTACACACACATATATGGTTCCTATATGAGAGAAACACAATGACTGTCACTCTCTTCCACCATCACCATCTTTTATCTCGCCCTCTCTCAAGTTCCCTTTGATTTTCATGGCTCTTCAATGTTTTACCATCACCTGACCCCCACAACAGACTCTGTGTTAGCACTCTGAAATGACACATAGCTCCTTGATAAGTCTAACTGCAATCAAGATTGCAAACCACTGGTGTGAGCGGGGAACAGGGGTGGGTTTGAATCCCGAGGGCCAATCACAGAGCTGGGTGGGGCGTCAATCACTCTTAAGAGTGCTTTCCCACACCGGCCGCACTGTGAGCCTGAGTGCACGCTGGCCGTAGAGAGGTGAGTATTAATCCCACGGTTTTACTCTTAATTGACTCTCTGATGAAACTCCCTTTCTTTAAATGTTTGCTTGTCTTGCCAGGAAAAATGATGGTGTGTAGGGTTTACACTCAAATTTAAGTTCAGTGTAGCCCAGGCTGACTGGTCTTCAATTTGCCCGATAGCTAAAGATGCCTTTGAACTCTTAATCCTCCTGCCTCTACCTCTGGAGTGTTGGGGTTACAGACTTGTGCCTCTACTGAATTTACATAGTGTTTTCTGTATGGTGGGCAAGCACTCAAGGGTATGAACCACACCCCCGGCCCTCATGATTCCCTGTACATGGGCTGCAGTTTTGATTTAGAGACCCCTCCCCAGTGACGCCTTCAAAGACTTAACAGCATCTCTTCTGCTTGAACCCAGGTCCGCAATAAAGTCAACAGGTTCAGAGGCTCAGAGACAAGTGTGGTTTGGTTGTAAGTACAGCCAAGGGTCTGGTGTCAGAATGCCTTTCTGTTCTCTGTGGGGAGGTAGACTAGAGAGAAAGACAACGGCAACACCTGAGCCCACCAGGTGCTGTGCCTAGCTGCGGGTAGAGTCTAGAAAATGCTGTGGTTTTTGTTCTGAGAATCCTCCTTCTCCTCTCCCTTCTTTCTGGGGGACAGGGTCTTGTGCTATAGTCTAGGCTAGCCTTGAACTCATGACAATCCGCCTTAGCCTCTTGAGAACCAAGCTTACAGATGTGGTCCACAATGCCTGGCTAAATGGTTCCCTTTAACAGGGGCCATCACATTTTGCTCATAGGTATGTGTACTGGCTGGTTTGGAGTGTCAACTTGACACAGGCTGGAGTTATCACAGAGAAAGGAGCTTCAGTTGAGAAAATACCTCCATGAGATCCAACTGTAAGGCATTTTCTCAATTAGTGATCAAGCAGGGAGGGCCCCTTGTGGGTGGTGCCATCTCTGGGCTGTTAGTCTCAGGTTCTATAAGAAAGCAGGCTGAGCAAGCCAGGGGAAGCAAGCCAGTAAAACATCCCTCCATGGCCTCTGCATCAGCGCCTGCTTCCTGACCTGCTTGAGTTCCAGTCTTTTGGTGATGAACAGCAGTGTGGAAGTGTAAGCTGAATAAACCCTTTCCTCCCCAACTTGCTTCTTGGTCATGATGTTTGTGCAGGAATAGAAACCCTGACTAAGACAGCATGCTATAAGAGTTTAAGGTAATTTTAATTCATCTTCAGTCTTGGATGTGATTTACATTTGTCTCCTAGCCGCATTTGCTAACCCTCTGCCGTTCAGTGTTTCCAGAACAGGCATATTTTAGTACCTCCGTAAACACTCAGATTCCTTTACAAAACCTTAACTTTCCACTTAACCTGCACATATCTGATTCACCTGCGTACAGCAGACAGCGGCAATCGCAGTCTAGAGCAGGTGTCATTTATCAAACCACCCCAGAACTATTCCTCCCAAAAGTTTAGTTGACTCTGTTGGTTTTCCTGTGGTGTTCCTAAGGCCTTTGGAGCCCTCAATCCTTCCCCCACCTCTCCCATAAATGTCCCAGAGATCTGTCCAGTGTTTGGCTGTGGGTCTCTGCACCTGCTTCAGTCAGATGCTGGGTGGAGCCTCTCAGAGGACAGTCATGCCAGGTCCCTATCTGCAAGAATAACAGGGTTATGTTATTAACGTCATGAATTGGTGCTTGCCCATGGGTGTGTTTTGAGTTAGACTGGTTGGCCATTTCTTCAGTCTCTGCCCCATCTTTGTTCCTACATTTCTTGTAGACAGGCCAAATTTTGGGTCAAAAGTTTAGTGGCTGGGTCCTGCTTGGCTACAGGAGGTTGTCTCTTCGGGTTCCATGTCTCCACTGATATGAGTCTCAGATAAGGTCACCCCCCTAGACTCCTGGGAGTCTCCATCATCCCAAGTCTGTGGCACATTCTAGAGATGCCCCTCCCCCCTACCTGCTGCAAATAATCCATTCATTCCCCTGGCCCTAAAGCCATCTTGCCTGTTTCTTAAACAGATGGTCCCCCATTCCCCTCCACATCCCCTCTCCCACCCCAGTTCCCTCCCTCCACCTGCCACTTAGGACTTTTTACTCCCCCTTCTAAGTGAGATTCAAGCATCCTTGCTTGGGCCCTCCTGCTTGTTTAGCTTCTTTGGGTCTGTGGAGTGTATCATGGGTGTCCTGTACTTTATGGCTAATATTCACTTATCAGTGAGTACACATCGTGCATGTCCTTTTTGGTCTGAGTCACCTCACTCAGGATGATATTTTCTAGTTCTATCCATTTGCCTACAAAATTCATGATGTCCTCATTTTTAATAGCTGAATAGTATTCCACTGTATAAATGAACCACATCTTCTGTATCCATTCTTCAACTGAGAGACATCGAGGTTGTTTCCAGTTTCTGGCTATTACAGATGAAGCTGCTATGGACATAATGGAGTGTGTGTCCTTATATGGTGGGGTATCTTTTGGATATATGTCCAGGAGTGGTATAGCTGGGTCTTCAGGTAGTCTATTTATAATTATCTGAGGAACCACAGGTGTGATTTCCGGAGTGGTTGTACCAGTTGGCAATCCCACCTGCAATGGAGGAGTGTTCCTCTTTCTCCCCATCCTCACCTGCATGTGCTGTCACTTGAGGTTTTTAATCTTAGTTATTCTGATGGGTGTACGATGAAATCTGAAACCTCAGAGTAATTTTGATTTGCATTTCCCTGATGACTCAGGATGTTGAATATTTAAGTGTTTTTCAGCTATTTGAGATTCCTCTATTGAGAATTCTGTTTAGCTCTGTACCCCATTGTTTTAATTGGGTTATTTGGTTTGTTGGACTTAAGAACTTAAGTTCTTTATAAATTTTGTATATTAGCCCTCTGTCAGATGTATTGAAGATCTTTGCCCAATCTGTAAGCTACCATTTTGTTCTATTGACAGTGTCTTTGCCTTACAGAAGTTTTGAAGTTTCATGTGATTCCATTAATCAATTATTAATGTTAGAGCCTGACCACTGGTGTTCTGTTCAGGAAATCGTCTCCTTTACCAGTACATTAAAGGCTATCTCCCACTTTCTCTTCTATATGTTTTGATTATTATGTGGTAGGGGGATCTTCTTTTCTGCTCCTATCTATTTGGTGTTCTCTAAGCTTCTTGTATGTTTATAGGCAATTCTTTCTTTAGGTTGGGGAAATTTTCTTCTATAATTTTGTTGAAGATAGCTTCTGCACCTTCGAGTTGAGAACCTTCTTCTATTCCTATTATTCATAAGTTTGGTCTTTTCATGATGTCTCAGATTTCCTGGGTGTTTTGTGTCAGGAACTTTTTAGATCTTAACCTTTTCTTTGGTGTATACATTTCTTCAGTCATATCTTCTACACCTGAAATTTCTCTCTTCTCTCTTCCATTCTGTTGCTAATCCTTTTGGAGTTCCTGTTCTCTTCCCTCTGTTTTCCAACCGCAGGGTTCTGTCTGCATTCTCCCAATCATAGATCGCCATTTCATCCTATTGACAGTGTCCTTTGCCCTTTCAATTTCATGAGATCCCATTAATCAATTGTTGATCTTCTATTTCATTTTCAGAACTTAGTGTTGCTCATTTCCTTCACATATTTGATTGTGTTTCCCTGTGTTTCTTTAAGGGATGTATTCATTTCCTCTTGAAGAGCCCTTATCTTTATGAGGTTGAATTTAATGTCAGTTTCTTGTGCTTCGGCTGTGTTTGTATCCAGGACTTGCTGTAGTAGGATACTGGGCTCTGGCGGTGCCCTATTGCCCTGGCTCTTGTTGACTAAGCTCTTACACCTGCTTTTAGCCATCTGATCATCCCTGGTGCCCGCGGGCCACTGAATAGTCCTGGTGCTTATACACATCCAGAAGGCAGGAGGAGCTGTGGGTAGAATAATGGAGGTCAGGGAACACAGTGCAACTCACCCCTGCTGGGCACACCCCCAGGCAGGCCGGGTATTATAGGGCAGACAGGTATTCCTGGTGCAACAGGCCAACCATGGATCTCCGGGGAAAGCCAGTTTTATTTTTTGATTACTTTTTTGATTATTTTCTTCATTTTTATATTCCTCCCTCCTCTTCTCCCAGTCCCTC
This sequence comes from Apodemus agrarius, assembly GCA_964023405.1. Taxonomy (NCBI): domain Eukaryota; kingdom Metazoa; phylum Chordata; class Mammalia; order Rodentia; family Muridae; genus Apodemus; species Apodemus agrarius. The sequence continues at coordinate 34,340,735 of OZ030027.1, read as the reverse complement.
TCCCATTCCTCCCCTCTACACTCCCCCTGCACCCCACCATCCACTCCTCTGTTTATCTCCAGAAGAAGCAGACCTCCCAAGAGTATCAACCAACCATGGCATATCAAGTTGCTGTAGGACCCAGCATCTCCCCTCGTTTTGAGGCTGGAGGAGGTAACCCAATAGTAGAAAAGAGTCCCAAAAAGCAAGCCAAAGAGTCATAGACAGCCCCTGATCCCACTGTGAAGAGACCCCACCGGAAGATGAGGCTATACAACTGTAACTTGTTTACAGAGAGCCGAGGTCAGTCCACACAGGCTCCCTGATTGTCCAGTCTCTGTAGCCCCTATGAGCCCTGGTTAGTTGATTCTGCGAGCCACCTAAGTAGCCGGAACTGCAAGCATGCACCCAGTAGGTCAGCAGTTTCTGCTTATACTTTTAAGCTCTGTATTTGAATCTTTTCCTGATAGCTCTTTCTTACACCACGGTTGGGATGCTTGCTTGCCTGGCCACTGGGATGCGGAAGCGCTCCAGCTGGCTGCTGGGGGGGCTGGGGGGGGGGGACGGACAATCAATCTCTAGCATAACTAGAATGAAAGGTTCTGTGTGTCCCTGGCCTAGCTGGAACCGCCAAAGTGTTAACACCTCTCTGAGGAGAAGTTGGGGCAGGAATCGCCTGGGCAGAGTTGAGGTCCAGCCGTGAATGTTTCAGAAGAGAAAACTCTTCCCTGGAGTTTTACAGCTCAATAAGACAGGCACCCTCAGATTCTCATGCAGATAGGGACTTTATAAACATTTTGGGGGTAAGGTGGGATCCAGGAATAGATGCTTCCCATTGGCTCAGGCTGAGATGTTAGGGGTGCTTGTTAGCACCGGGAAGGACTTCAGGTGTCGTCCCTACCTGACAGGTTATCGTGACCCTCTCCATGTATTCCAGGATGGGGAGAACCTGGCTGGGACCTGGTTCCAACGCCTGCCCTTCTCAATTATAAGAATTCCCCAGGGCTTCTGAACCTGCTTCAACCTTACCAGGTCTCCTGGCCAGTGGCATGGTCCACTTGTCCCACACACCACCCCATCCAAAGAAGACCGCACTTTCTCTAACTCTTCAGCAGTGGTTCCCATCAATCAACCTTCCCATTCAATTTCGTTTCCTTTCTTTCACTGTGTCTCCTAGCTTGCATTCAATGAATCAATGTGTTCATTGGTTTCAATTATGGGCATTGAAATCACAGGTTCTGCTATGAACTATGTTACTATGAACTAAGGAAACTGATGTCTAACACCTAGGTACAATTTTTTTTTTTTGAGACAGGGTTTCTCTGTATAGCCCTGGCTGTCCTGGAACTCACTCTGTAGACCAGGCTGGCCTCAAACTCAGAAATCCGCCTGCCTCTGCCTCCCAAGTGCTGGGATTACAGGCGTGCACCACCACCGCCCGGCTACAATTTTTAACTTCATTAATCTTTCGTTCCTCCTGCCTTTGAAAGGTCTGACCTAGAAAACATCCTCAGTTAACTCTTTCAGCCCCTTCTTTTTACCTGAGCCTGGCACTGCGCTGTCCTATAAATGACATAGGGACAGTCTCGTCATCTTTTTGTTTTTGTTTTTTCTGTTTTTAATTAGCAAATTTGAGGCCCGGCTAGGTGGTCAAAACTTCTTCAGGCCTCTTTAGTTTTGATGAACTGACCCCTACCCTATACTCTCCCCTCCCACCCTGTCCCCCTGCCCCCCATTTACATTTTTATCCTGGGATATTTCCCCCCTCCTCTTTCATGCCACAGTCCCCTCTAATTATATATATTTTTACTCTGGTTATAAGATGTAGGTTTCCAGGTAGTTTTCTCACCTGCTCTTCATTGCAGTTAAGTCCCAAGTCCCTCACTTCCACATACATGTTTGAACCTTTCCACTCTGAGCATTCCCCCTTCCTACTGAAAATTTTTACCTATATTTTCCAAAGCCTATCTCCCTTCGTGCATCCATCCCCAATGACCTGTCTCTAACCACCTGGATTCTACATGCACTCCCAAGCCACACAAAACAAAATCCTCATAGTTAGGAGATACAGGTGAGAGACAAAAACGCGTTTATCTTAAACGAGGCAGGGTCTTGGGTCTCCTACCTGGCCTCGAACTCACTATGTGGCAAAGACGAGGTGAAAGCTCCGACTCCTTCAGCCCCCACCTCCTCTGCGCCTTGATTACGGTCATGCAGCCACCGTGTCTGACTTGTGTGAGTGCTAAAGATGGGAGCCGGGGCCTCGAGCATGCTCAGTAAGCACTTAGACCGCTTGAACTACATCCCCTGACCATGGAAGAACTATAAAACAAAAACGATATTGAGATGAACAGTAAGTTTATAGTGTGCACCATTCAAGACAGGACTTCACTATGATGCCCGGGCTGACCTTAAAGGGATGAGTTCAAGTACGACATTTGCCTGTGTCTCCTGGGTAGCTGGCACCTTGAGTAGTTTCTTGGCATGGTTCCTCTACAAACTATAAGCACCGATGCAGAATGCGTCTGTGTATTAAAAAACAGACTAGATGAATGGCAGCCTGGCTGGAGAGCAGACAGCTTCCGCTGACCTTTGACCCAAATCCGAAATCCTCATTTAACCTGAAGCTGCAACTAGGAGTCGATGAAAGCAATGGGTTTCACGGAGATATTTTTCATGTTTTCTTTTATACCCTTACTCCCCTTCTCACCCCACCATATAGACCCACCTTCCCTCCTTCCCCGGGTAGACCCACTTTCTGCCTTCCTCTCTCACCCACCATTATCTCTCTGCCCCCTCCCTCCCTACGTGTGGGTTTCTTCCTTCCTCTTTGGTCACTTTTCTAGATGCGTGTTTGTGTGTGTGTGTGTGTGTGTTCATATAACATACATATTGCATCTTAAAACCTGAGCTCTGAGAATGTGAGATTTGTCATTCTGAGGCGAGCTGACTTTGCATGGCATATTCTGTCTTCCTACAGATAGTGGAGAGGTATTCTTCTAGAGAGTAATAGTAATAGTAATAGTAATAGTAATAGTAATAGTAATAGTAATAGTAATAGTAATACGTATGGCACGGAAACAAGTGGGAATGACTTCAAGAGAAGGAAAGGGAAAGTGAAGAGGAAACTCAGGGAATAGAGGTGAAGAGGTGAATTGAAACTGTGTAATGGCTTATGGTAAAAGTGGAATGACATCGATTGTTGTGTGTGCTAAGTTTTAAAAAGAATGCAAAAGCTGGCCACGAAGCTCGGTTGCTAAAGAGTGTTTGTCTATCATTCATGAAACCCTAGGTTAGAACCCAACTCTGCCTATTCCGGAGATGGTAGTACAGGGCTGTAATCCCAACACTCAGGAGACAAAGGCGAGGCACATTCTGGAGTTAAAGGTCATCCTTGCATAGTGAACTTGAAGCCAGTCTTAGGTACACGAGATCCTGTCTCAAATGTTAACGTTGTCACCTAAATTATTTCAAAGCCACTTGCGGTGGTACATAACTTTTTATCACAGCCCTTTGGAGGGAAGGGGCAGACTGTTCTCTGAGTTCAAGCCAAGCCTGATCTACATAGAAAGTTCCAAGCCAGCCAAAGCTAACATAGTGAGAACCTACCTCAAAAAAAAATAAATAAAATAAAAATGATAATTTTATTCCTGGCTAGAGAGATTGCTCAGCGGTCAAGAGCACTCACCGTTCCTCCAGCAAACCAGAGTTCACATCGGGCAGCTCCCAAGAGCCTGATGCTGTCCCACAGTGATGACTTCATAACAGCAGCGCCCTCTTCTGGTTTCCACGGGACTGCACTCATGAGCATACACACACACAACCACACATAGATAAAAAGATTCCAATAAATCTTTTTAAAAAAATGTATTCTCCACAGTTGAACAGCGTCCTGTTGCACCCGCCAGCCATATTCCTTTCCTTATCAGCTGATGAACCTGTGGTCTATATTTTAGAATTTGTTTTTATGTGCACCTGTGTGTGTGTGTGCGGTTGTCTGCAGAAACCAGAAGATGGTGTCAGATCAACTGCAGTGAGAGTTAAGGGAAGCTTCTAGAGGCCTAGTCCCACTAGAAGAGCAGCCAGCATTCACAACTGTTGAGCCATCTCTCCAGCCCCTGAACTATATTTTGTTTCACTCTGAACTCCTTTTACTTCGCTAACACCAGAAACTCACTGCACTTACGATTGTGCCCCACACTATTATCTTGTCCTGGAGCAAGGATCAGAGGTCAGAGTTAAGACCTAGTCCAGAGCCTGACAAAGAGGGACATCCTCACTCCGTGCCACAGATGATGGTCTGGGGGTACAAAAAATTTCAGCTACGTAGGGTGAGAAAGCCCTAGGACCCAATGTATGGCGTGGTGACTATACTTACTATATAAAACCTCTTTACTTTTTTAAAAATAAATTTCAAAGGTTCTTATCACAAAACTGTAACTACTCACACTGGAAAAAATTAGTTTTCTATAACAGTCTTACTGGGTATACAAACCACACTTAAGGGCAGGCCCTGGGCCAAGTAGCAGCTGACAAGCTAAAAACAAACTCAATGGCACCTGTGGAGTTTGGTTTTTTCTTTTTCTTTTAATAGTGCTTTGTCTGGATATTTAGTTTTTATTTATTTACAGGTCTTTTGTTTATATGTTATGGTTTCTGGTTTTGGGTGTTTATGGAGTTTCTCTCTGTGTCCAATATGCCTAACTCAGCATCTGTGTTTCTTCTATACCTTTCCTTTACTTATGTGCTTTATTCTATTCCGATTTTTGTTTTATTTTTATCTTTATCTTTCGATTTACTTTTAAAAGATTTATTTATTTATATGAGTACGCTGTCACTCTCTTCAGACACACACAGAAGAGAGGGCATCAGATCCCATTCCAGATGGTTGTGAGCCACCATGTGGTTGCTGGGAATTGAACTCGGGTCCTCTGCAAGAGCAGTCCGTGCTCTTAACCGCTGAGCCGTCTCTCCAGCCCTGTCTTATTTTATTTTTAGATGCTTGTTTTCTAATGAAAGAGAAAGGAAGGATGTGCATTTGGGTGGGTGGGTGGGTGAAGATATAAGAAGAATTTGAGAGGAGTTAGGAGCAGAGAAACAATAGAATATATATTTTATGGGAATGTATTTTCAACTTTTAAAAAATATTTGAAATGCTCTTGCCAAAAAACTACTTGATGTCATTGCCATCTTCAGCACTTTGATTATAATATTTCAGTTTATATGTATATTCACATATCTAACATGAATAGAGACCATTTCGATAGTTGCTTCTCCGGAGGAGGGGGGGAAATGAAGTAACACAAGGCACATGTGTGTGTATTTAATGTGAACAATTTAATGAACCTGGAGGTAAGTATATACACCCTGAGGTCATCAGCAGAGGCTTTATCATGGACACAGCCATCCTCTCCTACATAAACAGGATTGAAAATCCACGTATATTGTCTGCAAACCTTTACCTCTCTCCTGGGTCCATAGTAAAAGTCGAGATTTTTCAACCCAAATTCTTACTATTGTTACTATGATTACATAGGGGATTGATCTTGAGAGTCTTTGACTTTTTAAGAACATGTAATCCTATAAAACTATATGATCTGTTTTGTTCTCACTTAGAATTCCTTTTATTGTTTTGTCTGTAAACATTCATATATATGTTCACCTCATTGAGATTCAAAACTGTCTTACTGCATAAACAGAATAAGGTAACTATGTATCAGGTTGTTATTGAAAGTTCACCTTTTTTTCTTGGAAAAGGGGCCTGTTTGAGACAGGGTTTCTCTGTGTCGCCCTGGCTGTACTGGAACTCACTCTGTAGACCAGGCTGGCCTCAGAAATCTGCCTGCCTCTGCCTCCAGAGTGTTGGGATTTTAAAGACGTGCACCATCACTGCCCGGCTCACCATAAATTTTATTAGTTTATATACACATTGAACTTGAAAGTAATCGGTGGTCTCCAAGGCACAGGAGACATGGCACTGTAGGTTTTTCATGTGGCTTGAGAGTCTTTCATGTTTTCAGTGGGATCAAGACACTCAGATTAATCCCTTAAATCAATCGAAGGAATGCAACTTCATGTGAACTTAACCGTTACCAGGAATTTGCTCCTTTTGAGGCCACTTACATAATTTTATTCTTTAACTATTCTGTTTACATCCCAAATGTTGCCCCCTCCCCCCTTGAGGGGGGAGGAATTTGCTGTTAAAGGTTCAAGAGAACCGGGCGTGGTGGCGCACGCCTGTAATCCCAGCACTTGGGAGGCAGAGGCAGGTGGATTTCTGAGTTCGAGGCCAGCCTGGTCTACAGAGTGAGTTCCAGGACAGCCAGGACCACACAGAGAAACCCTGTCTCGAAAAAACAAAACAAAAAAGTGCAAGAGAATGTGCTGCTAGCTCCTGCTGTGGCCCAGAGGTCACCAGGGTTTGAGTTAAAGTTGTCTCATTGACTCTATTTCTCCCCACAGTTCTCTCGAGCTGGAGGCTCAGATCTCACCTGTGGGCCAGGATGGACTATTATGATCAGCTGGGCTTCAACCTAAAAGATGTCCTGAAAAAGCTGGACAAGACCCAGCTGGATGACTTCAAGAGCACATTAAAGGGCTGTGCTCTGCCAGACACCATGAAACAGGTCAACAAGCAGATGGTGGGCCTGGCCAACGGAGCTCAGCTAGCAGAAATTCTCACAGACTACTGCCCCAGTGACTGGGTAACAAGAGTCACCTTCCAGATCTTGGAGGCAGTAGGCCGGGTGGACCTAGCTGAGTTACTAAGGAAGCAAGTGGAAGGTGAGCAGAGACCGTTTCCTACTTTTTCCTAGAAAAGAGGAACTGGCTTTTTAAGGGTTTGGGGATCTGTAGAGATGCCAGGCATTGATGGGTGGCACCTGTGAATCCACTGCTAGGGAAGCTGAGGCCAGAGGATGGCTTTGAGTTGTAGACCAGCCTAGGATATATGGTAAGTTAGTCGCTGTCTCAAAAATAAAAAAAATAAAAAAAAGACCACCGGGCGTGGTGGCTCACGCCTGTAATCCCAGCACTTGGGAGGCAGAGGCAGGCGGATTTCTGAGTTCGAGGCCAGCCTGGTCTACAGAGTGAGTTCCAGGGCAGCCAGAGCTACACAGGGAAACCCTGTCTCTCAAACAAACAAACAAACAAACAAAAAACAAAAACAAAACAAAACAAAAAACAAAACAAAACCCAAATAAAATAAAGACCGAGGAGATAAATGCTTGCCCCGAAAACATGAATACCTGAGTCTGATCCTCAGACTTATACCATTTAAAAAAGCCAAGCATTACAGCACACACAGAATACCAACACTAGAGAGGTGGTAGAGAGAGGAGGGCCCCTGGCCGGCCAGCCTCGCCTACTTGCTGCTGGGATCTCCTAGCCAATGGGATATTCCACCTTAGAAACTAAGGTATATAGTGCCTGAATAATGACAACCTCAAGGTTGTCCTTTTGCCTACAGACAGACAGACAGACACACCCACCCCCGCGCGCGCGCACATGCGTACACACATATGCATACATGCACATACATGTGTACGCACGCACACATGCACGTACACATATGCATACACACATTCATGTGCCGGCACAGGCACAATTGCTCCCTATGTATATGTATTTCCTCTTTTACCCCCCACCCCCCAAATAGGAAACAGTTTTTAAAGAAAGTGGAGAATTAGCACTGAGCTTTGCAGAGCTATTCAGGGCACAGGTGCTAGAGCCTCACTAAGTCTGAGGAATATCTGTCTGGGTTTTTTCCCCCCTTCCAAGGTCTGTTAGGGTGTGAGGTAACCACCAAGAGCTCCTTCTCATGGTGTCCTTAAACTGACGCTGCTGATGTAGGATTTACTCATGATCCTGTTTTTATTTTCTGTTTCTCGAGGCTCGGTTTTAGATTTGTGTGTGTACATGCACATGTGTGTGTGTGCGCATGTGCACATGTGACTATGAATGACTATCATGTGTGTGCAGGTATCTGCAGAGGTCAGGAGCAAGAGGCAAGATCCCTTGAAGCTCAAGTTCCAGGCATGTAACAAGGTGCCCAGCATGCTAGGGACTGAATTTGGGTTCTGTGGAAGAGTGTATGTGCTCTTAACTGCTAAGCCATCTCTCCGGATCAGGACCTCAAAGCTTTTTTTTTGAGACAGGGTTTCTCTGTGTAGCCCTGGCTGTCCTGGAACTCACTCTGTAGAACAGGCTGGCCTCGAACTCAGAAATCCACCTGCCTCTGCCTCCCAAGTGCTGGGATTACAGGCGTGCGCCACCACCACGTGTGTGGGTATCTTCTTTTGGGTTTGTTGGAAGAAGATTACTTTCTTGCTTTTTCTAGGGTGTAGTTTCCCTCCTTGTGTTGGCATTTTCCATCAATTATCCTTTGTAGGGCTGGATTTGTGGACAGATAGTGTGTAAATTTGGTTTTAGCATGGAATATCTTGATTTCTCCATCTATGATGATTGAGAGTTTTGCTGGGTATAGTAGCCTGGGCTGGCGTTTGTGTTGTCTTAGGGGTCTGTATGAGGGCTGCCCAGGATCTTCTAGCTTTCATGGTCTCTGGTGTAATTTTCTAAACAGCCCACCAATTGGGAACCAAACGTTTCTTTCATTGAGTATACAGGCAGGGGCCATTCCCGTTCAAACCGCCATACACATCCCTTTCCTACAATCTATGATCACAGAACCAGGCAAGAGCGCCCTCCTGTGGGGGAAGCCGCCTATTCATTCAGAAAGCAATGTATTACCCACAGAAGAGTCAAACCAGAGAGAAAGACTGTTGGAATGCGTCTGGGGAAACTTGCAAATTTCTTCTACTTTTTTTTTTCCTTCTCAGACGCAGCATCAAAAGGCCCCATGGTAAAGCCAAAGGCTGCTACTAAACGAAGTAAGTTCCGTGTGGATAATTTTTATTCATGGGAGATTTGAATACCTTAGGATTCCTTTTAAAAAATAGGATTCTGTGTTAAAGCACCAAAGGACATGAAAAGATGGTCCCTGAGGTCTAGCCTGTCTCACGTCGAGCACTGGGTACTGATAAGATAAACTGCAGCAAGGTACCATCTAGTAGGAGTCAGCGGGTACATATTGCAGGGGGGAGGGTGGGGAGGTGGGAGAGTGTGGGGGGAGGGGGGAAGTAAGCCTTTCCTTATCCAGGGAGGTGGCTGGGGCTTGGCTTTCTGTTTTCTTTTTCTTTGTTCTTTCTATTTAAAAACTTCATGCACATAATGCATATTGACTGTATCCACCCTTATTCCATGCCCTGCAGTTTATACACCCTCCATTATCCACTCCGACCTTTTTTTATCCATTCCTTTTTACTTACTTCATTTACATCTCACTTACTGCCCCCTCCCATGCACCCCCTTCCCACAATCATTCCCCCTTCCTCCTCCCCTTCTCTTTTGAGAATCTCCGATTCCTAGCACTCCCAAGTCTCTGCAAGGCTAGGTACTTCCTCTCCCACTGCAGGCAGACAAGGCAGCCCAGCTAGAAGGACATATCCCACAGACAGACAACAGCTTTTTGGATAGCCCCAGGTCCAGTTGTTTGGGGCTCACAGGAAGACCAAGCTGCTCCTCTGCTACATACATGCAGGGAGGCCTAGGACCAGCTCATGTATGCTCTTTGTTTTGTGGTTTGGTCTCCGAGAGCCCCAAGGGTCCAGGCTAGTTGACTCTGTTGGTCTTGCTGTGGAGTTCCTATCCCCTTAGGGGCTGCAATCCTTCCTTGCATCTTTCTATAAGAGTCTCCAAGCTCCATCTACTGTCTGGCTGTGGGTGTCTGAGTCACCTGCTTGGGTGGAGCCTCTCAGAGGACAGTTGGGCTAGACTCCAGTCTGCAAGCATTACGGTGCACTCTGAACGTCATATAGTCTTTTTTTAAAAAAAAATCCTTTGAGTCATCTTACTGTATGAATAGGGAGGGGTTTAGAACTGTCTACCGGAGAGTAGGTATCCTCTCAACCTCTCAGGGTTGCATCTTGGCTTTGTTATTTTTACATCCCACTCATTGTCACCCTCACAAAGTCCCTCTCCCCATTCTCCCTCACCTTCTCTGAGATCCCCCAACCTTGACACATCAAGTCTCTGCAGGTTTAGGCGCTTAACCGGTAAGTTTAACTAGCATTGCTTAAAGGAGCATAGATGAAGGTCTGTTTGCAGGAACATAGGGGTGTTACCAGTAGGTTCAATATTCATCCTCTGGATGGGATACCGATGGGCCCAATCTTATGCAGTTAACCACATACGCTAAGAGTTCAAGAGTACAGCAGCCTTGTCATGCCTGGAGCACAGCATTCTCCTTCTCTCTGGCTCTTACATGCTTTCCCATCTCCTCTTCTGCAACGTTCCCTGAACCTTGGGAGACGTGACAATGAATGTCCACTTAAGGCTAAGCATCTGTCAGTAGTCATTTAGTCTCGGCACTTACTCGTAAGCCTGCTGTTCAGGACCATTCACTGACAAAATTCGACCTAGACCAAAGACCAATAAGCTATAGCAGCCTGAATGCCAAATATGAAACCCCAACATCCGTATTTCTAAAGTCCACAAGCTTAGAGTCCTTTTTAGAATGTTTACACTTTCACTTTATGTATGTATGTATGTGGATAACATGCATGTACATGACATGGTACACACGTGGAGGTCAGAGGAGAGCTTGTTGGTCTCTGTTTTAATTTTTCCAGTTAAAAACTTCCCATTGTTTCCATCCTCCCCGCTTCCATCCTCCCCGCTTCAGAGAGCCTCATGTTCAGACTTGTTTGCTGACTGGCCATTGTCTCAGCATGGGTGCAATTATATGTGTAATTTATATCAACCTGGTTTCTAGTTAGACAGTTCCCTCTCTCCTGAAATCTTGCTCATGAAAGTTTTCACAGGGAATCCTCCCTGAATTTCAAATGCTTGTAACCAATTACCTCCTAGATACTTTTCCAAAAGTTTTCTAGATTCTACTCTTTAACTTGTGTGTGTGTGTGTGTGTTGGGTGTTGCATGTGTGTGTTGCATATTGTGTGTGTGTTGTATGTGCTCTTTGTGTCAGTGAGCTGGTGTGTGCATGCTTGTGTATTTGTGAGCACACACGTACACTCGTGCTCATATGTGTATATGTATGTGTGTGCATGTGCACAATGGGTGGGACATGCATTCGTGTGTGTGTGTGTGTGTGTGTGTGTGTGTGTGTGTGTGTGTTCTTGTGACTTCGGGCTTGTGTATGCCAATGCCACATCTGGAGGTAAAAGGACAACAGGGGGCGATCAATCTTTCCTTTCCCCTTGTACTAGATAGGGTTCTTTTGTTCTTTACTGCTGTGCTCCAGGATAGGTAATTCATTAATTCCCAGGATCCTCGTGTCTCCACCGACCATTTCACCAGAAGAGCACTGGGGTTCCAGATGTTCATTCACTACTGTGTCCAGCTTTCTGTGGGCTTCTGAGTAGCCAAGCAGAGCCCCTCGCACCTGGTCAGCAAGTGCTCTACACATCTAGCCTCCTCTCCAGCTCCATAACTCCTCCATTTGTGACGCAATGTTTAGCTTCAAATCCTTAATGATCTACTACTCTATTCCTGTGGTTATTCTTTCCAGACTCTAGGAAGTTTCCTCCAGAAAGTTTGCTAGTGCTTTTAGGAATGACCTTGAATGTTTCTCTTCCTCATACCACAGAACGTCACATGTGCGACACACTCTAGTCAATGGGTGGGACACAGGATGGTGGTCCCGTAAGATGATGATGAAAAAGTCCCATCATATGTCAGAGACATTTTAGCATAGCAGTGTAGAGTAGGTCATGTAAGGGATAGTTCTGACATAAGTAAACCTATCATACTACCAATAGAATTAAAGTATAGACTATATAGTTTTACAGTACCATGGCACTGGCAATTAATTTATCATACTATTGATTTTATTCTTATAGTATATGTCTCCTAACTAGAAAGGGGTCTGTATGCATACAAGCCCAGGTGCACAGAAGTGTGCATGTGGAGTGGTATGTGATTTTAATCCTATGAATGCCCAATTATGCACAGGCATCATATTGGTAAAATAGGGAATAAAGGACAAAGTCTTGCCTTCCTGTTCATATACCCAAAACCAGTTCAGGCCAAATCAGCCTTTTTATCTTCATACTGGGATACATCGGGAAGATACATGAATAGAAACTACGTAGATTTGATTTATTACCAGGGCTAGGGAAGCTGCTTGTTCAAATGTTGAATTGCTGAGCCTGATCTAGGTGAGGGTCAGAGGTCACTAAGGTTGCAAGGTACATTGTTCGGAGAAGGGGTATATTTAGACAGTATGTTCAAGTAAAGGAACTTGCCTTCCAAGTCCATGGTTACTGAGGGTAATATGCATAATCCGAAAGTAAGCAGGATTCTCAAGACACACAACATGGTCTCCTAGGCTTGCCTGCCTCTGTGTTTTACTAGAAACATTCTTGCACGTCTCACGTAGAACCACATCTCTTGATTCCACCAAGAGGCCGTGCTATCTGAACGGCTTGTGTTGCGTGTAGTTTCATAAAACGATGCTACTGCCTTGCTCAGGAGCTGCCTAGGTCCCAGCCCCTCCCGATTCCCTTTTGTTCCACCTGGCTTAGCTCCCGGATCTCAACCAGCCCTAATCTGGCTTCCTTTTGAATCTTTGGATAAAAGACGCACAGACAGTTTTGATACCTTAACTTGCCTGTTAAGCACCGTTGCTGCATGCAATTACCTCCCACCGGAAAAGGCGTGCCCTTACTAATTATCTCCATCCCCTCCACATCCTTAGCCACCTGCCCATAGTGGAGGCGGCAGCCTCTAGCTCTCCCCAGGGCCTTACATGATTGCTATGTCCTTTTTTCTCCAAGGCAAGGCAGAAAAGCCTTCTCTCTTTCCCTGTGGCTCCTTTTCCTCTTGGGACCCAGAAGTCCCACCTGTACCTTCCACCATCAATTGGCTCCTGACCTCCTTTATCGACAACCCAAGAACCAATTAGGGAACTAGACCTCAGTATCGGAGCCCCTCCCCTTACAGCTTGCACCGCCAAGACTCAAGTAAGAGCATTCATGGCATCCCTGATACCACAGAACAACCTACCGGTGCATTTCTCCAAAGCAACCCCTCTTGCTGAGTGACATATGAATGCAGCCTGAGCGCTGTCGGAATTTCCTGACCAGAAAGGAAAGCTCATTCTAAAGTGAGAAGCTGATAACGGGTCATAGGCCCAGGGCCTCCATACAGTTCTCTGTCCATGATCTAGGTAGGAAATGCTGGGCTCCTTGACTGAACTTGTGCCCTCCCTGAGCCCTACCCTCTCCAGATCACGGACTCGCACAGTGGCAGATGAAAGCTGTCTGTCTGTCTGTCTTTCAGGGCGACCCTCGGACGTGGCACCTTTATTCCAGAATTTCGTTCAAGGAGCTGAGAGGCCGGGTGAGTTTCACAACGTTCACTGTCACCGTGAGCTAAGCCAAAACCCACCTCACCCTTTCCAAACTTCTGAAAACTACAATCTTTTGTAGTACAAACTACAATCTCCTCCCCCTTCTACCATTTTATTTCCATAATGTCCTAATGAGCATTGTTCCTACGTCACACCAGTCCATCCATCCCTCTTTCAACCCCCTCCACTGCCCTTTCTCTCCCCCCTCCATCTCCTCTCTAGTTCATGATCTTTTTTTAAAATGATTTTTTAATATCTCACAATTCAAAACCAAACAATTATTCATTTTTATTTTATATTTTTTGTTCTTCTACAATACATTCCCAACTGCAGCATTCCCTCCCCACACTCACCCAGCTCCTCCCTAATTCTGCTTTCCCTCAGATCCCACGAGCACCCCCAAACTAAACAACCATAGCATGTATGCAGAGGACCTAGTGCAGACCCCTGTGGGCTCTGGGATTGTTGCTTCAGCGTCTGTGAGCCCCTATGAGGCCTACTTAGATGGTTCTGTGGCCCGTGTTTTCCGGGTGTCCTTGACCCCAGGCTCCTATGAGTCTTCTTCCCCTCTTCCAGGGGGTTCCCCAAACTCTGCCTTTGGTTGTGGGTCTCTGCATCCATTCACATCAACAGCCAGAGGAGAAGCCTCTCTGGTGTCAGTTGGGCTAGGCACTAATCTAGGAGTTTGGGAATCATTTTATTTATTTTTGTAGGGAGGAGGGGTTCGTCAGTCATGTTTAGTCTTGTTGCAGGAAATATTTATCCCGCGCTATCGCCCTCTACTCTCTGGTCCTGGAGACCTCGCTGTCTCCATGGCTAAGCCCATGCAGTAACTGAACCCAGCTCGAGGTTTTCTTGCTGCGATTTCTGCACACATTCCCAGCCCTGGCAAAATCAAAATTCTAGAGGCTTTTAACAGTCAGATATATATTAGCAAATTCTTCACCCACAAAACGCCTGCACAATGAACTGAAAAGTCAAATGATATAAGCACAAGCTACACCCCGGGGTGGGGCAGACACACCCTAATTATTATTTAATCATCTATTTAAGGAGTCCCCAGTACTTATGCCCCCCCCCAGGACTGTGTGGTTCTGGCTCCTCTTCCTCTCCTAGAGGTTCCATCTGATCTCTTCCTCTCCTTCCCTTCTCTTCTCTGTCCCTCTGTCCTGTCTCTAAAGTCCTCAGCCCTCCTTCCTTTCCCGCTCCCTAATCACAGGCTCTCACCTTATCTCACCTGGCAGCCATCCACATAGTCTTTTCCTAGGTCTCTGAGCCATTCAGCCTCTGCTTCCTGACCATCCAGGCAGTGCGGGGCATGGGGTCCCTCCAGGGCTGGGCCCTCATATTAGACCAGTGATGGACTGGCCATTCCCACAATCTCTGAGCCACCAATGCCTCAGCACATCTGGCTGGCAGAACAGGTGTGGGTTAGAGGTTTTGTGGCTGGATTGGTGTCCTGGTCCCACAACTGGGAGCCCACCCAGGTTATCAGAGATGGCCCGTTCAGGCTCTGTACCCTCTATCACTAGGAGTCCTCATTATAGTGACACAGATTCCAGGACGTTTCTGCTGCAATAGATTTCCACACAGCCTCCTAAATGTCCCCCAATTCCAGTCCTTTCCCTCCTCCCCTCCCTCCTTGTTCTGATTCCTTCCCATCCCCACCCACTGACGGGACACCTGAAAAATCTCTCTCCCCTTCCCAGAAAGATCTGTGTGTCATGCCCAGAGCCCTCCTTGTTACTACCTAGTCTCTCTGGGTCTGTAGATTGTAGTGTGATCTTCCTTGACAGCTAATGTCCACTTATAAGTGATGACATACCCTGTTTATCTTTCTGGGCCAGGAATGTAATTTTTTTTAATAGCTGAATAACATACCATGTGTAAATATACCACATTTTCTTTATCCGTTCCTTGGTTAAGGAACATCTAGGTTGTTTCCAGTTTCTGGCTGTTATGAATAAAGCCACAATGAACATAGTTGAATAAGTGTCTTGTGGTAGGATGGAGTGTCCTCTGGGTATAAGTCCAGGAGTGATACAGCTGCGTCTTGAAGTTGAAATATTCCCAATTTTATGAGGAACCACCACATTGATCTCCATATTGGTTGAGCAAGTTTGCACTCCCACCAGTAAGAGTGGAGGGGGTTCCCTTGCTCCACATCCTCCCTAACATGAGCTGTCGTTTGTGTTCTTGATCTTAGCTATTCTGACAGGTCTAAGATGGGATCTCAAAGTAGTTTTGATTTGCATTTCTCTGGCTAATGATGGTGAACATTGGTTTAAGTGTTTCTTGGCCACTGGCGATTCCTCTATTGAGAATTCTCTGTTTAGATCTGTACTCCATTTAAATTGGATTATTTGGTTTGTTGCTGCTTAGTTTCTTGAGTTATTTATGAACTTTGTAGATTAGCTCTCTGTCATCTGTGGGGTTGGTTAAAAAAAAAAAGTGCCTGTGCTATCAGTTGTCTAGTTGTCTCTTATGTTGATACCCTCAAGGCTGTTCTCTACTTTCTCTCTCGTCAGGTTGAAAGTGTCTAGTTTAATCTCGATGTCTTTGATCCACTTGGTCATGAGGATTTTTTTTGTTTTTTATGTGAGTGTACACTGTTGCTCTCTTTAGACCCACCAGAAGAGGGCATCAGATCCCATTACAGATGGTTGTGAGCCACCATGTGGTTGCTGGGAATTGAATTCAGGACCTCTGGAAGAGCAGTCAGCACTCTTAATCCCTGAGCCATCTCTCCAGCCCCTTGGACATGAGTTTTAAGCGGGGTGATAAATGTGGGTTCATTTGCATTCTTCTACATACAAACATCCAATTAGACCAGCACCATTTGTGGAAGATGCTTCGTTTTTTCCATTGTGTTCTGACTTCATCAAAAATTGGGTTTTCATAGCTGTGTGGATTTATGTCTGGGTTTTCAATTGCATAGATTACAGTGTCTGTTTTTACGCCAATACCATGTCGTTTTTATTACTATAGCCCTGTTAGGACAGCTTGAAATCTGGGATGGTGAGATCTAGAAATTCTTAAATTGTATAGGATTGTTTTAGCTTTCCTGAGATTTTTGGTTTTCCATATGAAGTTGAGTATTGTCCTTTCAAGACATATAAAGAATTGTATTGGAATGTTGGTGGACTCTTGTGTTGAATCTGTACATTGCTTTTGGTGGGATAGCTCGCTCGTGTTTTATGGATCCATGCGCATGGCAAATCTTTTTCATCCTCTGATGCCTTCATCAATTTCTTTCTTCAAAGACTTGAAGGTTTTGCCAAACAAGCCTTTCATTTGCTTGGTTAGTTACCCCAAGGAGGCCTACTGAATTTTTTTTTTTTTTTAAATCTTGTATCCAGTCACTTCATTGAAGGTATTTAATGAGCTTAAGAGTTCCCCGGTAGAATTGTGGTGCCACCTAAGTTACCGTATCATGTCCAAATACCTGGTCTCTTCCAACTCATATAGCCCTGTGATCTCTTTCAGTTATCTTATTGCTCTAGCTTTATGGACAGAGTGGATGGCCCCGTCTTGTTGCTGGTTTTAGTAGAATCATTTTTAGTTTCTCTCAGTTTAATGTTGGCTATTGACCTACTGTAAACTGACTTTATTATGTTTAGATAAGTTTTTTTGCGTTACTGCTGCCTCCAAGACTTATTATGAAGTAGTGTTGAATGTCGTCAAAGACCTTTTCATTACCTAGTTTGATCATCATATGCATCATGTTTTTTTTTCTTTGTTTGTTTACATGGCATATTCCATTGCTGATTTTTTTTTTTTTTTTGTATATTGAACTATCCCTGCATCTCTGAGATGAAGCCTAATTGGTCAGAGTGGATTATCTTCTTGACGTGTGCTTAGATTCAGTTTACAAGTATTTGGAATATTTTTGCATCTATGGTCATAAGAAAAATTGTTCCATCATTCCCTTTATTTTGTTGAATATTTGTATGTTTTGGGTATCAGCATAAATATGGCCTCTTAAGTGAGTTCGGCAATGTTCCTTCTCTTTCAATTTGTGGAATAATTTGAAAAGTATTGGCGTTATCTCTGAAGTTCAGGTAGAATTCTACACTAAAACCACCAGGCCCTGGAATGTTTGGGTTTGGGGTTGTTTGATTTGGTTGAGTTGGGAAATCTAAAAGAAAACAGGTAGGTGGGTAGGTAGGTAACTCTTTTCTTTTTATATCCGGCTCACAGCACCACCCCACCCACACCCCACTCAGCCCCACCCCACCCCACCCCCCACGCCCTCCCAATCCCCTCTGTATGGCTACTCTCCTTATTCTCTCCTTCCCCTTCAGCTCTGAGAAGGAGAAGGTGTGGTTTTGAGATACCTGATAACTACTAATCCTTCCTTGGGACTATAGGTCTATTTAAATAGTTTATTTGATCTTGATTTGATTTTGGTAAATGGTATCTGTCGTTTTCTTTTAGATTTTCCAATTTTGTGGAGTACAGATTTTTAAAGTAAGACCTGATAATTCTCTGGATTTTCCCAGTGTCTGTTATGTCCTCCTCTTTGTCATTTCTGACTTTGATATAGATATTCTCTCTCTGCCTTTTAGTTAGGTTGGATAAGGATTGTCTATCTTTTTCTTTCTCTCATTTCATTGATTCTTTGTATTTTGTTTTTGAGACAGCGTTCCTCTATGTAGCCTTGGCTGGCCTGGAGCTCACTCGATAGACCAGGCTGGCCTCAAACTCAACGTACTTATCTAAATCCATATCTTGAACTCTAACAGTTTCAGAGTTTTGTATTGTCTTAGTATTTTTAATAATTTTTGATAATTTCATTAATTCTTTGAGGATTTCCTATACTTCATTTTGATCATACTCACCATCCTTGCCCAAGCTGCTCCAAGATTCTCTCCAACTTTCCAATACTCTGTTTTTAACCCATGGAGTCAGATTCATTCTGTCCAATTTCTCGTGAGCCTGCCCTGAAACATAGTCTGTCTACCAGAGGTCACACTCTTAAAGAAAACAGGCTCTTCTTTCCTACCCTAGGAGCTGTCAATGGCCAATAGTTCCTTAGCTAGGGTGGGGCTTTGTGCCCGCCCCAAGTCACCCATCCTCCCTGCCACTGTGTTGGGATTTTTGTCTGGCTTGACCTCACACAAGGTTTGTCCGTGCTTCCAGAGTTGCATGCAGTGAGTTCACATGTGTGGCTTCTCTGTCAGGTCATGAAAATGCTTCCTTCAGCAGTCTTCCAGTGGCTCCTCCTACTCCCTCTTCTGCAACGGCCCCTGGTCCTTGGGCAGAACATGCCACAGATGTCCCATTTCAGACATGACGCCACCCAGACTTTCAGATCTCACAGTAAGGTCTTAAAATGTTTCAGTGTTTCGCCACTTTTGCATAATACTACCGGGAACTGTACGGACGGAAAACGGTTGTTTCTAAGTATCTTGGTTTTGATTGCCTGGGTCCCCAATCATGAGAAAGATTAGGGCAAAAATTGAAGTTATATTACAGATGTGTTTCTTCATGTGGTTTCTTCATGATACCCAGCTGATGAAATGGACTTATCAAATCAATCTTAAAATTCTGGCTTACAGAGCATTTCCAGCAATGAATTGTGAATTTCAGAAAGTGGGGGAGAAAAGTAGCTGTGCTCCAAGGGATAGTAAAGGAACGAGAAAAAAACCATATAGATTCTCTCTGCTTTCTCCAGGTGAAGAATCCCCCCCCTCTTTGTAGAGAGACAGGCACCTTTGTGATAGAAACCCTAATTAAGAGGTAAACAAAGGAGTGTGGGAGTTTTCCTTAACCCTTTACACTTTCATTCTTTACTGTTAGTACAAATTAATTCTCATACTGAAGAGCGTTTGCAGCATCAAATCCTGCTTTCTTACAGCACGTGGGTACACAGGCCTTCATGTAGACATATTTTCACTCTCCTTTGGTAGGTGCCTGAGAGGCGGGATGGGTTACAGCTAGCCAGCACTCACCACCTTCTCCACTAACGTTTGCGACGCCGTAGTAATGAGCTAACAGTGGATACCATAGGGATTCATTTTCTGAACTCTTGTGACTTGTCCCGGTCCAGTAGAGAAAACCGACAAGTTATTCTAACAAACTGCATTGACAGCTTTTTAAGTATTGACTAGTGTATATTAACTATATATAATAATGGTTTTTAATGACACCTTCATACATACATATTTGTATCTTATTCACCCACATTATCTCTCTTGTTCCCCTTCCACTCCTGCAACCTTTTCTCTTCCCAAATAGTATTCCCCTTTCTATGTGTGTGTGTGTGTGTGTGTGTGTGTGTGTGTGTGTATGTGTATGTGTATGTGTGTGTGTATTAGGGCTGCTTATACAAGCATAGACACGTTAAGAGTGGTTAAAATGATGGCAAAAAAATGTGTACCGTCCCCTATAATCACTACCTCGTATAGATTCTCACAAAGTTTTTTCCGCCTTGTGAGCTACTCCCTGACTATAAATCCTCAGAGGAGAAGTTGTATGATGCTTTCCTGATCTAAAATGTTCACAGATCCAGTCTTGGCCAGGTTATGTGCAGGTAATCTCAGATTCTAGAGTTTAAGGATGGAATAATGATGCCACGCCTTAGAAAACACTACCTTTCCCTTGATTTCCTTTATTTCTCTACCCCCTCTTCTTCAATGTTCCCTGTGCCTTGAAAAGAGTGGTAAAGGAGCAGGTTATTCACTGTATTCTTACTCTTCCTGGACCAATTACAAGTTGCTTTAGTAACAACTACGCACTTTAAAAGAGCATCTCCGACTAAGCTGCCATTGTTAACCTGCGGGCACCAGTGTGGGTATCGAGCAGAGGCGCCGGACTCTTTAAGGGGAGCCGTGTGCTCTTGTTCCTTCCTATGAACTACCCATTGTACTTCCAAGCTCACAACTTGGACAACATTTGCAATTATACAAATGCAGGGGGGCAAACCTCATAAGCCTTAGACTAAGACAGTCTCGAGAGAAAAGATAGATTTGCAATTATACAAATGCAGCGGGTAGACCTCATAAACCTTAGACTAAGACAGTCTCAGAGAGAAGGTAGATGTGATAAAAATGAAAAGGGAAATTGTCTTAGGCAACAAAGAGGATTAATAAGTTGGAGATAAGAACCTAGACGAGTATCCTCAGTGTATTTATGTGAATATATACATGTATGAAAGTTTGGGGGTTATGGCGCACGTGCATGAGTGTCCACATCTGATTTTATACATGTGTGCACATGTGGAAGCCAAATATTGACATTAACTGTCCTTCTCTATCATTCTCTACCGTATCTTTTGGAGCTAAGCTCTCTATCAGACGTAAGGGGACATGGTTATCTCCACCCACCCCACCCCCATAGCATTAAGGTGACAATGCTTGGCTTTAACATAAATGCTAGAGACTGAACTCGGGTCCTTGTGCTGGCGTGGCAGATACTTTACCAACCGTTTTATCTCCCCAGCCTCCTCTATGAGAATTTTAATAGATAAAAAGAGAATTTAAGCATTCTCTAAAAAAGAAGTTATGTTTCCATAGTAGAAGCAATTTTCCCTAATTTTCATTTCCTTAGGCTAAAATAAATAGGGGCTAGTGAGATGGTTCACTTGTAAGAAATGCATGCTGTTCTTGCAAAAGACCTGAATTTGGGTCCCAGAACCCACATCAGGCCACTCACAGCCACCTGTAATTCCACTCTAGGGAATCCAAAGGCCTCCCCTGGCATCTAGGGGCTCTGCACTAACATGTCCAAACCCACACACACTCATGGGCTCATAATTAAAGCTTTTTAAATTCTAATTGGACTCCTTTTTAAAAAGAACATTTGCATAAAAATAAGACCTTGGTGAAATGTGGATCAAAGTTGCGCTTTAAGAACCGTGTTCTCCATTTTCCTTTTCTACTTTGTACAAGACATTTTTTCCCCACAATAACCAACCATGTTCTGTCTGTCCCCTCCCCCATCATTGGTGGCAAAGAGCACAAGCAAAAGAAGGAATGGAAGAAAATATATACAGATAAATGGAAGACGTTCTGGCCTAAATATAATAGCGAGATGTACGTGGCTACTGAGAGCTACAGGACCCTCCTTGCACTGTGTAACCCGGACACACAAGCCCCGTTTGCTCACACAATTGTGCTGCATGGTCCTCCGGGCTCTGGAAAAACCGCCATGGCAAAGAGGCTAATGCTAGACTGGTCAGAGTGTAAGCAGGCGCAGATTTTCCCGTGCGCCTTTTACATCAGCTGCAGGGAGGTTGCTAAGAGGAAGCCTTGCACGTTTTCCCACCTCATCTCCATGGACAAGCCCTCCTGGAGGGACTGTGTGATACGTGGTCTCCTCGTGGGCGAGAAATTCTTAATCATCTTGGATGGTTTCAACGAGCTGACCTTCCCACCAGGAGCTCTGATCCGCGACCTCTGCGATGACTGGAGCACAGTGAAGCCAGTAGAGGTCTTACTGGGCAGTTTGCTGAACAGGAAGTTGGCGCCTCATGCCACCCTGGTGGTCACCACACGGACACGGGCTCTGTGCCACATCTTCACCATGATGAAGCGGCCTCACCTGGTAGAAACTCAAGGCTTCTCGGACCAGGAAAAGCAGGAGTACTTTCAGAAATACTTTGAAGATGAGGAGGGGGAGGAGGAGGAGGGGGAGGGAAAGGCACTGAGAGCTCTGGCGGAAGTAAGGTGCAATGCCGATCTCTTCCAGATGGCCTCGCTTCCTGCTGCATGTGGGGTATTCTGCCTCTCTCTGGAGCTAGCGATGAAGAAAGGGGAGGACCTGGCTCTGACTTGTCAGACGCACACCTCGATGTTCCTGAACTACCTCTGCAGAGTCTTCTCACCAGAAACCTGTGCGGGCCGTCTCGACCAGGAACTCCAAATCGTCTTCAAGAAACTCTGTATCCTGGCTGCGGATAGTCTCTTGGAGCAGGTGCCCGTACTCCACGAAGACGACTTCTCGAAATTACATCTGAACCCGAACCAGTTGCATCCTGTGGTGTGCAGGCACATCCTCTTTAAGGACAGTTCCAGTGCAAACTGTCTGTCTTTCGCCAGCCTCGGGATCCAGCAGCTCCTGGCCGCCATCATATTTGTTCAGGAGCTTGGGCGGGAAAGCAAGGATGCCTCTAAATATAGCATACGGAATATTCTTTCGAGGGAAGCAAGATTAAGAAACCCCGACCTGTCTGGCGTGCTGCCGTTTGTGTTCGGCCTCCTGAACGAGGCTCGTATTCGAGAGCTGGCGACGATTTTTGGTTGTCAAATACCAGCTGAGGTCAAGAGAGAGATCCTGGAGTGTGAGTCCAGGGAAACCAAACCCTTCCTGTTACTGATGAACACGCAAGAGCTCTTGTCTTGCCTCTATGAATCTCAGGAGGAAGGGTTTGTGAAGGAAGCCATGGCCACCTTTGAGGAACTCTCCTTGCATTTGAAAACCGACAGGGACCTCGTCCATGCGTCATTCTGCCTCAAGAACTCGAACTTGCAGGCACTGTCCCTGCAAGTAGAAAAGGCAGTCTTCCCAGAGGACGGTGCTGCTGCCCTGGAGTCCTTAGCTAGGCATCAAAGGTAAGAACCCTATTTTCCTTGCACGCTTCTGAGTGGCACTCCGACCCTCCAACTCATCCAGTGTGTACTTAGTGAGAGACTCAAGTCTCTCATTCTCTGTAGGTCAGGGCAGGACATTTTATACCTGCTCAACTTCCTTCCTCATTAATAACAAAAGTGAGAATGATGATATAATTACGGATGCCAGCCTGAGAGGCAAGTGTCTTCCCGTCCTAGGGTCTCCTCTCTCCCGGTGAGCGTGTGTCTTACTCTCCCTACAGCATTCTCAGTGGGTTCTCCTGCCTGTACCCCTCCTCTCCCTGCCCACCGTTTACGTTTAAACCCTTTCACTCGTGGGTTTCCCCACTTCCACTTTTACAGCACATTTCTTTTTTTTCTTTTTCTTTTTTTGTTTTTTTTCGAGACAGGGTTTCTCTGTTTAGCCCTGGCTGTCCTGGAACTCACTCTGTAGACCAGGCTGGCCTCGAACTCAGAAATCCGCCTGCCTCTGCCTCCCAAGTGCTGGGATTACAGGCATGCGCCACCACGCCCGGCTTACAGCACATTTCTATTTAAACTCATTTAAGTATGGGTGAGCAAAGGTCAGAGGCTGGCTTACAAAACCCAGTTTCTCCTTGAATCTCATGTATCCTAGACATTGAATTCATCAGACTTGGCCGCAAGCACCTTTTCCCAGCGAGCCGCCTTGCCTGTCCTCACGTTTATATGTGCTCTGTTATCTTCCAACTTTTTTAAAAATTTTGCTTTGTAAAATGAGATTTTATTAAATATGTTCCACTTGAAGGCCTTACTCTGTATTGCTTTTTTTTTTTTCTTTTGGTTTTTCGAGACAGGGTTTCTCTGTGTAGCCCTGGCTGTCCTGGAACTTACTCTCTAGACCAGGTTGGCCTCGAACTCAGAAATCCACCTGCCTCTGCCTCCCAAGTGCTGGGATTACAGGTGTGCGCCACCACGCCCGGCTTTCTAATTTTGTATTGCTTTCTAATATAAAAACTATTTGCTGTGTTCACCAGTGAGATCAAACACAGCTTCTGGGCAGTGGCTAAAGGTTCACTACTCTGAGCACTACTCTCTAAATAATCCTTAAAGCTTTTTTTTTTTTTTACCCACTTATAAATGCTTTTCTACTTTTCCTAAGTATACGATATCACTAGCCATTGTGAAAGTGAAAAATCAAAGGTATTTTGAGGGCCTGGAAGGCTCAGCAGTAGGAGCACTTGGTGGCCTGCCAGAGGAGCGGGGTTCAAGTCCCAGAACCTGCAATGGTGATTTACAACTGTTTATAATAAGTCCAGTTTCAAGGACTATAAGACCCTCTTCCTGCCCACATGTACATAGGCATTCATGCAGGCAAAACCTCACACTCGCAAATCATAACTTTTCACATTCTTACATTTCCTCCCCAGCATGCCTTAACCCTGTACTTTTCTCAACCTCAAAGCACTATTTCAATATATTTGTCTTTTTTTAAGTTGCTATCCATGACAGTAATTGCCCATCTGGTTGAGCTTGCTTCGCTTTATATAATGTCCTCTGTGTCGCTGCAAATGACTAAATATTATTGTTCTGTAAAGAAACCGTGTTCTGTAATGAAATCATAATAGTTCCAGGAACATGAATAAAGTTGGAAGTTACTAACCAGAGAAGGCAGATTCAGATACTCATACCATTTTCCCTCTCAAACCGATTCTAGATTTTCATGTTTTTATGCATGTCTGTATATACATGAGGAAGGTTAGGTTATGAAACTACTCAAGACTGTACCGATTAATTTTTGTCATAGGAACATAAAACTGGAGTTTTATGAGAGAAGAAAGCATCGATTGAGAAATTGGCTTGTAAGCGAGTCTGTGGGACATTTTTTTGGTTGATAATGATGCAGAAGGACCCAGCCTACTGTGGGCGGTTTTATTCCCAGGCTGGTGTTCCTGGAGGAGGAGGGGCATATTAGAAAAGAGATGGAGCAAGCCAGTGTTCAGTATTCCTCCGTAGCCTGCACTTCATCTCCTCGGTCAGGAACTGTGATCAGGACCAAAAGGGGCAAAATAAAACCTTTACTCCACAAGCTGCTTTTTGGCCACGGTATTTAATCACTGCAACGGAGAAGCACAGTATAGACCCGGGGCCATGAGATGGGAAGTGAGAGAAAAGAACTGCAGGTAATAGAATCTATATGTTGCAAGAAACCATAAGTGAATCAGTAAGAAGCAGGGCAGGTCAGTCGAGATAAGCCAGGAAGAACAAAGTATATAGGAAAACACCAAGGCAACCATCCATTTGGATGCTGATAAAATAGACAGATTTCAAACGCTTTTTGTAGAAACTGAAGATGTCCTAATCCTTAAAGCCCAATCCTTAAATCACATTCAGTTAGACAAGTGCAAAGAACTGCGTCTAGATCCTCAGAACCCGCACAAAAAACACAAGGTTGCGAATGCCTGTAACCCCGGTGCCTGCCGGAAAGATGGAAGGTGGAGGCAGGTGGGTCACTGGAAGCTTAACCGCCTGCTGGCCTCTTCCTCCTTGGTGCGATTGCAAACCAATGAGAGACTCTGCCTCCTCAAGCAAAAGGTAGAAGGTGTGCTGGGAGATTCACAGGGGCGTGCAAGCGCACGTGAATCACATGTAGAAACGAAAATTCGCCTCTTTGTTTTTGTAGGTCCCCGGATGCACAGCGCGTGCTAACTCTCTGGACAGACCTTTGTGACACATTTAATTTAAACGAGAAACTGTCCTGTCTAGACATCCACGACAGCTTCCTCGACAGTGCCTTACTGGAGATTCTTTGTGAAAAGCTGCCCTCTGCTTCCTGTAGTCTTCAGAAAGTGGTGTAAGTAGGAGCTGATCTCCAGAGAACCCCCCCCCACACACACACACCATATAACCAAAGCGCTCACAATTAGAGTACTGGGAAAAAAATCCTCAAATTCATATCCCAGGCTCAAACCAGGTATCCAAGACGCAGGGAATTTAGATAGCCCTGCCATTAAGTTTATCTAGAGAAAGAATCACATAGTAACCTCAGGGTAATGCAGGATACAGCTTTGATGTCCACAAATACCATAAGAAAAATCAAGATCCCAAAGAGTTTGAATCCTCCTATAGCAACTATTGGGCTCTAAATAGAACAGAGTCCCCAACCTCTGTGGGAACTTGGGTGATGTATTTGTTGGAGGGAGGAAAGTTGGTCTACATATTGTAGAATGGTGAACCGTGTCCCTCCCTGACCTCCACATGCCAGATATCAACAGCACTTTCTGCTTCCTGTCATAAGATACCTCAGTGTCTACAGATATCCAAGTATCCTCTAGTGTCCCCAGGGGACACAGAATCATGCCAAGCTGAAAGCCACTGATGTAGAAAGACAGCAATGTGCTTGAGGCATGAGCATAGAAAGTCAACTGGGCTGTGTGTGTGTGTGTGTGTGTGTGTGTCCATTACCAAAAACATGTATACAAATTAATGACATTGGAATAAAATTGTGTCAAAATATTGGCAGGGGAAAGGTTAAGCCTGTAACTTAAATGCACGAGGGCGGGGTGTGGGAAACGTTTCACTCTTTCTTGAAGTTAATCTGTAGATTGTGCACCTAGAAGATTGAAATCTAGGAAGATATACGTCACAAAGGTTCCAAGGACTTCCGGATAGTTTCTAATGAGAAATGTTGGACAATCAAAACAAAGCTTGAGTTGAGCTGAATAAGATCTGGAAATATCATATGCTGTAATATTATAATATCAATATTATATACTCCATAATTGCTGAGAAGAGCTGAGGGTGGTTTGGAGGGGGTGGTTTAGGTGGTTTTGTGAGATGGGGGTCTATGTAGCCCTGGTTTTCCAACAACTCATCTGTAGACCAGGTTGTTTTCAGACTTCTGACAATCTACCTGTCAGATTACACCACACATAACACGAGAACATCTTCTGTATTCTCTCACTCACCCGCACAAATGGCTTATTTGGCACAATAGGATCTTCCAATCATTTTCTTGTAACACTTTGTCCAGAGAACCTGATACAGTCTTCTGGAATCTGAGGGCAGCTGTACTCACACAAGCATATACCCACACACTTACTCATACCCATACATAGGCAAACACTGTCACATAGTTAAAAATAAAAGATTATCATATGGATGCACCAAAAAAAAAAATAAATAAATAAAAAGCATCTCGCCCAAATCAACATGTTTCTTGCCGTTTTCAGGGGTGTGGGTTTGTAGCTATGAAGTGAAAAAAAAAAAAAAAAGGTAGCTTTGAGAGATGATAGATATGCTAATTATGTTGGCTGGGATGATTATCCGACAAGGTGTACCTAACGCAAAACAATGTTATATGGCCTAAATACAAGTTTGTCAACAGTGCCTTGAAGAAGAAAGGGGTGTTTTAACTTGAGGGAGCTAAAAATGTAAGCATACCGTATACCTTTGCTTCTGTTTATTGTACAGTAGAGGTAATAGAAAGTTAAAAAAAAAAGCTCTTTAGAAATTTGTATTATATTTATAATTGTGTGGAGAGGAATGTGAGGTGTATAATTGTGTGGGAGGCCACAGGACAATTGGCCAGAACTGGTTCTTTTTGTTTGGTCCCAGGGACCCACGTAGTCAAACTGTGGTGCCAAGTATGTCTATTTGCTGAGCCATCTCACCAGCACTCAAGATCTCCTCTTTTGTGTTCTTTTTTTTTTTTTTCCAGCCTCAAAAATATTTCCCCAGGCGATGCATACGAGAAATTGTGCCTCTGTTTTAATGGTTATAAAGCCATCTCCCATCTGACCCTGCAGGGTGGTAACCTGGACACCTTTCTTCCCTCACTGCGTGAGGTTCTGAAAAACCCAGCCTGCAACCTAAAGTTTCTCAGGTTTGTCTCTTCATTCCCTAAAAGTCTGGTCATATAAAACTATCTTGGGTCTTTCTATATGGCAAATGTAAGTTAGAGGGAAAGATTTCTTATTTTCTAATTAATTGTTTTATTTATTTACATCCCAAATGTTGTCCCCTCCCAGAGTTCTTCACCCCCTCCCTCCTCCCCTTCACCTCTGAGAGGGTGATACCCCAACCCCAGGCATGCCCCTTCCCTGGACATCAAGTCTCTACAGGATTAAGTGTGTCCTCTCCCACTGAGGCCAAACAAAGCAGTCTTCTGCTACTCATGTGCTGGAGGCCACAGACCAGCCTATGTATGCTCTTTGGTTGGTGGCTTAATCTCTGGGATCTCCCAAGGGTTCGTGTTAGTTGACACTGTTGGTCTTCCTGTGGGCTTGTCATCCCCTTCAGCTTCTTCAATCCTTCCCCTAACTCTTACCTGGGGGGTGGGGTGGGGGAGTCCCCGACCTCAGTCCAATGGTTGGCTGTAAGAATCTGCATCCGTCACAGTCAGTTCCTGGTAGAGCCTTTCAGAGGACAGCCATGCTAGGCCCCTATCTGAAAGCACATCAAAGCATCAGTAATAGTGTCAGGGTTTGGTGCCTGCCCACAGGATGGGATCCCAAGTTGAGCCAGGCTCTGGTTGGCCATTCCTTCCGTCTCTGCTCCATTTTTGTCCCTGAATTTCTTTTAGACCGGAACAATTGTGGGTCAAAAGTTTTGAAGGTGGCTTGATGTCCCATCCCTCCACTGGGGGTCCCTGTCTAACTACTGGAGGTGGTATCTTCAGGTTCCATCTCCCGCTAAGATTGCCCACATTGAGACCAGGGAGCCTCTTACATCCTAGGTCTCTGGGAATTTCTAGAAGTTCCCCCTTAGCCCCCCACTCCCAGAAGCCCCATATTTTCCATTCATTCTCCTGGACTTCTGAGCGTCATTTCTGTCTCCTGCCATACCTAATAAAACTGCTTATGGAGAGAGAGAGAGAGAGAGAGAGAGAGAGAGAGAGAGAGAGAGAGAAACATAAACATGAGAACACCAACATTCAGAGCACATAGACTAGAAGATAGAAAAATAATTCAGTCTTCATCTTCCCTGAGCTCTGAACATCCTAAACAACTATATATGACAACCCCATGACCAAGAAACTCCTAGAGTTTAAGTAATAGCTCACATTTTCTTATGGTGGCTGTAGTTATACTCTTCTTGGGTCATCATTCAGCATAAGCCTGAAGACTCCTTCTTCCCAGCAAAGGTGCTCCAGACCATCAGCTAAGCCCTTGTCTGGCATCGCTCTTGACTGGGATGTCAGCTGTTGAGATGCTCTCTATTCCTTATACCACCTCCCCCATCCGTGGTCCATGGATCCTAACATGACCACATTTGAACCCAGCAGTAGCAGGGACACAATGTAAGGCCACAAACCGTCCTATGTGTTTCCAGGTATGTGATATTCACCCATTTCTCTAGGTCCTCTTGTCAATAAAAAGGGGATAACATACAATCCATAAGGACTGTGGAACGTGAGGTAAAACAAGTCATGAGATAAATTGTAATTGCTGTGAATACTATCCATGGAAAATGACCCCTTTTTTTCCTTTTCTTGAGGGAATTATCTGGGGGGAAAGTATATAACTTGAATAGTTGAGACTCAATTTTCACCTTAAATGAATAAGCTAATGCCCAAAATGAAAGGAAATTTCATGTAAGTTCAATGTATGTAATCTTTGGGAGCAATTGGCAGTGCACATAATATGCTGATACCTTGATGTAATTTGGTTATGTAGTTACAGTGTAGCTTAAAGGGAGAGGCTCTTCCTCATCTTTAGTATGTTTTTAGTATGTTTTAGTTATGTGACATGTCATTGCGTGTGGGTTATCAACTTAAAACATTCGATGTTCAGAGATAACTATTTCCCAGCATGAGATTGGAGATAATAAAAATCTGTCACTTGCCTATAATCATGGGTCTGGGGAGACTGAAATAAGAGGGCTGGAACCTTGATCCACATCGTGAGACCCAGTCTCACAGATAATCTATGAAGCTGGCTTTGGTGGTGCATACCTTTGATCCAAGGACTTGGGAGGCAGAAGCAGGTGGATCTAAAAGCTAGCTTGCTATACATAATGAGTTTGGAGTCAGTCATGGATACATAGATAAACCATGTCTCAAAACTATATATTCATAAATGTATGGCAGAGCAATTAGCAATACGTGTGTGCACATGGGTATGGAGGAGTCTTGAGGCAGGGGGCAACCTGCCAGTGGTTATAACACCAAAGGAGAAGTTACTCTCCCTCTCCAAGCTGTCACTGATGGCTAATATCTCAACTAAGGGTGGGGCTAAAAGGGAACATGAATTTGGGGTGGAAATCTGTTGAGTTGGCAGTAGGAATTAGTAGGAGAGGATGTTAATAAGATATCTGTTTTTATGTTAAAAGAATTAAAAAATGAATTGGGGACAGGGTATCACTGTGTAGTTCTGGCTAGCCTGGAACATACCATGTAGACCATACTAGTCTGTACCCCCCACAGAGATCTGCCTGCCTCTGCCTCCTGAATGCTAGGATTAAAGGCATCCATGATCAAAAAAATTATGTGGGAGAAAACAAAACTTGATGAACTTTAGGCAATTTAGACCTCGTTTTTGTACTCACCAAGGGAAGGAGGACACAAAATGGCCAAGAGTATGAACGTTGTGCCTTTGAACTGCTCGGAAGTAAACCATTCATTCCTACAATAAGAAAGACAACTCAAATCTGTCTGGAAGTTCATCTAAGGAAAGCAAGCTTGGTCAGAAACCATCCCTTCCAATAGCCACAGTCAGTTTTCTGCTAGCTTTTTGTAAGCGTGATTTCATGTTCTATCTCTTTCAATTAGCGCTCTTATTTGGCTTGCTATATACTTCCTGAACTCATTCACAACTTCAAGAACAGCTGTCCTGCCTGTAACATTTCTCTGGGCCATTCATAACATACTTTGTTCTCATTTCTTCCGCAGCCTGAGATGTTGTTCTGCCACTGATCAGAAATGGGATGACTTCCTAGCTCTGAAACTCAATCAATTCCTGATATATCTGGATCTCACAGACAACACTCTCTTGAACAAGGGTGTTAATTTGCTATGTAAGACTTGGAAGCAACCAAAGTGCCAGCTGCAGAGGGTCTCGTAAGTATGTCCTCTCTTCCTATGGGACATCACTTTGGACACTGAGCTGTAGAGGGGAGAGGTCTGGTTGATGTCACATGTACAAGGCAACCCATACAGCTGTGGGATCCACTTAAATCCAACAGAAGTCCAACAAAACTCTACTAGTCAGATGACAAAAATGTATTGTAGTCAGGGCCACACAACAGGCTCAGAAGCTAAACTGAGACCCTGAAGATAAAATTTCACAGCATATTTAAAGGATGTGAGACCACAGAGTGAGGGGCCAGTGGGGTGCATTGTATGTAGAAGTGACGACATATTTTGACATAAGGGATTGAGCAAGAGTTTTTAACTGATCAAGTTAGGATTTAATTCCCGGGCCTGGGAACATGAACTTAGTTTGACCCTGCCAGCAAGATGAAGTTGCCCTTAAGTTGCCTGGACTCAGATAACTGCTTCCTTATATTAGAAGTCATTCATCGATTGGGAAGTCCCCAGCTCCCCTAGGGCCTGGGACCTTGAATTTCTCCCCATAATTTAAACAAAGTCTGAAAATGAAATGGCAGTACTTGAAATAAGTTTCTTTGTTCCTAACAATGAGTCCAGCTACACACACAGACACCTGCTTCTAAGTTTTTGACTCTGTATTATTTATTTTGCTGAGTGATCTTTTTGTCGAGAACCTTGAAATTTATTTGACTTTAACATTTTCTTTTTTTTTTAATTAGATATTTTTGTTTTTGTTTGTTTTTTGTTCTTTCGAGATAGGATTTCTCTCTGTAGCCCTGGCTGTCCTGGAACTCACTCTGTAGACCAGGCTGGTCTCGAACTCAGAAATCCACCTGCCTCTGCCTCCCAAGTGCTGGGATTAAAGGCGTGAGCCACCACTGCCCAGCAGATAGTTTCTTTATTTACATTTCAAATAGTATCCCCTTTCCTGGTTTCCCCTCTGAAACTATCTCATCCCTTCTGCTCACCAACCCACCCACTCCCACTTCCCTGTCCTGGCATTTCCCCATACTGGGGCATCAAGACTTCTGGGCCTCTCCTCTCATTGATGTCCAACAAGGCCATCTTCTGCTACATATGCAGCTGGAGCCATGAGACCCTCCATGTGTACTCTTTGGTTGGTGATTTAGTCCCTGGGAGCTCTGGGGGGTACTGGTTGGTTCATATTGTTCCTCCTATAGGGCTGCAAGCTCCTCCATTGGGGACGTTGTGCTCAGTCCAATGGTTGACTGAGAGCACCCACCTCTGTATTTGTCAGGCACTGGCCGAGCCCCTCAGATAGCAATATCAGGCTCATGTCAGCAAGCATTTGTTGGCATCTACAATAGTGTCTGGCTTTGGTGACCATATATGGGCTAGATCCATGCATACATAGGTCTGTGGGTCACTTGATAAAGCTCACCCCCATTTTCTCTCCTCTGAATTCCCTCCATCTCATCTTTACCCGTCCCTCCCACCGAGGGGGGTTTACTTAAACCCACTGAGTCTACTTACTGTTTATGGGGGTGAGACAATCTGTGGGCGCATGGGCCACCTCTCAGGAGGCACATCCCTGAAGAAAACCTGACTCTGCCTACCCTGGAAACCATCACCAGCCAGTAGGTCCTCAGCACGAGCCCCTTCCCCAGCCAGGCTGGATTTTAGCTGGCTTAGTCTTAGGAAGTCTTAGATTGCTTTCCTAAGTCTAAATCCCTCGTGTGATCATGACTTTGTGGTGGAAATCAACAAAAACATGAGGAGTTTATCTTCCGGAGACAGCTGGAAATGCCCTCTCCTGTCTTAATAGATTTGTGATTTGTTTGCTTAGTGTGACTTGGTTTGGGGATTTTGTTTTAGGTGGGAATTTTTTAACCCTTTTGTATCTATGCACCATGCATACTGGCTTTCTCACCCCCACCTTCTGGTCAAAGCTCGCTCTCCTGACAAATCTCTCTCTCTCATTTATACCTATAAAGACAACCAGGGCTATGTGTGTGACTGGGTTTATAGCTGTGTGGGGAAGCCTGATGGTCTCAGCAGAGGAGACACAACTAAGGATAGTAATTCCCCTTCCCCTAAAGTCTATTCATAGACAACAGTTGAGTTGAGCGGGGCCCTGTGAGCCTCTCCCCTTCCTGAACTTCCTGTTGGCTCGGCTGTATGCTTCCTCCGCAGGTTGGAGAACTGCCAACTCACTGAAGCCTGTTGCAAGGACCTCGCCTTAGTTCTGATGATCAGCCAGACTCTGACACACCTCAACCTGGCCAAGAATGAACTTGGGGATAGTGGAGTGAAAAACCTGTGTGAAAGTTTGAGCTGCCCCGAGTGCAAACTACAGACCCTGGTGTAAGTCTTCTTGGCCTGCAGGCATTGCAGCTGTGTGTGTGTGTGTGTGTGTGTGTGTGTGTGAAAGAGACAGACAGACAGACAGACACAGACATGAGAGCAATTCATGATTATGTTAACTACCACAAATGCTATGCTAAGATCTTCCAGGTGAGTGATAGACTATAACAAGGGCATTGACTGGGGATGCTCCCCAGCGGTAATAGTTACATTTAGCTTAAGTAAAGCCCTGGCTTCAGTATTTCCACCATTATAGAATATGTGATGGTAATATTCTATGGGGAAACTGAGAAGAAGATCTGGTTTCCGGATCTGACTTCCTTTTTGGTCTTGGTCTTGCTTTGGGTTGAGATGGTGTCTTATGTATCCCAGGCTGGCCTAGAATTCCCTGTGTGCCAGCCTTTGAACTTCCTGATCCTTCTCCTGTAACCAAGTACCTGGATCATAAGAATGTGCCACCGTACCTGGACTCTTTTTTTTTTTTTTTTTTAACTTCTGCTTTTAATGTTTTTGCTAAGTATGGCAATTGAGTCTAATTAGTACTGCTGACATGAACTCAGGTGTGGGATCATCCCTGTGGGGGAAGGGTAACCTACCAGTAGGCACCTCCCAAAGAGTGGTGAGTCTACCTTCTCCAGCAGTCAACTCCGAATAGTCTTTAGTAGTGAGAGGTGAAGGTCCTCAGAAGCCCTCCCCCATATGTGTAGTATTTTTACCTGACTCGGTCTCCTGGAGATAACCATGGCTTCTGTGCCTTCATGCGTTCTGCAGCATGTCACAGCCAGAAGACACTATTTCCAGCACTCCTCCCCATCCTCATGGCGCTCCTCCCCATCCTCCTGGCGCTCCTCCCCATCCTCCTGGAGCTCCTCCCCATCCTCCAGCTCTGGCGTAATTTCTGTCCTTTCATAAGACAGAATCTCACTGGGTCTCCCAGGCTGGCCCTTTATCCAAAACAATCCTGTTTCAGACTCCCAAGTACTATGCCACCAAGCCCAGCCTAACAGCCTCTTCAAGTCTGTGTTTTTAGCACTATGTAACAAAGTATACATGGTTGGGTAGAGCTGGAATCGACAAGGTTTTTATCCTGGAATCTGTAGGGCCCATTCTATTTTTTTTTAAACATATTTTTTTGAGATTAAAATTAACAATATTTCTCCCTTCCATTTCTTCCCTCCAAACTTTACCATACGTCTCCTGTTGATATTTGTAGGTATGTGTTCAGGGCTGATGGCTTGGCACTGGTCCCTGAGGATAGACTACCTCTATTGCCCCCAGCTTTCCTCAGTTGCCTATTGTTATTTGTGTAGTGTTGAGGCCTCATGGGCTTTTCCCTATCCAGGCTTGCCTGCTCATTACTATCATCCTTCTTTATTCGGCTTCCATGTTTGAGAAGTCATGTTGGTGAGACTGAGGGTAGCTTCTGCCATTACTAGGAGATACAATTTCATAGTAAGCTTCCTGACCCTCTGGCTCTATCCATCTTTCCACCCCTCTTCTGCAATCTTCCCTGACCCTCAGGCTCAGGGAGTTGTTTGAGGATACATCCTTTGAAACTGGATTTCAAAACTCTGAAGTTTCATTGGTTGTGGTGTTCTCCAGTTGTCTCTTATGTGTTGCAAAGAGAAGTTTCATAGCATTAGTTTCCAAAGAATAATAGGGCTGTACCACAGTGATTGGGTTTAGCATTGACAACAGTACTCTACTGGGTAACATTTAAACACTGGCTCTGTTGGGGTGAGGGTCACAGTACAGTTGGTTCTCATTGCTTCTGATTACTGTAATAAACACTATGAGAAGCAGCAGCTTGGGGAGGAAAGGGTTTGCTTCATGCTACAACGTGTAATCCATCTTGCACGGAAGCCAAGGCAGGACCTGGATGCAGGATTTGATGCAGAGGTCATAGAAGGAGCTCTGCTTACTGGATAGTTCACTTTGCTTTTTGATGCAACCCAGTACTACCTCCCCAGGAGTGGCACCACCCACAGTGGCCGGGGCCTTCCCACGTCAACCATAAATTAAGAAAAGGCCTTACAGACTTGCCTGTAAGACAATCTTATGGAGGTACTTTCTCTATTGAGGTTTCTTTTTTCCCCAGATGACTCTAGCCTCTGTCAAGTTGACCAAAAAGTAAATAGTGAGGTTTGGGTATAAGGTCTGTAGTTCCCTTAACACCATGAAAGGAAGAAAGGATGGAGAAGGGAAGACATAAAGGGAGGAAGAGTAGCTGTCAGCTTCTCCTACGGTTTTAACCTTTGCAATAATGTTAAACAGCCAGGGTCTGATAACTACTTGGTTATTTAAATGTGATGAAATACCGAGTTCATGGTTTAGAGGCAGATGGAAAGAAAGAATGCCCCAATAATACACTTCCTAAGTATCCAACCAAACACAGAAGTCCAAAGCCATGCAGACCGTATCCACCTAACTAGCCAAACCTTGACCTTACAGTCTAGTTATGTTAGAAGGCACTGTCATCAATACAGGCAGGAATGGCACATGCCTGTAAACTTAGCATTTGGAAGTCAAAGGCAGGACGTTCATAGCCTATGCTACAGAGTGAGACCCTGGTCTCCCCTAAGAAAACCACCACGGAAAACTCACTACCTGCTGAGATCACCAAACACAGCCATGAAGTAATTGTCAGCATGTATGAAAGCAGCTACTGCATACAGGCACTATGCTAGGAACTTAGCAATGATCTATGCCCCGTCCATCAAGTACTACAAATTTAATAGTTTCGCTGTTGTGGGATAAGAGCTGCGTTTACCTACGCGCATAAGTATTTAAAAGATGGTTGGAAACTGTATCCATTAAATGGTATGTCCTCTTCATTCTCCTCTAGGGCCTTTGCCCTCTTCTCGCCACAGGTAGCTGTCTTGGCAGACAATAGCAGGCGTACCAATTAATTTTATTTACTTATTTCTTTGAGAAGTGTGTGTGTGTGTGTGTGTGTGTGTGTGTGTGAGAGAGAGAGGGAGGGAGAGAGAGAGGGAGGGAGAGAGGGAGAAAGAGGGAGAGAGATAATATATATATACACATATATATACCTATATGTACACATACACATATATGTGTGTGTGTATATATATATACATATATACACATATATATACACACATACATACATATACATACATATACACACATATACATACATATATACACACATATACATACATATATATACACACATATACATACATATATATACACACACATATACATACATATATATACACACACATATACATACATATATATACACACACATATACATACATATATATACACACACACATATACATACATATATATACACACACACATATACATACATATATATACACACACACATATACATACATATATATACACACACACATATACATACATATATATACACACACACATATACATACATATATATACACACACACATATACATACATATATATACACACACACATATACATACATATATATACACACACACATATACATACATATATATACACACACACATATGAATGAGAGGAGAGAGGCTGGCCCAGCCGAGTCTCTCCGGGCCTGAAACGGGATGGTGAGTAACCTCCTCGAGCCAGGAGTCTGTCAAAGCAGGAACTCGTTTTATTCTATCCGTTGCTTGTTTATATAGGGTTGAGGAAGGAGATGGGGATTTTTTGTGGGGTGAGATGACATAGGAGGCAGGGAAGGGTGATGGAGAGGGTATGAAGTGACTGACAGGGCCAATAAAGTTATTTGACATTAGCGGTAGCTAGGCAAATGGAGGCTTAAGCAGGTTGTGCTGAGTCACTCCAGTATGGAAGTGACCGAGACAGGTCTCTCAACTCGAGCAAAGGCTGAGGCTCCCTCACTAGGCCTCAGTATCTGGCCAAATAAGGCCCAACAGAAATCCAGTCTGATTTCATTCCAATATCATTTATCACAATGTCTCTAACTTTGACTGAAACCAATGGCTTGAGGTAGAAGGTAGTGGCTTGGGTGCTTCACCCCAGAATGGACTGAGGTGTTTATTTGTTTCTGTTTTTTGTCCCTGCGCATGTGATTTTCCAGACTGTGGTCCTGTAACATCACCAGCAATGGTTGCCTTTATCTCTCAAAGATGCTCCAGCAATCACTGAGCCTCGAGCACTTGGATCTGGGGCTAAATCGCATTGGAACCATAGGGGCAAGGTCTCTGTGTGAGGCGCTGACGAATCCCAAGTGTAAACTGAAAAGTCTGTGGTGAGTTGTGCCGCTTTGAACTGCAATCTACCTCAAAGGAGCTTTCAAGTGTAGCAGCAGATGCCTTCAGAAGCACTAGGGAGGTGTCCTGAGTCGAGTCAGTTGAGGATTGCATCACATTTTTCTAGTATTCGCATCTACCACTGGTACATAGAGGTCAGTAGGACAGCATGAGGGGATTGATTGATTCTTTCTTCCCACCACATGAGATCTAGAGTTCAAACCCAGGTTGGCAGGCTTAGCAGCAAGGGGTTTTACCAACTGATCTACCTCTCTAGCCTCGAGTTGAGTGTTCTTGTAAGTCATCAGGCAAGGGGCTGTAGAGATAATGGCTCAGCCGTTAAGATCTCTCTGTCGCTCACAAAGAACACGACTTTTGTTCCCAAGCTCACATCAAGTGGCTCCAAATTTGCTGTAAGCACCAGCTCCAGGGAGTCTGCTCCCTTCCTACCTCAATGGCCACACAGTCATGTATGTAAATTTTTTTTTCTAAATGCTCTGTGTTTATTTCATTCTCGCCACATCCTCTGAGGTGAGACAAACCTTTCGCAGATAATGAAGTCCTAGGACATGAAGGAGAGAAGGGGGCTCTTGTCTTCAGTTTTTCCACCAGTTATGATCATCTTCATCAATAGTATACCATCCCCCCAGCCATCGCTCCGTGGGACTTGACAAACTGCTCTTCCTCTGCTGTCTTCTCTCCTGGGCATAGTCCTGCTGTTCCCACAGGCCAGTTATCCACAGGTTAGAGGCAGGGCATTGCACCACAGAGCACAGCTTCAGCGTCCCCGGTGTACTGACCGTCATTCTTCGGCAGCTTTAGGCTGTTCAGGTGCGGGTTGCAAGAGAGGACCAATGGCAACGCCTCCCAGCAGTTGGAAGTCAACTCACACGCTCCCAACCCAAGTCTCCTCAGGGAGCTGCTACTTTGCTTGAGTCCCTCGCACAGGCTTGTGACTCCTTTGTCACCCAAGGGCATTGTTTCCAAGATCCACGCTTTTGAAGTGCTTGGTTCAGATCATACAGGCCAGGTCCTCAAAGAAGCAGTCCTTTGTGTGAGCTGTAGTTGCAGTTCTTGAAGGTTCCAAGTGGGTTCACACAGTAGCTTTGTTGCACTATTATTCCCTAAGGGGTTCATGGCCAGTCTCGGGTACATCAGCTTTCTGTTGTTTGTAAGGATCATCACTAGGGAGCCTGGAAGCATCATGTACAATGTTGCAGTGATTCAGTATCAGTTGCTGGAGGGGACCTTCTGGATCCCTCATGAACTGACACAGCTGTTGCACTTCTGCAGTCCCCTGGCTACTCTTTGACCAGCACAGGTGAGTCACGTTCTGGTGGCTGCAAAGAGCTGAGGCCAGAATGTGGCAGCTGACAGGTGTGAGGTGGCAGCTGACAGGTGTGAGGTGGCAGCTGACAGGTGTGAGGTGGCAGCTGACAGGTGTGAGGTGGCAGCTGACAGGTGTGAGGTGGCAGCTGACAGGTGTGAGGTGGCAGCTGACAGGTGTGAGGTGGCAGCTGACAGGTGTGAGGTGGCAGCTGACAGGTGTGAGGTGGCAGCTGACAGGTGTGAGGTGGCAGCTGTGAGGCATCAGCTTCTACAGTGGACACATTGAGCCACTCAAGGCATCCCCAAGGGATGTTGTGCTCTTTGTTCCCACCTTATTTTTGACTGGGCTGAGACACTTTAGGCTGGTGCTTGAAAGAAGGTATCCAACCTCAGAGTCACCAGGGAGCAGCTTGGCATGACCTCATCCTTTGTGGGAGTGTTCCCTAGATTGAGGTACTTTACATTCTGGTTGCTAGCAAGGAGCATTCGGGAGATCTCTCAGACCAGACCTGACCTCTGCACTCTCAAAGGTCAGCTTCTCTATACTGCAGGACAGATTCCTCAGCTCGAGGCACAGTCTTCATGGCCCATTTGTTCAAGATGCTGTTGCCCAAGTCCAGCTCCTTCAAGTCTGGGTCGGTGCTGAGCACAGAGCAGACATTTTCCCACCACTCTGTGAGGAGGGGCTTACCCTGTGTCTCCTGGAGAGCACCAACAGGGCACAGCTCGAGAGTATTACCCACCGAGAAGAGGTCTCTGATAGCCACCTAGATTGCCTTCTAGTTCTGACCGTGCTGGAGACGGTAGGAAGATACCATCAAATCCATATTCTCGTTAATTAGAGCCACACTTCTTGGAAGCCGTTCAGAGCCATGTGAACACACTATATCTTGAGACTCAGATAGTAGAAGGCATCCAGGGTGTCCATCGGGCTGGTGGCAGTGACCTGGTGTCCTATCATAGAGATCCATGTTGGGGCTTGTACTTACCAGTCAGGGTCATGGGACATCCAAACAGAACCCCCAGAGTCTTTAAGATATCCTTGTTCATGAGGCCAAATAGGAACCGATTCCTCCCGAGGAGGTGAGTGTCATCAGTTCTCCTCAC
The DNA here is from genome assembly GCA_964023405.1 of Apodemus agrarius. NCBI lineage: Eukaryota > Metazoa > Chordata > Mammalia > Rodentia > Muridae > Apodemus > Apodemus agrarius. The sequence continues at coordinate 34,300,738 of OZ030027.1, read as the reverse complement.
CTCCGAGATGCTCCTTTGGTTTTCTTTTTCTTTTTTCCCCCATTGTTAAGTTGTTCTTTATTCAGAGATCTCAAGATCTGAGAAGGCAGATATTGACATTCTAAAAATCGAACAACAGACTACCTTGTGTCTCACCTCCATCCAGCCTGGCTTTTTAGGGAAGAAGCCCAAGGTAATGAGAGCTCAGTCTTGCCCCTTGGGTCAGGGTCCTCGCTGCATTTCTGAGATCTGTGATGGTGACGCCTCTTCAGTTACGATTGCTTCGATGCTTCTGCCGTTCTCTGGAAGTCTGGGATCAGATAGTTTGTGTACTAGTAACAACCTCCTCCTCTTCCTGTGGTATATGGTCTGGTAGGGGCTCCTTTGGTTTTTCTGGTTGGTTTTTTGTTTGTTTTGTTTTTGTTTTTGTTTTTGTTTTGAGACAGGGTTTCTCTGTGTAGTCCTGGCTGTCCTGGAACTCACTCTGTAGACCAGGCTGGCCTCGAACTCAGATATCCGCCTGCCTCTGCCTCCCAGAGTGCTGGGATTACTCCTTTGGTTTTCTAATGAAGGAAAAAAATACTGATTCCACTCCCCCAGCCCTTCTAAGACAAAATATAGGGCAGCAAAGAAAATCCTGCAGGCTGAGGTGGAAGAAAATATAATACTGCTCACTGCTGTGGCCAACCTGGAGAAGGATGTTCATGTGAAAGAGGGCTGAGATCTCAGACTCCTTTAGGCTGTAGGTCTTCAGGTCATCATCATAGAACACCAACCTCATGATCCACACTCCCTCAGCCGCCATCCCGCACAAACCCACTAGGGCAATTTGCTCTTATTTTTTTTTTTTTTGAGACAGGGTTTCTCTGTGTAGCCCTGCCCATCTCTGCCTCCCAGAGTGCTGGAATTACAGGTGTGCACCACCACAGCCAGGCTTAGGATTTTTAGTATACCTTTTAATTTTAATGTTTGCTAGTATGTATTAATCATGCCTTATAATGGAGTCATTGTGAAACAGGATGAGGTGTGTCTGCTGAAAACGTGGCTGTCATGATAAAAAATAATAAACTGGCATTATTATTCAAACTCTTGACAAGCCATGAACTCAACCCTTGCCATGTAGATGGAGGTCACTCAGCAGCACGGACTCAACCTACCCCATGACCTGAGTTGAGCTTGATATTCCACATATGTGACCCTGCATATGTGTCCACATGTCCACCATGTGTGTGCACATCAGATTGCTTCTGCAGCCTCTCCTCTCTGCCTCCTGAACCCTTGGCAACCCCAAAAGGAAACCTTTCTCCTGTGTTGAACACATCCATTTTCCGGTTTCCCTAGAGTGAGTTCATTGAGATCTTTGTTCAAAATGGAATGGGTCTTTCTCCCCTACCTAAAAACTTCAGTATAAGCCGTCCCTCTGAGCAGAGTCTTTCCCCACTTTGGGTGTTATCCTCTATCCATTCGTCTTTCTAAGTCCAGTCTATCAGAGATCTTGGAATTTGTACCTATACCTGTTCAAACATAGCAACATCTAAGTGCATGTATTGACCTTACATGGGTCTGTATTTGGGCATCGTTGTTTCGTTTGGGGATTTTCTTCTCAAACTTTATTTAAGTGTCTACTATACTTATTTGGGGTGGAGAGCTAGAGCATTCCAAACCATGAGTGTGTTCTCTCCTTCCACCACTCTATCTTACCACCCACCACCCACAGTATGTTATTAACCCTTTTCTATGTATCCCAAGCTAGCTTCAAATTCTCTATATAGCAGAAGAGGACTTTTGACTCCTGGTGCTCCCAAGAGCTGGGACCACTGACATACACCATGTGTTATGTAGATGCTGTGATTGCATGCGTCATATATGTATAGCCTTCTCAGCTTGATACGAGTTCACATAATACCTGTAAGACAACATCAGGCCTTTGGGTGAGTTGTTTCCCTGTCTGGAGATCTCCTACTCCAGATACCTGCTGCTTTTTCTTCATTCTCTCAGGTCACCCCCAGCTCTTGATCTGGGACCCCAGATACTGCTTTCCTTTCATAATCCTTCCTTGTTCATGTAATATGCTACACAGTACACTATTTTTGTTTTCCCTGAGGGAAGAAACTTCTGTTTTGTCATTGTCGAGCCCTCACACCCATGTGTCTGTCCTACAGGATGATACCCATAGCATTGGTCGAATTAGCTGCTACTTAAATTTGTAACTTTAACAAATTCTCATATATGTATACCATGTATTTTGATCTATTCCTCCACTAGCCCCAAGTCTTTCCTGGGAATTCATCTTCCAACTGCATGTCCTTTTATTGTTATTAGTATTATTCAGTGTGGGCTTCATCTCTGAAGTGATTCTTCCTCTGTCAACTAATGATAGCTCCTCAGTAAGGAGGGGAGTCACTGAAGCCCCTCCCTCATCTATGCTGACATTTTGGCCGGCTTGATCTGTACAGGTCTCGTGCAGGTAACTACAGTTGATATGAGCTCACATGTGCGACGGTCAGGCCGTGTCCTTATGATAGCGTTCCCCGTGGCTCCTCTCCATGCTCTAGCTCTTAGTCTATCCAGTCCCCCTTAAAGATGTTTTCCTGAGCCTTGAAAGAGAGGTTGATGAATGTGACCCTCTATGGCTGGGAAGCACTTCATTTACTCTTAACATTGTGACCAGTTATGAAAGTCTTCATTAACCACACTTAACTGTAAATAGCAGTTTCTCTGACTAAACTTGAAAACATAGGGTGTAGTAATAAACAAATAGTTCTCAGTTCGACAGTGTGTGACCATCTAGTGAAATGACATCCAGTTCCCTACGAGAAAACTTTCAACCCTGTTTATGGTACCATGTAGCCTCCTTTCTAGGGTCCTTAAGTCCAAGCAGAAACTTGTTGGTAACCCCCATCACTGTCCCACCCCTATTGTACAAGGAAGCACAACTTACCTAGGAGGTGAGTATTAGAGTGTACAGGGTCCGGTACTGGATAAGACTTAATGAGTTAAGTTTTGTGTCTTGTCTGCAAGGCTGTGTGGATGCTCCATCACTCCATCCAACTGCAACGACTTCTCGGAGACTCTCAAAAGCAACAGGAACCTGAACACTCTAGACCTGTCTCAGAACGCCATGGGAACTGATGCCATAAAGACATTCTGTGAAGCCTTGAAACTGCAGATTTGCCCCCTCCAAACACTCAGGTGTGATCCTACTATTTCTGATTTCATAGTGTTTCACACATGGAGGTTTTGGTGGTGGCGAGACGTGAAATGCTACAGAAAGGGTCACTGTTGACATCAGTCACCGGCAATCCGCTCCATGCATTGGCATTTAGTCAGCAAATAATACTTTAAATTTTCAAGACAGGGTTTCTCTGTATAGCCCTGGATCTCACTTTGGTAGACCAAGCTAACCTCAAACTCAGACATCTGCCTGCCTCTGCTGGGATTAAAGGTGTGTACCACCATATCCAGGGGTTACCTAACAATATTAACCTTCTCTTTAACCCTTCCATTGCACTGGTGGGTAAACAGAGTCGTAGAGTGGATGCGTTGGGAGACCAGGAAGCCACAATTGCTAGACACTTGTCTATTAGGGTAAACAAGCTGCAAGTCCAACGTGGTGTCTCAAGAGAAGCCTGGTGTGGTGGCTCGGGTCTGTTTTCTGGTGCTTGGCAAGCTGAAATAAGATAGGTATACATGGGCTTACAGGGTGAGTCTGGAGCCTTCCTAGACTATATAGCATGAGATGCTCTCTCTAAACACAAATAAATGTGGCTTGGGAGACAGATTACTTAATAAAGTGCCTGCTACTCATACAGGAGAACCCCAGAATGCACTTAAGTGTATGAAGGTATGAGTTTACAATCCCAGCTTTGGGGAGGCAGAAAACTAGGCAGAGTCCCCAAAACTTGATAATAACAATCTAGCCAATCGATGTGCCCCGGTTTCACAGACCCTGATTCAAAATATGACTGAAGGATCCGTGGCTCTGTAGTGTGTCTCTATCACTACAGAGATCTTTTCCCCCCTACTAAATCAATATGCAGGGCTAAGAGAGTGACTCAGTTGATAGTGTAGTTGTCTAGCATGTACCTTGAGTTTGATCCCTAGAACTGCGTAAAACTGGCTGTGATGGTAAACTTGAAAGGCAGTGGGGGGCTGGACGGAGGCCCCTGCACAGGTGTAGCAGATGTGCAGCTCTGTCTTCACACAGGTTCCCCACAACTGGAGCAGGGGCTGTCCCTGACTCTGTTGCCTGTCTGTGGATCCTGTTCCCCTAACTGGACTACTTTGTCTAGCCTCAGTGAGAGGATGTGCCTAGTCCTCTGTGACCTGATGTTCCAAGAGGAGATGATACCCAAAGAGGACCTCTCTGTTCTCAGAGGAGAAGGGATATGGGGGAGGAGATTTTTTTTTTTTTGAGCAGGAACTGGGAAAGGTGGGCTAATGTTGGGGTGTAGAGTGAATAAATAATGAAAAAAGGTTGAGATGGGGAAGATCAAAAAGTTAAGGCCATCAATAGCTACATAATGAATTTGGGGCTAGCATAGGCTACATGAGACCCAATAGGCTGGGGCTGGGAAGTGATGAAAATTCTTGCTGTGCTACATGAAGACCTTAGTTTGGATCATCGGTACGCTCATAACAGCTAGGCATGGCCGTACAGGTCTGTAACTCCAGTACTTAGAGACGGAGTCGGAAAGATTCTGGCAGCAAAGGTCCAGGGTGTCAGGGAGAGACCCTGTCTCAAAAACTAAGATGCTTCAGGGGTTAAAAGCACGCGCTGCTCTTGCAGAGGGCCCAGGTTTGTCCTCAGCACCTGCAAAGTGGCTCACGACCATCTGTAACTCCAGCTCCGGGGATCCAGGGCCACCTTCTGAGATCCCACAGGAACCAGGCATCAGGCCTGAAGACATACATGCAGGCAAAACACTATATATATATATATATATATATATATATATATATATATATATTATAAAATATAAAATATAATATATATATTATAAAATATAAAATATAATATATATATTATAAAATATAAAATATAATATATATATTATAAAATATATAAAATATATATATATATATATATATATATATATATATATATATATAAAACCCTGCTGGGAATGGGTGTTATGGTAAAGAATGGTAAAGAATCAGTTGAGAGGTATCCCTGGGGCAACCTCTAGCCACCGGACTGTATTCTGCCAGCACATGCCTGGGCACACATGCAGATCCCAAAATAAGATTGAAAATATCACTATGCAAGTCCACCTTGCAGTGTAGTATTAAAGTGACCCACAAGACGTTTAAGGCATGTGGGGCGTTTACACAGATTTTTCCCGAAAGAAACCATTTCTTTTTCTCCTCTGGTTGCGACCTAGGTTGAACTATAATGCCGCTAAGCCCAGTATCCAGAAGCTGATTCAAGAAATGAAGGAGAGCCACCCACAACTGACCATTTCCTGTCACCAAGTGACTTTTAAAAAGAGTCCCCCTTCCCCTCGTTTCATTTTCTGAGGCCATTACCCTCCCAAAGAGTTAGGGGGCCTTGAAGATATGGGTGAGGGCTCTCTGGGCACCCTGTCTGATCTGTTGGTATCTGGGCTAACTGTCCTTAATCTTCCCAGGTCTGTGTATAAAACACATGTCACGAAAGCATGGTAAATGTAACACGTTTGTATCACTGGTATGTTGAGGAATAAAAAAAGCAGGCATGACGATCTGTGTTGACTAATGGGGTCCCGCAAAACTCAAGGAAAATCTTAGGGTAGCATGCAACACTATTCCTGAGCATATGCTAACTGCACATGCCCAGATCGGGCACCAATGACAAAGTGCGGACACCGCAAACATCCAGTTTGGTAAACCAGAGATTTCTACTAGGATTCCTTCCCGAAACAGCAATGGCTCAAAGGCAGCCATGTCCCCAAAGCCCACGCCAGCACTGGGCAATGACTCAGGGAAGCTGACAACATGGGGGCTGGAGAGACGGCTCAGCGGTTAAGAGCACTGACTGCTCTTCTAGAGGTCCTGAGTTCAATTCCCAGCAACCACATGGGGGCTCGCAACCATCCGTAGTGAGATCCGATGCCCTCTTCTGGTGTGTCTGAAGAGAGCGACAGTGTACTCACATAATTCTTTAAAAAGAAAGCTGGCAACCTGAGACATACTGCATAACTTGTGGGTCATTGGACAGGATGGAGAGTTTCTGCCAGACAGCCGGGGTCAGTCTGGTCTGAGTGTCTCTCAGCATTTTTACTATTATATATCTGTGGGGAATAACGGGCCTAATATACCTGGTCCATTTCAGTGACTGTCTCAGTCACTGAGTTGATTTCCTGACCTACAGTGTGTTGTGTTTCACCTCCCTTTAGAACACCCTGAGCCGGGCAGTGGTGGTGCACACCTTTAATCCCAGCACTTGGGAGGCAGAGGCAGGCAGATTTCTAAGTTCAAGACCAGCCTGATCTACATAGTGAGTTCCAGGACTGCCAGGGCTACACAGAGAAACCCTGTCTAGAAAAACCAAACCAAAACAAAAACCAAAAACCACCCTGCTTCTTAATGAAATTCCCTACAAAATGAAAGGTATTATCTCCAAAGAGACCACTACCCAATAGCAGAAGGCAGAGCAGGAAATGAATGTGGTAACTGTTCGGTTGTGCCTATATCTATAGCCCTATCAGGCTATGATGGCTTCTGGTTTTGTTTGCAGCCCTGGGACCAAGGCCAAGGACACACACATCCAAGGGTAGAGGAAGCACAGAGTGTGAAGTGTGTATCCTTGACCGGGCATGTTCAGGACTCTAATGCTTCGGCCCCTCAGGACTGGCTATGGCTTACCTAGGGGATGGCAAGACTTTCCTAGAGTCCAAGTGCGACTGAGTGCCCAGTGTGGGTAAAATCTAACACCAGTGATCCCGTCACCCTGCCTACTTCGGGTGAGGAATCTGGGGTCACTCTGATTCGCCATGGCCGAAAATAAATTTTTAACGAGAAGTGCCTTTTTGTTTAAGAACCAGCACCTGGACTGATTGGTGCTGGGATTTCACCTAGGGGCACTCCCAAACCTTCAGCCCAGAGCTTATAAAGGCAAAAACCATGAGATTATGTGTATTTTGCCTACATGTAGGCAAAGGCTTATTTTAACCTATATGTCTTCCAGTTGTCCAAGTCCCCTTTTGAGCAGAGCAAGCAAGCTTGATTACAAAAGCAACAACAGCAGCTAACCCGCTGACCTATCTTGCAAGAACAGCATATTATACAAGATCGATTACAAGACTAGCCTCCAATGACTGGGAAAGGGGGAGGTGGGCTAATATATTAGGGTACTGCTTGAACAAGCTGGGTGCTGACATGTTAGAGGCATTTTTCGCTTTTATATTTTCCCCCTCTCAAGCATAGTAATTAAAACCTCTAATGGAAACCATAACAATTACAGCCTGAGACTGAGACCCACAGGGATTACCTCCCAGTCTTTGCTAAGCTCTTCCCTTGGGCTGTACCTCACAAACATGCTGCTCCTCACAAACACGCTCAAGTTCCAGGCTTCCCACCAATGGTGGCAAACATCCACCTGATCCCTGATTTCCTAGATGAGCATCTGTCAATCAATCTAGCCTTTCTCCGTCCTCTCATCCCCTAGTCTGAGTTTTAAGATCCAATCTATGTGGGTCACAGTAGGTACAGATGTTGTCTATTGAGATGTATTTCCAAGTAATCCCATGCACGCGATATGTGTATGTGTGTGTGTGTGGGGGGGGGTTTCTCTAGAGTCACAGAACTTGGGTAGTCTCTATAGTAAGGGAATTTGTTGACTTAATCTGTAGTCCAACTCCCAACAATGGTCAGCAGCAGCTATGGATGGAAGTCCAAGGATCTAGCAGTTGCTCAGTCCCACAAGGCAAGCAGGCGAAGAGAGCAAATCTTCCTTCTTCCGATGTCCTATGTAGGTCTCCAGCAGAGGGTGTGGCCCAGATTAAAGGCATGTGCAAGGGAACAAAACAAGTCCCACTCCTGGGTCTGGGACTTGCTTTGTCTCAGATGACCTTGAACTCGGAGATCTCCCTGTGTTAATCTTCTGGGATTCATAGCCACTATGCCTCAAGATCTCCATGCCGAGATCCAGGTCAGAAACTTGTATCTCCCAGCCTCCCCTCCAGATTAGGGTCACAGGTGAGCCTTCCAATTCTGGATTATAGTTCATTCCAGATATAGTCAGGTTGACAACCAGGAATAGCCACTACAACGTGCATGCATGTGTGTGTGTGTGTGTGTGTGTGTGTGTGTGTGTGATGTATGTCTATGCTCACTCATGTACACGTGGAGATCAGTGGTCAGTGTTAGAAGTCAGTGTTTGGTGTCCATTCCTTACCTTAGTTTTTGAGACTGAGTCTCTGCTTCCCGGCTCCAGCGAGGTGAGCAGCTTCCTCTGACACACATTCCTGTAGCCACAATGTCTTGTTTTACTGCAGGCTCAGATTCAGTGACACCGAGGACTCCAGAGTGAAATCTCTGAAGCCATGATGTCTTAGTTAGGGTTTCTATTGCTACCGCAAAAAAAGTAAATTGGGGATGAAAGGGTTTATTGGCTTACACTTCCAGATCAGAGCCCATCCCCGGAGGAAGTCAGGACAGGAACTCAAGCAGGACTGGAACCTGGAGGGAGGTGCTGAAGCAGAGGCCTTGGAGGGGTATTGCTCTCTTGGTCCCCATAGAGTGCTCAGTCTGCTTTCTTATAGAACCCAGGGCCACCAGCCCAGAGATGGCCCCACCCACCATGAACTGGGCCTCCCCCATTGATCACTAATAGAAACTGCCTTACAGCCGGGTCTCACGGAGGCATTTCCTCAATGGAGAGTCCTTCCTCTCTGATGACTAACTCGTATCCAGTTGCCACACAAAGCCAACCAGTATACACAAGAAAAATAAAGAATTCTCTTAAAGCCATTCTCTGAGGTATGGAGATCACAGAAAGGCCAACTCTTTAGGCACAAAATTCCTTCTCATGATGTCATACTCAGACATTTGCAGATTTACAGACATCTACAGATGAGTGGCTTTTCTTTAGATGGGGTGGGGGAGGGGGGATCACGGAGACTGAGAGCACCCAGAGTTTCACCTGCTGCTTTTGGTTTTTTTTTGTCCTCTGCCACTAACAGGTATGATGAACTCTGTGACACGCTGGGAGTGTAGCTGAGGGCAGGAGGCCAGTCCCTGTCACCATAAAATAAAACAATATGACAGGAGAACTAAGGGGCGTGGTAGAGGAGTCACTGGGGCAGCTACTGAGGCTTAGGGTGGTGGCTCTCGTAGATCTGAAGTTTTTTTGTTTCATTTCTGACAGTTGGCTGAATCACGTGATAATTTGTTTAAGGAATAACTTCTTGCTTAGTTCATTACGGACATCTGATTTACTCCCTGCTCCCCCACGGAATCCTGGGTGTTTGGCTGCACACCTGTGGTCCCAGAGTTTGGGAGGCAGAGATAGGCGTTCATCTTAAAAGTCACAGGAGAAAGACCAGTTTCACAATCTTGAGCCAAATTTGAAGCAAGTTTCAGTTAAATATCGTCCACGATGATGGACTCTGGCCAGGTCCACTCTTGGGTTCCCAGGAAATGGCTGTGAGTCACGCTTTGTAGACGCTTAGATACACAAAATATTTATGGCCACCATATTTTCCATCAGGACCAATCAGGAGCCGGGATATACTGGTGTATTTCCCCTAATTCCTTCCCACATCCAATCAAGCATATCTGGAGCAAACAAAGTTGTTTAAGGGATCGAAAGTACGTGGCTTGTAATTCCCCAAGAACCACAGCCCCCAGCCCTCCAGGAAGTTATCTGTCCTTGGGCAAGTGGGGCTTACAGGTTAGCTTTGTCTCTTCCAATAGGATGATTCCTGGGGTTCAAGGGCCAGCTCACACACCTGAGCTGGTTGGCGATATCCTGGCTGATGAGACCCTATTTCAAAAATCAAAGTGGACCACTGCTGAGGAACGACAGCTGAAGTTTACCCCTTCCCCTCCCCCTCCACCCATTCATACACGTACACATTCCCATACGTGCACATACCCCACGCACAACACACACAAAATGCAAGTGGGTGTGTTTCTGTTTGTTGTTTTGCTTTTTTGAGACAAGGTTTTTCTAGGTAGCCCTGGCTGTCCAAGAACTTGCTCCGTAGACCAGGCTGGCCTTGAACTTACTGTCTCTGCCTCCGGAGTGTTGGGATTCATCCGAACACCTGACTCCTGACATGTCTCCAGTACATGTCTGTTCTAAGGAAGAGCCACTTCTCCACACTCCTTACATTGATGTAACAAGGTTTTGCACGAGGTAAATTAGTCTTCCTCACGGGATCTGTAAGTCTTAAGTATGCCAGCACTCACAATAGCCAAGATGCTAACTTCATGTTCGTCCTTGGTGGGTGGGATTTTGCTCCCATGGAATTAGATGATCAGTAAGCAGAATCGTCATGAGCATCAGGCTCTGGACTTAAACGTCAAGTGAATTCCTGAGACAAGAGGTCCTCGGGTCTGCAGGGGTGAGGTAAGCAGCTGGAACTTCAGGAACTGCCGTTAGGCAGTGGGATGAATGCTTGGTGCTGGAGAGAGCATCTTAGAGCTCACACGATAAAGAAAGCCACGGACACACTGCAGGTCCCCTCAACACTCCCAGATCTCCACTTAACTCGTCCTGCTCGGACCACTTACCTGAATTGAACAGGGAGGAGAGAAATAAGCCAGTTTCCTGGAGAGGAAAAAGCTGGAACCTTGTGGGCTCCTCAGGTCTCAGGCGTGTCTGTGAGTTTTGGTGAATGTCATACAGGAAGGAGGGTGAAAACTCAAATCTGAGCTGTCATTCTCGCCGGCTAGGTCTCTTTCACACCCTCTTTAGCTTGTTATTTCAAGCAACCTATCTCGCTTTGTTTTTGTTTGTTTGCCTTCAGAAGACAAGTGGTGTGTGTGTGTGTGTGTGCGCGCGTGCGTGCGTGCGCGTGCGCGCCCGCCCATGGGTGTTTGCGTAGACTTTATTGGCAACAAAATAACATCATATTTAAACATTTATTAAAATAATGCACTTAGCACAGCCTGCCCTGAGGGACGAACACTATTCTAAAACTGTTCAGCCAGGGTAGCAACCCCTGGATCTTCAGCATTCTGGTGCCATCTGCTGGTCACATTGATATCTGCTGCCGCGACCTGGCCAACTTGACCGGCTTCAAAAAGGCAACAGAAGGTAAGGTCGCCCACCATCGGAAAGGCGACCTCTAGTGCACAGACCTTGACATTTTCCCCTTTAATGGAATTTAGCAGAAGTTCAGGATGCTGGTTGGGCAATTTACAACTAGAGGGCAAAAATCAAAAGTATTTCAATCATATCAAAACTGTGAGCTACGAGTCAGGGGTGGAGACGCACACCTTTACTCCCAGCATTCGGGAGGCAGAGGAAGGTGGATCTGTGAGTTCGAGGCCAGCCTGGTCTACCGAGGGAGTTCCAGGATAGCCAGAGCTACACAGAAATACCCTGCCTGGAAAAACCAAACCAAATCAAAACATTAAAAAACAAACAAACAAACAAAAACCCCAAACCAAACAAAAATAAAAAACCCAACCTAACCCAAACAACAAAACACCCCCAACACTGTTAGCAATGCCCTGCTCCTTTCACTCCAAGAAAATATCCTAAGCATATAAGAGAACTAGACTGATGGTGGAAGCCTAGACTGATGGTGGCAGCCTAGCTTGACGGCGCCAGCCTATTTTAAGACTGTATCATTTTCCATTCGTGTGTAGTTTTATACCTTATTAAGAACACTAGACTCAGCACTGGAGAGGTGGCTCAGCAGTTAAAAATGTGCACTGTTAAGAACGGGAGACAAGTTTGGTTCCCAGCTCCTGCATTGGTCAGCTCACAGCCACCTGTAACTCTAGTTTATAGGGGGGGTCTGGCGCCCTCCTCTGGCCTCCAAGGGCATTGCAGTCCTCATGTTCACAAACATACAGTTAAAAAGAAAATAAAACTTGGGAAAAGAAAGAGCTCTAGATTCATGGACAGGTCAAAACACAGACTTTGCTCCTACTAATGTTTTGTGTGGAGCAGGATACATGACTACTGTATGTCCCAGTTTACTTAAAATGGGGACAGTTGTACCCATGCCACTGTTACCTATTCTTCTTAACTGAATACTAAACAAAATGTTGTTGTTTATGTGGTCCTGAGATGACATTGGTCTCTGGCCATTGCAGTTGTGAGAAAGCCAAGGAAGAATGACTTGTTCAAATTCAGAAGGAGTCAGAGGAAAGAGAATTCAGGGAATTCTGTCCAATACTGGACACCAGGTTTCTTCTCAAGGTGTTTGATACTATTTGTTTGTTGTCTGTTTGACAGGGTCTCACTATGTCCCAGAATTCCCTATGTAGACTAGGCTAGCCTCCAATGCACAGAGATCTGCCTGCCTCTGCTTCCAGAGCGCTGTGATTAACAGTGTGTTACCACTGTGCTCAGCCATCTGGGGGTCCTTATGCAGAACAGAGTTAGAGAGGTGGAGACATTGAGCAAGAAAAGGCAGTGACTATGAACTTTATGCATAACGGGAGTTTCTGACTGCACAAACCTCCACCTTCCCGAGCTACATGAAGGGTAAGCCACAGATGAAACCCAGGACCTCAGCCGGCTCTGCCACTGCCTCAGCTTGTCAGCTTCTTCATGGACAGTCATTCATCTTATGTTTGTTACCTTGAGGTCCTTTTACTAATCGTTAGACATATCAGGTTCTCCCAGCATCCCTCAGCCCTGAATTGGCCAGCCCAGGGTCTGGGCTGCTCTTACCCTAGAGACTCTTCCCTAAATAATCCAGACATTTTAGTCTCCCCTGCCTTTCTCTCTCTCTTCTTCCTCCTCCTCCTCCCCTTTTCCTCCTCTCCCTCCTCCTCTCTGTGCACTACTGCTTTCTCTCTTTCTCTCCTCCTCCCCTCTCTCCCTTCCCATGTGACGTCCCTGGCCTCAGTCCTTGGGACCAATGAACTCATCCAAGAGCAGTTTCCCAATAAAGCTGTGTTTATATAACTTGACTCTGGCCTGAATTGGCACATTTTACTGGCAGAGAAATCACTTATCACTGGGGAGGCAGATCTCTCTAGGGGAATTTTAATCGAGCAACATGGCTGTTCTGGCAATGGGTCACACCCAAAGACCTAAGTCTGTGTGATCCAGGTGGAAAGACACACATCTGGATGGAGTAGTCATAGCCTTAGTGCACAACTTTAATCTCAAACAGTGTAAGTAAAGTTAGTTTGTTCAGGAAAGCACCTGTGTTCAAAAGTGATGTCTAGTTGAGGGGTAGACAAAGTGATGAATCAGAGAAAGATTTGACAGAATGAGACAAATAGGATACACCCAACTCTCTCAAGAACAGACAGGAAAGGGAGGCTCCTTAAGAGATGGAGGTAGGGGTGGGGAGTTCTACCAGAGCAGTTTTATAGAGACAGGTTTCAGAGATAACAAGCTGGACACAGTGATGATAGAGTGAGCCAGAGAATGAGAAGGTGCTAGAAGATTAGAACCTATTGACAAAGTAAGTATGTGACCAATCAAAGAAATTTAGTCAGAAGCTGAGAGAAGTCGGGTTGAATCAGTTATCTTGGAGAGAAGTTCAAGCCAGAACAGCTGAGTTGAACCAGCCAGAGTTTAGAAAGAACTAGAAAGGGTGAGTTTATTCAGTAGCAAGCCTCCAAGATGACAGTTGCATCTGGAGAATAAAAGTTACGTTTACAGATCTCTGAGAGTTTGTAGCCAGCCTGGTCTACAGAGTGAGTTCCAGGACAGTCAGGGTCACACAAAGAAGCTCTACCTTGAAAAAACTACATATGGTAAATATATGGAATATATGTATGTACGTATGTATGTATGTATGTATGTATGTAATATAATGGAATCATGTGGCCTCTTTTCTCCATCTTTATGTCTAAGACTCATTCATGCTGCAAATACCAATAGTGACTATGCAGAATGTGCCATGGATCAGTTATCTTGGAGAGAAGATAATTAATCTATTAATCTTCTGCAATGTGGTCCACATTTAGGTCATTTACACATATTGAGTATTTTGACTAAAGCTTGCATAAGCATCCCTGCAGAGTTCTTTGATGGGTAGAGCACCCTTTTCCTCACTATAGACCTGGAAGTAGGATTGTTAGGTAACTGGAAACATGTACATTCAGCTTTAGAAAAATTTACCAAACTTTGCCCAGAAAGGTATACAACTTTACAGCCTTACAAGAGAGCTCTGTCTGGGAAAGTATTCTATTGTGAAGTTACAGAGAAATTCATTGGCTTTCAGACCATACTCTTGAGCTTGGATCTGTGGCTTCTAGGCCTTTCTCCTTCAGCTTCTCTTGTGTTCTTCTTTACCCTCTGTCTGATTCCTCTTCTTTTCCTCCTTCAGTATTGGTCCCATCAATGGGATGACTTGTATTTACATATTTACATGTGATAATAACCTGTTAATTATTTCCACCAGTCAATACCAATGACAATGGAAACCATAAAACAAATCTCTTATCTGGTAAGAATTTTTTTTTTTTTAGATTTCTTTTTTTGATATATAAGTACACTATCACTGTCTTTAGACACACCAGAAGAGGGCATTGGATCCTATTACATATGGTTGTGAGCCACCATGTAACCACTGGGAATTGAACCCAGGACCTCTGGAAGAGCAGTCAGTGCTCTTAACCACTGAGCCATCTCTCCAGCCCAAGACATTTGTTGTTGTTGTTGTTGATACTATGTCTTAAGGTTTTACTGCTGTAAACAGGCACCATGACCAAGGCAACTTTTATAAGGACAACATTTCGTTGGAGCTGGCTTACAGGTTCAGAGGTTCAGTCCATTATTATCAAGGTGGGAGCATGCCAGCATCCAAGGAGGTATGATAGTGGGGGAGCTGAAAGTTCTACATATTCCTCTGAAGACTGTTGGAAAACTGACTTGCAGGCAGCTAGGAAGAGGGTGTTAAAGCCCACACCCACAGTGACACACCAACAACGCCACACCTCCTAATAGTGCCATTTCCTGGGCCACGCATATATAAACCATCACAGACTGTAAATCAGTTTGAAGATTTTTGATTGGGGTTGTATTGACATATTGACACATTTGAGAAAACTGGTATCTCATTGTCTGACCCATGAACATTCTCACCTCTGCCTCTATTTAAAAACAATCTCAATTTCCTTTATCATATTTGTAATTTTCATCATAAGGTATGCACATTGTCCATGGGTCTTATTCCTAAGTACCTAAGCGTTTGATGCTGCTGTAACTTGCCTTGAAAAGGTTTTATTTTTCATTTCTTTGATGTAGATATGTACACTTGATTTTCACATATTTAGGTTGTGTCTGCTTTCTTGGTTTTAATAAACCTTTTCACAGACTTTCTTGGGCTTTTTTTTTTCCCGTGTGTACACACATAATCTGTGAATGATAAGAGCTTTTTTTCCAAGCTTAGTAGCTTCTATTTATTTTATCCATGTGTCACCTAGGGTGGGGCATTTGGTATTGTGCTCAGCGGTGCTAGAATTCTCTGCCTTGTTCCCAATCTTGGGAAAACACTCTCAATATTCCACATTTGTTGCAAGATATCTCCTATCCATTCACATTGAGACAGTGAGAGGCCAGTGATTGGAAGGGAGAGAAGAGGGGGAGGAGCTAAGAGAAGTGAGGGGCGGGGGGGGGCGGGGGGCGGGAGGGAGGGCTCAATGGACAAGACGGAGAAGGAGGCGTGGATATCCAGATGGCTTCAGACATATTTCTGGTGTTGTGGAGAGGTTAGAAAATTGGGATAAGACTTTATCACTCTAAATTGGCATTGTGTAATTGGGAGTTTTACACACATAAAGATATTTGGTGAACTATTCAAGTTTAAGAGTCATGCTTTACTGAATGCTTGGAAGGAGTGGTGCAGAGGCCCGGCAGGGCGGTACTCTTTATTAATTATTTACCACTACACACATTAGCTACGGTGTTAGCTGTAGATCTTTTGTGGCTGTTCCTCAGGAGACAAAATAATTTCCACCAGGGTCTAGCTTTGAAGCAGCCCAGCCCTGCCCCTTTTTTTTCTTTATTTGAATAGGTTTTGAATTTTATAAAAATGGTTTTTATTTTCACACGTTGAGACAACTATCGACAATGAAGCCCGTTATTTGCTGGTCTGAAGGAGATTCCATGGTTTGTCTTCTTTCATCTTGGGGACATATTCTGATGGTTTTCGGATGGGAAATGAGTCATAGGCTCCCAAAATAAGCCGTATTTTGTTTTTATGTATTTCAGGATTTCCTATTCTAATGTTTCATTTAAAATTCCAAGTCTGTGTTTGTGAGGGATGTTGATAAGTACTCGTGGCTTCATCGGGTTTTGGTTTGGTAGAACTGAGCTCACAAAACGAGCTAAGAACTAGCATCTCTTCTTCTGTGCCACGGTGTGCGTAACTGCGACTACATATCCTGATTCAGTGTTTGATAGAATCTGTCAGTGAAGGGTTCTTGTTGGACAAATTTAAATTCATTGAATTTATTTAAAAGAGACGATACTATTTGGATTGTATGTTTTTAGTAAGTAAGTGACTTTAAAAAGTTATTTTGCTAGGAATTTATCTATTTCAGGTTTTCAATACTATTGCTATAATGTACATAATATCCTTTTGTGTTATGTGTATACACACACACCTACATATGCAGTTTATTTTTGTTGTGTATTTTATCGTATGTGGTTCTGGGGCATGTGTGTGTAAGCCAGAGGAACTACAGTAGAGTGGGTTCTGCCTTCTGTTTTTATGCATGTTCTGAGTGTTAGGTTAATATCCCCAGCCTTGCATAACAAGGGCCTTTACTTGCTAAGCCATCTCACAGGCCCATTAATACATTTTTTTAAATGTTAGTAAGATCTGTAGTTAGGTCTTCTTTTCATTCTTTGCATTGTTTTTTTCTTAAAAAAAAAAGTTAAAAAACTATGTTGTATGGGTGTTTTGCCTGTATGAATGTCTACAGGCGTGTCTGTGTACCACTAGCATGCTTGTGGTCTGAAGATTAGAAGAGGTCATTGGATCTCCAGGAACTCTAGATCAGATGGTTGTAAGCTGCCATGTGGAATCAAACATGGGTCCTCTGGAAGACTAGTCAGTACTCTATAATTGCTGATCTGTCTGTCCAGCCCCCTGGATTGATGGCTTATTACCTAGTTTCTCTCATCTTCCTCAGCGATATGGCTAGCTGTAACTTTCACCTTGACACAACCCGGAGTTGTCTGAAAGCATCAGCTGAGGAGTCGCTTAGATTTGATTGGTGTGTGGAGGAGTGCAGTGATTGCTATTGATGTGGGAGGGCCTCGCCCACTCCAAGCGGTGCCATTCCCTATGCAGGCGTTCCTGAACTCTATAAAAAGCCAGCTGATCACAAGCCTGCTGCCAGCTAGCCCACAGCAACGTCTGTGGTTCCTGCCACACGTTTTTGACTGTAAGTGAGCTTGATCAGAGATAATGTTGTGTGGCTTAGCAAGCAAACTACCTTCAAATCCCTGCCCGGAAGTTCCTTCCTTGACTTCCCTCAATGGTAGACAGTGACATGCAGTTGTACGCAAGCCAAATAAGTCAATTCTAATTTGCCTTTGGTCAGTGCTTTTATCACACGAAGAGGAAGAAACTAGAATACTCTGCTTGGTCAATTTTTTAACCTTTTCAAAAATATTCATTGCACACACATATAATTGTGTTAGTTAGGGTTACTGTATCTGTGAGGAAACACTATGGCCAAAAGCCCCTTGGGGAGGAAAGGGTTTGTTTGGGTTACATATCCTGAATCAAAGTCTGTAGTGGCTATTCCTGGTTGTCAACTTGACTATATCTGGAATGAACTACAGTCCAGAATTGGAAGGCTCACCTGTGATCCTATTCTAGAGGCTGGGAGATACAAGTTTCTGACCTGGATTGTGGCTTGGAGATCTTTGAGGCATGGTAGCTATGAATCCCAGAAGATTAATACAGGGAGATCTCTGAGTTCAAGGTCATCTGGGAATAAGCAAGTCCCAGATCCAGGAGCATTGGCACACACATTTGATCTGGACCACACCTTCTGCTGGAGACCTACCTAAGGACATTGGAAGAAGGTAAGTCATCTCTCTGTTCTTTGCCTACTCGCCTTGTGGGACTGAGCAACTGCTAGATCCTTGGACTTCCATTCATAGCTGCTGATGATCATTGTTGGGAGTCGGACTACAGACTGTAAGTCATCAACAAATTCCCTTACTATATAGAGACTACCCATAAGTTCAGTGACTTTAGAGCACCCTGATTAATACAAAGTCCATTGAGGGAATTAAGATAGGAACTTAAACCAGGCACAACTGTAGAGAGAGTATCTTGTGTATTGTTTGGATGCATCACCTATCAATTAAAATGCTTATGGCCTATGACTTAGGCAGGAAATAGAAAGTGGGACATCCGGGAGGAGAAGGAATTCTGGGATAGAGCTAGAAACTGGAGATCCACACAGGAAGATGTGATTAGACAGACACCTGGTGCTGGAGCAGAGGTAACCAGCCGTGTGGCAGAATGTGGACTAAACTAATTGAGTCAGCCAAGTTATGATCTAGTCAGGGTAGAGCTTAGCTATATGGCCGAGGTATTTGTAAACATAATTTGAGTCTGAATCTTATTTCTGTGGGCATGGGGCTGGGAGGAAGAACTGGGCTCTAACTTCTACATACAGAGCCCTATGTAAGGCACCATGTATAAGTGAATTATTCTTAATATAAATGTAAAAGTGAATTAATCAGTCAGCTGTATTTCTTTAATTTATGTTAGTCTCCAAAAATCTCAGAGAAAGACCAATATTTATTTAAAACTGTACCTCAATAGCTGATCAGTTAAATGTTCTATCAATAGATAATCAGTTTAAATGTTCTCTCTTAGTCTTTAATGCTAATCTAGGTAGCTCCCAGCTCTATCCCATGATGCTGCATATTATTGTTGGTCTGGTTCTTTGGGTTTCAGGTGTGTTTCCATGATCTCTGTCTGGACCCCGTCCAAATCCTCCATCCTCCTCACTAACCTGAATCTTCCTCTCTCTCTCCTCCCTTTCTCTCGTTAGTGGATGTCCCACCCTATTCTCTATTCTGCCCAGCCATTGGGTGATCAGTATTTATTGACAAGGCAGAGAATCAATGGTAAGAACTGTCTGCATAGGCTTGAGAGAAGAGATTCTTGGAATAGGCATTACAGGGTCATGTCTGAGTTGCAATAAAGTATGAGGGCAGAGAAATAAGCATTTGAGTAACACGAGGGCAAACTTTATACAGTACACACAAATGTTATGTCTACACACTGCATGGAGTCAGGAGCTGAGGCAGAGGCCATGGAGGAGTGCTGCTGACTAGCTTGCTTCTCATGGCATGCTCAGCCTGCTTTCTTGTAGCCCTCAGAATCTCCAGTCCAAGGATGATACCACCCACAATGGGCTGGGTCCTCCCACATTGATCACCATTAAGAATATGGTATATATGCCTTTCTACAGCTCAATTTACAGAGGGAATTTGTCAAATAGAGTTTCCTTCTCTGAGATGACTCCAGCTTGTGTCAAGTTGATATAAAATGGCTAGTTCATATGTGTCTGAATGCATGACGTCTGGTGTATGTATGCCTATGCGTGTGTGTCACATGTGTCCACACGTGGAAAACAGAGGTTGGCATCTGGTATCTTCCTCAGTCACTCTTCCCGCCTTATTTCCTGAGACAGGGCCTCTCACTGAACCTGGTCCTGCCTCTTTGTACTGGACTGGTGTGATGGCTATTCCCAATTGTCAACTTGACTACATCTGGAATGAACAACAACCCAGAAACGGAGGGCACACCTGTGATGCAGATCTCGAGGCATAGTGACCAGGAAAAGCTTAGGCCCAGGAAAGGTAGCACACGCTTTTAATTCCTGGAGACAGAGGCAATCAGATCCGAGTTCAAGATTCAGCCTGAGACAAAGCATGTTCCAAATTCAGGCATGGTGGTACACATCTTGAATCTGGGCCATACCTTCTGCTGGGAGCCTATGTAAGGACAGTGGGAAAAGGAAGTGTTTGTTCTGTGTCTGTTTGCACTCACAGCATGTCTGTTGGAGCCCATTTCTTCAGCTTATACAGAAGACCAGCTGAAACACCTAGTCTCGTGGGACTGGGCAGATTCTTGGACATTCACAGCTGCCCATTGTTGGCTGGTTGGACTGCAGACTGTAAGTCATTCCAATAAGTTCCCTTAATATATACATTCTCTAAATTCTGTGCTCTAGAGAAGCCCGACTAACACACCTGGCTAACTAGAAAGCTCTGGTACCTACTTGTCTTTGCTTACTTAATGCTGGGGTTTCAAGCATGGCCACTGCACCCTGTTTTTTATGTGGGTGCTGGGAAGCCAAGCTCAGGTCCTCTGATGTATGAAGCAAACAGTTCACACTAAGCCATTTTCCTAACCCTGTGCTTTCGTCTTATGACTAACTTGTGAAGGGCTTTGGGTTTACTTTCTATGTTTTAAACCACTTTCTTGAGATATATGCTCATCTTGTGCCTTTCAACTGGATTTTTCCCCCTAATATGGAATGACTAAGTATTCCTTAGATAGGACAGAATTTTGTTATTCTTCTTGTTATCATATAAAACATTTCAAAAATTTTCTTGCTATTTTTATCTTTGAACCGTTGGTCATTTTGAAGTGTATCTCTTGATTTGTATAGATGGTAATATTTTATGTATTGTCAGCCAGTCCGGTTGGTTGGTTGGTTTGTTCTTTTGGTCAAGTGATGCAACCTGTACCCTTTGGTGAGAATCTTTGTTTCAGTGTTAAAAGTTTGGGGATCATAAACCTCTAAATCTGCGAAATATCATATCCCTTGGGAAAGACTTGGAATTCCCTCTATAACCCCCGCCCCCCATCCCATGCCCCCCCATCCCCTGCCCCCATCCCATGCCCCCATCCCATGCCCCCATCCTGTGCCGCCCCCTCCCCCCCCAGTTCCAGGGGCAGCTCACTGTTAGCAGCTGAGGGGTGGGGTCTCTCACTTGGGATGCTTTATAGTGGAAATGAAAAGCAGTTTCTTTAGATCTTAAAACCTTTTGAAGTTTAGTAAAATGACCATATTAATATTCCCGTGAACAAAGCCACCATTTTTAAAATACTGCGTTCTATAATACACACGGAGCTCGTTCTCTTTTTTGCAGGTTTCTTAACACTTCTCTTTCCTTTTTCTCCTTCTCTTCTCTTCTGTTGACCTTCAAAGGATTTCTGCTTTAACCACCGCAGACGTTCTGTTTAGTCCAAAAGAACCAAATTATGTATCCACAAAAGAGGCAAAGAAGAAAATCAAAAGAAAAGATTGTAGCTTAAAACAATTCTATTTTATTGAAGAACAAAATAACATAGGTTTTTTTGTTTTTGTTTTTTTGTTTTGTTTTGGTTTTTGTTTTTTCCGAGACAGGGTTTCTCTGTGTAGCCCTGGCTGTCTTGGAACTCACTCTTTAGACCAGGCTGGCCTCGAACTCATAGATCCACCTGCCCCTGCCTCCCGAGCGCTGGGATTACAGGCATGCGCCACCACCGCCTGGCTCAGGTTTGTTTTTTTTTTTTTTGTTTGTTTGTTTGTTTGTTTTTTCGGTACTGGAAATAGAACAAAGATCCCTCACGTAACAGGCAATTGCTCAGTCATTGAGCTACACCCCAGCCTTAAGCACGCATGTATGCATTCATGCCTCATAACTCATTATTAACATTGTCTGAGGCCGGGGGCTTGACTACCCCAGAGCACGCCACTGTCCCTGCGAAAGGTCATTTCCTCTTCCTTCCTTCCTCCCCTTCTCCTCTCTCCCTCTTTTTCCCCATTTCACTTTCTCTTTCTTTTGTTCTTTTCTTTTACAGCAAGCAAGGTATGTAGTCTGTATTTGGAAGGCATGGAGAGAAGGGGGAGAGGAGAGGAGGGAAGAGGAGGAAAGGGGAGAGAATAGAGGAAAGGAGGGGAGGGGAGAGAGGAGGGGAGAGGAGGAAAGGGGAGAGAAGAGAGGAAAGGAGGGAAGGGGAGGGAAAAGGAAGGGAGGGGAGGGGAAGGAGGAGGAGGGGAGGGGAGGAGAGGGAAGAGGAGGGAAGGGGAGAGAAGAGAGGAAAGGAATGGAGAGGAGGTGGAGATGAGGGGAAGGGAGGGGAGGGAAGGAGAGGGGAAAGGTAAGGAGGGGAGGGGAGGGGAGGGAGGGGAGAGAGAAGAGGAGGGAAGGGAGGAGAGAGAAGTGGAGGGAAGGGAGGGGAGAGAGGAGGGGAGGGGAGGGAAGAAGAGAGGAGAAGAGGGAGGGAAGGGAAGAAGAGAGGGGAGAGGAGAGGAGAGAAGGGGGAGGGAGGGGAAGGAAAGGAGGGGAGGGGAGAGGAGGAGAGGGGAGGGGAGGGGAGAGGAGGGGAGGGGAGAGGAGAGGAGCAGCCTGCGTGCCTTGGGAAGTAACCGTTGGTGGATTGAAAGTGTGTTCTGAGTGTCAGTGATGCTCCCGAGATTATCTCCAGCAAGGAGGGCTAACGGAACCAAATTCTGAAGGAGAGGGTAAAGTCACAGCAAGGGCTGTGACATTTCAGAACCTCTGCCTTCCATCACGGTGTCCTGATCTCCTACAATCCTCCCACAGAAGAGAATCCAAACCTGCTTAGGAGCGTACAGTTAATCAAGACAAAAATAAGAACCCAGATGGAGACCAAGCATGGCGCTCAGGTGAGCCAGGAGTAGATCACACACACAGCGGACAACCATCTGCCGGGGCGCTCCTGAGCGGGGCGGGCTTCTAACCTGCCCCAGCATTCTGGCAGACACGGTGAAAAGACACAGATGGCCGCTAATAAAATCTGTGTGAATTAGATCTCGGGAGACGGACCCAAGAGAGATTTAGAAGTAGCTTTTTATGTTTTTCCGATGTGCGTGTGCCTCATTTAGACTAGTGTTCCTTTCTGTCCTTGCTCTCCACAGGGCCGGGCTCGGCACTCACGCTCTTAAGGCCATGTTGTGTGCTAGACAGGGCATAGGAAAAGCTTTTAGCAGCAGAATAAACCTTCAAAGGAAATTACTTTTCTTGATAGCAACCAGATGACCCAAGTGGAAAGAGGCCTTTGAGAATGCGGGAAAGGGTACTATTTCCTGTAAGAGTTGAACAATTTAGAATTCACCACCAGGAATGTGAGAGGCTCCCAGGACCCAATGGGGGATGACATTAAGAAATACCCAAAGGTGGGGAGATGGAGCCTGAAGAGACCAGCAGATAGACATGGCCCCCAGTTGAGGGATGGACCCACGCACCCATCTCAAAATGTTGGACCCAGAATTGGTCCTGTCTAAAGGAAACGCAGGGACAAAAATGGAGCAGAGACTGGAAGAAAGGTCATCCAGAGACTGCCCCAGCTTGAGTTCTGTCCTATGTGCAGGCACCAAATCCAGACACCATTGCTGATGCCATGTTGTGTTTGCAGACAGGAGCTTGGCATGGCTGTCCTCTGAGAGGCTCTAGTAGCACCTGACTGAGACAGGTGCAGATACCCACAGCCAACCATTGGACGGAACCTGAGGACCCCTGTAGAAGAATTAAGGGAAAGACTGAAGGAACTGAAGGGGTTTGCCACCCCATAGGAAGAACAACAATATCAGCTAACCAGACGCCTCAGAGCTCCCAGGAACTAGGCCACCAACTAACGAGTAGACATGAGCTGCTTCGTGGCCCCAGCTACATACGTAGCAGAGGACTACCTTGTCTGGCCTCGGTGGGAGGGGATGGGCTTGGTCCTGTGGAGGCTTGATGCCCCAGAGAAGGGGGGATGCTAGAGCTGTGAGGTGGGAGTGAGTGGGTGGAGGGGGAGCACCCTCTTAGAGGAGAAGGGGGAATGGGCTGGGGGAGCTCATGGAGAGGGAACTCGGAAGGAGGGACAGCATTTGAAATGTAAATAAATCAAGTAATTACTAAAAAATGTCAAACATACATAAAGTTATACTGAGGAGCCCATGAATTTTATATATACACTGTGTGTGCTGTGGCTTTGTTTTGAATGTTATTTTCTGTAGATGCAAGGTTTGGCATTGTAGCACAAGGTGGCTCCAAACTCATGATCCTCCTGCCTCAGCCTCCTGAGTGCTGAGAACATACCTCTGTGCCATCCTGCCCACCTGAGGTTCATGACTTTTAGTAGTGGTGATTGTCTAACATCACAGAATTCTCAGTTCTTAAGGAAAGAACTGAGTTTGGTGTGTTAATTGGCTGGGACGAACCTTGGTGACGTCTATGGATTTCGTATAACTGAATACTGCTCATTTGGGAACTTATATGTCCCTGAGGGCTTCCGGGCCCTACATGAAGTTGTTAGTGCTGTTTTAACGTCCCTCTCAATAAGGCAAATGCGGTGCCAAGGTTGTGGTTACCCACACCGTGCTTGTCCTGGAGAGTCTGAACCGGAGGCGTGCGCGGGTTTTCCTGCAGTGGTTCACAGTAACAGGAAGACAATTCTAGGATCCGGCTTTGGCCACTTTCTCTGACATTACTGTAATCGAGGTAGCTCAGAGGCACAAAAGGTCACAGCAGGCATTTACGCAGGATCCACCGAAGCTGTCTGGAAAGGTGCTTGATGACTGTCCACGTGCCTTCGCAGAAGCCCAGTTCCGCCGTCATTTCCTCCTGTTTTGGGTGTTGCTCGCTGTAATTGAAGCATTTATTACCAATGCCGTCCCTACCGACCCTGTCAGGGGAGGAGACCAAGGGTCAGTAGCGTGCTTAGGAGTGATACGCTCACTAGGTCTTTTTTAAAAAAATGTTTATTTTTGCATGCATGTGTGTGTGTGTGTGTGTGTGTGTCTGTGTATCTATGAGTGTGTCTCTGTGTGTGTCTCTCTGTTGTGTCTCTGTATGTCTCTGTGTGTGTGTGTCTGTGTATCTATGAGTGTGTCTCTGTGTGTCTCTCTCTCTGTTGTGTCTCTGTATGTCTGTGTATCTATGAGTGTGTCTCTGTGTGTGTCTCTCTCTCTGTGTGTCTCTGTATGTCTGTGTATGTGAGTATGTGTCTCTGTGTGTATGTCTATATGTGTGTCTCTGTGTTTGTATGTGCCTGTGTGTATGTGTCTGTATGCATGTCTATATGTGAGTGTCTGCGTATGTGTGTCTCTGTTGGTGTATCTGTGTGTCTCCATGTGTGTCTATGTGTCTGTCTGTGTATGTGTGTCTATGTGTATGTGTCTGTGTGCCTCTCTGTGTGTCTATGTGTGTGTGATTATGTGTGTCTGTATGTGTGTGTCTGTGTGTGTCTATGTGTGTCTGTGTGTATGTTTCTGTATGAGTGTGTCTGTATGTGTCTCTGTGTGTGTCTGTGTGTATGTGTGTGTATGTGTGTATATGTGTGTATGTCTATGTGTGTGTCTGTATGTGTGTCTCTGTGTGTGTCTATGTGTGTATGTGTGTGTTTGTATGTGTCTGTGTGTGTCTATGTGTGTTTGTGTGTGTCTGTGTGTGTATGTGTGTGTGTCTGTGTGTGTGTGTCTGTGTGTGTGTGTATGTGTGTGTGTCTGTGTGTGTGCATGTCTTCTCTGTTGCTCTTCACTTTTTGAGACAGAGTCTCTCGTCGAGCTTGATCTTGTCGTTTTTCTGTTTGGCCTCTTGTCCAGTGAGTCCCAGGATCCTCTTGTGTCTGGCCCTTTCTCCAGTGCAGGGATTGAAGGCATACGTGACCGTGCCTGTGGCTGCCAAGAATCCAGACCCAAATCTTTATGATTTTATGGTCATATCTCCAATCTCTTTTGTTGCTTGCTTTATTGAGACATGCTCTCACGTGGATCTCTGGCTATTCTGGAACGCTCATATAGAGCCAAGCTCGCCTTGAACTTATAAATATCTGTCACCTGAGTGCTGAGATTAAAGGCGTGCCTCCACTACGACACTCCAGCTGCTTGAAGGATATTTTTAATGATTTATTTCTTTATTTCTATGTGCAATGATGGTTTTCCTGCGCGTATGTCTGTGTGAGGGTGTCAGATGGTCTAGAACTGGAGTTACAGACAGTTGGGACCTGACATGTGGGTGCTAGGAATTGAACCTGGGTCTGTTGGAAGAACTGCTGGTGCTCTTAACCACAGAGCTATCTCTCCAGTCCTTTTGTTAGGATCTTGTTCTCTGTGATTCTCTGATCATCACGCTACCTTCTACACCAGGTGGTAGGAGGCAGGACTCCACAGAAGATGTTGTGGAATATAGTTCGTTCTGGAATCTGGCCCCTTCACACCACACACATTTCTCTCTCATCCATAACTTCTGGGGCTCATCGCTGGCTCTCCTACAAGCCAGGGTCCAAGAACTCTAACCCTGCCCGAGTGCATGGTTCCCCCCTGACCCCCCCCGCCCCCCCCCCCGCCTGGCCACCCCAACTTCCACAAATGAGTTATCCTTTCCTAGAGGGGAAGGATGGAAGATGGACGGCCACGCTCCTGGTACGGACTGGAGCCACATCTGAGTCCTTAGTAAGTCCGGGAATGTTAGCTAGTTCTGAAAGATTCTAAGAAACCAACCAAGCTGGGAATAAGTTCATTTTCTAACGTTAGGGCTGCCTGAGTAATGATGCTGGATTAAGCCGGAGGGGAACACAGATTGTGTCTTGCTGGAAGATAAGCTGTAACCAGCAGTCTGAAGTTACAAAGCACCGTTACATTCTGGCTTACTGACTGGGAGATAGATGTCTCATGACTAAGTGGCGGTTCCTGCATCCTGATGGGCAGGATGCAGCCCTTTGGCTCTGCCTGGCCTGGCCTGTTGACACTGACAGGAAAGGGTTGCCGTGACAACAGGGAGGCACAGGCTGCACAGGAAGGCCTCCCTCGGAGCCTCAGCCACAGAAGCTGCCAGAACCCCGGGGAGTTTCCAGCCCCGCTTTGATGGTTCTTCCCTGGACGTCCCTCTTCCTAGAACAAAGTCTCATTTTCCACACGATTACAAACAAGGTAAAGATCACACAGCACACGCCCTGAACAAGACATGTCTGGCTAACCCACCAGCTCCCGGCAACTCCCAGAGCACCCCTTTATTTCTGGTGAGTAAGAAACTCAGGCTACCATCATCACTCACACACACACACACACACACACACACACACACACACACTAAAGCTGCTTTGGGTGACAGACCTCAAAGATACACACACACACACACACACACACACACACACAAAGCTGCTTTGGGTGACAGACCTCAAAGATACATTCTTCCTCCAGGAGAGAACAGAAAACCTAAAAACCTCTAACAATATATGCACTTACTTTATCAACTATTTTTCTTCCTTAGTAACTTCTTGTTAGTGAAAAGTCGGACATACAGTGGATTTATAACTTGCTTCTGCCTCCTTTTTTATTGTTTATTTTGGTTTTATATGTATGGAAGTTTGCCTGTGTGCATGTATGGACACCATGGCCTGCAGGGGCCGGAAGAGAGTGTCGGATTCCCTGGAACTAGAGTCAGATGGTTGCCAGCTGCCATGTGGTGCTGATAGGTCACGCCCAGGTCCTCTGCAAGGGCAGTGATTGCTATTAACTGCTGAGCCATGTCTCCAGCCCTAATTCCTGCCTTCTTGAAAATGTAATTACATTCTATCTATCTTTCTTTCTATCTATCCATCCATCCATCTATCATCTATCTATATCTATCTATCCACTCATATCTATCTATCCATCCATATCTATCTATCTATCTATCTATCTATCCATCCATCCATCCATCTCTATCTATCCATCCATATCTATCTATCTATCTATCTATCTATCTATCTATCTATCCACTCATATCTATCTATCTATCTATCTATCCATCCACCTCTATCTATCTATCTATCTATCTATCTATCTATCTATCTATCTATCATCTACCCATGTGCATGCCATTTGTTTATGTCTTTATGTGCACGCCATGGCACACATTCAGAACTCAGAGGACAACTTGCACAAGTTGATTCTCTCCTTTAAATCTATGGGTCCTTGGGCTTGAACTCAGGTCTCAGGCTTGGCGGCAAGCTCCTTCACCCACTGAGCCTCCTCTCTGGCTATCTTATTACTTCTTAAAATGCTTCCTTAGACTTGACAATCAGAAGATTAAAGGGAGACATTAACAGCTGGCGTGTCTTGACTAGATTCCAAAGGCACTTAAAATAGCTCTCAGATGTACTGCCTAAGTATTTTAAAAGGGAAGGGTGGCTTAAAAGTTGGAGGGAGGATCTTTTAGAAGCAGAAACAGTGTTCCCTCTATGCTCCCTCTTCTTTCCTGATTACTTGGCGTCAGTTATTACAACTGTTGAACCCACAGGTTGAACATGGCCTGTTTGCAGAGTTGAAACACATCCCATCAGTCATTTGCATCTCTGTGGCCATTTTTCTGTTGAAGACTGTCACATTTATAGAATAGCTCAGCAACTAAATGTAAGCGTAGCCATTAATATCACACGTCTATCAGCTATCTCTTTAAAGGCAAATATTTAATCCCGCCTTGAAAACATTTTGCTATGAAATATAGAGACATATGTAAAAATGAGAAGGAATTGTATAATAAAATCTCAGTACTTAGCATTGAGCTTTGATTATTATGAATATATAATCAATGTATTTATCTCCATCTCTTTACTTTTTATCCAATGTATGGCGCTCTATCAAAACCTTATTGAGATAAAATTTTACACTCTATAAAATTCATTCATTGTAAGGATACAGTCCAATGAAGCTTTACATCAATTCATACAGCTATGAAACAGCAAACACAATCTAGAATTAGAAGATTTTCAGTCATCCAAATAATTCCCCTGTGCCTGTTGACAGGTAGTAGTGTTCTCTCAAATCGAGTGCCAAGAAGCCACAAATCTGCAAATGTATGGATTTTCACTTTTTGGACATTTCATACAAATGTAGCCACATAGTATGTAATCTGCATCTGGGACACACACTCGTGTGTGTGTGTGTGTGTGTGTGTGTGTGTGTTGCTCTATAGTACTAGCCACTGCATTTTAAAGATCTATTTATTCTATAATTATGAGTACACCATCATTGCTCTCTTCAGACACACCAGAAGAGGGCCTCCAGACCCCCGTTACAGTTGGTTGTGAGCCATCATGTGGTTGCTGGGAATTGAGCTCAGGACCTCTGGAAGAGCAGTCAGCGCTCTTAACCGCTGAGCCATCTCTCCAGCCCTATCCACTGCATTTTGGAGTCAGGGCCTCTCCTTGGCCTGGCGCTCACTAAGAATGCTAGGCTGGCCAGCAGGCCTCGGGGGTCCCCTGCTCAGCGCACCAGCGTGCCTAGCTTTCATCTTTTTAAGAAAATTATCATTTTACATTCCATGTGTGGGTCTCTTGCTTACATGTACGACAGGCACGCCTCCTGCTCACAGAGGCCAGAAGAGGGAACCGGAGTTAAAGACAGTTGTGAGCTGTTATGGGTGGGAATCAAACCCAGGTCCTCTGGAAGTGTTGAGCCGTCTCTCCAGCCCCCCTTTTAAACTGTGAAATGAAGATCTAGAACTCAGGCAAAGACTTTGCTAGTGAAGCCCTTTCCCCTTCTCTGTATTGCTCAGCACAACCTTTTGTGATATGTTGTTCATTCTTGTAATAATTCATCCGTGTAATAATTTGCACCTTTCCACTGCTGAATTCTTTTCTTTTTCTCTTCTCTTCTCTTCTCTTCTCTTCTCTTCTCTTCTCTTCTCTTCTCTTCTCTTCTCTTCTCTTCTCTTCTCTTCTCCTCTCCTCTCCTCTCCTCTCCTCTCCTCTCCTCTCCTTTCTTTCCTTCTCTCTCTCTGTCTCTCTCTCTCTTTCCTTCCTTCTTTCTTTCTTTCCTTCCTTCTTTCTTTCTTTCCTTCTTTCTTTCCCCGAGACAGGGTTTCTCTGTGTAGCCCTGGCTGTCCTGGAACTCACTCTGTAGACCAGGCTGGCCTCGAACTTAGAAATCCACCTGCCTCTGCCTCCTCAGTGCTGGGATTAAAGACGTGTGCCACCACTGTCCGGCTCTGCTTGCTGAATTCTACTTACTTCCTTGGATGCCTTATGTCACCACCGGCACTAGGCTTGTCTCCAGCTTTGAGCCAGTGCTCTCTGTAGCATGTTACTGTGGTCATTTATGCCTAAGTCCTGTGTGAACACCATTTTCCTCCTGTCTAGGGTAGGCCCCACTTGCTGCAATTGCTAGATTGTCTAATAAAATTACATTTTTTTTTCTTTCTAGGAAACTGTCTAATTGCGTTCTGAAGGCTATTCCATTTTATAGTCCGCCGCTGAGACACGGCGGACATCTTTCTTCTCCACATCAGCTCCATCATTTGATGTTAACTGTCCTTTTAGGCAACTGGGTTCTAGAGGATGCATAATGTCTTCCTTTACCTTATTGAGAAATAGATACAGAGACATTTATTTATTTGTGTATGTATGTATGTATGTATGTATGTATGTATGTATGTATGTATTTGACAGGGTTTCTTTATGTAACTCCGGCTGTCCTGGAACGCCCTTTGTATGTAGATCAGATTGGCCTGCTTCTGCCTCCCTAGTTAGTAAAAGGCATGTGCCACCATCTCCCAGGAACCGTTTTAAAGAGAAAGTGGTCCAGGGGATGAAACTGTAAATCGATGAATCGCTTGTGGATTCTCAGCTGGACATGGCCCAGGCCTTGGAACGGTCACCAGCAAGGGTATGTTTTTTTGGTGAGTCTCAGTGACTCGATCATGCTCAGTGGTCCTTTCCTTTTCAAATTCTTTTTCTTTGTGCCTCTAATCCAGGCGGTGGGCACCTTCTCCAGGGACGTTATTGCGGCTGGCGAGCACCATTCGAATTTGGGTTCCACAGACGTCTATCCGGTGTCATTAGAAGCCACAGCTGTGGCGTGGCTTTCTGGACGACTTGTACCTTGGCAGGAGCAAACCGCAGTTGAGTCTGGACAGGAGCAGATGGAACAGGGCCCGACTGCAGCCACCACCATGTCCCAGAAAGCTCTAGAAGCGTTTCTGATCGCAAAGGCTCTTGATTTCGGAATCCACACTTTCTTCCAAACCGATTTAACACCGACCCACCCTCTTTTCCTTTTCCTGCGCTGGCTCGTGCAGCTGAGGTCTGAAGCTGGGCTCATCCTATAGTTGGTTGAATGGCACAGGTGGCTTTCTTCCTCTGCCTGTTCTCCCCCTTTTATTCACCGAGTTAAGGAAAAGGCAGGGGAAGAGGGAAGTGCCTTCTTATCTGGCTCCATCCTAAAGTGGCCCAGCATTTTCAGGACCTGGAAGGTGTCCTCAGATGGATGACTCTACTTACTGTCAGCCTGAGCTCTTTATCTATGCGGAAAATGCATTTTCAGTCTAGTTGGCTCCCGTGGTCAACAGATGACCTCGGATGACTGTTTCTGCTTTTCTTTGCTGTGGGGGCTATAGTTCGTGTCCCTGGAATTTGTCCTTGTGAATAGAATCTAGAGTAAGCCTTTCACATGAGGGCACATGCTCCCATCCCCATCTTCTACAGCTACTAGAGATCCAGGACAATGGTCGACCGCACCTTAGCCCTCTCATTGATTACTGATAATATATACTAATATATCTTGTTGTAGATTTCTCAACTGAGAATCTGACAAAGAGTTCACTGTCACCCCAAGTTCACAGATCCAACTGGGGCACTCCTTAGTTCTATCTTCATGAAAGGGACGAGGGGGTAGGGATATGCATGGAATTCCCCCATCTAAAATATCTATATCTGCTCTTACCACATTAAAAACCTCAGTGAGACGAGACACTTGAGGGATTTTAAGCTTATTGTCTGGGGAATCCTAAGAAATTTACAGATTCGAAGAAATTCACTTCACTCTGGTGTGTCTACTATATCTTGAGATAGGTCTGGGCAATAGGTCTGAGCCAGGTAGGTTGTCAGTGTATACTGCTGTTCCTTGACTGTCTTAGGGAACGGGTTCCAGGTACCCTTCTATTCTAGAATACCCCAAATCTACAGGTTCTGAGTTCCTCACATAAACTGTTATAGTATTTGCACGTGACCTGCAATACATACTGTGACAACTCCTCTATAGCGCAGTACAATATCAGCACCCATCAGCCCCTGTGATTACAGAAATGCCTGAGACAAACAACTTATAAAGAGAAGTGGTTTCTATTTGGTTCACAATGGTAGCAATTTCCATTCTGGGGTTGGTAGGCTCCGTTGACTTGGGTCATGGCAGAGAAATATGGTAGGAGTGAACGGGTGAGGGATAAGGGGTATGGGGGAGGCTTAAGATCCTACCCCACAGTATTCTTCATCTCCTTCAAGATGGTGCCTTGAAGCCTTCAAGTTCAGTTCCACCTCCTAAAGGCTCCACCCTTCCCGAAAGCACCAAGGTAGGAACCAATTGACAATTCAATTCCAGATGTGGAGCTCATGGATATAGACAGACAGACAGACAGACAGACAGACAGACAGACACACACACACACACACACACACACACACACACACACGCACACACGCACGTGCACACAATATGCGCACACATGCCCATACATGTGCAGCCATGATTCATTTTTGGCCAGTAGGGATCCTTGCAAAAGTATCGTTAGATGACTTCATCACTCAACCATCACAGACCGCGTGTACATAAACTGAAGTGGCTGTGGCGTCACCCGGTGGCATAGACTCAAAGGACCATTATCACGTCCGTCATTGAGCAAACATCGTTATGTAGTGCGTGAGGCTGTGTGTGTTTTCCTCAACACAGAAAAAATAGTTTTTTTCAACTAAAACCCAAGGGATAGAAATAAGATCATTGTGTCTGAACAAATCTAAGAAGACGGAGTAGGAAAGCGGTCGAGACTGGTTTGCTTACTGAGTCTGAAGATCACCAGTTTGGCTAGATTAGCTTGCCAGGGAGTTCCAGGGAGCATCTCCCCAGGGCTGGGATTACTGGCTCATGCCACAGTGCCCAAGTTTTATGAGGATTCTGGGGATCTGACTTAAGTTCTCATGCTTGTGCAGTGGCTCGTAACTGACTGAGCCATTTCCTAGTCCTGATAACTATATATAACTATATATAGCCATATATAACAACCATATATAACCATACATAACTATATAACTTCAGCACATTAAAAAGTCTTTCTCAAGACCGTGTTTATCATTAAGACAGTCACACAATTCTTTTTGGATATTGTGAAGCATTAAAGACAGTGTTTGAAACCGAATTGGCTCCATGCTTGGCCAGGCAAACGTCCACTGCCAGCTCGTAGGGCTAAATATCTATATATCTGTATCTCTATCTCTGTGTGTGTCTGCCTGTCTATCATCATTGGGACAGTGTGGTACTGTGTTAGTGTTCCCTAAGAGCACAGCCAGGGATGCCTCAGACTGGGCAGATAATTGACTGGCAGGCCCCAGGGTGTTTGTGCTTATGGTTCCACTGTGTTATAAGAGGATACACATTTTATGTTGTGGTGAAAGGAGACAGAACAAAACATATAAAGTGAGGTCAGAAAGAGAATTGTGTGCAGGGTGAAACCTACACAGAGTAGGTGAGGCTCCAGGAGGCCTTGTCCACAGGCTCCGTGCAAGCCACTCGGGGTGTGTTTAATTCTCTTGGTGAGTTACAGCAGTTTATGTAAAATGTCCCTCAGAGATGCTTACGAGAGGCTTAATATCTGGGGAGGGCTTCCCATGGAGGCCCTCTGCAGGCATGAGCCCACAATTCAGGCTCCTAGAAAGATAGCAAATCTTCAACAGAAATTATAGGTTTGTATAAGCATTCTAGGCAGAATGAGCTACTCTTATCCATTTTTTAAAAAATGGATACTCTTTTTTTGAGTATCCCATTGAGATGGGAACTCTTCCCCAATCTAATTTCCCAGGTGTCAGGCAAGGATTGATCTCATAGCACTCCTATTAAAGGGTAGCACAGGCTAGCCTCCTTTCTTAACAGCATTACAAACAGATGCACAGATGGGGAAATACAATAGAACAGACTCGTACAGAAACAGTCCTGTATCCACGTGGCTACCGGAGGAATGGCAAAGCCGCCACTGTGATCGAACATGAAAAAGATGATATCTTTAATAATTTTAAATCAATGGTACTAATCATTGCTGTTGTACCCACATGGGAAAATAATTCTGGCACTTATTTTATGTGATGCCCAAATATCAGTTCTAAATAGGTGGAGCTAATTAAGCCTGTAGTAAGGAACCAGCTATTTTTCCCAGTGGTAAAGTTGCTGGTGGTCCAGTGAAGAAGTTTCCACCCATATTCATTTGAGCATTCCTATTTAAATCCGGGGATAAAAAAAGATTATATCAAATAAAAACACAAGGAAATAGCAAGGAGAGTTATTGAGGAGAAGAAGAGGAGGAGGAAGAGGAGGAGGAAGAAGAAGAGGAAGAGGAGGAAGAAGAGGAAGAAGAAGAGGAGGAGAAGTGGGTCAGTGGGGTGGTGGAAGGTGGATACAAACAAAACATCATAAACATTTATGAAATTGTCGACGAACGAAAACAAAGCAACAAATCAAAACATAATCACAGTCAACAACCAATAAAGGAGAACAACGTGGGATGTCTTTATAGCCTTAGAGTCAAGGTTTTCTTAAACATGCAGAAAAAGCACTAACCATGCAGGAAAAGATGGATATTATCAGATATGATTAAAATCAGGAAGTTGGCTTTATTTAGAAATCTAAATAAGCTAGTGGTGGGAAATCATAAATAAAGGCTTCCGCACCATAGCTGAATGTACAATATATATGAAAATCCTGAAAATGAAAGATAAAAGATGAAACTGGCAAGAAGGCTCAGTGGTACAGTACTCCCTATTGGTCCCTGGAACCCATGTGAGTGTGGAAAAACCCACGCCACAAAGATGTCCTCTGACCTCCAGATACACACTGTGGACTCTCTCTGACTCTCTGTCTCTCACAAATAAATATAAACTAAAATTACAAATAAAAGAACACCATTATAACTTTATAATATGAGCAAAAAGTTCAACCATGCAAACACTTCATAAAAGGGATGTCTGGATAGCCAATAAACACATACACCCGAGTGCACACATACACACATATTCACGTGCACATGCACACACGCACGCACGCATGCATGCACTCACACACACACATACATGTTATATACATTTCTTTTTTATACCATTGCAAGATACCACAGATTTTATGACATGAAACTGATGCTTTGGAAGATTCATGACAGGAGTATGCAAGAGTGTGCACACAAATATATACACCGGGATGCGTGCTGCAGCTCACACCAGGCTGGAAAATCTCCAAATATCCATCAACCATAGAATGAACAGATGATGTCCACAGAGAGGAACAAATGATGTCCATACAGAGGAATATCAAACAATAAGGAGAACGAAGCCTCATGGACGAATCTCTCAAACATAATATGAAATAGCATCATGCAGATATCCTAGAGTATGCATGTGTGATTCCCCTATTCTAGAGTTGAAAAATAGGCAGTTAAACAGTGTGCCTACAGTTGTCAGGACTACAGTCCTGGCTGGGACACAGAAGCCAGGGGGACCAGGAGGAAGGAATGGAGGTTTTGGCGGTGCAAGAAGTGTTGCACACCTTCATTTGGGGGTGGCGCACTGATACAGACGTTCTACAACAGTCTATCAAGGCTGGGCATATAGCTGTTGGTGGAGCGCCTGGCTGGCACACACATGCCGTTGGGTTCTGTCCTCAATACCATGTAAGCCAGGCACTGTGGCTCCAGCTTTTAACCCCAGCACTTGGGAGGTGAAAGGAAGCAGTAGGGTAAGTTTAAGATCATCTTCAGCTGCACAGTGAGTTTGAGGCCAGCCTGCTGGGGTACATGAGACTCTGTCTCAAGAAAAAGTCTATCCCGTGGTTCACTCAAGGTCCTCATCTTTTTTTATTTTATTTTATTTTACTTTGGTTTTTTTTTTTTTTTTTTTTTTTTTTTTTGAGACAGGGTTTCTCTATGTAGCCCTGGCTGTCCTGGAACTCACTCTGTAGACCAGGCTGGCCTCGAACTCAGAAATCTGCCTGCCTCTGCCTCCCAAGTGCTGGGATTACAGGTGTGTGCCACCGCCCGGCTTTCATTTTTTTTTTTTTTTAATAGAGGGAAGCATGTTACACTTTGGCAAATCGAGGCTTACTTACAAACTGCAGCATATATTAGGAATTCTGTGGCAAATGCTTTGGTGTCTGTCTGAGAAATACAGCCTTATCAAGCATGTCTTTCCCTCCCCCTTTTCTTTTTCCCTCGAAGAGCGGTTTTCTGCACGCTCTCCACCTGAGGATTGAGTCCACCTTGACGTCTGTGGAAAGCCGAGAACATCTTCTCAGGAACTGTGCCCTGCGTTGTCTGAATGTGCTTCACAGGTTGCAGATACAGGCTGGGTGGGGAGTCTCAGCTCCAGTGTTTAATCGGCTGCCGGGTGGCCTCCCTTAGAAATTCCAGTGACTCCCGCACATACATAGCAGGGTCCGCCAACAACTGGAGCAGGGTCTTACCCTTTAGGTCCCTGCCTGTGGGTCCCGTTCCCCTAACTGGGCTGCCTTGTTTGACCTCAGTGGGAGAGAGAGGAGGCACCGAGTCTTGCAGTGACTTGAGGTGCCAGGGTGGGTTGGTACCCAGGAAGAGTGGGGACCTTTGCCTTCTCAGAGATTTTCTCAGAGGTGAAGGAGAGGGGTGGGGAGAGGGGTCCTGTGAGGGGGCCCTGGGGATAAAGGGAGGTTGTGATTAGGATGTAAAGTGAATAAATAAATTTATATATATATATATGTATATATAAAGAAATTCTAGGGACTTGCCTGGTTGTGAGACTGAGAGGCATCTGGAAGTTCAGGCACAAGCAGGATCAGCTGCTCCACTGTGACCTTATAGAAAGTTCTAGTTGAACTGTGTCTGATCAAAACTGTTCTTTAGTGACAAGATTTTGTACAATACTTTGAATTAAAAATTACTGTACCTGTTTGTTGGCTTGCTTTGTTTATTTACTATAAATTTGCTTTGAGAAATCCTTCAGTGGGAGGACAAAAAAGGGAAGGCTAATTCTATCAAGAATCACTTTGGGGTTGGAGAGATGGCTCAGCAGTTAAGAGCACTGAATGCTCTTCCGAAGGTCCCGAGTTCAAATCCCAGCAACCACGTGGTGGCTCACAACCATCTGTAATGAGATCTGATGCCCTCTTCTGGAGTGTCTGAAGACAGCTACAGCGTACTCACATACATAAAATAAATAAATCTTTAAAGAAAAAAAAATCACTTTGTCGTCACACAGTCTGCCCCAAGAATATTCTTCTTTAGGGGCTCAGGAGGTATGGGAATATTATGCTGCCAATTTGGCTGTTAGAAAGGTAATGGGATTCCGCTGAGTGTGGAGAAGGAAGAGAAGAGGAGGAGGGGGATCAGGATTGGGAGGAGGAAGAGGAGGAGGGAGAGGAGGCAAGCAAGACCTGTATGAAGAAAATCGTGACTAATAAAACAGTCTGTCTTAGCTCTGTTGGCGGTAACAAAGAACAGTCTGGGTGGCTTACACACACCATAAAGATTGATTTTTTTTTTCACAGTGTCAGTGGATGGGGAATCTGAGGTGTCAGCATGGTTGGGGCCGGGAAGACCTTCTTAGTTAGAGATTGCAGTTTGTTATTGTATCAGTTTTGGGGGTAGTGTTTTTAATTTAAAAATGAGAATATATTAATTATGCATGATGATGGGCTTCATTGAGGACATACCCATTATGACGTGTGTATAATGGGTTTGGTGCACACTCACCCCCATTATGCTCTCTTGTGTCCCTTCTACTCCAGCGAACTCGCTTCCTGTTTCCAATGAGTCCCGCCTTTACCTTTGTGTCTTTGTCGCTGTTGTTCAGACAGTGAGTTTAATTAGGATCACCTATAGCAACAACAGACGCTGTTGATGAGCCCTCTTATCCGCTGCTGAAGCACCTCATATGCATGTACGATATATCATAACGGAAACCATTGTTTTGTACAACAAACATCTACTAATAAAAGAGGAAAAGGCAACCAAAAGTCTCTCTCTCTTCAGTCCACTCCTCAGTACATGCTCTTAACTGCTGAGCGGTCTTCCTAGCCCCTAGTTATTATTACTTTGAAGAATCTAGGATTAGAACAGTGGTTCTCAAGCTTCCTAACACGGTGACCCTTTAATACAGTTCCTCATGTTGTGGTGACCCCCAACCATAGAATTAGTTTTGTTGCTACTCCATAACTGTAATGTTGTTTCTGTTATGAATTGTAATGTTAATATCTGATACGCAACCCCCATGAAAGAGTTATTTGGCCCCCAAAGGGGCATGAGTCACAGGTTGGGAAGGACCGGGTTAGAGGGTAGTTTCATGGTCTCCCCCATCAGACTGCTTCCTCACTGAAGATGCTGCTCAATGAGACAACGAATCTACAGAGTCCACTGGACTTACCCTGTGTTGCACAATGTGCCCACGGCTGAAAAATCCAAAGCCGGAGTACGACTATCACAGAAGTTATCATATCCGCAAATCACAATTGGTTTGATTATGTGGGCAAATGGCAGAAATACCTGAAGTGGAAACTTCTGGTTTCTTTGGAAAGTCAGTTAGTTATAGCAAAGAACGTTTCAACAAATCAGACACGAATAAAAGGATCTTTTGATAAAGCAAGCACGGGAAAGGACACATGATGAAGGATTCTTTGCTAATAACACGCGTGCATTGGTTCACCTTACACTGTGTTGCTGAGCTCCGTGTGTCATGACTCCACAGAGCGAAACGCACCAAAAAAACTTCTGGCAGTGTTCTGGCTTCTTGCTGCTTCCTCGGACTCAGGCCAGCTGGCAGAGTGATGTCAGTCGATACGAACTCATGTGGGGTTTGGCTAAGACAGACTCACATGCTGAGGCAAGACCCATGGAAGGACGCATGATGTTTGGAGGAAGTATCAATAGGACTGGAAGAGAGGCTTACATAGCTGGCTTTGCAACGCTTCTTTGGTTTCACGTCTTCGTCTTCTCTGATCTTTACTTTGTTGAGAGAGGCTCAGCAGAGAACTTCTCCTGGTGCCCCTGCTGGTCTAGGTCCCTCCTGCTAACTTGAGCAGATTTGGTGGAGGCCTGGCTGTTTCTGCTGGGTCGTGCCACCGCTGCTGATTCATGTTTGCTATCCTGACACTACTAAACTGGACTACTGACAACACAGATTGGATTTTTTCTCTAAAGAACTATTTTAAAATGGGTCCCCTTCCCCCATATCCTAATAACATGCCTTTTCTACTACCTCTGAAGGGTGGTGGGCTAGAAATGAGTTTAGAGCATTTAAGAACGCTTATTAAAGGTAGGTTTTGAAAAAGATCAAAGCTGCCAATACCTACTGTTACCATCCTAGAAATTCATTCAGTGAAGAGTGCTGGATAGATTCAAGCGTGGGCAAGGTTGCACGCGCTAGTGACATCATAGTGACTATGGTGTTTTCACGGAACTCTAGTGAACTAGACCCAGTGTGAATTACAATGTTTGGAGTAAGGTTTCAAGCTTACTTTCAAACTTTCAAACTGGGTATTTCCTGATTCTCTGCCCCAAATGAGAACCAATCCTAGAATAATCTTAGTGGAGGTTGTGGGGAGCATCAAAATTCAAGAAAATGTTTAATGTGGGAGTTTTGAATAGTGCAATGGTTTGTATATGCTTGGACCAGGGAGCGGTACTATTAGAAGGTGTAGCCCTGTTGGAGTGGGTGTGACCTTGTTGAAGTAGGTGTGTCACTGTGGGTGTGAGTTATAAAACCCTCATCCTAGCTTCCTGGAAGCCAGTATTCTGTTAGCAGCCTTCAGATGAAGATGTAGAGTTTTCAGCTCCTCCTGCACCATGCCTGCCTGGATGCTGCCATGTTCGCACCTTGATGATAATGAACGGAACCTCTGAACCCGTAGGCCAGTCCCAATTAAATGTTGTCCTTATAAGAGTCGCCTGGCCATGGTGTCTGTTCACAGCAGTAAAACCCTAACTAAGACAAATAGAAATGACTCCTCATAGACTTTTGTGCTTGAATGCTTGGCCGTGTTGGAGGAAGTGTGCCATTATGGGCTTTGAGGTCTTATATGCTCAAGCTACGTCCTGTGTGGCACACAGTCCCTTCTGCTTCCTGCAGATCGAGGTGTAGAACTCTCAGCTCCTCCGGTGCCATGTCTGCCTGCTTGCCACCATATTTCCTGCCATGACAATAGTGGACTAAACCTCTGAATCTGTAAGCCAGCCCCAGTGAAATGTTTTGCCAGTCCCAATTCAATGTTTTCCTCCATAAGCGTTGCCAAGGTCATGGTGTCTCCTCACAGCAATAAGAAACCCTATGTAAGACATGTGTGGTGTTAGAGTGAGGAAATCGCAGACCTAAAGACCTGTCGGTACACTCAGAGATTCACAGAAGGTGAACTGAGTGAGCCTGTTGAAAGGCTGTGAGCCAGGCTTTTAAGTCAGAAGTCTGCGACCTGAACAACAAAATGTGAGCGAGGAACTTAAGGTGACAGAGAATTAAAGGCAAGGATGAAGCAAAGTCTCCACTGATCCCCAAGGCTTCATAATGGAGAGACAGTTCAGGCACTAAA
Source organism: Apodemus agrarius (assembly GCA_964023405.1). NCBI lineage: Eukaryota > Metazoa > Chordata > Mammalia > Rodentia > Muridae > Apodemus > Apodemus agrarius. Next base: position 34,260,094 of record OZ030027.1, on the reverse strand, counting down.
GAGCTTACAAGTACAATTATGAGGGTTGGAGTCTGAATTCCCCACCATTCACAATAACTGCTGCCCATGTGCAAAACCAGTTCTTGGAAGGTAAAGGCAAGGGTGTCTTAGTTCCTGCTCAGTTGCTGTGACAAAACACCATGACCAAGGCAACTTATGGAGGAAAGAGTTTAATTTGGCTTGTGTTTTCAGAATGTTAGAGTCTATGATGGCAGAGACAGTGGAGAATTTGTGTCTTGATCCAAAAGTAGGAGACAGAGAGAGAGAGAACACTGGGAAACTTCAAAGCCTGGCCCCAATCACACACCTCCCTCCAACAAAGCTACACTTCCTAATCCTTTCCCAACAGTCCCACCAACTGAAGGCCAATTATTGAAACATAGCAGTGTATGGGGGCCATTCTCAATCAAATTCTCCACATAGAGGATCCTTGGGGTAAGCTGGATAGGCAGACCAGGCAAATAGATAAGCTCTGAGTTCAATCAAGAGACTCTACTACAATAAATAAGATAAAGACTCATCTAGGAAGATTCCTGATGTCAGCACTGGGGCTCCATATGCACGAGCACATACATGCACAGAGTCCCCGAATGTGCTCATTCACAAATAGGAATATGCATACAAACATGCATAGTGTGTACATGTATACGAGAGAGAGAGCACGAGATAGAGACAGAGACACAGAGAGATAATGAATATGAGCATGTTAACAAGGGAAAGAAAGGAGAACACACACCCAAGAGCGAGGAAGCATAGCCGGATGGTGGTGGGGCACTCCTTTGATCCAAGCACTTGGTAGGCAGAGGCGGGCGGGTCTCCAAGTTTGAGACCAGCCTGGTCTATAGTTTTAGGAGGGCCAGGGCAACACAGATCTGGACCAAGTATGTTCACAAGCAATGTCACTACGAGCCTGCAGTCTAAGCATGGGTCTGCTCAGAATAAATTTGAGAACAGACTGTGATAAAATTGCACTTGAACCTGTTTTGAACTCTGAACCTATAGGAAAGGAGACAGAGACCTGAACTGTTGAGTGCTGGATGCGTGGGTGAAGTTAGCTGTCCCTTCCAAAGGAAATACTGTCTCTTCTAAGATGGCCGCTCCTGTCCCCGTAGGGCGCACATTCAAAGCATGGTTCTTTTCAGACAAAGATAGTTGTTACTGAAGATGGATCAAAAGCAACAGAGCATACCAAAAATCACCCAAAGATTTAGAGCAGCCGTGGGTGGTCCGGCTTGTTAATTGCAAAACGGAGCCCTTTACTGTTAACATCGGAAAAAATGTGAAAGCCAAACAAAGATGTGGTCCAAGAGAGGATGCTTGACTCTCTGATCGGTCGGTAGGAGAAGGGTGTGGGACGTTAGAGCATACGACGATTGCTCTGGGGAGTGTTCATGGCAGTTAAAACAGCCAGCGGCATCTCATCTCCTCCTCAACCCTTTCCCCACGTCCAGGTCCAGGCCAGCTACCCAGCCTGGAAGAAATCCTAATCAGCTGTGGTGAGTTTGGTCCCAGCAGACCTTTCGTTCCTATTGTTTCTCCCGATAAATGGGTTTATCTTGGCTCCTATTATTTTAAGAGCCACTTTGGTTCCTGTGTTCTTTCCTGCCAAAGGCATGAGGTTAACTAAGAGGGGGAGGGGGAGGGGAGAGGGAGAGAGAGAGAGAGGGAGGGAGTGAGTGAGGGGGGGAGAGAGAGCAAGAGAGAGGGAGAGAGAGAGAGGAAGAGGGAGGGGGAGGGGAGATGGAGAGGGAGAGGGAGATGGAGAGGGGGAGGGAGAGAGAGAGGGAGAGGGAGACAGATAAACAGACACACAGAGACACACACACACACACACACACACACAGAGAGAGAGAGAGAGAGAGAGAGAGAGAGAGAGAGAGAGAGAGAGAGAGAGAGAGAGAGGAGACAGAGACAGAGACAGAGACAGAGACAGAGACAGAGACAGAGACAGAGACAGAGAGAGCTGTGAGTGCCCTGGAAGGCTAGGCCGAGCTAGGCTGCTGGGCCAGGGCCAGGGGCTCTAAAGCTTTGATTCTGTTGCGCTTAGGGCTCTGTAGATGAAATGTGCATTTTGGTTTATACACATTCCGATTTAATTTCTCATCTACAATAGCTGTTGCGGTTTGAGTGCGAAATGTCCCGCCCGCCCTAAGCTTGCGGGGTTTGAATAGGCGGTCCCCCGTTGGGAGTGAACCTTGAGGCATGTGTGGCCCAGGTGGAGGAAGTGAGTGCGTCACTGTGGGGTCAGACCTCCCTTCAGCTGCACCTTGCCAGGGATTGGATCACAGCCACGAGGAAAGCAAGCAGCTATAGCTTTCGGCTTATAACATTTGTGACTCGTTCTGTTGTTTCATGAGAGACTGAGACGCCTTTGCACTTCCGTGATTATAGAGGCTATTTTGATATTATTAGATATGGATACATACTTCTTAATATTTGCCCCGTGATCAGCTTGTCATCAGTACATGTGTTAAACTGTCCACACCCCCTGCGTACATTTCTCAGTGTGATAACAGGCCTAGCACAATGGCTCTGTGGAAAAGATGCTTACTACACAACCCAGAGGTTGGTCCCCAGAACCCACAGCTGGATGTCTGCACCAGGTCCTCTGTGTACACGTAACGGCTTCCAGCTTAGTATTTTTATGGGATTCCTGACTGCTCAAAAGGGCGGCTCTCTGATTCTCTTACCTCTTCTTGGGTTCTTCTCTCATTGGTTTGTCTTGTCCAACTTCAGTGTGATATTTTTTTTCTTTTATCTTATACTTTATTTTGTTATATTTAAAAAAAATGAGTGAATGTAAAACCATCAGGATAAAAGTTAATAAGTGAACCATTATTTACACCACTTTGGGAGAGGGAAAATCAGTTTTCTTCCATGGAGTAAAACTGGGTATATCCACCACTCCAGGGAAGGCAGCATGTTCAGGAATAGCTGACCGACATATAATGAGCTCTGCAGGTGTGTGTTTGTTTGTGTGTTTGTGTGTGTGCGCTCACTTTCATTTGGTTATTGGTGAGGGACTTGGTTTTGTTTTGTTTTGGGGGTGTTGTTTTATTTCATTCTGTTGGTTTTGGGGCATTTATTCTCATATTTTGTTTGTTTATTTTTTGAGAATGAACTTAAAGTTGGGTTGGGTAAGGAGGGGTAAAAGATCTAAAAAGACTTGGCTGAGCAGAAGAATATTATCAAAGTATATTTAAAATCAAAAATTGTTGTTTTATTTTATATATGTATATCATGTATAAGTATGTATATGTGATACATGCATACATGCACTTGTACATTTATTTGTACAGTAGTGGGTTTCAATAATGCTGAAAGGTCTTTAATGTTAACTCTCTTTTCTTAAAACATTCTCTTTTCTTAAAACAAACCAATAGAAATGTTGTAAATAACAACAACAAAAATAAGCCAGACAGTGGTGCATGCCTTTAATCCCAGCACTCAGGGAGCAGAGGCAGGTGGATCTTTGTGAGTTCGAGGCCAGCCTGGTCTACAGAAAGATTTCCAGGACAGCCAGAGCTACACACACACACACACACACACACACACACACACACACACACACACTTTCTTGAAAAACAAAACACAACTAATAAAAATATAATGAAAAAGAAAGTCAGAACTGGCTCCTGCAGGCGGCCCCTAGCCTGCTATAGCCTAAGGTACTGCGTGGTCTAGCCACTCCAGTCTGAAACAGAACCTCACTTGGCAAGCCTTCTTTCCCCTACCTACCAATTTTGGGATTACACATATCGACCACCGTGGTTGGTGAGTTTACTACCTGAGGCGTGCAACTCGCTGCTTTGATGTGTAAGTAGCTATTTAGCAATCCCCAATGATAAGTGTGCCAGACGGCTCCCTTCACACAGGTACCTGTGAGGAGCTAGGTTTAGAGAGCTTCAAGTAGACAATACGCTATCATTAATTAGAATCATCAAGCCAAGCAGGAGAGCTCCAGAATTAAACATCTTAAAACTAAAATTTGGTGTCTTTTTTTTTTTTTTTTTTTTTTTGGTTTTTCAAGACAGGGTTTCTCTGTGTAGTCCTGGCTGTCCTGGAACTCACTCTGTAGTTCGAGGCTGGCCTCGAACTCAAAAATCCACCTGCCTCTGCCTCCCAAGTGCTGGGATTACAGGCGTGTGCCACCACGCCTGGCAAATTTGGTGTCTTCTTAGCAACATCTCCCCATTGTGGTTAAGTTTAAGTTTAACAACTTGAGTGTTTTGTTGTTTAATTTTGGAAAATAGATCTCATATAGCCCAGGCTAGCTTCAACCTCCCTACTTAGTTATAAATGACTTCTTTTTTTTTCTTCTTCTTCTTTCTTCTTTCTTCTTTCTTCTTTCTTCTTCTTCTTCTTCTTCTTCTTCTTCTTCTTCTTCTTCTTCTTCTTCTTCTTCCTTCTTCTTCTTCTTCTTCTTCTTCTTCTTCTTCTTCTTCTTCTTCTTCTCCTTCTCCTTCTCCTTCTCCTTCTCCTTCTCCTTCTCCTTCTCCCTCCTCCTCCTCCTCCTCCTCCTCCTCCTTCTCTCCTTCTCCTTCTCCTTCTCCTCCTTCTCTTCTCCTCCTTCTTCCTCCTCCTCTTCCTTAATGATTCATTTATTTATTTTATGTATGAGTGCACCATTGGAGTACACTTAGGATACACCACAAGACGGCATCAGACCCCATTGCAGATGGTTGTGAGTCACCATGTGGTTGCTGGGAATTGAACTCAGTCAGGATCTTTGGAAGGGCAGTCACTGCTCTTAACCACTGAGCCATCTCTCCAGCCCAACTTTGAACTTCTTATCTTCCTGCCTCTGTGTCCCAACTGCTGGGATTATAAATAGGCTACCACACCCACCAAGTTTATCAACTCCCGCGTAGATTTTAGATTTATAACCTAAGGACCTTTTTACTTACAGCTCTAACATGCAGCACAAACACTGGAATTATGGTGTTACGCACTGGAAATTTGCTGAGAGACTAGATTGTTTTAGTAATGGCATGTAGATGTATTCATATTCAAAACAATAGGTTATATTTAGGATAATTGTCGTTGATGGTCTGAAGAAGTCATTATTCTTTAAAGGTATTAGCATATATTAATTGTATAAAATATGGTTTCATTAAAATGTCATTCTTTTGAAGTAAAGAAGTATGTAGTGAGAATGTACAAGGAAGAAGTCTCTTGAGGTCTGCACGCTGTGACAAGGGACCCACACTTGGATACTGTAGCTGCCCAAATTTTTGGACAGGCAACTGCCAGTTATCTTGTTTCATCACCCTCTGGGGAAAAAGCCAGTGACCCCGTGAATACCATCTAGAGCCCCTATCCTGTGGCAGACGGGAAACCCCTTTAACTGGTACAGGTGGTAGTTTATTTTATTTTCCTAGTATCTCACACCAATTTCTCTTCTTTCCGTTGGGTGGATTTTAATAAGTTGGCAAGAGTTCATTTTATTTATAAAGTAAAGCAAATTAAAATATTATGATCAAAGTATTCAAATGAAGATGCTCGGGGATTTAAAAAAAAAACACACAACGTATTTTTTTCTTCTCCAGATCTAACCCCAGTCCGTGTGTGTTAGGCAAGCATTCCGCCTCTGAGCTCCGCCCTCAGCAGGGTCTTGTTATAAATCTCAGTCGTCTAAACCTTGTACTTGCCTTGCAGTCCTGTGCCATGGTTAGTATATGCTTGACTCAGGGAGTGGCACTATTGGGCGGTGTGGCCTTGTTGGAGTAGATGTTTCACTGTGGGTATGGGCTTTAAGACCCCCAACCTAGCTGCCTGGAAGCCAGTCTTATCCTAGAAACCTTCAGATGAAAATGTAGAGTTCTCAGCTCCTCCTGCACCATGCCTGCCTGGATGCTGCCACATTCCCGCCTTGATGATGATGATGATGGAGTGAACCTCTGAACCTGTAAGCCAGCCCCAATTAAATGTTGTCCTTATAAGAGTCGCCTTGGCCTTACTGTCTGTTCACAGCAGTAAAACCCTCACTAAAACACCCTCTCTAGTCCTGAACTCAAGATCCTCTTGCTTCTACCTCCTGAGTGCTATACCGCTATGTATGTCTCAGAAATTTAAAACAGGTCAGCTCTGCTAGTTAGCAGCCTCTTAAATGTTCTTTTTTAAGATAACATGCTTGTAGCTGGGCGGTGGTGGCGCACGCCTGTAATCCCAGCACTTGGGAGACAGAGGCAGGCAGATTTCTGAGTTCGAGGCCAGCCTGGTCTACAAAGTGAGTTCCAGGACAGCCAGGGCTACACAGAAAAACCCTGTCTCAAAAAAACAAAACAAAACAAAACAAAACAAAACAAAAAGATAACATGCTTGTGAAACATATGAAAAGAATGAGCATTTCAAAGGGGAAATTGACTGGTTACTATGACCAGCCTAGAGCTCCATTAAACCCATTAGTACTTGCAGAATGACCTAAGGGGCTTTAAGAGTTTGTTCTCAACAGTACGTCAAAGGGCACGCTCTGAGTTCTTACAGAAACTGGAGCATTACCTTCTCCACAGCATCCTGCAGATCAGATGGGCCAGCCTGACCAGAAGAAACAGGCCTGTGCTGTTTCTTCTGTGATGTTTGTTCTGTGCTGTTTGTTCTGTGCTGTTTCTTCTGTGCTGTTTTGTCTATGCTGTTTCTTCTGTGCTGGCCACAGCCCCCTGCAACCTTAGGCCCTTAGTTGTGAGTCCCAAGGATAGCTATTAGCTAGAGAGCCACCTCAGAGGACACTAAGAACCCTTGAGAACACCTGAGTGCACATAGAGCATCACTGTACCTTTCCTCTAGCCATGAATAGGCTAAACAGACCCACAATGGTTTTACAGCCTAGCTGGAGTCTCAGGCCTCACCGAATGTTCAATTTCCTACAAGAGTAGACTGCCCTTTGCAACTGAGCTTGCTTTGCAACATAATCCAGCGGAAACAAAGGATGGTGTCTGTGGGCTTTCCCTATATAAACGCAGTGGTGAAAATTAAACTTTGAGCCTTGATTAGAAGCTTTGTCTTGGCTTCATCCTTCTCTTCATCTCTTGGCTTCCTCTCTTCCTTTTTCATTTCCAGACCCCCTTTCAGGTAGACCCAGTTCATCCATGGCTGGTGGACAACTATACATCACAGGCAATAGTTTTGGGTTTGACACTAACCTGATTCCACATTCATTGCCTGTCTTAGTTAGGGTTTTACTGCTGTGAACAGATACCATGACCAAGGCAACTCTTATCAGGACAACGTTTAATTGGGGCTGGCTTACAGGTTCAGAGGTTCAGTCCATTATCATCAAGGAGGGAACATGGTAGCATCCAGGCAGGCATGGTGCAGGAGGAGCTGAGAACTCTACATCTTTATCTGAAAGCTGCTAGGAGAATACTGGCTTCCAGGCAGCTAGGATGAGGGTTTTAAAGCCCATACTCACAATAACACACTTACTGCCACAAGGCCACACCTACTCCAAGAGGGCCACACCTTCTAATAGTGCCACTCCCTGGTCCAAGCATATACAGACCATCACATTGCCCCAGTAGTTCTGGTCATATTTAGAACTAGTAGCATGTTGTTGCAGGCCTTAGAAGCCTCCCCAGTCCCCAGACATCCTCACTTCCTGGCAGTGGAACCCCGTACCCCAACGTCTTAAGAAGTAGCAACAGCCAGCTGTGACACGGCCAGGGCCATGGGCTCCCATGAAACCTCCTCCCATTTTCTCAGTTTCGGCTAACTCCTTTGACACTGCAGAGTCAACCACACCTCTGTTCGCTCTGTTTTAGGATGTTTTGGTCCAGGCACTCTTCTATTGCCTTGACACTGGGGGGAGGGGGTAGCATTGTAGACAATTCCAAAAGCTCTAAAAGGATGCTGCTATGCTGCTGCTGCTCCGCCATGGTCTCTACCACCTTCTAACCAGGGCACCCACCATCTTGACAGCAGACTTTCGGTGCTCCTTCCCAATAAGCAAATCACTGTGTCAGAGAACAGACACGTCTGCCCTCTCTTAGCAGTTATTTCATTGTGTGTACCAAAGCACCGGGGAGGGATGGGAGGTGGAGAGACGGTACAGTGGTTAGAGGCACTTACCGCTCTTCCAGAGGGAGGACCAGAGGACTTACCAAGGCTCTGTTATCTGTAGCTCCAGCTCCAAGGGATCTGATGCCCCCTTCTGACCTCTGAGGACACATGCATGCATATGGCATATACAGAGACGCACAGATAGATACATGCACAGAAGTAAAAATTTGCAAATATTTTTAAAACCACAAGTAACACTTTAAATATATATATATATATATATATATATATATATATGGAATAAAATATTAAAAAATGAAAGTCCTTCTCCACCGTGGTTTCAAAATGGCCTTTCTCAAACACCCCTCTATCGTTCTGTGATTGTCTTGTCGGTTGCCCATGTCATGAGTTAGCTGGTGACATGTCTAAGTGGGGTAGATAGAATTATCAATGATTCCTGAAGGCAAAGAGATGGGATCTACACAGAAACAAACCAGTCACACACACACACACACACACACACACACACACACACACATATACACACACACACACACACAAAACAACAGCCACACAACTGCAGATTGTTTTTTTAAAAGATTTATTTATTATTATATGTAAGTACACTATAGCTGTCTTCAGACACACCAGAAGAGGGCATCAGATCTCATTACAGATGATTGTGAGCCACCATGTGGTTGCTGGAATTTGAACTCAGGATCTTTGGAAGAGCAGTCAGTGCTCTTAACCACTGAGCCATCTCTCCAGCCCTACAACTGCAGATTGTTGACTATAAATGTTTTTCATCATACAAGGTCTTCGCTGTCTCATTAAAAGAAATCTTTGTATTGCCTCTTGAAAATTTTGTTTTACATAATTTGAAGCTGAACTTGATTGCACCTCTCCAAAGTAAATAGTTTTTGCAAAACACTCAGTGTCTAATATATCAGATAAAGAAAGGCTTTTTAGTGTACTTCAGGACTTTCCATGTGACAGTTGTTTTTCTGAGTTCGGGCTACAAAAAAGCTTTTTGTATTGTTGAGTTCTACCAATCTGGGAACATTGGAAGGATTTCACAGAGGGAGCATAGAAAAAAACTTAACACACAAACTTCAGGGCCAAACACAGAAGAAAGAAAATATCAATTTTCTCTGGTATTTTGATAACTTTTACCAAGTTTAAGAAAAGTTTAAGGAAAGCCAGATTCATTTGATGGGATGACGTTTTTGAGTTCCTGACCCTGAAGAAAGTTCTACTGTGTTCTTTGTATGTGTGATGGGAGCACCCGGACAGAACAAGGTGGCGATTTATGAAAGAGGGTTTTATTGAGAGTTCAAGTTAACTGCAGAAAGTTACCTTAGATCATCTTCGAAATCTTCTCATTTTTTCGGTTAAGAAGACCATGGGGCACTGAGTGTGTGGTGCCCACTTGTGTTCCCGGTGCTGGGTAAACTGAGGCAGAATTATGATTTCCAGGATAGGCTGTACAGTGAGACCTTGTCTCAAAATCAAACAAATAAATGAACGAGGTAAGTATGCCTGTAGTCTCAGGATTTGGGGCAAGAGGCAGGAAGATCAGACAGCCAACGTCATCCTTGGCTACTTAGTGAGTCTAATACCAGCCTGGGCTACATGAGTCCCCCCCCTGGGCTACATGAGACTCCGTTGATATAAATAAATAGAGATGGGGTGGGAAGTGAGATAAGGCAATCAAATACGTGGGACAGAACAGATGAGCAGATAACATGCCCATAGACGAAGTGTTTATGGATTTATTAAAGCATATAAAAATACAGAGAACAGAGAAGGCAAGATGTGTTATCTTATTAAAGGGAGCACTTGACAATGTCAGGAGTCAGGTGAATCCATAAAGCTGATTGGCTTGCACCCTGGCTAAATCCATGAACTCCAGGTTCAATGAGAGACTTTATCTGTCTGTCTTTCTGTCTGTCTCTCTGTCTGTCTGTCTTTATACTTTATCTATCTGTCTGTCTTTATAATTTATCTATCTATCTGTCTATCTATCTATCTATCTATCTATCTATCTATCTACCTACCTATCTATCTATCTATGATGGTTATTCTTGGTTGTCAACTTGAATACATCTGGAATGAACAACAATACAGAAGTGGAGGGCACACCTGTGATCCAGATCTTGAGGCTGGAAGACACAGGCTTGTGGCCCAGATCTTGATGTGGGATGACACATGCTTTTGCTCTAGATCTTGAGGCATAGTGGCCCCCAAAAAGCTTTAGGCCCAGGCAAGGTAGTGCACGCCTTTAATCCCAGGAGACTGAGGCAAGCAGATCTCTGAGTTCAAGGCCAGCCTGGGATAGAGCAAGTTCCAAATCCAAGCATGGTGATCCATACCTTTAATCTGGGCCACACCTTCTGCTGGAGCCGTACAAAAGGACTATGGAAGAAGGAAGACTCACTCTTCTCTGCCTGCTTGCACTGACTTGCCAGCACATCTGTTGGAACCCACTTCTTCAGGATCCCAGCTTAAGCAGAAAACCAGCTGAGACAACTAGCCTTGTGGGACTGAGCAACTACTAGATTCTTGGACTTCCCATTCACAGCTGCCCACTGTTGCGTTTGTTGGACTGCAGACTGTAAGTCATTACAATGAATTCCCTTAATATATATAGACATTCTATAAGTTCTGTGACTCTAGAGAATCCTGACTTCTACACTAACTGTCCATCCAGCTGTCTGCCAAGGAAGATAGCAACATTGTCCTCTGGCCTTCATACTAGTACATGCATGTACATCTACACCATCAGGTGAATACAACTATAGGAACACATACATATTGCACATTTATGCACACTGGCGAAAACGTCCGAGATAGTTTTCAAAATTAAAAATAATGTAGTCAACCTTAAAACCCTAACAGTTATTTTGAGATATAAGGAGAATGAGCTTACTAGAAAAGTGAGTTTTCTTATTGAGCAGAGTTACTTTAAATGGAAATGATATCACGTTCCATATACTTACCAGTTAACAACTCTCTGCAAAACCTAGGTAAGTCGTGCCATGACTGGGAGCCTCCGTATTCTAACCTGTAAAGTGGGACAGTTTTTTTGTATGACGAAGTGAGGTCAATATGTCTGGCTTGGAATGCAGTTTGACAGGCTTACATCTCACAGCATACATAAGCTCTTCTGGGTCCAGCCTGCAGCATAACAAGCACAGTTGAGCGATAGCGTCAGGTGTGGCACTTACCCCATGTCTCCTGGCACTTTGTAACCCACTAGTTCCTTTTCGTGACCTTGACTGTGGCTCCCTTTGCTCTTGTTTTGCATTCAACCCTCCAGTTGGAGAGCTATTCAGAAACCTCCCAGGAAACTCCTTTTCTGCTTTGCCTTTTTTGTTCCTACCCAGGCATTGTGCTGACCACAGATGCTGACCTTCATGTCTGTTTTACGTAGGCTTCATCAAGCTCATCCCACCGTGAAAAGGGAATTAGCTTCTCAACAGCAAAGGTCTTACCTTTCTCTCTCTCTCTCTCTCTCTCTCTCTCTCTCTCTCTCTCTCTCTCCACAGTGACTTGCTCTGTACGAGGCCCCAGACGAGCATCACGCGCTCTCTTCTATCACCGGTAGTTAAAGAGGGACCACCAGGGTTGTCCAAGGCGGGCCACGTGAAGAATGAACGCAGAGTGAGGTGTTTGGTGTCTACCCTCTGCCTCAGGATGCTGACCTTGTTGAGTTATGCTATCAACCCTGCAACGACCTGCTGAAACATTAAAATCATCATTAGTGTGTGCATGTGCGAGTGTGACAGATAGGGGACGATTTGCAGGAGTCGGTTCTCTCCTTCTATCCCGAGGGTCCCAGGTATCGAACTTAGCTCCTCCTTCAAGCTTGTCAACAAGACCTCCCGAGCCATCTTGATAACCCAAGGCAACTTTTTAGATGGTTTATTATTTATCAATGTGGTGGTTTGAATGTGCTTGGCCTGGAGAGTGGCACTTATTTGGAGGCGTGGCCTTGTTGGAGTGGGTGTGGCCTTGTTGGAGTAGGTGTGTCACTCAGGGCTTGGGCTTTAAGACCCGCTTCCTACCTGCCTGGAAGCCAGTCTTCTCCTAGCTGTAGGGACAAGAAGTGGAACCCTAAGTACGACCAGCCCCATGACTGCCTAGACACTGCCATGCTCCCACCTTGATAAAAATGGACTGAACGTCTGACCCTGTAAGCCAGCCCCAATTAAATCTTCTTTATAAGAGTTGCCTGGCTCATGGTGTCTGTTCAGAGTAATTAAACCCAAACTAAGACAAATTTACCTCTTTGTGTGTGTGTGTGTGTGTGTGTGTGTGTGTTATATGCACTGGTGTTCATGTGTGCAGGGGTCAGAAATCGCTGTCAGGTTTCTTCCTTTATTGTGCTATGACCTATTTACTTATTTGGGGGGATAGACACGTTTTCTAGCCATTTGGGGCTAGACTGGTTGGTCAGCAAGGCCCTGAGATCTGCCTCTCTAGCTTGCACTGGGAGTTTAGATATATACTGACACACCTGGCTTTTATGTAGGTGCTAGATATCCACCTCAGGTCTTCAAGCTTGTACTGTAGACATTTAACATTGTAAATTGATTTTTATTTCATGTGTATGGGTATTTTGCTTGCATTTATGTATGTCTGATCATCACTTATGTGCCTTGTGCCTCCAAAGGCCAGAAGAGGTCATCAGATCACCTGGGACTGGAGTTACAGGTGGTTGCGAGCTGCCACGTGGGTGCTGGGAACCACACCTGGGTCCTTTGGAAGAGCAGCCAGTGATCTGAACCATCCATCCATCTCTCTGGCCTCTTTATCCACTTTTTAACCTGCTTCCAATCAAGGGAGGTAGGAATCTTCACTTCATTTGTCATTTTTGATAGGGTAGTCTGCAATTTCAGCAAACACATCAACATTGAGGTTATAGATTCTCCCGCTGGGTTCTCTTTGTAGGCTTTCTTTTATTCATTTTTTACCCCCCTCCAAAAGTATTCCTTGCCATTTTTTAATTATTCTTTCATTTTACGTGCATGGGTATTTTTGCCTGCATGTGTATCTGTGTACCACATGTACACAGTGCCCACTGAGGTCAGAGGAGGGAGTCAGGTTCCCTGGAAGCAGAGTTACAGATGGTTGTGATCCACCACTTGGCTACTGGAAACCAAGACAGTAGCTGCTGGGAGAGCAAGAAGTGAGTGCCCTTAGTCACTGAGCCTCCTCTCCAATCCCCTGTTGCCATGTTTCTTGAGACATGTTTCTGTTGTGTACTCCACAAAGTTTCCTTGGGAACAAATAGGAGTCTACTCGTGTGACTCATCCAAACCAGCACCGTTTCCTTAAATGTTTCAGGCAAATCTTCCTGTGCCAAACATTAAATATAAGATGCAGGCACTTAGTTTCTGATGGAGATACTTTTTTTAGGTTTTAGGTTAAATTTGGAGGTGGAAGGGCATCGGTAGATTGGTACAGTGTTTCATGTAAAAGTATGAGGAGTTAAGCTCAGTCTTAATCACATGCATTACAATTTGGTGTTGTGATGTGTGCCTATGAGCTCAGTAGAGGTGGAGGAAGGAGGACCTCTGGGGCTTGCTAGCTAGACAGTTTAGCCAAGCAGAAAGTTCCAGATCCTATGAGAGACTGTTTCAAGCAGCAAGGTAGAAAATGGTTGAAGAAAGCACCAGGTGTCAACTCTGGCCTCCTGTGCACATGAACATGCACACACAATGCACCCACATGAACATAAACACACACATGAATATGCATAAACACAGACATGAACATGTATGCACACACGAACACGTATACACATGAATATGCATGTATGCATATACACAAACATGTATGCACACATAAATATGCATATACATGCGCACATACACAAACATGTGTGCACACATGAACACGCACACACATATACATGCGAACATGTGTGCACACACGAACATGTGTGCACACATGAACATGTGTGCATGCACATGAGCATGTGTGCACACACGAACATGCATATACACATGCACCCACATGAACATAAACACACATGAATATTCATACACACATAAGATATGAACATGTATGCATACACATGCATATGCATGTATGCATATACACACAAACATGCATGCACATATAAATATGTATATACATATGCACATACACACAAACATGCAAATATACATATGCATACACACATGAATATGTATGGACACATAACACAAATTCTATTAGTCAATTGTCTTACTAATTGAGGGATAATAAAGAGACATATTGTTTATACTCAGGAAGTGAAAAACAAACAAACTTTTTTTTCTATTTAAACTGAGCTGTCTTGATAGCCTATTTTTTGTTTGGTTTGGGTTTTGTTTTGTTTTGTTTTTTTTCCCCCCGAGATATTTCACAAAACAGATTGAGTCAACACAGAACAAGAAATCTGAGAACACCCAGCAAACCCTTGGAAATATTTCCAGAGGAGTCTTTATCTGACCACCAACCTGAAACGCAGCTCACAAGCCAGGACACCTCTCCCTGTTGCCGCTCTTCAAGGGGTGTTAGGTTGCAGTGCAGACTGGGGCTGTGGGAGGGAGGCCAGATCTTAATAATATCCAGCTTCAGATGCCATCAGCAAGATGACTTTTCCTGGAAAGAACTCTGTTATTACAGGATTATTATTTGTAATGAATTGTTCGATCTGACCGACAAAGAAAAAGTAAATTATCCAAATGGGACTTCTGGCTGGGATCTGCCTTCTCATTAAGGGAAGCACAGTGAGCCTCGCACATTGAATAATCATGGAGATGGGCTTGATGTAAGGAGGGAGGGGCTGCTGCCAGAGACCATGAGAATCTGTAATGCCACAGAATTCTGGGTTCGCCCGCTTCCAGTGAAACCCTTGCCAAGATTCCTGGCAGCCTGAGTCAGGAGTTATATTTAAGGAAAACTTAGAAGTCAAAGCATAGTTAAGATGATGTCACGTGCCTTATCATCACTGGTTTTTTGTTTGTTTGTTTGTTTGTTTGTTTTGTTTTGTTTTGTTTGTCTTTTAGGTACACAGATGTAATGTCATAGACACCGGAACTCCTGGAGAGCCAGCAGAGAGTGTGGAGGCACAGAAGATTCCAGATTCATTGTCAAAAGGATACAAGGTTTTGAGATGCTGAGTTAGGGCCACAACTTTGGCAGTGTAACTATAAACAGTGTACTGTGCAACAAGCAAACTCCAGCAGCCAAAGCTTCGGCACTCTCATCCGTGAATTTGTTATGAGAGAGGCTGCAGAAAACTCAGGAAAACACAGCCATGGACTAGTAAGATGGCGCCTCAGTTAAAGGTCCTCATTGCCTGAGGACCAGAGCTCCATCCCTGGAACCCACATAAAGGTGGAAGGAGAGAATGGACTATAGAATTACACACACACACACACACACACACACACACACACACACACACACACAAGCACTTTTATTTACTTACATTTGATTTTGAACAGTTGCCTTTTAAAATTATATGACATGGGGCTGGTGAGATGGCTAAGTGGGTAAAGACACCTGTGTCCAAGCCTGACCTTAGTTTGATTCTTTGGGTCCCCACAGGTGACCTCTGACCTCTGTGTGCATGTGTAGGCCACGGGACTCCCAAAAAATATTACATGTAATGAAAAGAACAAAGACAATAGTCTTAGGGTTTTATTGCTATGAAGAGACACCATGACCAAGGCAACTCTTATAAAGGAAAGCATTTATTTGGGCCTGGCTTACAGGTTCAGAGGTTCAGCCCATTACCATCATGGTGGGAGCCTGGCAGCATCCAGGCAAGCATGGTGCTACAAAGTTCTATATCTTGAGCCTCAGGCAGCCAGAAGGAGCTCTATGCCACATTGGCCAGGCTTGCGCATACATATGACCTTAAAGTCCTGCCTCCCTAGTGACATACTTCCTCTAACAAGGCCACACCTCCTAATAAAGCCACTTCCCACGGGCCAAGCATATTCAAACCACCATAACAATTTAAGTCAATTAAATGATATCCTGATAGTTTAATTTTCACTGACCACCACCTACCAATCCCAGCCATAATAAATGCAAATATTACTTTCTGAAAATCTTTGTGTACATGTAGGAGTTTTGCAATCTCTTATGTTCAGTGGTCTTATCCAACTCATATTTAACCCAAATCAGACTGGTAGACACTTGAAATAACTTGAAGAATGTTGGGACCCATTCAAGCAATTTTTTTTTCCAAATTTATATTTCTTGTTATTATTGTTTTTCATTTGTTTATGGTAAAGGTATATGTATGCATATCTCTCTCTCTCTCTCTCTCTCTCTCTCTCTCTCTCTCTCTCTCTGTGTGTGTGTGTGTGTGTGTGTGTGTGTCTGTGTGTGTGTGTGTGTGTGTGTGCACTCCAGCACATACCTATGTGTGGAAGCCAGAGGTCAGAGGTCACGTCAGGTATCTTCCCCAATTGCTCTACATCTTGTTTTCTTTTGTTAAAGGCAATGTCTCTGAACCCAAGACTCAAGGATACAGTAAGATTAGCTGGGTAGCAAGCTCCAGGGATTCTCCCCTCTCTGCCTTCCCAGGGTTAGGACTACAAGCTCATCATGAACAGCAGTTTATGTGTGCTTTGATTCAGAATTCAGATCCTCATGCTTGTACAGCAAGCAGGTTTTTGACTGAACATCTCCGCAGATCCTAGAGAAACCAGGATACATGTTCTGTCTTTTTGTTTGTTTGCTCATTTGTTTTTTGAGACAGGGTTTCTCTGTGTAGCCTTGACTGTCCTGATACTCACTCTGTAGACGAGGCTGGCCTTGAACTCACAGAGATCCATCTGCCTCTGCCTCCTGAATGCTGGGATTAAAGGAATGAGCCACCACCACTGTTCTGTGTTAATTAAGAAACAATCATATGACCAGCTGGAGAGATGGCTCAGTGGTTGAGAGCACTGACTGCTCTTCTGGAGGCAGCCCTGAGTTCAAATCCCAGCAACCACATGGTGGCTCACAACCATCTGTAATGAGATCTGAAGCCATCTTCTGGTGTGTCTGATGACAGCTACAGTGTACTCACATATAATAAATAAATCTTTGGGCTGGAGTGAGCAGGGCCGGAGCAAGCAGAGGTCCTGAGTTCAATTCCCAGCAACCACATGATGGCTCACAACCATCTGTACAGCTCATATACACAAAATAAAATAAATAAATCTTTTTTAAAAAGAAACAATCATATATTATATTGCCTGTTTTGCAGTTTATGCTGAGAAATGATATCTGTATTCAAATTAATACAGTTGATTCACTTCGGAGTTTTAAAAAGTTAAAACTTTATCTAAAAAAGTCTTCAATTCTTCCTGAGGATTTGGATCCATGTGTGTAAACCAGGAACATGTGAATTTGCTCATAGGCTGGTCATGGCGAAGCACATGGGAAATGCAACGAATCTCGGGTCTAATTTTTCACAGTTCTCCTCAAGTTTATACTTGATGGCCCATAACAGCTTATCAAAGGCAGGCTGGATCCTGTTGTTTAAAGAACAATCTAAGACACTAAGCAAATTGGATTGTAGTTACAAATGCAAGCCAGGTGTGGTGGCTCATGCCTGTAATTCTAGCATTTGGGAAGCAGAGGCAGGAGTGAAGGCCAACTAGGATTACATAGGGAATTCCACGCAAGCCTGAGCTACAGAATGAGACCCTGTCTCAAATAAAACAGAAGCAAACAGAAGAAAGAAAGCCCTCCTTGCCTGTGCGTGCGTGCGTGCGTGCGTGCGTGCGTGCGTGCGTGTGTGTGTTTACTCTCCCTCGTTGACCTCTGGTTCCTGTATGGATGGAATTCCCGGAGGATGAGAAATTTGAGCCTCTTTCTCAGCTCTTGTGTCAAAACACCCGGCACCTGGTCGTGGATACATAGATACTAGTCTAGACTCTTTGGCTGATAGTTACTAAGTTGGAATGTAGAAACAAATGATTACAAATGGAAACTGAGCCTTTGGAGCCAGCCTTTGCAGATGCTTAGCTCCGATATGACTGGATGAAGGGTAACCAGCTCAGGTGCTAGTAACCATGAGTGGGGTCCAAACCTGGAGCTCCCAGAAGCCCAAAGGGAGCATGGGAAGAGAGACCTGGGGGTCCTCTGGATGAAGTTCTTTGCCTGATCGTTTCTTTGGATAAAGCAGTGTACTCTTTTCACACACACAAAAAAAGATAGTTCTAGATTTCTGAATTAAAAAAACAAAAAACAAAAACCCTGCTCATTTGTGCTCACTTGAAGTGTTCTGATCCTTCTGCTCATTCACCACTTCACACACAAAATGTGGTCTTCCCTTGGGACGCTTCTCACTTGGCTACGCTCAGCTCTCAGTATCTGAACCTTGGGAAAGTTTCCTCTTTCAGGGCCCAGCCTGCCCTTAGCTGCGGAAGAATCCATGCACAAGGACATGCAGATGTCCCCTGTCACCGCTGGTGGGCATCGTCCCGAGTAAGCGTGCAGGCCTTCTGGTGTCACAGGTCACCGACTCCTAGGCCCACGTTTTCTTTTCAGTATTATTATTTCCAAAGAAGGCTTTTCTCCCAGTGTGCGATGTCTTAACAAAACACAATGTCAGTGCAGCTAACAAGAATACTGTTTCCTCCCAGGGCCCACAGTGCACTGGAATCTATGACTGTAGTGTTTGAAAATGTCTTAAAGAGGCTGGCTCTGTCCTCCATGTTTAGAATCTTGTGACACATGACATTCAGTCTCCCTATGGCTGGGATTAAGGCATTCCACTGTTCTAATGGCCACTGATTACTATTATTTTTGTTTTGTTTTGTTTTGTTTGAAGGCTGGCCTCGCATCCTCTGTCAGCTTTTGAAGAGCTATACCTCATACTTATCTGTCTACATCTGTCTGTCTGTCTGTCTGTCTGTCTGTCTGTCTGTCTGTCTGTCTATACGTATGTATGTATGTATGTATGTATGTATCTATCTATCTATCTATCTATCTATCTATCTATCTATCATCTATCATTTATCTATCATCTATCAATTATCTATTTATCTATCATCTATCACTTATCAGCCTCCAGATCCATGCTCTTGATTTCCATCGCCGCCAACACTATTGGTGAGACGGTGAGAGCCACAGAGGCTGCCGAATGTCAAACCTGGGCATGAGCAAACACCATCGCGTACTGCTCTGCCGAAGTCACACAGTTCAGCCAAGGTTCTGAGGGCTGTAGTTAGGCCACTAGACAAACCCAACAGACTCTACTGCCCATTGAAAACCTCCACAAAGACAGCAGGTAGAGACTACTAGGTGTGGGCATGATGGCCGGGTACAGTGGCCACTGCCATCTTAATGTACCCTGTGACTGAATAATTTTGTAAACTTCTACGCCCATGTGTACATGCATGCCTACCTATGTACAAATGTGTGTGTGCATGCATGTCCACCTGTGTGCAAATGCATGTGTGTCTGCATGTCCACCTGTGTGCAGATGCATGTGTGTCTGCATGTCCACCTGTGTGCAGATGCATATATGTATGCATGTCCACCTGTGTGCAGATGCATGCGTGTATGCATGTCCGCCTGTGTGAAGATGCATGCATGTGTCTGCATGTCCACCTGTGCACAGATGCATGTGTGTCTGCTTTATGGATCCAACTCTGGTATTCAACATTCCTTGGCCTCTCCTGAAAAGATATATTAGCTGTTTTTTGTTTTGTTTTGTTTTGTTTTGTTTTTTTCAAGTCAATCCAACCTGAAAATGGCAGAGTTTTCTCCACTGGAAATTTTTCAAAAGAGCATGCTGCAGTCTGTGCAAGAGATGCCAAAAAAAGTGTGCCTCAGTGTTTAAACAATGAGAAGCTTGTTGAAAAGGATGTTCCCTCGGAGCGACTCTCCTAAACGTACAGACGCTCCTCAGATGTTTGTGTCACGGCTATTTATTTTTCAAATGTGGTTTGTTTTACGGTTAGAACGCACTGATGACTTAAAACAGGATTAACCCCCCTGCACTTTAGAAATGATTAAACAGCATTCCTGTTGCTCACTCATATTCTTCATAGAAGATGACATAATGTATTTTCCTTTTGGCTTTAAGAGTATGGATCTTAAGCCACCGTTGGTAAGGGTATCATTTGGTTTGGGACCCATAAGTTCTGTTTATATACAATTATTCTGGATTAAGATCAGGTTGTGAAATAGAGTCTCCTGAAAGCAAAGGAAGTTCAGCTTATCCCATGGATGAAAACAGAGGGGATAATGGTGAATGTGCCTCTATTTTCCTTATGCCATTTTGTTAATCTGTTAATTGATCAAACGGATTACAAAAGAGCTCAGTGAAAATGATCATGAATGTGTGTGTGTGTGTGTGTGTGTGTGTATCCTTGCTGTTTCTATTTCATACAGCTCTTAACCTTATTTAGCTCATTTAGAGAGACAGATATTCTTTCGGTAGCCAGTATAGACCCAGTGCCCCTGCTAGGTTCCAGGGCAAGAGGAAGAAGCAAGAGCTGGTGTTATATCTACAAAGACTGGCCAGAGACAGGCAGGTAGCCATAATAGCTCTTCTCTTTAATCCCTGAAAGCAAGGTCAACCCTGCACACTCATGGTATTCCAGGATCCAAACAGTTACACAAAGTTAAAACATCCCATTACCAGTCTCTTTCAGTCTTAAATTGAGCATTGTTTCCAAGCAAGTAAAATTTGGCCCAGACCCTTTTAGTTGTAAGATGTTTGCTGAGCAAATTCCATATATCCAGGCACCTTCAGATCCTAGTTTCTCTACCCTGGAACATTCATCCTTTGGTTGTTTTCTATGCTTGTGTGTGTGTATGTATGTGTGTGTGTGTGTATACATGTGTACATGCATGCCTACCTATGTACAAATGCATGTGTGCATGCATGTCCACCTGTGTGCAAATGCATGTGTCTGCATGTACACCTATGTGCAGATGCATGTATGTCTGCATGTCCACCTGTGTGCAAATGCATGCATGTGTCTGCATGTCTACCTGTGCACAGATCCATGTGTGTCTGCATGTCCACCTGTGTGCAGATGCATGTGTGTATGCATGTCCACCTGTGTGCAGATGCATGTGTATATGCATGTCCACCTGTGTGCAGATGCATGTGTATATGCATGTCCACCTGTGTGCAGATGCATGTGTGTATGCATGTCTACCTGTGTGCAGATGCATGTGTGTATGCATGTTCACATGTGTGCAGACACATGTGTGATGGGACCTGAAGTTGATGGTGGGTGTCCTCCTTGATCACACTCACTTTCTTCATAGAGGCAGGGTCTCTTCCTGAACCTGAAACATTCAATTCTATCATGTTTAGCAAGCCAGCTTGCTCCAGGGATCCA
Source organism: Apodemus agrarius (assembly GCA_964023405.1). NCBI lineage: Eukaryota > Metazoa > Chordata > Mammalia > Rodentia > Muridae > Apodemus > Apodemus agrarius. Next base: position 34,238,750 of record OZ030027.1, on the reverse strand, counting down.
GCTCTGCTTTCTGGGTGCCAATATTTTAGGGGGCTGCCACACCTGAATGTCTTTTACCTGGGTTCTGGGGATTTGAACTCTGTACCTCATGCTTACAAACACTTTCTCCACTGAGCCATCTCCTCCTCCCCACTGTCAGTTATTGCTGGAATGGAATAACATGAATTTCTTCAGATCTGCATTGCATGTGGTAGATGGTGGACAGGGGCTTGGCATTCATTGACTTTTTTGGTTGTTTTTTTTTTTGTTTTTGTTTTTTTTGTTTTTTTTTTGTTTTTGTTTTTGTTTTTTGGATTTGGGTTTTTTGAGACAGGGTTTCTTTGTATAGCCCTGGCTGTCCTGGAACTCACTCTGTAGACCAGGCTGGCCTCAAACTCAGAAATCCACTTGCCTTTGCCTCCCAGAGTGCTGGGATTACAGGCGTGTGGCACCATCGCCCAGCTATTCATTGACATTTTAAAGTATAGTTGAAGCCAGGCGTGGTGGCGCACGCCTGTAATCCCAGCACTTGGGAGGCAGAGGCAGGTGGATTTCTGAGTTCGAGGCCAGCCTGGTCTACAGAGTGAGTTCCAGGACAGCCAAGGCTATACAGAGAAACCCTGTCTCGAAAAAGCCAAAAAAGCCAAAAAAAAAAAAAAAAAAAAGTATAGTTGAGCTCTGATATATGAACATAATGTTAGCCCTTTTTAAGGGAATCAAAGTCACTATCCTACCTCCACAAATGTGACTGACTTGTGTGTTCGACTGACCAAGTGAGGAAGTGCATGGAAAAGGCAAAGCTGGCTTTTGATGCAGCTCAGGGTCCTCTCTCTCTCTCTGGTGAGTGGCGCCTGCAATTGTCTAGAGTTGAACAAGGGGTGAACAAGGGCTGCTGCTCCTCCTCTTCCACCTTCAAAATAGATTTCTCTAGATAGTCTTGGCAGGCCTGGAACTCACTATGTAGACCAAACTGTATGTATATATGTGTGTGTATTGTGTGTGTACATGTGTGTGAGTGTATGTATGTGTGAGAGTGAGTGTGTTTATGTGCTTGTGTATATGTGTGTATGAGTGTCTATGTGTGTGTGTGTATATATGTGTATGAGTGTGAATATGTGTGTGCATGTTTGTGTGAGATTGTGAGTATGTATGTATGTATGTATGCATGTACATATGTTTGTATGTGTGTGTGCATGTATGCATATATATGTGTGTGTATTGTGTGTGTAAATGTGTGTGAAAGTGTATGTATATGTGAGAGTGTGAGTGTGTTTATGTGTTTGTGTATATGTGTGTATGAGTGTATGTGTGTGTATATATATGTGTATATATATGTGTATGAGTGTGTATATGTGTGTGCATGTTTGTGTGAGATTGTGAGTATGTATGTATGTATGTGTGAGAGTGTGTGTGAATGTTTATGTTTGTGTATATGTGTGCATGAGTGTCTGTGTATATATATATGTGTGTGTGTGTGTATGTGTATGAGTGTGTATATATATGTGCATATTTGTGTGAATGTATGAGCATGTGTGTGTGAGTATGTGTGCTGCATGCACATAACTGTGTAGGTGCAGAGGCGAGATCAGGTTGTCAGATGTCTTCCTCTGCCTCTGTCTCTAACTGATCTGGAACCTGCTGTCTGGGCTGGCCGGCCAGGGGACCTGGGGGACCTGGGGGACCTGCCTGCTGCAGGCTGCAGTGCTGGAGATGTGACAAGCACAGCTACAATCAGCTTTGTACTCGGATGCAGGATTCAAACTTCCCTCTTCCCTCTTGAAGACCCTGTGCTTTGCTCACAGGCCCCAACCTTCTGTTTAGGGGTCTGTTTGTTTGTTTGCTTTTCAATAAAAGAGAATGCTATTTTTTGTTTTATTTTGTTTGAGACAAGACCTCAGTCTATTTTACCCTGGCTAGCCTTGGTCTTGGGACAATCTTCACCTTAAGTGCTGGGATTATGGGTGTGACCACTGTGCCTGACGGAGTAGACCATGCTTAACACACTGTGGCCCAGCGTCCTGTGGGCAGACTCCGCGCTTAGTCTGGATTCAGAGGGGAAAAGCTGACTTCCATGTCTGAGGACAAAGAGCTAAGGTCACAGGATGTCGTATCTGGTACAGAAGGAAGCGTGGCCTTGGTCCGGGTGAGAAGCACAGCAGTTTTACCGTGGTGTCGCTGTCCCCGACCACTGGGTCAGAGTTTACTAGGGTTTGAATGATTACAGATCCTGAGTATCTTGAAGTCAGTCTGGCAGAGCTGAGGTTTTAATTTTTGCTTGAAGCTATTTGTCATTTTTCCTCTGAGCCTTTACAGAGGAAGTGTGAACTTCTCCCTTCTTGAACAAGCCGGTGCTTTCCTTTAGTGAATTTTATTCTCAGTCTCAGAGTCAGGAGACTGCTTGGAACTGGAAGGGGCCAGGACAGAGACAGAGGGAGCACAAGGAAATTGCACTCATAGACAAAGCAGTTTGCGGCAAGCGCCAGGCTTCTGGTGGCGTATCCAGGCCCCGGTGCAGTGCTGGACCCGCTAACATTATACCGATGCATAGAGTGAGAGTCAGAAGTTCATATGCATGACCTGCATGAATCTGGGAGAACCCACTCCTGACTCTAGGTTTAACTCCAAAAACCAAACGAAGACTCCCATCATTCCTTGCCGGTGCTTTGCTGCACTTTGAAATCTCCCATAATCCCTTGCCAGTTAGTGGGCATGACGGGTTTATTCTATGCGAAACAGCTGTAACCAGAGAGAGGACCCAAAGAGCTTGGTGAGCGATGGTGGAAGCAGACAGTGAGATGGAGCAGGCTGGAAATCACAGGTCCCGGGGTGGTTGTGTGGTCTTAGTGATGTAGCCTGACTGGCCTTAGCCCTCCTTTGTTGCACAAGGGTGTCGGCAACTGAAATAGAAGTTCCGGGCTGGTGAGACAGCTGAGCGGTGAAGAGCACTGAATGCTCTTCCGGAGGTAATGAGTTCAAATCCCAGCAACCACATTAAAACAAAACAAAACAAAAAAAAAACAAAAAACAAAAAACCCTATGTGCCAGAGCGAGCTGGGGTCAGAGGGAGTGGGGCTGGAGGCAAGAGGGGGAAAATAAAAATAAAATAAAAATAAAAATAAAAATAAAATAAAAATAAAAATAAAAAAACAAGCCAGGCAGTGGTGGCGCACACTGTTAATCCCACTGGGAGGCAGAGGCAGGCAGATTTCTGAGTTCCAGGACAGCCAGGGTTAGATAGGTGTCTCAAAAAAAAAGAAAAAGAAAAAGAGAGGAGGAAGAGGAGGAGGAAAAGGAAGAGGGGGGAGGAGGAAGAGGAGGAGGAGGGGGAAGAGGAGGAGGAGGAAGAGGAGGAGGAGGGGGAGAAGGAGGAGGAGGAGGAGGAGGGGGAGAAGGAGGAGGAGGAGGAAGAGGAGGAGAAGGAGGAGGAAGAGGAGGAGAAGGAGGAGGAAGGGGAGGAGGAAGAGGAGGAGAAGGAGGAGAAGGAGGAGGAGGAAGAGGAGGAGAAGGAGGAGGAGGAAGAGGAGGAGAAGGAGGAGGAGGAAGAGGAGGAGGAGGAAGAGGAGGAGGAGGAGGAGGAGGAGGAGGAGGAGGAGAAGAAGAAGAAGAAGAAGAAGAAGAAGAAGAAGAAGAAGAAGAAGAAGAAGAAGGAGAAGAAGAAGAAAGAAGAAAAGTTTTGCTAGTAATTCTGAAGTGAGCAGGGGTCGGAGCAAAAGGAGTTCCACTAGTAGCAATTCTGACAGCGGTCAAGAAAGGCGGTGGGAAGAATTGCCACGAGGACAGGATCGTGGGAGAAGTGAAGGAACGGAGGAAGGACAGTCTGGGTTGGAGGATACTTTAAGCCTGTGGTTCTCAATCTCCCTAATCCCGTGACCCTTTGACACCATTCCTCGTGTTGTGGAGACCCCTTCCCCCACCACAAAATTATTTTGCTTGCTACTTCATAACTACTTTTGCGACTGTCATGAACCATAATGAAAATATCTGACAGACGGGATGTCTGATAGACAGCCCCTGTTAAAGGCTCGTTCAACCGTCACCCCAAAGGGGTTGTGAGCTATAGGTTGAGAAGCGCTGCTGGAAGCAGGTTCAGCTGTAAGTTCCGACAAGCTGCGGGGTGGAGCACACTCCAGCATCTGTGAAATAAGCTGCAGGGCTGGACGTGTGCTTGTGTGGAGGATTTGGGGGGGTGTGCTTAATATTTGGGGGTCTCGACGTCATCTGTTCTCCTCGATGACCTCCTGGCCAAAGTCTTCCTTAGCATCCGCTCCAAGGGGATGCACTGGATTTAATAGTTCTTAAGTTGCGATTCCATGTTTGGTAATAGACTCAGGGCAACGGAGAGGTGTTTTCTTATTGACAAGATCAAAGGTGGCACTAGGGCCTGGGCCAAGTTCTGCACAGGTGGGAGTCGGGGTGTCGGAACTTGTCTCTCCTACCCTCCCCGTTGAGTGGGAATTCCACTCAAGTATCAATTATGAATGGCTGATTATAAACAGGAAACTAGAAGCAGCCCACAGGTCCAGTGAGTCACGGGGAAAGGATCATGGAGATTCTAAAGAAAAGAGATGGGAATAAACCAGGCCTGGGGGACTGCGGAAACTGCATATAAAAGGGGCGTGTGAACTAGACACTCAAAGAAGGTGAATGACAAGGCCACGCAGGGGATGAGTCGGGTGGCAGAAGACACTGGACTGTGATGGTGTTCATGAGCCGGTGGGGAGGACAGGACCCCACAGGAAGCCCCAGGGAGCCAAAGGAAGGGCATAGCTGCGTGTGAACTAGGGCTCCATCAGGGCTCTTCATGGTTGGAACATATTATTTCTGATTTAAAAAAAAGAAAACTATGTGGGGGCTGGAGAGATGGCTCAGCGGTTAAGAGCACTGACGGCTCTTCCGAATGTCCTGAGTTCAAATCCCAGCAACCACCTGGTGGCTCACAACCATCTGTGATGAGGTCTGACGCCCTCTTTTGGTGTGTCTGAAGACAGCTACAGTGTACTTAGATATAATAATAAATAAATCTTTAGACCGGAGCCAGCAGGGCCAACCAGAGTGAGTGGAGTAAACCAGAATGAGCAGGCCCAACCTGAGTGAGCAGAGATCCTAAAGTCAAATTGCCAGCAACCACATGATAGCTCACAACCAGCAGTATAGCTACAGTGTACTCATTTACATTAAACAAACAAACAAATAAATAAATAAATAAAATCTTTTAAAAAATATGCACGTTACTATAGCTCATTATGAGACACAGTTTGGGATTCTGGGAATGTATCTAGGTTTGTTGGAACATTAGAGTTACAGGGCAAAGAAGACAGATCACTACAGCAGGTTGAGAGAATAAAGCTACGGGGCTAAAAACCAGAGGGCGCGGAATAGTCTAGGGTGGGTTTCATTTAGACTTTGGGATAACATCATATTCTAAAAATCAAGTTCTGTCAGAGTCACCAGAGCTCAGAGTTCAGTAGCTCAGGAAGTAAAAAAAGAAAAAAAAAGTCAACTTTTATCATGTTGTCCTGTGTTGAAACACTGTTAATTGGCCCTTCAATTAAAACTAATTACACGGACACACCCAGCTCGAAGAAAGCCACGTTAAGTGACGGGCGTTTCCCAGAGCAGGGTCGGTACTGCCATTCTTGGGGCTGGCGGCGGGGGCGAGAGATGCGCTCTTAGGAAAATAATCTTAATGCATATTTAAAACATGATTCATTGTTCAGGAGAAGTGTGCACGTTTATGCCTTTCATCTGAGGGATCACAGGGCTATTTGTAGGCTCTGCTGGGTTAGTCAACACTCAAGCCTGAGTGCCAAGTCCTTACTAGTCAGTGGGTTTTGCCGGCAGGAGGATGCACATCCCCTGGGCAGGGATGGAGAGTCTAGAGGGACGATGAAATGTCTGAGCACTGGTTTTGAAATATTATCCGAGCATCTACAAGCTTAATCCATGTCAATCACATACCTCAATGTTGGAGGGGTTAGAAAGAAGCTTATTTCTTCAAAATGAAAATAATAGCTTTTTCCCCCCTCTTCTTCTCAGGCTTCCGGTCCTCTCTGCTCAATGCAATCCTAACGTCGTCTTCTGCCAGATCTTCCCATCTCTGCCCCGAGCCTCACCTACATCTGTAGTTCTCAAAGAGCATCCGAGACCCCTGAGCGCTCAACCTGCCTTCGGGGTGCCTGTGAAGTCGAGGTATTTTCTTTCCTTTTTTTTAAAAAAAAATTGTGTGCACATTCACATATGTGTGCGTGTGCACACATGTGTGCATGTGTGTGTGTTCATACATGTGCAAATGTATGTGCATGTGTGTGTGAATGTAGTGTGTGTATGGAGAATAAACAACAACTTTCAGCAACTGAATTCCTTCTTCAGCCATGGGTTTCAGAGATTGAACTCAGGTTGTCAGGTTTTTCTTTATTATTATTATTTTCTATATTCTTTGTTTACATTCCAAATGATTTTCCCTTTCCCCGTTCCCCCCTCCCCTTAAGTCCCATAAGCCCTCTTCCCTCCACCAGTTCCCCAATCAACCCCCTCCCACTCCTCTGTCCTGGCAATCCCCTACATTGCTGCATCAAGCCTTTCCAGGACCAGGGCCCTCTCCTTCCTTCTTCTTGGGAGTGATTTGATATGTGAGTTGTTCCACTATGTTCACAGCAGCCTTATTCATAATAGCCAGAAACTAGAAAGAACCCAGATGTCCTTCAATGGAGGAATGGATACAGAAATTGTGGTATATTTACACAATGGAATACTACTCAGCAATTAAAAACAATGAATTCATGAAATTCTTAGACAAATGGTTGGAACTGTAAAATATACTAAGTGAGGTTGTCAGGTTCTCATAGCAAGTGATTTTATCCACTGAGCTATCCCCCCTGCGCACTCTCTCTCTCTCTCCCTCCCTCCCCCTCCTTCCCTCCCTCCCTCTCTCTCTCCCTCCTTCTTTCCCTCCTTCCTTTCCTCCCTCCTCCCCTTCCTCCCTCCCTCTCTCCCTCCTTTCGTCTCTCTCTCTCTCTCTCTCTCTCTCTCTCTCTCTCTCCCTCCTTCCTTCCTTCCCCCCCCCCCCATGAGGACTAGAAAGTGGGTTTTTCCTAAGCTACCCATCTTTGGGCAGACGGAATGTGTGCAGAGGATCTAGCCGTTCATAATTTTCTCCATCTTTCCTCGTGTAGTAAATCAATAGAAACAGAAAGGTATAACCCACAGGAACGAAACTCTCCACGAACATCCATAGTTTTGAAGAGTAGAGTAGGAGGGGGTCCCGAGAGCACTGCTGGCCCAGGGAATGGTCTTGCCTTGTGGGGTTCCCTCTTTTCTTACTTCTCATGTCTCATCATCATCCAGATGAGCCAGAGAGTCACCTTTCTGAAAAGAAAGCTTGTTAGTTGCTGTGAGTCCAGAGAGTCTCAAGGACTCCATGACTATGGTTGTCTTTTCTGTCTTCTTTTTTAAATTACAGAAGGACACATCAGGGCAGCATTCAAAGGCTGTTACCATCTGATCTCAGTCCACCACTCCCTACCTGTGTGACAGCCTGGGCACACCAGTCTAGGGCAGCAACTCAGAGGCTTTCATGTCACCTCTAACACCATACAAAGAAAGGGGACAGTTCCTGAATCTGTGCCCTGAGTCAAGTGCTTAGACCTTTGCTACCCATTGCTGTGTGACTCTGGCAACACCGACCCTGATTGGTCCTTATGCCTCTTAGGTCTGTAGACTTTGTCTTGTTCAAATCCAGACCATGGTAGACTTAGTACAACATATTTTGTTGAACGAATGAATGAATGGATGAATGAATTCTGGCAGTAACCAGATTCCTGGCAGTAGCCAGATTATGTTCTTGGCAAGCATTTTTGAGGAGGTATGGATTTACTTATGAGGTGCCGTGATTGCTGTTTGAATCCGCTTAACCCCCCATGAGACATATGAAGACACTGTTGGGAGCCATTTCTATTTGTAAAATCATATTGCTCACACCAGTTACCCGCTTATGAACTTTCCACCCCGATCCTTTGTGAATTTCACATCTTACACCCCAATCCCACTCATCCTCCTGACCCTTTGTATCTGCTCTCTGCCCTTACAACCATGCACCAAAATAAAATAAACAACAACAAAGCCCATGGTGTTGTGGAAGCAGTCATGTGTCACCGTATGCCCCTCTGTCCACCCAGCTTCACTTGCAAACGTTCACTGCAATGGGCCATTGGCCTCAGGCTTCTGTCACACTATCAACCCTGGGTCCTCACCAGGACTCTTCCCGGATATCCTGTTGTTGCCCCGTGTCATGGAGCTCTGCAGCCTTGGGTCTGCAGGGCTGGATCTTTCACACGCCCCAACAGTTCATAAATGGGGCAGATGTCAGGGTGGACCAAACCTAAGCCCTGGATCTGGGCCTGGGTGGTAGCTGAGAGTTCTCTCCCTCACGCCCGCTCTCTCCAGCACCGCCTTGGCTAGCTCACCCAACGGTGCCGCTGGCAGGGGCTGGGCTAGCTCTCCCACTTTCACACCCTTGGGGCTAGCTCACAGGCTTCTGTGCCACCAGGGCCAGTTCTTCTGGGCTGCCCAGGTGAGACGCAGGCACAGCCTGCCACAGGTGGCTGGGAGGGGCATCTTTCTCCCTTGCTCACACCACCTCATGGCAGACAAGGGGTATAGCCTGCTCTCATGTGCTCAAGGCCGGATCCACTGCTTTTCTGCCACCAGGGTCAACTCTACTGTGCTGTTCTCAGGAAGTGCAGAACCGCTCCCCCACCCCCACTCCCCAAGAGGGGCAGGGACATCTCTCCCACCACCAGCAAGGGGCAGGGCCAGGGCCAGGGGCAGCTCAGCACAGTGCTTGAAAATCAGCATGGCCTCTGGTGGTTTCCCAGACCAGGGACAGCTGCACGGTCTTTGCTGGTAACATGAGCCTCGAACGTCAACACAGACCCTGGCCATGATACGACCGCAGACCCAGACATGGTCTCTGGCTGCAGTGTGGGTCCAGATGTCACTACAGCCTCAGGTGGTAGCACAGGCTACTCAGATCAGCATGTCCCCAAACAGGAGCTTGGCCCTCAGATATCCACATGGTTTCTGGTGGTAGCCCAAACCACAGACACAGCTTTTGGCAGTAACTCGGGCCAAGGACATTGATGCAGACCACAGCAGCAGCAGGACCACAGGCCGGATCCAGACATGGCCCTTGGTGGCAGACCAGGCCTGGACATTATCACAGTCTCAGGTGCTTATGCAAGTTCCTCCTCTCCTGTTCCTCATGGTGGAGTCTCCAGATCCACCTTTCTCCACAGCGTGGAAACCTCTCAGTTTTTCTTTCTCTCCCATCTCTCACATCTCCGCACATTCCATCTCCCCCCATCCCTTCACCACACATTCTTCCATTTGTAGCGGCAGCCATGCTGGGCGCTTGGGTGTCTCCTGCCTGCCCAGGGCCAGTGGGACAGGGTGGGCGCTTGGATCTCATCAAGTTTGCGTCATACCCATTTTCTGTCTCACCCAGGTCACCACCTCGTACTGTTGTTTTGTTTTGCTTTGTTTATGGGAGTATGCTGTCCCCTGTCTTCAGACACGCCAAAGAAGGCATCCCATCCCATTGCAGATGGTTGTGAGCCACCATGTGGTTGCTGGGATTTGAACTCAGGACCTCTGGAAGAGCAGTCAGGGCTTTTAACTGCCAAGCCATCTCCCCGGGCCCCATACATTCCATATCTTTTAAAGATGTCTTGACTCTGACTGCTCCTCTGACTTTATGAGTGTGTTTTGAGTATCACTGGGGAACGAGACTGTGGAATGGCCCTCAGAAGATCTGTGTGATATTTTCTTCCTAATTAGAGAGGATCATTGGATTTTTCAGGAGACCACGGGTGTGCAGAGCCCTTCCGATTGTATCGTATTAGGGGTAATGCTATCCACACGGTTTTACCGATGTTCGCCTTGGCCACCATCTTGGTGAGGTTTCTCCCTCACAGACTGCTCCTCCACACCTTTCTCCATACTCACTGGAAATGAAGTTATCATGGGAAACCCCCTTCTTAGAACAAGGAGTTACACTTCACCTCCTCAAGGGGGGGAATATTCATATAAATTACTTGAAATCTGCATGGGAGATCTGTCTTTTCTCTTCCATGTATTTATTGAACTCTAGTTTATTTTTAAATCATTACCACAGATGAATCAACAAACATTTACTGTGGGCTTCCTATAAACAAGCCAATACTAATAGATTATTATTATTATTATTATTATTATTATTATGATTATGATTATTAAATAATGTAGCTTGGTTACGAATGAAGACTTATGTCCCACCTGCCTGGGACACTACCCTGAACAGGAGCTGTAGTAAGTAATTGCACATCAAACTCCCATTTCCTCGTCTGGAAAATTAAATTCTGAAAGGAGAATAGTTCCAACACATCTTCGGATATGAGATTGTTTATTCAAAAGAACTGGTTTGTTGACAAAAGGGTTTTAGTGAGACCTGCAGTGGCCTGGCCAAGTGTATTGAAGTCTGTGACTAAAACCTCCTCTGCGGGCCGAGGGTGTTGCTCAGTGGGTAGTGTCTCCGCAGCCTATGGGAACTCCCATGTTCAATCCCCTGCACCGCAGAAAACAGACATGGTGGCTCCTGACTCTAATCCTGGCATTCCAGTGGTGGAGACCAACGGATCAAGGTCATCCTCGACTGTGCGAATTCAAGGTCAGGCTAGACTGTATGAGACCCTGTTTCTCCCTCACACAAACACACACAAATAATAAACACATAAGGTTAAAAGGATCAAACCTCCCTGGTCATTTGCCTCTGGGCGTGTATTTTTTTTTTTTTTTTTTTTTGCCTGCTATGTTATTTTCTTATGACTCAGCGCTGAAATATACATGCCCGATGAAAATATGGAGCAGATGAAGCTAACTTGGTTAGTAGCATAAGCTATTTTACGACCTAGAAGACTATGCCAGGCCATCTGCAAGTGACTGTTTTATAGATTTAATCGAAACCACTACGTGTGGAAAAAGTGACAGGGATTAAAAACAAAGCGAAGGGTTTGGAACTTGGTCTAGCACTAGATGGAGGTGGCCTGGCTCAGGGAGGGCTCCTTCAGAACCTTTCTTACCGTCATGGAGGGGTGTGTGTGTGTGTGTGTGTGTGTGTGTGTGTGAAGTGGAGGAAACCTGAGGGTAAAGGCGTTGGTTAGATTTAAGAGAGAGGAACGCAAGCCTTTATCTCTACTTCCTACCATGCTTATCATTGGCCTGAAGGAGCAAGGTCTGGCGGGGGTGGGGGGTGTTGGGGGGGTGTTGGGGGGATGTTGGGGGGGAAGGCCTCTGGAAGGAGAGTGGGGTGCCAGCAACTCTTGTCTCATTTTAGGGAAAAGGTGACAGACTCTTCTATCTGTCTGTCCTTTCCAGACTTCGACCAGGCTTCTTGGTCTCTTTCTGGAGTCTCTTTTCCCTGATGAAAGCCTCTGAGTGCATTTCTCACAAACGGTATTTAGTGCCTGTCCTTTTCGGTGTGCTCTAGGAAGATTTACTCCTGTAAACCCCATAGTTGCCAAGGCAAATTCCAGTATAACTCACAGAACAGGGCACACCAACCACGCCAGCCCTCGCCTTTATGCCTGCTCCGCCCAGTGGGTCTGCTTTTTGCCCTTGCCAGGACTCAGTGGCCTCTGTTGAGAGGAGAGGCACAGGAGAAAGCTGAGGTTCTGGCCCAAGCCTCTGCTTCCCAAGGCAGCAGATCCAAAGCAATAAAAGTCAGGGAGGAAGTGGAGCAGCTGGTGTCAAAGACTCTTCGCGTGCCCAAGAACTGTGCTTGCCGACCGAGAGGCCAGGGAAATAGTTCCTGGACCCTTCAGCTTTGACAGGGCACAAAGACACGCAGAGCAAACGGTAATTGCAAGCAGCAGCGAGATAAGGACTGTATGTACAAGGGCAGAGGAAGAGCCGTGTTAGCATTTCCCTGAAGGCTGAGGCTGTAAGTTAGGTCAGTGGGAGACAGGCGGGGAGGAAGAAGAAGGGGAGGGAGAGGAGAGGAGAGAGAGGAGAGCCCCTTCTGGTAAAGAGGGAGAAATGGGGGTGGAGGTGGGACAAAGAGGTGAATCGGGGGCCCCTCCACCCACACAGAAGTTGGTTGGCAGTGAGGCCTCTCCAGCTTGCTGCCTGCCAACCTCAGGAGTTGCAAGGCTGAGCCCGAGGCCTGCCACCCTCAGACCAGAAAAGTCCCTGACACATCAGGGTTTGTCATCAGCCCCGGCTCTGTCAGATGTGGGTATGCAAAGAAAGACCTTTTGTGTGGATGCAGGGACTGGTTTCCCCGGAGGCCTGGGGGTGTAAATGATCCTGTTCGAGGAGGTTCTGAGGGCTCTGAGGTGGGGCACATGGGGTGGATGGGAGAGCAGGGAAGACTCAGAGCTTACACATCCAGCTCGGGCCAGGTGGTTTGCCTGGCTTGATCCATCTCATTTGAACGCTCTGTCTCACAGGCACTCCAAAGAGAACAGAACAAATCTAGAGTTTGCTCAAAGGGACAGAGAGTTTGCTCAGAGAGAATGGGGAGCTCCCAACACGGACCGAAACGTTAAGTTCCTTAAAGACGTTGTCACAGGACTGAGGGCTTGTTCCCGCCTTAGTGGCTTTTCCCTTTACTGTGCCCAAATGCCTGACAAGGAGCACCGGAAGGGATGAAGGGTTTGTTTTGGACTTGGTTGGGTGGAATAGTGTATCGTGGTGCAGATGGTAAGGAGCTTGGGGTGTGAGAGGCTGGTCTTGTGCCCACAGAGAGAGAGAGAGAGAGAGAGAGAGAGAGAGAGAGAGAGAGAGAGAGAGATGCTGGTGTCCAGCTCCCCTTTATTTTTTTGTTCTAGTTCCTAGCCCAGGGCATGGTGCTTCTGATAGTCAGGGTGGGTCTTCTCCCTTTAGTTAAACGTTTCTGGAAACGCTATCACAGACATAACTAGATGCGTGTCTCTGGCTACGCCAAATCCAGTCAAGCTGACAACGGCCACCCGCCATGGCGTTCTCTTACAGGTGAGGTCATTCCCAAGGATGTAGCGAAGATGAAGAGCCACCCTGGGAACTCCCTGCCCCGATTCTACTGAGTCTCCCACCAGTTTGACAAGTCTGCCACCAGTGTGGATGAGAACAAACTGCTGACTGCCGGATAAAGTTATAAAGTCTCTCAAAACATCTCCTAAGGTGGGGACCTGCGACAGCGGTCCTTTCCCACAGCATACCCCACCCCACCCCCAACTCCTGTCAAGGACTGTGCTTGTTTTGAAGTTTTTATTCTCCCTGCCAGTGAAGCTGGCCTCCTGCATTTCTGTGAACAGTGGGAGAAGGCTGAGAGATACGTCGGCGTCACTCACAGCAGAGCAATCACCATAAGCATTGGCATGCCTTGTTGGGCTCCTGACCTCAGGTCTGGGTGTGAAGGACCCAGACGGTTGTTACACGGCTCCCAGGTTTGTGTTCGCCTATGTGGAAGTTATGATTGCCTCTTCCTCCCAGCTCCATGCTCCAAGAAATGAAACTCAGACTCAAAATATATTTACAAATACTTAGCCATATAGTTAGACTTTTCTCCTATCAAGATCATGATTTAAATCATCCAATTTATTTTTATCTATACATTCTGCTGTATGGCTGGCTACCTGTGCCCAGATACAATGTATCCATCTTGCCCCATCTCCTGCGCCTGGCTCTGTCCCAGAATCCTTCTCCTCCTGGACATCCATCCTGCCTTCTGTTCTATCCTTCCTATAGGCCATTGGCTTACTTTAAATTGAACAGGTGATGCATCTATACAATGCATAAGATACTCTCTCAGCATACCTGAGGATAGGGTTTTTGTAAACAGTGAGAAAGACTACTCTTTTACCTAGAGAGGTTTCTCGCCTCAGAGACACTCCTTGAAAGTACCACCTGGAGAGATGGTCTAGGCAGGGAGAACACCATGCTTTGCATTTGGGGCACCCTCAGGGATCTCAGAGATCCCCATAACTAGCTGTCCCAGTAGCCAATTCCCTCGGCTTGTCAAATTTTGCCCCAGCAACATCACTCCATTTGCCCTGCTCACTAGATAGACTGACAGTTGTGGGGACTGGTTCTATCCCATCCGTCTCATATGGAGGACTGAAGTTTCTGCAGACACAGGCTTCTGTTACTTTAGGTCTTTGACAAGTGCATCCCAGGTTCTTGGCAACTCTAATAACTCTAAAAAGACCAGGGAGCAGGCTAGAGAGATGGCTCAGAGGTTAAGAGCACTGACTGCTCTTCTGAAGGTCCTGAGTTCAAATCCCAGCAACCACATGGTGGCTCACAACCATCTGTCACGGGATCTGATGCCCTCTTTCGGAGTTTGAAGACAGCTACAGCATACTTACATGTAACAATAAATAAAAATCTTTGGGCCAGAGCGAGTGGGGCCGGAGCGAGCGGGGTTGGAGCGAGCCAGACCAGAGCAAGCAGAGGTCCTGAGTTCAATTCTCAGAAACCACATGCTGGCTCTCAACCATCTGTACAGATACAGTGTACTCATATACATAAAAAAAAAAAAGTCCAGAGAGCAACACTGGATTCTTTTTCCCACTTGGGCAAGATACAGTCTAAGGTTGCTATTGTTCATTAAAATTTATTTGTATATGGGAATTTAGACTAATCTGCTGAACTTTGGTGTTGTAACGGTTCGGTTTGTTTTTTGTTTTTTGTTTTTTCTGTTGCTATGATAAACACCATAACCGGAAACATCTTAGGAGAAGAAAGGTTCTTTTGGGCTTATACTTCCATGTCACTGTGCGTTAAAAGAAGTTAGAGCAGGTCCTCGAGGCAGAACCTGGAGGCAGGAGCTACAGCAGAGAGCATGGAGGGATGGATGCTGCTCGCTGGCTCGCACCCAGGCTAATGCTTACCTGCCTTTCTTGTACCAACCAAGACCACCTACTCAGGAGTCACACCGCCCATAGTGGGCTGGGCCCTCCCACACCAATCAGTAATCAGGAAAAAAAAATGCCACCAGCTTGCCTACAGCTCAGTCTGATGGAGGCCATTCCTCAGCTGCGGTTCCCTCCTCTTAGCTATGCCAAATTGACAACTACGATGAGCTATCGCAGAAGCCACTGACAATAATCACGGGTGGCCGTGTGTGGACCAGAAAAGTGACCAACCCTTATTCCCAGTTGGAGGGATGTCCCATGCTATGCTGTCAGTCAATCACATAAATATAAGAATCATAAAAAAAAAAAAAAGCACAGGCCACTCTAGTTTGGGATTTGTTGCTAAGCTTGGTGTTTGTCAGCATTGTGTAGATTGGGTTAAGCTGTACGGCAGTATGTCCAATGGTTATACCCCACTCTGCTGAGGGAGCACATCTCACAGCCTTTAAGAGTCAGATAAATGTAAATTTGTATCATTCCGATGGAAACAAGCTTGCAGTCTAGGTGGGAAGGCTGTAGTGTTTGTTCCCAGTGATATCAGACCAGCCATGTCACCATGAGTCTGCTATTTATGGATATGAATGGCCAACCCGGCAAGGGTCAGATGGTCTGCATTCTACCCTGCCCGTGCCAGCTTGGCCTTATGATTTCTTTGGCGGGCTGTAACATTGATTCTCGCTCTTCTTCCCCTGCCACGAGGTATATATCAGGATTATTGCCATGAAGTTAGCGTGTCTCATTCCTGCAGTTAGACAGCACATTTTTTCCTAGTTACTCCCTAATTAAATCCAAACATTTTGTCTAAAAAGATCAGAGGCAAGTGGAAAGAGTGGTTTTGGTTTTCTCTCTCTCTCCTCTCTCTCTCTCTCTCTCTCTCTCTCTCTCTCTCTCTCTCTTGAAAATATATTTATTGAGATAAATTATCCATCTGGCTTCCGTGGGAGCTAAGGGCTATGTCCCAGCCAAGTAGTTGCAATTATGATCTCAGACCCAAGAGGGACTCCAAGGAGCTGAGCTCAGTTCATATATGGAAGATTCCCTGTTGACTGGCCAGAGCAATGGACCAGTCGGGCTGGCCTGGATTCTGTTAGAAGAGAGAAATAGTCACCATCCTGAGGCACGGGGAGGGTAGACAACTGAAGTTACAGCTATGGGTTTTCATAGCTCCCCGGCACGTCCATCTGGGGCGCCATTCAGGAAGAAATGTTTTGGGTGACATACATTCAACAACCACACCGGTTCTGTGGGCCATTTTATTTTATTTTATTTTATTTTTTAAGATTTATTTATTTATTTATTTTATGTATGTAAGTACACTGTAGCTGTCTTCAGACACACCAGAAGAGGGCATCAGATCCCATTACAGATGGTTGTGTGCCACCATGTGGTTGCTGGGAATTGAACTCAGGACCTCTGGAAGAGCAGTCAGTGCTCTTAACCCCTGAGCCATCTCTCCAGCCCCTGTGGGCCATTTTATAATACCCCTTTTGAGTCAGAAGTCTTTTGATATCTGAGGGGGCCTGTTTCTGTGCTCTGAGATCTCTAATGCCTACATAGGAGGGTGTGTAGAGTGTCTGTTGGATAGCTTGGCTACTGGCTCCTTTTCCGGTGGGCTTTCCAACAAAAGGCACGCTACTCTCTGTTTATCAGTGAATACGGGACACAGAAAAGAACAATACGATTTGATTTCTAGAGCCAGTCTGCCTGGGGTTGACCGGTTGGATTGGAATGACAATGCTGTAACCTCAAAAGTGTCATCAGTGGTATGTGACGATAGCTCCGTTCAACCTTTCAAGGCCAACAGGAGTGAGTGTCTTCTTGATCAAAGACAGGTGGACTCATTCTTGACAGGAATCACGGTGCCTTAGAAACCTGAACCTTTGTTGTATGTTCAATCCATAATGGTGGACGAATTACCACATCCAGTGGCCTAAAGGGCCCAAGGGTAAGGATAACAATGCTCTTCAGAGCCATCAGAAAATGGACTATTCTGAGGCTTATAATAGAGGCTTATAATGGCGCAGGAGGTGTCTGACTTTGAACCCAAGCTTGATAATGTGACTTCCATCCTGGTAAAAGGGGACAACAGACTCTCACAAGTTGTCCCCTGAGCTCTACACACTTGCTGGGGCACACATGTCAGGGGTGACTCGGGCCAGCTGATTTCATCCGCATCTGCTCCGTGCTCCTGGATACAGATCGCCTTGGCATGGGGATGAGGCCCGGAAATGCTGTGTCAGGGACACGGTCATTCCCTTAATTGCATCTTATTTCACTTGGGAGGTATCCCACAATGTTTACAATGGTCTTCAACATGCAGCCCATTATAACGAAATTTGTAAGAGTCCTTATTATTTATCTTCATATCCAGGAAATCCAAGGAGGCGTTGACCGTTTGGCTGGAAAAAATAGGAAGGCATCTTCAACCACAAAAGGAAAGCAATTATAGAGATTCTGTGCCCACAAAATAAAAACATTCCGCAACTGCATTGTTTTTCCTCCCGCAGCGAGAAATTAGGTTTGAAAACTGACGTAGATGTTGGTAATGCTGCTCTGATGGGCCTGAATTCCTCATAGCTGGGTTAATGACTTGGCGGCAAGGATGCAAAATAAAAACATCTCAGCTGGCAGTTCAGGAGGGTGACAGGATCCTTCTGGTTAGCAGGAGACACAAGTTCTCGAACGTCAGATTGGTCATGGAGGAGCTGTCAGGCTACCTGGCTCAGAAGAACGTCCCTAAAGCAGTGGCCCTCAACCTATGGGTTGCAACCATTTTGGGGGCTCAAACAACCCTTTCACAGGGGACCCCCTACAACCATCAGAACATTATGATTCAGAACAGTAGCAAAATCACAGTCATAAAGCAGCAACAAAAATATTTTTTATGGTTAGGGGGGTCACCACAACATGAGGAACTGTATTAAAGGACCACAGCGGCAGGAAGGTTGGGAGCCACTGTTCTAAAGGAAGTCAGGAAACCAAAGCTACACAAAGTAAGGTCACCTGTCTTATTTCTGTTCATTGTTTAGCTATACCACTCTGTTTGCTGTTGCTATCTCCCCCCCCCACCCACCCGGCAAACAAGACACAAAACGCACAGAATACGCCAGCTCTGTAGTCAACAGTATCTCTCTACACGCTCCCTGTGCCTGGTGAGAGCCTAAATCCTTCAGTATCTCCTGGTTGAAGCCATGCCCCACAGTGGAGGTCCATCACTGAGCGCAGGAGAAAGCCTAAAGTCCTGGTTCTGTTGCTTGTTGGTTGTGTGGCTTAGAACGAACAGAGCACTGGCCAGCTTATCTCGATGAACTGGCAAACTCCATATTCAGTAAGAGACAAGGTCTCACTATGTTACCCAGGCTGGCGTCCAACTCAAATGATCCTCCTGCCTCAGCCCTCTGGTGCTAGGACAGCATGACTGCTGTGTGTACATGTGTGGGAGTGGGGGGGGGGATGCTCCCCTGTGAGAGGTCCGAGGGAGGTTGGTGTCAAGTATCTTCTCAATGATGCTCTACTCTTTTGTTGTTGTTGTTGTTGTTGTTGTTTTCGAGACAGAGTTTCTCTGTGTCGCCCTGGCTGTCCTGGAACTTACTCTGTAGACCAGGCTGGCCTCGAACTCAGAAATCTGCCTGCCTCTGCCTCCCAAGTGCTGGGATTAAAGGCGTGCAGCACCAACGCCTGGCTTCTTTTTGTTTTTAAGATGGGTTCTCTTACGGAACCTGAAGCTCACTGTTCGGGGTGGGCTGGCTGGCCAGGGAACTCTGAGACTCTGCCTGTCTCTGCCCCTCAGCTTTGGTGGTTCTGGAGATACAAACTGAGGTCTCCATGCTTGTTACAGCCCCTGCCCTGAGACTCCATTATTACAAAATATAGACAATGTTTCTGCCTTTGCTCATTTCACGGGACTATTACAGGCATGAAGGTACCCCACTGAAAAGCTTCCTGCCAAAGCAGGCACTAAGAGCGGTGATCTTTCCCCCGGGTGGTCAGTGTTTTCTGGGTTTCTGTATTTTAGCACAGAAGCCCCTCTATGGAGAATTTTAACTGTCTTTTGGGGGGCAGTGGGTGGTAGACCCCTTGAAGAAGTGTGTCATGATTTAATTTGGAATCTTCTACACTACCTAGCAAATAATGACTTAGCAGGAATCAGGACTCATTAAGTCTTTACCAAAGAGTAATGGGTGTGTATGCTGATATATATGGTACTGAACAGGATACTCCTAATTCAGTCACCTTAAAGGAGTCTTCCAAGGAAGTGCCAAACTATCGCCAGATGTGTGTACACTGTGTGTATATGCATATAGGCGTGTGCACATGAGTGTGTGCTGAACACTGAAACTTAAGGCAACGAGGTCAAAGTTTGCTTGTGTCCAAGCTGTATCAGAGAATTAACCTTTATCAGCAATACAGATATAAAACAGTGTGTATGTTTTTGTGGTTGAGAGGAAGGCTCTAGTGGGAACGGTTAGCCTATCTCTAGGGTATGCGGTTGATATGGGGAGAAGTGTTCTGTCCTCATAATGTTGGAGAGTGAGCTATGACAATGCACCCAGGGAGTCTGGGATGTAACTTTGATTGCCCTGTAGAGTAAGCAAAGACACCTTAGACTGGCCACAGCTGCTGTGGGTTGGCGACTAGATACTCTTTTGCTTAACCGTATACAGACCTAGTTCTAGGTCATCTGGGGCATCTGGTCTCTGCTACCTCATACTCACCTCTTTTCAGTGGCTGCCTATTACCTTCACTTGTATGTGGAGTGTGCCAGGGAACCAGACACACGAGTGCCTTTTGATTTCAAGAACCTACTAGAGAGAAAACTCCTGATGTCCAGTTTTAGGGAGGAACTACCAGGTGTCAAGCATCTATCCATCCATCTGTCCATCCGTCCATCCGTCCATCTGTCCACCCATTATTTCATCCATCCATCCATCCATCCATCCATCCATCCATCCATCCGTCCATCTGTTATTTCATCCATCCATCCATCCATCCATCCATCCATCCATCCATCTGTCCATCCATCCATCCATCCATCCATCCATCCATCCGTCCATCCATTATTTCATCCATCCATCCATCTGTTATTTCATCCATCCATCATCCATCCATCCATCCATCCATCTGTCTCTGTCCATCCATTATTTCATCCATCCATCCATCCATCTGTCCATCTGTTATTTCATCGTCCATCATCCATCCATCCGTCCATCCATCCATTCATCCATCTGTCATTTATTGGGTCTATAATGAGCCAGACACTGCTTTGGTATGGAGTGTATGAAACATCATCTAAACAAGAGGTCAGAGTTGGACATTGTTGTGACGTCTCTACAGCCTTCCGGGCCCTTGGCCGCGATCTGTGGATCTGCCAAGAGAGAGGGAGCTCCCACACGCTACAGAAGCTTAACAACAACAGAAGATGGTTTTAAAGAAACTAGCTAGTGCAGACATCCCTGGTGCATGCAGGAGTAAACGAAGAAAGGAGCATGCGTGGCAGAGGGAATGTGGCACCCGAGAGAGAACACTCTGGCCCTTTCGGTGCTAAGTCTTATAAGAACCACTGCCCCAGTTTGTGTGGTTGCTTTAAGGTTTCTTTTTTTCCACTCTTAAATCATGTTGCAGACATCACATCAAACTTCCTTCAGAACTTTCTAGCGGTTTACAGTGGTAATTCTGAAGCACCTGTCTCGACTTGTTCCACAGTCCCTTTGGCCTCCTTGTTTTCTAGATTAATCTTCAAGAACTTGGTATTTAGATACTGAGTTCTTCTGGACCTGTACTGAGAGGTTTTTCTGACCTTGCATTTAGCCCATATTAGGTTAATTCCTTCCTATGGTCAGCCAGGTCCCAGATCGGAGATGTTTAAATCCATAAACATTTAATGTGACACCCCTAAACCCAAGAGCAGAATTGGAGCAAACTTAATGTTTTCAAATCTTGTTTCTCAAAAATATCTCTAAAACGTACACTTACTTTATATCTACATACACACTTACACACATATACATAATCGCATACCTAATATATTTAGTTAAATATGATCCTTTAGATCTGAGGTTTTTGGTCTTCATCACTTCAAACATCTGTTCCTACACATTACAGTGAATCCACATGAAATATCTCATATATTTAGAAACTGGTACTTTATCTAAATACTCATATTCTAAGTCAATGAAACTAAACTTATTAATCAGTATTGTTGCTGGATTTAACAGTTAGGTGCTAAGGGAACTTCCAAGAAAATTAAACAGAGAAAAATGGACTTCATAAGAAAATCAGCAACATGACACAATACATCGTGCACAATGAAGTAGTGTCATGAGAAGTCCCTATCAGAATTCAGCACTGTGGGAAAGGTCACTGCCAAGAGGGGAGGAATTTGAGCTGGCCCTTGAAGAAGTGTCACACGGATTCAGGAAGAGGAGACGGGAGGGGAGGAGACTCATGGCAGGACTGAATATTGAACAAAGCCGAGGGTGGGAGGTACCTGGGGTGGAAAACATCAAAGAGTTTCGGTTTCATGGGCCTGACAAAAGACACCCTCCCGTTTTGGTGGTTACCATGTTGTAGCAAAATTGGAATTCCCAGATAAGAGTGGCTGGCAGCTTTCTGAAGACCTCAGTGGAGAAGCGGAGAGATAGCAGTGTTCAGAGGCAGTCTGTTTAACTCTGTGAAGGGGAGGGTTGGGGCTTTATAAGCGAGGCGAGGTATGCCTTTCTCTTCAGAGCGGACTTTGTGTGTTTATCTTCTTTTGTTTTTAATTGAATATAACCTTGATTTACATTTCGAATGCTAAAACCTTTCCTGGTTTTCCCCCTCCCCGAAAACCCCCAACCCCTCCTCCCACCCCTTGCCCCTTCACCCCGCCCCACTCCCACCCCCCCCTCCCCAATTTCCCTTTGTTGGGGCATCTATTGAGCCTTCACCTGACCAAGGACCATTCCTCCCACTGATGCCGGACAAGGCATTCCTCTGCCACATTTTTGGCTGGAACCATGTGTACCCCTTGGTTGATGGTTTAGTCCCTGGGAGTCCTGGGGCGTCTGGGTGGATGACATCTCTGTTCTTCCCATGGGGCTGTAAACCCCTTCAGCTCCTCTGGACCACCCTCTAGCTCCTCTATTGGGGACCCCATGCCCAGTCCAATGGTTGGCTGCTAGCATCTGCCTCTCTGTTTTTGTAATGATCTGGCAGGGCCCCTCCGGAGACAACCATGGCATGCTCCTTTTGGTATGCACTTCTTGTCCATAGTAGTGTCTGGGTTTGGTGACTGTTTATAGGGTGAATCCCCAGGTAGGGCAGTCTCTGGGTGGCCTTTCCTTCAGTCTCTACTCCACACTTGTGTTTATCTTCTTTACTGGGGAAGAAAGTAAATCTCTGTGGTTGCTTAACTTGGCCTATTCCGAGGTGGGGGGGAGGGGAGGGCTTTTCTGGAGGATTAATTTTTGTAGACTATTTCACTCCCTGCCCAGTTCGATTAAGACCTTCAAGTGCAGATAATGACATATTCCCTGTGTTGGTTGCTTCTGTGAACTCCATAGTGACAGCTTATTTTTTTAAGCGGTGAACTTATGTAAACAACGTGTCTGATGGATTTTGAAGCTGACGGTGAGATGTGTGCGGTACATCGGTGACTCACGGGGCTTCACTCGGTGGCTCGGCCCCATGCCTTCTCGATGGAGAGGGGGGCATCTCTACAAGGCGACGGGATGCTCAGATGACAGGGCTTGGGAGGCAGGTGATGGTCTGCAAATGCTGACGCTGGAGAAAAGGTGTTCAAACGCAAGGCCTGAGACGCAAACCCAGGAGAAGGTTCTGCGCATGCGCCACTCCCTTCTCTTCTCTTCATGGTCCTGTTCCGCATTCACAGTCTAAGCCATGTACGCGGTCACTTAAAGCAACAGCCCAGTAGATATTGCTTGGTTCTGAGCACCCCAGACAGGGCAAATGATTGCTCCCTTGGGGAAAGGTCCCCGTTAGTTCTATTTGGTAATTCTGGATTCTGCCTAACCAGAGAGCAGTCATTGTGTTAGTTATGAACTTAGAGATGGGATATCCCTTGGGTTAACTTGTAGCCTTACTGGGTGAGGAGGGGTGTGGACAGAGACGGGCCCCCACGGGAAGCTTTCTAAGATGGTGGTTCCAGTACCTAGAGCCGTGACAACCACGGAGGGTGATGACGGAATCGAGTCTCGCTATTTGGAATAGGTATAAAGAGACCGACAAATGTTATGGTCATGGCAAGTTTCATGAGATCCAGCAGATCTCAGCCCCTGCTGGAATCACATTGCTATGCCCAGAGTTCTTACTTCCCTGTAGATCAAGTGGTTTTGGCAAGGTCTGTTATAATGACTACATACATATACAGGAAGAAGCACTTAGACTCCTCCGTGACCCTCCAATTACTTGATTCTCTTTGCGGAACCCCTAATATATGGGAACCTGCCCCCACTTATATAATATATAAGTAAAAGTGAAAGTCAGTTTTCCCAGCCTCCTTTGCACGTATGGCTGAAGACTTAGATGTGTTTGTTTATTTGTTTGTTTGTTTGTTTGTTTGAGACAGGGTTTCTCTGTGTAGCCCTGGTCATGCCGGAACTCACTCTGTAGACCAGGCTAGCCTCGAACTCAGAGTTCTGCCAGCCTCAGCTTCCTGAGTGCTGGGATTAAAGGTGTGTGCCACCATGCATCACAAGCAGGAGAGGGGTTTAGCTAAATAACTACTCCCATGGGCAGAGACACTCAGCCCGAAAGCTACGGCAAAATGGTAGACAATAAAGGTTAAAGGAAGACTGGAATATAAGACTCTGAACCCAGAGAAAGTTCTGGCAGGGCCTATAGTGGCCAAATCTCCTACACATGTCACTTTGGGTCACAAGCATCCTTTAACCACCACAGACATTTACAGTACAATCATCTGTAGTTTCACAGCCGTAGAAAGGCTTGGAAGTGTTTGTTTGTTTGTTTGTTTTGTTTTGTTTTGTTTTGTTTTGTTTTTCCCCAAGACAGGGTTTCTCTGTGTAGCCTGGCTGTCCTGGAACTCACTCTGTAGACCAGGCTGGCCTCGAACTCAGAAATCTGCCTGCAGGGACAAACACCTGGGGAAGGGCTCCCTCTGAAACCATGGGGTTGCTACACAGGCTGTTCTAGATACCCAGGGGTGTCTAGAATTAGCAATATTTCTCATAAGGACAGTTTTGCGGGCATAGCTCTCCTTTCTTTCTGGAAACAGTTTAAAATGTTAATGGGTTTGTTTTCTTCCTAGCCCAGAGTTACATGATGGATATATCGTAGCTTTTCTAATAGTAGCAAATGGAAGAGCGGTGGGAAGGACAGTTGGTTAGGAGAGGGCACTTGCCTCCTTCCTGCTCAGGGATAGATCTGAAACTGCTGAGGCCCTCAGGGGACAAAGATACTCCCGAAAGTGTCCCACTCTCTGCCATTTAAAGTTTGAAGGGACGTTGAAGTTGTTTTTTAAGTTCGATTCTCTCGTTATTTCATTAAGAAGCTGGAGTGAGCCAGGCAGTGGTGGCGCACGCCTGTAATCCTAGCACTTGGGAGGCAGAGGCAGGCAGATTTCTGAGTTCGAGGCCAGCCTGGTCTACAGAGTGAGTTCCAGGACAGCCAGGGCTACACAGAGAAACCCTGTCTCGAAAAATCATAAATGAAAAAAAATATATAAAAATTAAAAAAAAAAGAAGTTGGAGTGAAATGACGTGTGTACGGGCTCACATAGTTAATTGATAGAAGAATCTACATATTCAGAATCATGCTCTTCCTTAAATTCTTCACCATTAAAAAGAAAAAGAGAGGTGGAGGATTTTTTTTTTCCCCTCAGAGAAGATGCAGCTCAAAGACTAAACCCTGAGCATCGCTTTCCAAGATAAAGCTTCCGGTCAGTCCATTAACGTTCTTTTGGGGGAGAAGTTGCCTCATCATTGCAACCCCCACAGACACAGGAGGGCTTCCCTGAGCTGACGTGGGCTTGCTTTCTGTCACCGGAGTGGGCATTTCCTTAAGCAATGCCATCTCTTTCTTTTTGGTAACCGCGTGGCCACTTTGAGCGTTGAGCTGTTCCTGGCAACTCCCCGCCCTGATTCCCCACAGGGAAGAAGGCTTTGCTGGCCAGAAGCTGAGGCAAATACTTCTTTTCCTTATGCTTCTCAAACAAGCCAAATATGCTTTCCGCTCTCTTGGAATTTGCTTGCATTTTATTATTCTTCTATTTTTTTTTCCTATGCGAAACATGTGCCAGACAACTAAGCAGCTTGCTATGCATGTTTCGCACAGATTAGCAGATGGATTTGGGCGACTAAAAACAGCACTTGAGGGAAAAAAGTGCTCTGATATTTCTCTTTGTGTGTGTGTGTGTGTGTGTGTGTGTGTGTGTGTGTGTGTGTAGTGTATACGTGCATGCATATGCAGGGCATGTATATGTGTTTGCGTGTGAATGTGGACGTCAGAGGTCTATGTTAGACATCTCCCTCAATTGTTTGCTATCTTATTTCGGGGGACAGAGTTTCTTATTGGGACAGGGGCTCATCAACTAAGTTAGACTGCCTGGTTAGAGAGGCCCATTAATCCTTCCGTCTTTGTCTCTTTAGAGCCGGATTCAATAGGAGCCTGCTGTCCTACGCGGACATTTTCTTGTGGATTCTGGGAGATTGGTTTCAAATCCTCAGGCTTGCAGGGCAAGCACTTTCCTGACTGAGCCTTCTCTCTGGCCCCTCTGAATTATTTTAAAGGAAAATAGAAGATGGTTTGGGATGGGCATGGGGAGGAGGAGACAAGATAGAGGAAACTTGGGGGCAGTGGAGGGGGGACGTGTGGTCACTGTCTTCGCTGTCGAGCTGGTTTCACAGGAGCAGTCCCGCCTCTGGTTAAATCGTACACTTGGGGTATTTGCAGCCTGTCCCGTGTACACTGTACTTCAGTATTGCTTCTCTTTTTAAACAATAAAGCCAATGCAGCTGGGTGTGGTGGCTTACGCCTATAATGTTAGCGCTTTTGAGGCTGAGACAGGAGGTTTGCTGTAAGTTTGAGGCCAGAGTGAAATAACTGTCTTACAAATACAAACAGAGTCGTGAAGGGGATTGCTTAGTTGATGAATTCTTGCACATGCACTTTAGAATTCACACACACACACACATATACACACACATACACACATACATGCACACACATGGACATACATACATACAAAGCACAAACATACAAACACATACACACAAATACATACACATGCAAACATACAAATACATACACCTGCATAAAGCACATACATACACATACACACATGGATAGATAAACACATACACAAATACACAAACATACATACATATATACACACACATGCATACAAACATACATACAGAGATATATGCATACACATACACATATACACACATAGATAAACACATACACTTATACAAACATGCACACACATACATATACACATACATGCATACAAACATACATACACACATAGACAGACATATACACACAGACATATATACATACATATACACACATACATGCATACATACATACACACAGACATACACACAGACATACACACACAGAGATATACATACATATACACACATATGCATACACACACATATACACAGACATACATACACACACATACATGCATACACACACACACTCAAATAACAAAGCCAATAAGACAACAGTTTAGAGTCTTCTGTAAAGACTTAGAGTCAGAGGGCCAAGAGACCTGAGACTTTGGCACACGCTTCCAGGGTGGCCAGAGAGGATGGAAACCCCTGAGAGTAAAAACTTGCACACTCAGCACACAAGTGAGCAGCAGCATGGGGAGGCTGCACTGGGCCCAGACACCACCTCCTTCTGACGCTCTCTGAGAGCTCTTCCTGGTTCTGCCCCTGGATTCTGGTGTCACTTGGCCATCTTTGCTCCTTAAATTTTAAAAACATCACCTATTGGTTTTCCACAGGAGTGTGACAAGGATTTGTATTCATCAAATGCAGTTCGGTAATTTATCTCACAGTTCTTGGAACGAGTGAACTTTTCCCAAATCCTTTTAACAATCCCAAAGATGCTACTGAAGTTCTCATTGGAATGACAGCATTATGGGTGTGGTTGCAGGGTAAAGGAGAGGGAGGTTGGGATGAAGCAATAGGACTGGAGGTTGGGGTCCGTGTCTTTGTCTCTTGACTTGATCTCATTTCTGTTGTGAAAAAGCCACTCGTGGGAGCAGTGGGTTCA
This sequence comes from Apodemus agrarius, assembly GCA_964023405.1. Classification (NCBI taxonomy): domain Eukaryota; kingdom Metazoa; phylum Chordata; class Mammalia; order Rodentia; family Muridae; genus Apodemus; species Apodemus agrarius. The sequence goes on along the minus strand of OZ030027.1, from coordinate 34,211,592 downwards.
CTCGGCTTACAATTCCAGAGAGTCAAGACAGGAACTCAAAGTAGCACATCCATTGTCAGTCGCAGAGAAAAACATAACTGTGTAGCTAGATCTTGCTTGCTAGCTGGCTTGCTCTCAGCTAGCTTTCTCCTCTCTTACACTGTTGGGCCTCCTGCCAAGGGAATGGCACTGCCCATGGTGGTCTGAGTCTTTCTACATAAATTAACAACCTCCCCTCCCCCAGGCATGGCCACAAGCTAACATAATCTAGCTAATTCCTTACTGAGACTCTCTTTCCAGGTGATTCTAGTTTGCATCAAGTTGACAGTTAAAACTAACCAGCACACATTCTCAAAATAAGTGTGAGTCTATTAGTCTATGCTTCATTACATCATAATTATGTATACATAAGCATCTGTGAGCGGCTAAATCAATGGTTCCTCACTGACTTAAAAATTGAATTTCCTGTGAATTTTTGTTTTTCAGTGCTGGAGACTGTACCTGACAGGCAAGCACTGCTAGAGAGTCATGCCCCACCCCTTACATTCCTTGATACAATTTAGGATTTCCTCAGACAGAATACTGCAGAGCCGAGGTTCTCAACCTGTGGGTCTCAATCCCTTTGGTGGTCGAATGACCTTTTCACAGGGATCACATATCAGACATCCTGCCTCACATATTTACATTATGCGTCATAAGAGTAGCCAAATTTCAGTTATGAAGAAGCAACAAGCTGGGTGGTGGTGGCGCACGCCTGTAATCCCAGCACTTGGGAGGCAGAGGCAGGCGGATTTCTGAGTTCGAGGCCAACCTGGTCTACAGAGTGAGTTCCAGAACAGCCAGGGCTATACAGAGAAACCCTGTCTCGAAAAACAAAAAACAAAACAAAAAACAAACAACAAAAAAAGAAGCAACAAAAAATAATGTTATGATGGGGGGGGGGTCACCGCAACATGAAGAACTGTATTAAAGCCTTAGGAAGGTTGACCACTGCTGTAGAAGACTGTGTTTTCTGAGAAAAGTTACCCACTTCCTTCTGTAATGACAGTGTTGTTTTTGGGTGTGTCCCTGAAGTCCAGTGGCCACTAAGAGGCTTTTAATCTTCCTTTCCCGCCCCTCCCCAAAAAACAAAACAAAAAAAAAAAAAAAAAAAAAAAAAAAAAAAAAACCACAGCTTAAATCTGAGAGTAAACCAGAACTTCTAGAGTGTTCTACAGGGTTTTTCACCTTCTGGAGACTGCAGGTGCATTTAAAAATAGGCACAGACTCAGTGGCCACGTGAGCCCTGTCTACTTCCTCACTGTGGAATGGCCTGGTCTCCCAGAGCTGATACAGTTGACACAGGGGTAGGTGTTTCCAGGACCCAGTGAACCTGCACGTGAACCTGAGAAAACAAGGAACCCAAACATTTCCAGGAAAGGCAGGTGTGCAAACGATCCCTGCTGTGCCGGGTGTGACCCTGTTTTGTGTGACTGCGCTCTCCAGGTCCCCTCTGCCCTCCCTCGTCTCTAGCGCAGTAGACAGGGGCGGATTGTGGACCGGAAGTGTGCCTGTGCTGCTGTCAATGCGTGTAGCACACACCTTCTTGACCCTACAAAAATGGGTCCATTTTTTTAAGCTCCCAGTTTGTTTTGTGTTCTCTGTGTCCTTGAAACTGAGACATAATATATATTTAACAGTTTATTTTCAGTGAAAGTGGAAATGCTATAATGAATGGGGAATGTCACTTCCCAGTTGCTATTAATGGGTATTTATAATTACTTTTTAATAAAAGCCTTCTTGACTGAGAAAACATGAGACAGTTTTGGATAGGATGTCGTTTACCAAAGAATATCATAGCCCACTTGGTGAGGGTCTGGAAATATTGAAGGAGAAAACCATCAGTAATGTGTGAATATATTTTACCTTTCAGTCCTCTGAAATACTGTGATCATTACATGTCTGAATGGAAAAAGAATATATACTGTATATTTAATGGAAAGAGAATACATATTATAGATTATGTATATACTAAATTTATAATATATATTAAATATATTATATATTCATTTCCCATATAGGTATATATTACATATATAAAATAAAATAAGCTGGTTGGCGGTAGCACATTCCTTTAATCCCAGAACTCAGGAGGCAAAGGCAGGCAGATCTCTATGAGTTTGAGGCCAGCCTGGTGGTTTACAGAGAGAGTTCCAGGAGTGCCAGAGCTACACAGGAAAACCCTGTCTCTGGGTGAGGGTGGGAGAGGGGATGACGGGGAAGGGGAGGGTGGGGGAGGGGAGGGAGGGATGGAGAGTAGAGGGTGATGGAGGGGGAGGGCAGGGTAGGGGTGGAGGGTAGAGGGTGATAGAGGGGAAGGGGAGGGGGAGGGTGGGGGTGAAGAGTGGAGGGTGGGGGAGGGAGAGGGTGGGGGGGAGGAGAATGGAGGGGGGAGGGGTGGGGGTAAGGGATGGAGGGAGGAGGGGTGGGGGGAAGGGTGGAGGGTGGGAGAGGGGAGGGGAGAGGAAGGGGGTGGGAGTGGGAATGATGGAGGGGGAGGGGTGGGGGGATGGAGGGTGGGGGTGGAGGGTGATGGAATCAAGGACTTACAGAGTTTAGAACCACTTTCCACAACATGTCTGGAAACTTCGCCAAAAGTGAGGGGAAAATCAATCTACCCTTGGGTTTCTCAGCGCAGGGAAGAATGCGAGGCGGTTTGTTCTCTTCATGAGGTGCACATGAGTGCATTTATTTTTAGCTCTGTGCGGATAACCAGTGGAGTTCGTGATGACTAGAATATTCAGGCTAAGTTCCAGGTCAATTACTCAAAACGCACGTGAGTATCTGGACGGAGCGAGGCTTCTCTGGATACAGAAATACACGGCTGCGAGGAGGCCTTGGCTCACTGCGGCTCAGCTGCGTGACCTGGCTTTCTGATCATCGAGGTGCGTGAGCAGGCTAATTACAGAGCATGACGTCACTATTATCCCTCCCCCCTCTCTCCTTCCTTCTCTCCTTACTCCTTCCCTTTATCACTTCTTCCCTCCCTCTTTCCCTCCCTCCCACCCCTTTTTAATTTCTAACCTTGCCTCTCCTTCCCTCTCTTTCCGCCTTCTTCCCTCTCCCACAACCCCCTAAAAGGAAACCCTGACGGTCAGGACATCTCCTGTCCCAACACTAGGACACGCCGTGTCAGAGGAGGTGGACAGCATTTCGGAAGATGGCTCCTAACATTGTCTTCTGTCATTCACACACACACACACACACACACACACACACACACACACGTTCACAAGATGGCTCCTAACATTGTCTTCTGTCACTCCCCCCCACACACACACACACGTTCACAAATACACACATGCACATACGTACATAAACTAATTAAAATAAACAAAGCAGAAAGGGAGAGAGGGAAGAGGGAGGGAAAATGCATTGTGGGTGATTTCTTCTTATATAACCACAATGGATGCTCACACAAACACAGCCGGCGCAGCCCATCGCACGCATGCATGTGTGATATAGGCATGCTCTGTATGTGCATGCATATGTGATAGAGGCTGTGGCAGGCTTACAGGCCTGGAAGTTGCTTGAGGTGAGTGAACGGTGATTAATGGCTGTGAAGCCCCAGGGCATCACTGTGGAACAGCTAGAGACTGCATATACACCACACACTTAGCTTACATGTAATTTAAAATGTTCTTGCAGATTATGGCGGCATAATGCAAATCTCTGTGAGTTCAAGGCCAGCCTGGTCCAAACGATGAGTTCCAGGACAGCCATTAAGACCTTATCTCAATTTTTTCTCTTCTTTCTTCAATAATAAATTTACATAAATTAACTTTTACTATTTTATTTTATAAACTTGAAAAATATTTTTAAGTGTTCTTGTGTACCATTAACACTTTGCTTAGCCGGGTGTGGTGGCACACGCCTGTAATCCCAGCACTTGGGAGGCAGAGGCAGGCGGATTTCTGAGTTCGAGGCTACAGAGTGAGCTGGTCTACAGAGTGAGCTCCAGGACAGCCAGGACTACACAGAAAAACCCTGTCTCGAAAAACCAAAACAAAACAAAACAAAAACAAACAAACAAAAAAAAACACTTTGCTTAAGAGAGCTGGAGTGATGGCTTAGCGGTTAAGAGCACTGACTGCTCTTCCAGAGATCCTGAGTTTAATTCCCAGCAACCACATGGTGGCTCACAGCCATCCATACTGGGATCCAATGTCCTTTTCTGGTATGTCTGAAGACAGCTACAGTGTACTCATATAAATAAAATAAATATATATTTAAAAAACACTTAGCTTAAATTTCAAATATGTTACAGAGCTGTATAAAAAATATTTTAAGCCAGGCGTGGTGGCGCACGCCTGTAATCCCAGCACTTGGGAGGCAGAGGCAGGTGGATTTCTGAGTTTGAGGCCAGCCTGGTCTACAGAGTGAGTTCCAGGACAGCCAGGACTACACAGAGAAACCTTGTCTCGAAAAATCTAATATATATATATATATATATATATATATATATATATATATATAATTCACTTCTATGCTGTTTCTACAATGCTTTTTCTAGTTGTTGTTGTTGTTGTTGTTGTTATTATTATTATTATTATTATTATTATTATGCTTCTTAGGTTAAAAACATACACAGCCAAATGTGGTGGTGCATACCTGTTTATCCCATTACTTAGAACAATTACAGCAAGTTCAGAGCCAGCCTTGGGCTACACAGTAAGCTTCAGGCCAGCCAGAGGCACATAAGAGTCCCTATCTCAAAGACAAAACAGAGAAGCAATGATAATAACCTAAAACTATACCCACTTTAGCCTTGGGCTAAACGGAGTCAGGATTGTCCACATCACTGTGTCCCACCTCCCCCTGCACGCCTTGTCATGCTGAGAGGTCTCCAGGGCAGTGACAGGCATGAAACTGTCATCTGTCATAACAATTTCATCTTGGAGAATTCCTCCTGAAGGACCACCTGAAGTTGTTCTACAGTTAGCGTATGTGTATGTATGTATGCATGTATGTATGTATGTATGTATACATCTATACCTACATATGAACATATATATGCATATATTTATGTACACAATCTGTATATACACATACAAACATCCACACATTGCACACACATACACTCTCACATACACACATAGAGTATACTATAGAATAATGACAAGCTCTATAGGAAGTAAACTCATAAGCCAAGAGCACTGCATTGAACGTCATTATCAAGCATTAGGAACTGTACATAATGGTATGAGCTGTACTCTCCTAGACCTAGCCGTGTGGTAGGTTTGTCTCCATAGCTGCACTACAAGCACTCCATGACCTGTGCTAGACGTGACAGCAGCTACAACAGCATCTGGTGACAGGAACTGCTCAACACCGTCATTAGCTTATGGAAATCATCTTTTCATGTGACTTTCCGGCTTGCTCTCTGGCCCATGTTCAGCTAGCTTTCCTATGCAGTCCAGGCCTCCTGCGTAGGGATGGTGCCGCCCACAGTGGGCTTGGCCCTCCCATATCAATCATTACTCAGGACAGCCTCTTACAGACCCATTACCATGGGTCAGTCTGATCCGAACAATCTCTCAGTTGAGGTTCCCTCTTTTCTGGTGACTTCCCTGGTGACTGCAGGTTGTGTCAAGTTGACAATAAAGACCAACCACCACACTAAGTACAATTGAGAGTTTATGTATTATTGGAGTAAAGGCCCGCAGTTTCAAAAACAGACTGGGACAGGTTCTGTTTTGTCAGGACACTATGAGTACCTGTTAATGGTGGTTTTCTTCAGTGGTCAGTAGCTTTCCATAAATTTGAAGACAAAAACTGATCTCACTTTCCCCTCAATTTGCATAAAGGGGATTTCACCAGTATTTAAATGAAGTTAAAATAGAGATGTAGTTAATGGAAGCAAAACACAATAGACTTCCTTACAGGAGAGTCCCAGAGATGGCCCTTTATGTGCGAAGATGTTGGCCCTCCCTGAGAACCACTGTCTACACCGTCAGTGCCCTTCGCAGGTCATGAATTTCGTCTGTTGTATGATCAGCCGTGTAGTGGCTTTGAGACCTGCGTGCTACTGGAAAAGAGGGAAGTCGGTGCTGTCTTAGCTGCAGCTACTGTTGCCAGGGGAAGGGAGATATGTTTGCTATTTCCTGGCCAGTGCTATCATTGTACTTTACAATAATTGAATCTATTTTTAATTTAACCTCTAAGCACACAGAAGGCAACATAAAATGCTGACAAAAGACAACGTTTCATGGGAGGAGACAAGTGGCTCTCTGAGGCTGGCTGAGCCTAGACAAACTGGGGAGTTAGAGATCCTGTCTTAAAAACAATTAGGGAGTGATAGAGAGGAAGATACCCGAAAACTCCTCCGGACTCCCCATATACACGCATGAGCGTGTGTAGACACATGTACATATATGCATATCACTGAGAGAGAGAGAGAGCAATGAAAAATCTTTCTATCACCATCATAGCTCAGCCATTGAGTTTCTGATGCACCCCAGGCACAGAGGACACACCAGTGCCCAGATGGACATCCCTGTTCTCGTGGCCTTACCTGTGTTTCAGAACTCACGGCAGAGAAACCTAAGGCAGCAGCAGAAGTGTCCACACATGCCTTGACCGTAAAGACAGAGCTCTTCCATATCCTGCACACACCGGTTAAGCGGTGAAACAGCGTATGAGACTCTTAGTGTGTGGAAAACGGAAGGCAGCACAAACCTCCATTGAAATCTTCTGGTTCAGATGTCTTCCTTCAAGGCTCGACTTGGAGGAGAAGCAAAAGCAAAGTTCAGACTATACCACAGGCAGAGTGTGGCCGGCTGGGTCAACCTGTCGGTAGGTTCGAGGAGATTTTTCAAACGACACCGTTCAACCGCATGCTCTGCTGGGCTAGGGAGAAGCCTTCTGCCTTCCCTCTAGCAAGAGCAAGCTTGCCTGTAGACCTTACCTCAGCCTCTCAGGAGTTGCTAGTCTGATGGAGTTCCCGCTGTCCCTCTGAGTTCTGTGTGTGTGCCCATCCCACTGGTCAGGACTGATTGGCTGGCCTATCTCTCTCATAAGGTCCCAGATCACACCTGGCTCTGCTTCCCACAGGGACCGGATACCACTGTGGCGTTAACAGTTTGACTCTGCGGAACACATGGGCCCCCCCAAAACCTTGATGTCAGAAGCCCAGGGTTCAGTGCCATGACTTGGGGTCTGTTTTGTGTGAGTCCTGGGGTAAATGTGTATGTCCCCCCACCCCCTCCACCCCCCCACCCCCGTCCCTACTGAGGCTCCGTGGCCTCAACTTTAAAAGAAGGATTTTAATAACCCTGTTTGTGGCTTTTCCGTAAGAATGCTAACGAGTCATGCATGCCAAACTCTAGGTCATATAGCACCACACACATTATGCATTGTACTGTGGTAAGTCATAAGAAGCAGAGGATCAGTGGCTGACCCCGAAAGACTCCAAAACCTGGGGAGTAAGCCTGTGGCTCCCTGGCTTCAACATTTTTATGTGGTGTGGGGTTTGTTGCTTTTTCTGATAGGACCATAGTAAGCTTTGGCGTTCCCGACTATTTCCAATTTCTTTTGCCCTTTGGAAATATCATCTGGCTTCCTGTCTAGTCTGTGTAGGATTTAGTTTGGTGCACAAGAAACAGCGAAGTAGCCGTAAGATGCCCAGCTTCTCCTTGAGCGTGGGAGTGCCAGCCTGGGGTGACTTCCTTCTCTAAGTCGGGGACTCTGGGTTCAGGGAGGTTCCGGTGTCGCTGTCTCAAGCCAGCTGAGCTGACGGAGACCTACATATACTTGTGGATTACTTACCTTGCAGTCCCCGGGGCTTGGAATGTACATCTGCTCCTGTGATCTACGGGCCAGTAAAAAAGATGATGAGGGTTCTGTTTGCTGTGTGGGCGTCGCTGATGCTAAGATGCCGTCTTGACGGACGGCAGGCATGTGTGCCCAGACTAATCAAGTATTTGCTGGTTCATAAAGACACCCCTTCTCCACCCCCACAGCGTTGGGATCCAACTTTGGAGAACCTTTCTTCTACATTTGAGGCTTTAGCCTCTGCATTCTATCACCAGTCTGACTCCTCTCCCCACGGGACTGGGTGAGGATATGCTACACCAGGAAGCCATTCAGAGGCCACTGACTTTGCCTTTCCGCCATATCCCTCCTTGTGGCTCCCAGTAGTTTCTCATGGCCACTCAGTATGCATATTGGGATAATTGGACTAAACTGGCTCGTCAGGTCTATACAAGGTTCTTTCAGTTTATTTGTGTACCTAGCCCCGACGTTGCATGGACCACTTTAATACCTTTGTTAAGACAAAAAGTATACACATCGTAGTTTCTGCCAGGCGAATGGTCTCATCCCTGTCCGTACGAGTCTGTCTTTATGTGTGTGATCATGTTTAATCTTCAGAAAGCTTTGGAGTCGCCATCATTATCCCCTCCGACAGATCAGGTTATCGAGAGAAGTAATTACTCTAAGGCCAAATGTCAATCATAATGGCTGGAATGCCAATCAAGGATGGCACAAACCTTTAATCCCAGTTAGTACTTGGGACTCATTCTCTGAGTTCCAGGATAGCCAGGGCTATGCAGAGAAACTGTCTCAACACAGCACAACACAACACAACACAATGACAACAACAACAACAACAACAACAAGAAAACGTACCAAAAAAAAAAAAAAAAAAAAAGACTAGAATGGGCGCAGTGTGGACTTAGGTACACAAATAGCTTTCCCTAACTCTCACTTTGGCTCGCTCCTCAGGGACTCTTGGGCACAGCTCTGGAAATACTGTACAGAAGCTTCAGGAAAGCTCTCGTCAGCTTTTCTGTGCCGGGTTAGAACATATGGCACAGGTGGCTCTAATTTTTCCAAACCAACATGCTTCTAGAAAGCGTGCCAGGGAGCAGATTGCCATGAAGCTCTCGGAGCGGTTGGCCAAGGCAGCGAGGGGATTATTGACAGTCGAGTGTAAAGCATCGGGCATTGCCAGAGCGGAGCAGGGGGTTTGCGCTTGGACCCTTCTCCGTTCTCCTCACGGTGCGCAGCGAGCAATCCGATCAGACGAATACAAGCGTGCCTTTCCATAGCTCATAAATTTGCTGCCATTTGCATGATCCTTTTAAACTTGAGTAAATTGTGTGTGTATGCATGCATAGACGGGTACATGTATGCGTGTGTGTGTGTGTGTGTGTGTGTGTGTGTGTGTGTACATGCTTATGGAACTCAGATCAATGTCAAGTGTCATTCCTTTGCAGCCGTGTATCTTATATTTTAAGACAATGCTACTCACTATCCTGAAGTTGACAAATGAGGGAAGACTACCCTAGGCACCCATCTGTCCCTACCTCCCTAGTGCTGGGATTATAAACACATAGGATCATGGCTGGCCTTTCACGTGGCCTCTAGGATCAAACCATGTTCTCATGCCTGGGCAGTGATGCTTCATCGCCTGAGCGTTCTCTCCATCCAGTGTGTGCTTCTTCCTCAAGCTAGCTGTGCCCTCTCTCAGTAGACATCAAGTTCCACAAAGGCAGAGTTTTCTCTCTCTCTCTCTCTCTCACCTGCTGCTGGGTCTCTGCACGGCTCTGGGTCAGACACTGACCCTGGAACACAGCAGGGCACTTCCTGACTTCAGATTGCTGGAGTGAACTTTTTCCTTTTATCTAGAAAGCCACCCCGTCCCACCACCGGTATGGCCCGAGTCCTACTTTGTCACCTCCTGTGAGAGTCTGACCATAGGGTGGCTCCATTCGTGAGACCCTCCTAAACTGAGCTGTCTAAAGCCATAGTCCGTGCACCACCACAGACTCATCAGCTTTTAAGCTTTTCTTGTTGCTATTTTCATTAAAACCCTTTCCAGAGTAGAGAATGTGTGTGTGTGTGTGTGTGTGTGTGTGTGTGTACACTTTGTCTTCTTCCATTAGAATGCATGCAAGCTCATGAGGGCTCTACTGCTGTATTCTTAGCATTTGCTATAATGCCTGGAATTAATATATACTCAGCAAGTATTGGATGACTTAATGATTAATACTTACTGACTTAGTAATTACTTAAAAAAAAAGATTTATTTATTATTATATCTAAGTACACTGTAGCTGTCTCCAGATGCACCAGAAGAGAGCATCAGATCTCATTACGGATGGTTGTGAGCCACCATGTGGTTACTGAGATTTGAACTCAGGACCTTCGAAAGAGCAATCCGTGCTCTTAACTGCTGAGCCATCTCTCCAGACTCTAGTAAATGATGCCTTAAGTGACTGTGCTGACCACTCTCCATGGTCTTCCCTCCTTCCAACTCAGTGTATCCACTGGAATCCCCGGCTTCCTCCTTCCTCCCCTCCCTCTCCCCTCCCTCTCCTCCTTTTTCTCATGACAGGGTCTGTTGTAGCTCAGCTTGGTTTCCAACATCCAGTGTAGCCAAGAACGACCTTCAATTTCTATTTATTTCATGTATGTGAGGACACCGTTGCTGTCTTCAGACACCCCAGAAGAGGGCATCGGATCCCATTACAGATGGTTGTGAACCACCAAGTGGTTGCTGGGATTTGAACTCAGGACCTCTGGAAGAGCAGTCAGTGCTCTTAACCACTGAGCCATCTCTCCAGCCCACGACCTCAAATTTCTAATCTGTCTGTTTCCATCTCTCAAGTGCTGAAATTAAAAGCATGGGCTGTAGCGCTTGGTTTTATATGATGCTGGGAATCAAACCCAGAGCTGCGTCCCCCCCTCTCCTCCTTCTCCTCTTCCTTCTCTTCTTCCCCTCCTCCTCCCCTTCCTCCTCCTTCTCCTCTTCTCCTCTTCTCCTCCTCCTCTTCCTCTTCCTCCTCCTTTTCTAGACAGGGTTTCACTGTATGTCCTTGGCTGCCCTGGAACTCACTCTACACCCCAGGCTAGCCTTGAACTCAGAAATCCAGCCACCTGCCAAAGCAAGACACTGTACTGTGCATTTCATTGCCAGCATCAGTGACCCAGAGGAAAGGACTGATGGAGTCCTTCCCAAGACTTTCAGGAAGACACCACAGTGGCTTGATCAGCTTACCCAGATAATCAGTTGCATTTACTCAGTGTGATTCATACCTTACCTCACAGAATCATGATCTGAACAAGATAGTAAAAATATCTAGAAGAAGCCGGGTGGCGGTGGTGGTGCACAGCTTTAGTCCCAGCACTTGAGAGGCAGAGGCGGGTGGATCTCTGAGTTCAAGGCCAGCCTGATCTACAGAGTGAGTTCCAGAGCAGTCAGGACTATACAGAGAATCTCTCTCTCTCTCTCTCTCTCTCTCTCTCTCTCTCTCTATATATATATATATATATATATATATATATATATATAATATTATTGAATATATATTATTGAATATATACATATATATTCAATTTAAAAAAATCAAAGCCAAATTGAATTTAAGAATTAAAAACTAAGAGAAAAAAACTGATGAAAGCCGAGACTTAGGCTAAAAAGAAAATCATGGCTATAGGATGGAAAGAAATGACCCACCCTTAAGGTAGTAACTTTTCCCCATTAGACAGACCTGACTGTCCAACTTCAATTCATGGAGATGCCTCCGCCCCAGGTGCCCCTGATTCTGTGCAGACTACTCTTCCAAAAAGATCTGGACTGTCAAACAGCCTCCATGTGTCAAGGAAGCCCCCACCACCACCACCCACCCCCCCTACCCCCCTACCCCCCCACCCCCCGTGAGAAATATGAGTGTCCACTGCTCATTTGTCTGGGGGGGGGAAACCAAGATGTGGTGTGTGGCTTGTGCCACCCAGTAAATCTTCCCACCTAGTTTAAAGCTGCCAGTAGACTAACACCGCACAGTAGAATGAAGGCCATGGCCCTTGAGAGTCTGCAGAGTCCAGCGCCAAAATGCTGCTGCTAGACACATCATTTTAACAGTGAAAGAGGCCATTTGACTTCCTTGTCAAGTATTGCTCTTATATGTTATTTGCTTTGGAGACTATTTCATATTCGATCAATTAGTTTACTCAGGACCCAATGACATACATAGATATTGAAAAAAAAATCTGACAATAATCTATACTGAGGTGCAATCGACTTCTGCCTTTGGGAATGTGTTCTTTCTAGTTTCCCTTTTGTCTAAAACCTTTGGTCTTTGTGAGATGTGACCGAACTTAAAACAGAGACGTCTAGAATGTTTTTTTCAGTCATTGAAGAAGAATGAAATTAAGTTGTTTACTGGAAAATTATAAAAAGGAGAGATAATTGTATTAAGCAAACTGAGTTAGTTGATCCCGGAAAGACAAGAAAAACCACATACTTTCATTCGTAGTTCCCGATTTTATATGAGTACATAAAAATCATGGATGTGTGTATGACATGGAGCTTGAAGCCACTCTGTCTGGGGGAAGAAAGGGATGAGCAGGAGGGGGGAGGGCGAGAAGAGGGCAGGGGAATCTGTTCAAAGTACATTATAGCCTCGCAAGCAAAAGTCCTTATGTACTCCAGTGTGCAAACAAAGACAGGGTAGAATTTCACTTGCAAATTGACTATGGGAAGCCCAGGGCTTCGAGAGTGAAACAGAAGCACCTATTATCTGATTCTCACCCCCGCATCCCATGAAAATGCAAAATGTCCCTGGGAAGTTAATGCTCACAGAGTAAGCAGAACTTCCCAGAGGACCCAAGCCCCCTGATAATAAAGCACTCAGTGTTATAGTGTTTCTGAGTGTTGAAGAGTCAAGCCCAGCAGCAGTCTGGACACTTTCAGAGGGACACTGGGTACATTTACACTTTGAGCACACCTTTCTATGTTCTCTGCCAGTGGGTGCATGAACACTCACCTGGGATGTGATTGTAGATGTGATGTGCGTGTGTGCGTGTGTGCGTGTGTGTGCGTGTGTGTGTGTGTGTGTGTGTGTGTGTGTGCGCGCGCGTGTGTGTGCGTGTGTGTGTGTGTGTGTGTGTGTGTGTGTGTGTCTCCCTGTGGCAGTTATCTCTGCACCCAGGGATACCAAGCTATGCAGTAAAGCAGTAAGTGATCTCCTGGTGACAAAAAATCCCGCAGGCAGATGTCCCCTACTGAACAGAGTGCACCACAGAAAGTTCCACGGGAAATGTAAATAAGCAAATTTTGAAACAGTGTTCAGTTTGTGAGAGGTTTGTCGAGAAGAATGGTGCTTCGTTATAAAAACCAGAACTCGAGGGACCAACCAGCAGAGAGGAGTTTCAAGTTGAGAAGTTTGTCGCTTCTCCCAGATTGCAAAAGAGAGAGGTCACTGAACAGCAGAAGCGGCTCATCCTAAGGCTGGCCAGATACGGCCTGAGTGAGTTAGCACAGTCACAGGAGAAGCCTGTGGGAGTCCTTAGTAGACACTCTCCGGGACTTTGTGCACTATTACAGAAGTTGGCTGAGATCCATGGATCGCTTGACAAAGCTCACATGATTATTTTTTTTATCCTCTTGAGATGTCTCAATGAATTAAGACACTTGCTGCCAAGCCTGAGGATGTGAGTTCAATCCCCCAAAGACCCACATAACGGAAGGAGAAGACTGACTCTCGCCAAGAATTGTCATCTCATCTCCGCCATGGACACTGTGGTGCTCTTGCTAAAGGAATGCATACACGTTTAAAAACGTCACAGACAAATCAATAAACCTCTGACACCACAAATTTCTCCCAACCCTTTATTTTTCCCCCCTAAAGAATCTTTGTCTCCAAAAGCTACATGTAAAAGCAAAACAAACACATATTGAGTGCTGTCTTATACATCATTTAGTATCTAGTATTTGCACACACCTCTAAGACTGACCACATTTCTGAACCAGTGCCCAAGGCTATTTAGATGGTAGGTGAGAATGTGGATTTGAAAGTATCAATCTTTTCTTTACCTCCTACACAATGTCTTCATGAGAGTCCAGGAAATACCTCCCCCGATTAGGCTGTGAGAGATAGTCTTTGCTTCTGCTTGTGATATCTGTCTTACTTACTTTCTGTTGCTGTGATAAGATAGCAAAACCAAGGCAACTATGAAAGGAAGCATTGAATTCGGTGCTCAAGATTTCAGAGGCATAGAGTCCATGACTATCACGGGTGGGGAGCACGGCAACAGGCAGGTGGGCATGGTGCTGGACCAGTAGCAGAGAGCTCATATGTTTTGGGACAAGAACTAAAAGGCAGAGAGGAAATAGAGATACAAAGATGACAGAGACAGGGAGACAAAGAAACAGAGACAGAGAGACAGGGACTGGCCCCCAGTGACAAACATCCTAACATGGTCACACCTCCTAATCTTTCCCAAAGAATTCCACCAACTGGACTGATATTCAAACATTTGATCCAGTGGAGGCCATTTTTATTTAAACCGCCACAACATCTTATCCTGGTGAGATCTTGTTTACAGCAAGCAGCAGCCATGAGAGGAAGGGTGCATTGGTAGGAAGTGTTAGTGTGCGGAGAACTGTTATTTATATATCACATACTAATTTCCACACATTCTCTGCTCCCCTCTGTGTCACTTTGGCTGCAGGTTGTCCCAATAGGGCATGAGCTCTTTAGCCCTGCACCCTCCATGGTGACCTCCCTAATCATCTGTGTCCTGTGTCCTTAGATGATCACTACGCATCCGAATGCCAACAGCTTCCACTCAGCTGCTTCCCAGACACAGAACATCATCTCACTATGGCTTCTCCTAGTTGGGATTCTCAAAGGACCAATTGCAATAATCAAAGAACTTGACCACTGTTGAAGGCATCAGGGTTTAGAAACCAAAAGATGAGTGAGAATTAAACATCACTCCTGGTAGAGGAACTTACAAGGCAAGTGGTTTCTGTGTCCCTGTAACATTTAAGATCAGTTCTGAAGAAGTTAGCCTGGTCTACGTAGCCAGTTCCAGGACAGCCAATGCTACATAGAGAAGACCCTGTCTCAATAAATAAACCAACAAGCAAGCATCAGTTCTCAAATTTTGTCAGACTTTTCATTGCTATGAAAGATACCTTGGAAGACACGGTTTAAAGGAAGAAAGACTTATCTTGGCCCACGGTTTCTGAGGTTTCAGCTCATCGTGACCGAAAAGCATGTGGAGCAGACAAGCTCATATACGGCAGCCAGGAAGCAGAGCGGGGAATGGAGACTGTGGTGGTTGTCTTCTTCCTGCTTTCCTTCTGTCGAGTCTTCAGCTTATTGGATACTGTTACCCACACTGAAGGTGGTTCTTCCCACCCCGGCTGCTGTCGCACATGCCAATCATCTCTGGAAACACCTTCCCAGGACACACTCAGAGGAATCCTTAACTAATGTCCCTCAGGCCTCCCAGGCTAATTAAATTGACAAGCAAGATTAATGATCACAAGTGCCTGGTTGGAGAGGCATGTCTCCTAGACCCGAGTACCTCTGCACTTGATGTTTTGTTTGCTGTGCCAAGGACAACCTTTGTGCACATGACTCTCGGGAATCACTCAGTTCCCTGGCAGGCCCTTGTGAGTGTCCAGCATGGGTAGTGTGAGATACCTCAAAGCTGGATGGATAGCATGATTCTCTGCTGTGTTTTCTGTGTATCAACTCCGTTGTGATGTGGCTGGATTTTCTCTAAAGGGCTGCAAGTGTGTTTGGTAGACTGTGATGGACTTTGCATAGGAGGAACACACACATTATCTATCTATCTATCTATCTATCTATCTATCTATCTATCTATCTATCAGCTATAATCTATACCTAGCTATCATCTATCTATATCTATCTATCTATCTATCTATCTATCTATCTATCTATCATCTATCATCTATATCTATCATCTATCTATATCTATCTGTCTATCTATCTATCTATCATCTATCATCTATATCATCTATCTATATCTATCTATCTATCATCTATATCTATCATCTATCTATCTATATCTATCTATCTATCTATCTATCATCTTCACCCCATTTCATCTTTTCTCTTTCTTATTGTATGTGTGTGTGTGTGTGTGTGTGAGAGAGAGAGAGAGAGAGAGACAGAGACAGAGACAGAGACAGAGACAGAGACAGGTAGAGAGACAGGGGAGAACCAATATCCATAGATGTCTCATTTGGAAACTAGGAGTCAAGAGAGTTCTCTAGTGGCTCAGGAGACACCTTAGTTCAATCCACAGAGCCTGTGTGAAAACCTAGGTACATGATGTACTTAGAATCCCAGCACTGGGGAAAGAGAGAGAGGTAGATTTCCAGGGCTCCCTGGTCAGCCACAATAAACTAATCTTTCAGTCCCATGCATGAGTGAAAGACCCTGTATTAAAAAAACCAGGTAGGTAGCTTCAGGGTAGACCTGAAGACACAAAGATACCTGCAGTTGATCTCCTCCACACACATGTACAGAAACAGGCATACACATGTGAATATTCATACGTGTAGCTATAGAAAGAGACATACGTATGCACAGTGAATTTTCCTAGTAGATATTATCCAAGTATCTATCTTATGGCACAGTTGTTGAAGTTGGAGGATTTCGTTTATTCAGACAGGCCTCAATATTGCTGTTCCTCTCCTACTTATTTCTTTTGTTGAAAATTCATACGCAGGGATATATCCCTTTTGTGCATCAGAAGAGACTGGTACAATTAGACCCATTTAAGGACCGACAAGACTGAAGGCCTGAGACCTTGGAAGCAGATTAAATTCATGTACAGCTAATGTGCTACCAGCTGGAGGCCAGGTCACTTGAGTTCACCTCAGTGAGATTTCCACCAAACAGGCCATCTGGTCTGTTAATTGCAGGCTTTGAGGGTTTCTTCTCTTGTTTTTGTGTCTTGGGGGGAGCGGGGGAAATGACATTTTGACTCATGGAGTAAGTCAGCTGGTCACAAAGAAACAAAGAAACAAATACACCTTTCCAGGGTGTTAAGAGACAAGTGTGAATGAGCCACCGCACGTGACAGTACCGACTGTCATTTCCAACTTCATTTGGCCCTTAGGCTGCAGTGTATTTTTAAAAATGATGTCATCACCTTGTGACAGTAAAGCTGACCATGCAGGGATACATTTGGATGCCTCCGGATGTTGTTACAGTGTCTCATTTCCCCCCATTGTAGCCACAAAGTTACTGAAACTAAAGCATCCTTGCAGGTTTCGGGTACCTGGTTGGAATTTTCCTGGATGTCCCACACTTCCTGGCAGCATTCTGACTAATTCAGAAATGCGGATAAAATAGGTGCCGTGGTTTAGACAGGTCTCCAAATTGCAAGATACTTTCCCTTTAGCCCCGACAGCTGGCAAGGACAGAAAGCTCTCAAAATATCATTCCATTAAGCTTGTTTGCAAGAAGCCCCACCACACACACACACACACACACACACACACACACACAAAAACAAAAAAAAAAAACAAACAAAAAAAAACCCTGCTACTTGGACAGCTGTTTCAGACATGGACAGCTAAAATGAAGTTACTTGGGCCCCTTTATTTTATATTTTCCTTTTGTGTGTGTGGTGGATTTGTGCACATGTGCATGGAGTGGGGGGGGGTGGAGGCAAAGGTCAGAGGTCATCAAAGGTGTCTTTTATGATTGTCTGTCTTATTAGTGAGTTGGAGTCTTTCTTAACTCAACCAAAGGTTCGCCATTTCTGTTGGACTGTTTGGTTAGTGAGCTCTAAGGATAGTCTTTCTGTCTACCCCTCCCATGTATGTACGTTGCTCCTCCCCTGGGTTTATAGGAGCACAACACAGTTTGTTGGAGGTTGGGGGTGGGGTAGGGGGGTGTCCAAACTGAAGTTCTCATGTTGTACAGCAAATACTTTATATACCAAGCTATCTCCCCAGCCCTTCATTTTATGTTTTTTTTTTTTAAACTGGTGGATTGTAACTGGTGAAACAGCTTATCATCCAACTTGATTTGTTGTTTATGAGTTCATCCTTCCAAATCTAAACGTTTGCCTTGAATCACATCGTCGAAGAATAGAATCCTGGGAGTTAGGATGAATTTTACAAGGCTTTTGAATCCTTTTTCTGTTTCTTTCACACTCGGTAATCTTCTCATCATGCCTGATCCTTGTGTATACAGCTCTGAGTCCCTCATCATGCCTGATCCTTGTGTATACAGCTCTGAGTCCTAGAACTGTTTAAGACTTTAATCATACGTAGTTTTAAAACTAAAACTTTATGCTGGGCAGTGGTGGGACATGTCTTTTATCCCCGAACAGGCACGTAGATCCCTGTGAGTTTGAGGCCAGCCTGGCCTACAGAATGAGTTCCAGGGCAGTCAAGGAAGGCTATACAAAGAAAGCCCAAGTTTCACTTGGGAGGTAGAGGCAGGCGGATTTCTGAGTTCGAGGCCAGCCTGGTCTACAGAGTGAGTTCCAGGACAGCCAGGGCTACACAGAGAAACCCTGTCTCAAAAACAAAACAAAACAAAACAAAACAAAACAAAACAAAACAAAAGAAAGCCTGTTTCAAAAACCAAATCAATCAATCAATCAATCTTTGTCGCAGTGCGATTTCTATAACATTTCATCTACCTATGTAAATATGCAGTTCAGTGACTTAGAATATTGTTAGAGTTTTCTAATCATAACTTGAATATGTCTGAAAAATGTCCTCTAATTTGCTTTCTGCAGATACCTTACACAACCTCTTTGATTTACTATGTGTTCTAAACATGATAATAATAATATAGAAAGAGCAGAAGAGAAGGATGAGTGTGAAATCCTGTCCTTTCTCCAGGAAAAAAAAATACTGATCATTTTAGGGAGAGCTGCTAGTTTAGTCTCTAAGGACTTCTTGGATATCTGTCTGTTCTCTCAGCATTTAGACAGATACTTTGGCTATATCGGTAGGTTGAGGGTTGGTCTGGGTGGCCCTGGGGGTTCTTTCTAGAGCTGAAGAATTTGGAAGCGTTGCATATTCTTATAAGGAAAGCATCGACTTATGCCCTGTGCCTGTTCAGATGGGTCTGGTCCACGCCTCAGCTCTGAGTTCTCCTTAACTCAACTGACTTTCCTCCCCTCCCCCTCTAGTAAAGCAGGGTTCATATTTTCCATAGCTGTTTGCTGTTCTTTGGGATTACACATTAATCCATCCTGAATAACCACCTCGAAGTGACTTACCACTCTTAATTGCTCTCAGGCATCTAAGGAATTTTACAGGGTTGGCGGTAAAGTTGGCCTTGTTTTATGCTAACAGCACACACTATTAAAACACTTCAGCTTAATGCATCAGAAATGTCATAGTTCAAAAATGAAATCATATCTCCAAGCATATCTTAGCCCTGGTACGAGGCTGATTTTCATAATGAGTGGAAAGAGTCATCTCCCCCGGGGCTAGGGCATGGTGAGGCTGTGTGTGAACAGCATCATCTGAACTTTGCTGGGTATTTGACCCACCTTGTGTCCTTTGCCATAAAGAGGTGAATGAGTAAAATTATGAAAATGATAAAAATCATTCAAACTATAGCCTTATGGAATTGGAATTAAAGAAATCTGTCTGGGAACAGGTTCAGGCATGGTTAGAAGTTGTTGCTAGGCTAGGCCAGCACAGCAATGTAAGGATGCCAGGAGGGTCTTACGGGTGTACACGGAACAGCACAGTTAAAATGGGGGGCTTTTGCGAGTCACAGACACAGACAGCCTCACTGCTTCCCAGATCATTTATACCCTAAGGGAGAGGCTGAGCTATGGGAAGCAACTGGAAGATAAAAGAGAATCTTGGCTGCCTGGTAACTTGATTTTGGAAATGAAATGGAACCATTGGAGAAGCTATAAAACACACAGAGACTTGTAACCTTTCGAAAATAAATATAGAGTACTCTCTTCCCAGACATAGCAGGGTCTTCCAGAACAACCCCTCTTGGGATCAGAGAGCTCAGGATCCGAAGACTCTCTGCTCTGTGCCAGAATTTCAGAGTTTCCCAGGCAAGTTCCTCAAGTCTTAGGGTTTCCCTTTGCTCTCTTAGACCTGGGCAGCTACTGCTGAGTTTTCTCTGGATTAATGAGATACTAACTAGATGGCTGCTTGACTCTTTAGTCTTCTTGGGCTCTGATTACAAATGCCATCCATAGACGTGGTGGTTAAACAGATCCTTGCTTCTCACTGTTTTAGAGACTGGGGTTTAGAAAGCAGTTTTAAATCAGAGTGCTAGGAGAGGCAGAATCCTGGTTCATAGGTGTCTGCCTTCTGTCTGCCACCTTCTGTCTGACCTTGCATGACCTTTCTTTAGTGTGTACATATGGAGAGAAGAGAGAGTTTTCTATCTTACTCATATTTCTTTCCCCCCTCTCTCCTTCCCTTCCTTCATCTTCCTTCCTTCCTTCCTTCCTTCCTTCCTTCCTTCCTTCTTTTTTTCATTATGTTTGACATTAGAACCTTAATATGTAAATTGTTTTTCTTTGGGTTGGTGGGGTACAATCAGATCATAAATCCTAACAAATACAAAATACTTAGTAAAAAGAAAGAACTGTTAGCCAGGGAGTGGTGTTGCACATCTTTAATCCCAGCTCTCTGGAGGCAGAGGCAGGCAGATCTCTGAGTTCAAGGCCAGTCTGGTCTACAGAGTGGGTTCCAGGATAACCAGGGTTACACAGAGAAATCTTATCTCTGCCTTGAAAAAGAAAAAGAAAAAGAAAAAAAAAGAAAGAGAAAAAGAAAAAGAAAAAGGAAAAGGAAAAGAAAAAGAAAAAGAAGAAAAAGAAAAAGAAGAAAAAGAAAAAGAAGAAAAAGAAAAAGAAAAAGAAAAAGAAAAAGAAAAAGAAAAAGAAAAAGAAAAAGAAAAAGAAAAAGAAAAAGAAAAAGAAAAAGAAAAAGAAAAGTAAGGCTTATTGTTGTCAAACATTTGTGCCGGGCGTGGTGGCACACACCTGTAATCCCAGCACTTGGGAGGCAGAGGCAGGCAGATTTCTGAGTTCAAGGCCAGCCTGGTCTACAGAGTGAGTTCCAGGACAGCCAGTACTATACAGAGAAACCCTGTCTCGAAAAAACAAAACAAAACAAACAAAAAAAAAGACCCCCCAAAAAAACCAAAACGAAAAACATTTGTTAATGTGATCTCTAGGGTTTTTTTGGTTTTTCGTTTGTTTGTTTTTCGAGACAGGGTTTCTCTGTATATAGCGCTGGATGTCCTGGAACTCACTCTGTAGACCAGGCTGGCCTCGAACTCAGAAATCTGCCTGCCTCTGCCTCCCAAGTGCTGGGATTAAAAGGCGTGCGCCACCACCCGGCTGGTTATTTTCTTAACTTAGGAAAACCTTCTAGACAGTAGTTGGCAGCACCTCTGTTCCCTTCTGCTGCCTTTCCTACTTTAAACTATGTGAGAACATCACCCTCTTCTCTGCTGCTGCAGAAAAGCCTTCATGAATTAGCTAGACCTTTTATCCAACTTTCAATTCAACAACATGCCTCTTTGCCATGTAATTGGTTGCTATCTGCTTGTCATTCTGTCGCTGTGACAAACATCATGGCCAAAAGCAACTTAAAGGACAAAATAGCTTATTTCATCTCACAGGTTATATGGTCTGTTCTTGAAGGAAGTCAGGACAAGAACTCAAGCAGGAACCTAAAGCAAAAACCGAGGAGGAATGGTATTTGCTGGTTTACTTATAGACATGTGCTTAGCTTGATTTTTTTAATATACAACCCATGATCATCTGCTAGGGAATGGTGCCACCCACAGTGGACTGAGCTCTTCTACATCAATTAACAAGGAAGACAATTCTCTACAGACATACCCACAGGCCAATCTAATCTGGGTAGTCCCTCAATTGAGACTCCTTTCTCAGTCTGTATTAAGTTGACAGTTAAAAGTAACTAAGACAGGGTCCTTCAAGAATCTACTCCAAAAAAAAAAAAAAAAAAAAAAAAAGCCGGGCGGCGGTGGTGGTGCACACCTTTAATGCCAGCACTTGGGAGGCAGAGGCAGGTGGATTTCTGAGTTCGAGGCCAGCCTGGTCTACAAAGTGAGTTCCAGGACAGCCCGAACTACACAGAGAAACCCTGTCTTGAAAAAAAACAAAAAAACAACAACAAAAAAAGAATCTACTCATCCCTTCCTAATAACTAATAATAAATTAGAAATAATAAACATTTCTAGCTAATGTTTGGGTAGTTGTCACCCTTTGCACAAGTCACTGTAATTGCATCTCAACTAGCTTCCTGCCTTCCAGATCTGCATATCTTCTGTCCCTGCATCCTGTTGTAGCATATTAGCATTTCCCATTAGTATTGTGGATACAGAACCTAGGAAGCACAGTGTCTAGTTTTCCCTTTATATTTCAGCCAATGGGCTTTTTTTTTTTTTTTTTTTTTTTTTTTTGGTATTTTGAGACAGGGTTTCTCTGTGTAGCCCTGGCTGTCCTGAATTCACTTTGTAGACCAGGCTGGCCTCGAACTCAGAAATCCACCTGCCTCTGCCTCCCAAGTGCTGGGATTACAGGCGTGCGCCACCACCACCCTGCTTCCAATGGGCTATGTCTAAGTAAGTTGAATCATGTTTCTAACAGTTAATAGCTCTTCTGGTTGTTGTAAGGCTCAACCAAAATTCCTTAGCACAGTATGAGGCGATCACCTCATCAGCTTTAATTTATCTCAAGTGCACCAGGCTGTGGTGGGAACATAGCCTCCCAGTTCCTTTTACTGGTCTCTTAGCATGTCACCACCTTAGCTTAGAGAAGCGAGTTTATAAAATTCTACATCAGAGAGGCTGCCCTTCAATACTCAAGGGGCAGAAAAGAGAAGGATAGGAAGGAAAAGAAAAACCCTCTTTTAGTCGCAGTAAAGATTGTAAGGAGGAAAAGAGAGAAAGAAGATGTCTATTAGAAAGGGAAGGGCAGACAGGAGTCAGTCCCCGGTTCCTAGGAGGGTAGAGTTATGTTCAGCAAGATAGTAGCACTGAGGTCCAGAGGGAGGAAGCTAATACCACATCCTTCCCAGGGACCAGCCCCAGAGATAGTAGCGAGAAAATCTTCTGAAGTTTAACTTCAGTGTGGGAAAATCAGCGTCAACCACAGGGCGAACTGAGGTACAGCGGTGATACTACAGCAGAGAAAACTTCCAGGAGAAGCCAGAGTGAGGTGAAGTCAGCTGTGGAGACCTTCTGGTCTTGACCAAGCCCAAGGGACCAGATCATATGCTCCACCAACAGCTGACGTGACAGGGACTCTGGTTCCACACTGTGGGATCTGAGAGCACGTGTCTTCCCCTTGACAGCAGACACATCAATCACATCCCTTCCTCCCACACACCTGGACCTCTCCAAAAAAAGCAGCAGAAGAGGGGAAGCTTCCTCAGAGGCCCAGTTATTTTTCCAAGGGAGACTTGGCATTCCTCAAATGGTCTCTTTAAGTGATTAGACTGTATTATGCTTTGAACGGACTTGAATATTAACTTAATGTGTTTTTCCTATTAGCAAGCAGTTGGAAACTTAGGAAAAAGACCAAAATAAAGAAATAACAAATTTCTGCATGTCTCAGTTGGAGTATGTGAGACTTTTTTTTTTTTTTTTTTTTGCACGCCTCCTATGTTTGTAAGACTTAGAAAAGAGCAGCAATAATACGAGCTAGCACACAGCACCCAGGGTTCCTTTTCCCATTCCACCCATTTCAGTTTCTCTTAATGCTTTGAAAAGCCAGTGGGAAATGGAAGGCATTGGAATGTAGACATTCCAAAATCTGGCAACTGATTAAATAATTCTCTGCTGTATATTAGACCAGAGTGGCTTAGAACTGTGTGGTGGTTTGAATATGCTTGGCCCCGGGAGTGGCGTTGGCTATTAGGAGGTATGACCTTTTGGAATAGGTGTGGCCTTGTTGGAGGAGGGGGGGTCACTGTGAGGGTGGGCTTTGAGACCCTCCTTCTAGCCACGTGGGAGCCAGTCTTCTTTTTTACTTCAGAATAAGACATAGAACTCTCAGTTTCTCTAAGGCCATGACTGCTTGGATGCTACCATGCTTCCTGCCTTGATGATAACTGGAAGCCAGCACCAGTTAAATGTTGTCCTTTGTAAGAGTCGCCTTGGTCATGGTGTCTGTGCACAACAATGGACACCCTGACTAAGACAAGCCGGGACAAGTGTAGTATGCTGTGAGTATCCATTGCCAATCTAAAGATGCATCTTGGAGGTGGGTATGTGTCCCTTTGTGGCACTTAAGCAAAGGTTAGACTAAGATATACAGCTCAGGGTCCTCAGCCAGCGAATGGGAAGTGAACTGTCTTGGGCCGACTCACTTCTGATGAAGAGTGGGAATATCATACATGGTTAGTGTTGACCAAAGGCCATTGTAGAAGAGGTAAGAAGACGATGGTAAGATGACCAGCTGTGGAAAAGCCAGGCCACGTTGTGGATGACAAAAGAAGAGAGGGTTTTAAAACAGAGGGTTGAGAGTGTAATGCTAGATTAGGTACCTAGAACTTGAAAGAGTAGAGGGTGTGGTGGCTCATGTTTCTCATCATAGCACTTGAGTCGTGGAGGCAGGAGAATCATGAGCTCAGGACCACCCTCAGCTACACAGGGAAACTGAGGCCAGCCCAAGGGTCATGATTTCCTGTCTTTTTTTTTTTTTTTTTTTTTTAAGATAAAAAAAACAAGCTGGGCAGGGGTGGCGCACGCCTGTAATCCCAGCACTTGGGAGGCAGAGGCAGGTGAATTTCTGAGTTCGAGGCCAGCCTGGTCTACAGAGTGAGTTCCAGGACAGCCAGGGCTACACAGAGAAACCCTGTCTCAAAAACCAAAACCAAAACCAAAACAAAACAAAACAAAAGATAAAAGAACAAAACAAAACAAAGCAAAAGGTATGTAACAGTCTGGGTTAGTCAAATGAACTAATTTTAATATATTCAAATATAGTACGTGCTTACCATATAACCTATATGATACGAAGCTCTGCAGAAACAGAGATGAAAACTTAAAGGGGCAAAGCGATTGGGCAGGAAGCCCCGGGATTTGTCCATGAGGAAGGCCCACGGCGGCTTTGCCCACAGCAGCAACCGTTAAGTCGCCATGGTCGAGGATGGATGGAAAGGGTGTTCCCGCAAGCAAGTCTGTGGAAAATAAGAATGTAGAGTGGGAAGAGAGCGGGAATGCGTTTGCGAGAGCGGTGTAGGTGTTAGTGTGAACGGAGAGGAATGAGCCCGGAGATGAACTCTTCTCTGTAAGCACATGTGGAGTGGGTGCTGTTAACCGGGGGACAGTTTTACTAGCTCGACTTGTAGGGTACTGCCACTCTAATGAGGGGGCTGGGCACGGAGCATACAGAGGACACAAGACACAGCTAAGCACTGGGCGATGGCAGGAAGGGCCCTGCTTTTCTGAAGAGTCCAGGTCTTCTCTGGGATGGACACTTTGCACCGGGCCCCAGGGAAGAAGTGGGGGACAGCAAGCTACACAGGTAGATGGCCCGGCTGAAGAAAGCTTGGTTTGTGGATTGCAGGAGGCTCTGAGGAAACTATAAGAGGTGAGGCCCAGGAGATGGACAGAGGGAGGGATGAAACTGGTGAGCTCCTCCCAACGAAAACCCCTGTCTTCAAAAAAGTCTTCTGCCTGTACATAAGTGCCCGTGCCTTTGCGTCTCCTTGCACACACATACATTTAAAAATCTTGGCTTTCTTTCTATGCAGTTTCCTTTGCTCATACCCTGCAGCCTCACTGAAATAGTATGCCTTTATCTTCTCAATGTACGCTCTCTTCAGATGCTTTCACCTAACAAACTTACTTAAACTCCTTAGTGTCTTCACAAGGAGGTGGAGAAGCGTTCTCATGTCCCCCCCTAACAAAAGCAGCTAATTTGATCCCCGGTGAGACTGATTTCACGGCTTTTCTTTTCTATAAATTGCTGGAGCTTTTTTTAGCGAAACAACTTGTGAAGTCTCCCCAAGTTCTGTTATTTTTTTCCCTCCCTCCCTCCCTCCCCGTTCATTACACACTTTCAGATTTAATCCCGAGGCCTGAAACAGCCTTATTTCTGTATGTGTTAAGTTATCCTTAGAAAAGTTTAGAAAAGCTTTCTGCCTGAGAATGAAAGATCCGGAATGAAATTATGACCTCAGACTTGGGCTTAGTTTAGGAAACAATGTCTATTGTCCGACCAGTAGAAAAGAGATTGTCCCCGAGGTGCAGGCCTCTCCTGAAAAGTGATCTTTGTATTAATAGTAATGATTAAGGGGTTCCTAAGAACGGATGAGAGCGTCCTCTGGGAGGTTTGACGGTGCCGTGTCTCTGCTCTAAGGTATAAGAGCGAGGCTGCGTCTGGGTAACAGCTTCCTGTTCACATCCTTGGCTTGAAAACGTGACCAGAGAATGGGAATCTGTGGGTTTACAGGAGATTCCACCAGACTCCCCCCAGGGACCTAGCAACGTCATAACCTGCGGCCAGGCGTGGGTGACATACAGGGTGGCTTATAAAAAAATAGTACTCTGCCATCCTAGTTCTCTTTCAGATTCTCTCTGTCTCTGTCTCTTTTTGTCTATCTCTGTCTCTCTGTCTCTCTGTCTCTCTGTCTCTCTGTCTCTCTGTCTCTGTCTCTCTCTCTCTCTCTCTCTCTCTCTCCCTCTCTCTCTCTGTTTCTCACTG
The DNA here is from genome assembly GCA_964023405.1 of Apodemus agrarius. Taxonomy (NCBI): domain Eukaryota; kingdom Metazoa; phylum Chordata; class Mammalia; order Rodentia; family Muridae; genus Apodemus; species Apodemus agrarius. Next base: position 34,185,111 of record OZ030027.1, on the reverse strand, counting down.
GACTCGCTTTCTGTCCTTTCTGTTCTTCTCTGCCTGACTCCCATTCTCGGTCCTCAAGGCTCTACTCCCGTCTGACCTGTCTGCCCTACCTCTTCTCCAGGTCCTCAGGGTCCTCCTTTCCCCCAAATAAACCTTGTGTCAGGTCTGTGGCATGGCACCATTTCTCGGGTGGGGATGCCTTGGCATTGAGCCTGCCAGGAGCCCCACCACCACCTGCATGCATTCACATTCTATTTTATTACAGGATCGCCGCCATCCTCAGAATCCCGCTGTCTCTGATAGCTTTGTGTGGCTCTCCTTGGCATCCCTTTTGGGTCTCCTCTGTTTCCTGGGCTGTTCTTGTTCTGTTACAGTGAAGTTGTATGTTTATATAGCTGTAAAGGCACTTGCGTACATAGGTATGTGTCTATAAATACACGGGGTCATGAAAACAAACCCAGTCTGTCCGTGTGGGCTGGAGTGTGCTAGCCTGAAAGTCAGTCTCCAGATAGACCTTTTGGTTTAAATTAGGGTCAGTGGGAATCATTAACAACAGTTGGTAGAAACAAAAGCACCAAATGAGAAAACGTGACAAATGTATTCATTTACCTTTCACCCAAAGAATTTGTGGGTCAGTTTTTAGTGGCATCTACATTTACAAAAAATGTTATTATTATAAAAAAAATCCTTGCAAATAAATAAAAACATTCAACACATCGGAAACAACTTGAAATGTCCTTGTGCTGTTTCGTGGAGCAAGGCTGAAAGGCCGAGTCTACAGTGTAAACGAGGGGCGTATCAATTCAAGCGGAGTTTCCATTTCAAATGCACACATTGCAGTTTTCTTCAAGAAGCTGAAATGTTTCTTGCTGTTGCTGTTTGTTTGGTGTTTTCTTTTTTTTTTTTTTTTCTTCTTCTGAATCTTATTACGATTAAGATTTGCATTCTACTGAAGTCATAGAATTTACAGGAAAATGGGCAGATCTGGGAAATATATTAAGCAAGTTAACCCAGACCCAGAAGGATAAATATCACATGTTCTGTCACATATATGTACCTTAGCTTTACATATGTATATATTAAATACATATATACATATATATTATATACAGATATATAATACATACATATATATGTCAAACGCACTTATTGTTAGCATTCGGTCTAAGCTCCACCCCACAGTTACCTGGCAACAGCCAGGTGGGCCGGCCCACTATAAAAGGGGCCGCTTGCCCCTCCTCCCTCTCTTGCCCTCTTGCTCCTCCCTTCTTGCTCCTGCTCTGTCCCTTTCCCCCTCTCTCCCTAGTCCCTTCCCCCTCTCTCTCCACTTGCTCATGGCCGGCCTCTATTCCTCTTCTCCTCTCCTCTCTCTCTGCCTTTCTCTGCCTCTACTATCCTCTTAACTCCCCTGCCCATGCCCTGAATAAACTCTAACCTATTCTATACATCATGTGGCTGGTCCCTCAGGGGGAAGGCATGGGCCCACCGAGGTACCAGCTTCCCCAATACCTCACCACACACTCATAGAACATAACCGCCTCTCTCCTTATCTTTTTATACACATATCACTTATATATATATAAATATATATATACACATACATACTCTCTCTGTGTATATATATATAGTATGTGTATGTGTGTATATAAGGTGTATAGGTGTTTGGATCTAGGCCATGTAACAAGGAATGGGAGAACAAGAGGGGAAGAGTGTGGGTGAGTAATAAAACACACGTGCACATGCGCACATGTGCCAACAAAGGACTGTTGGGGTGGGGGAGAGGGATGGGCAGAGGATGCAGGAGAAAAGGGGGACAGAGAACCAACGGAAACAATCACATGACCTTGAAAAGGTCACAAGGGAAACCTAATGCTTTGTACGTTCATTTAAAAAAGGTTTCAAAAGTTCGGGCTCTGATCCACCAATTCATGGCTTACCCCAGGAATGGCATCTGGTAACCATTGTAAGGGGTATAGACACAGGATGGAAGCAAAGGTGAATAAAAGCCCTGGGGATGTAGATTCCTGGTCAGCAAGAAATGGATTGATTTTATCAGGCAGGGTGACCTCGAGGACGCGTAAGTAGAGGCCAGGGAATCATGAAACACCTGTGTGTTGGAGACTCTCAAATTCTAGGATGACCAAAGATGAGTCTCCCATGGGTGACACACACTGAAGAAGAGAGAGGAGACCGTGAAGGCACTTAGAGCTTCCAGCCAGGGCTCAGAGTGCACACCCCAGTATGAGCTGAATGCACTCCTTAGAGTCCAGCAGCCAGGCAGGGTGAGGTTGGGGCCATGGAAGGGTTTGCCAATGTGTTCTTTGCAGATTCCAGCCTTGTTGGAAGCCTGGGACACTGAGCCAGCCACAGCAAAACCAGTCAGGACAAGAAAAGGAAGAAGAAGAGGGGGAGGGGAAGGAGGAGGAAAAGAAGGAGGAGGAGGAGAGGAGGAAGAGGAGGAGGAGGAGGAGGAGGAGGAGGAGGAGGAGGAGGAGGAGGAGAAGAAGAAGAAGAAGAAGAAGAAGAAGAAGAAGAAGAAGAAGAAGAAGAAGAAGAAGAAGAAGAAGAAGAAGAAGAAGAAGAAGGGGAAAAAAGCCAAGGTCTTCATTGTTTCTCTGAGTTGAAGCCGAGAGACTAATTCCAATTCTGACTTTAACAGTTTTGGGTAATTCATTAACCATGGCTTAGATGCTTCATTTGTAAAATGAGCGAGTTGGCCTGTACCAATGGTTCTCAAATGTTAATGCACATCCGAATCATTTGGAGGGGGTTGGGGTGGTGGTTCCTGACGCTTGTCGGTGCAGGTGGGCTGATAATTTGCATGCCTAAGCATGCACATTGTCTGAGGATCACAATTGAGAACTAGTGACCTGGAGATGTCTTTTCCTGTGCAAAAAAACAGTCTTAATCTTCTTACCTTAATCTTCTTGGCAGAAGGAACTTTACCTCTCACAGCGCTGGGAGGGGCAGGACCGGACGAGATGCGTGTTAGTGAATTGCAGCTCTGTGAGATCTTCAGGTGGAGACACATCTCCAGTCTTGCTCTAGTGCATTCTTATGTCGGTTGCTCTAAAGTTTTAAGAAGAATGTGAGAAATTTAACTTGTTTGGCAAACCAAAATGTAGTACTGTGGCACTGGAGGCTTCCCAAGAGTATCATCTGATGAAAATCAGTCTCCAGATAGACCTTTTGCTTTAAATTAGGCTCAGGGGGAATTAATATCAACAGTCGGCAGATCAAAGCACCAAATGAGAAAACATGAAAAAAGAATTTCATATAGCTACCACCCAAAGAATCTGTGGGTCAGAGCTCTTAGTGGCATTTACGATTTCTTAAAGAAATAAATTTTATTATAAAAAAAACTTGCAAATAAGTAAAAACACACATCAAAATTAACCAGACCCAAAATCTATACAATCAAATGAACTTAACATACAGCTAGCATCCCACGATTGGAAATGAATGTCCTTTCACGCTTAAGATTAGGCATGAAGCTGTGGTCTTAAGTCAACTTCTTTCTTGATCTTTAATACAAGCATACTTAGTCGTTCTATTGTTCTATTGTTTTCAAAGGAAGCCATTAATTAAATGGGGGGGGGGTCCCAAACACATCATTTCCCCCTCATTCTGGTCAGAGATCAGACCTACAGCTCACTTTCTTCGGGAACACATGCTAGATAAGATCAGCTGCCCTGGGTTTTTGATAGAGCGGTTACATTATGCGTAAATGTCACCTGCTGAATATCTATGCCATTGGGTTTTAAATCAGTATTTAGTTTGGGCCAACTTTTAAAAATCAATATTTCCAGGAAATAGAACATGCTTATTTTTTATTTCTCTTTATTATATTTATTTTTAAAAGAAGTACATTTTAGTAGAAAAAAAACAAACAAACCTATGTCCCCAATACATAATGTTATTTTCTATCTCCTTAATTAAAAAGAACCTTAAATTTGATTAAGCCACTTAAGAAGAGATAACGTGGTTTTCTGTTATAAATGTCTTCTAATAGATTGGAAATCTATTAGATTCAGGCTCAGTGAGAGATGACCCCTGCGAGATGCAAATTTTATTTTGCAGAAAGGAAGAAGGGAAGGCTTCAGGGCTGGCGTTCCCTTGGCTGTAAAACAGAATGAAGCTTTTTGCCTTGTTTTTCACCCAACACAGCGGGGACTAGGAGGGTTGGCCTTTTTATTGGGGGGTTGGGGGAGGGGGAAGCCTGATAGATCACTTACAGGCCATCTGCGAAACCTGTTATTGGCAGATAGCTGGTGAATGTCCTGGGCCCCCGGAGGCCAGCAGGGCACAGCATTGTCTGCACGGTGCCATAAAGGGACCTCCCCAGCTGGTGTCCAGGTCAAGGGGCCCCGAAACTAAGGACACATTTCTTCCCTTTTTGTCCCCCTATGTCGAGTTGATTTGTGACATCATCTGGTAGTTTTGTTTGTGGAAGAAATTCTTTCACAAATAGAAATTATGGGCGAACTCATCATGGCCACAATAAAAATGCAGGCAGTAAGTGGTGGTGTGGATGTGGATGTCGAGAAATTGGGAGCCACGGTGGAGCAGCCGGCTTTATCGAGCCTGGCTGTTTCCTCTTGCGGGGTTAACCACGGAGTTACCAGAAAGCCAACTGAGAAGCTGAGCAGAGTTCTCTCTGTCTCTCTCTCTCTCTCTCTCTCTCTCTCTCTCTCTCTCTCTCTCTCTCTCTCACTCCCTCTCCCGAATGCTTTCAGACCCTTGACACTGTAGTGTAAGTTCCAAAGCCCAGGCTGGGTCTGTCTGGCTTATGCTGTGCTTGGAAACTTCTGGAACAGAGTGTAGCAAGCAGGAAGTGCTCAAGACCTGTTCAACTGAATAAAACAGTAGGCGCAGGTGCACAGCGAAGTCACTGCTTATGTGCTCTGGAGCTATCCCCCGCTCCCGTGGGAATTCTGACTTACTTTGTTCCCCCGAGGGATCTCATACTAGACACTGAGCTTCTCTGAGCCCATTTTGCCCATCTGTGAAATGGGTTAGCAGTAGACCTTATAAGAGTTTTTAGTGATAATGGTTTTAATAAGTAAAGGCTTATTAAAAGCAAAGAAAGTGCACTTTAATTAATTAATTAATTAATAATTGTAAGCATGGACCACACAAAACAGTATTTTTGAATATGAATGTGTGCCAGGCAGTGGTGGCGCATGCCTGTAATCCCAGCACTTGGGAGGCAGAGGCAGGCAGATTTCTGAGTTCAAGGCCAGCCTGGTCTACAGAGTGAGTTCCAGCACAGCCAGGACTACACAGAGAAACTCTGTCTCAAAAAAAAAAAAAAAAAAAAAAAAAAAAGTAAAAATCTATATTTAACACACCGCCCGGCCACGATTTTTACTTTTTTTTTTTTTTTTTGATTTTTTACATTTTTTTTAAGTTGATGTATTTTGGTCATCTTCTTGTACAGCCTGGGGTATCTTCAAACTCAAGAGTCTCCTGCCTCAGCTTCCCAAGTGTAGGGATGACATGCAAGCAATACCACACAGAGTTCTAGAAAACACTCTAGTTAAAACACATTTAACATCTTCCGGTAGAACAATCTAGAACTGGGAAGGTGGGGTTACGATCCAGTGTATTCTATCCTTAGACTTACTGATGTCCATCAAATTAAGATGGGCAGCCAGACCAGGCCAGCCCAGTTCAGCAGGAGTTGCAAGGTCACTTCCCTTTTGTTGTGATCATAAAAAGAGAAATGGACATAAGGATATGTTCTATGGGGTATGTGGTGAGGTGTGGGGGAGGGGTGCTTCGGTGAGCCCATGCCAAGGCATCCCTTCCCCCTGAGGGACCACACACACAAAGGTATAGTATAGAATAGAGTTTATTCAGGGAATGGGGGAGGGGAGTTAAGAGGGTAGTAGAGGCAGAGAAAGGAAGAGAGAATAGAGACCGCGTGGAGAGATGGGGGGTGGTGTGGGAGGGGAAGGGAAGAGCCCAAGAGGGCAAGAGAGAAGCTAAGAGAGTAAGAGAGGCAAGAGAGATAGGAGGGGCAAGAAGCCCCTTTTCTAGTGGGACGCCTACCAAGCTGTTGCTAGGTAATTGTGGGGAGGGGCCTACCTGGCTGTTGCCAGGCAACTGTGGGGTGGAGTGCTGACAGAGTGCCAACACCTTTGACCCAGTGAGAAGACTTTGCAGAGCCTCTCATAAGGTTATGATGCTGTAGAGATGCTTTTGAATGAAATTCCAAACAAAATCCATGCAGACTCTTCCAAGAAGGGTGTTTCTACATGCCTGTCAAACCACAGGGGAAGTGTATACATCACCAACAGCTCCCAGAGGAACATGAATCTTGTCTGAGGAAAGGCTAGAGGTCTCGGGGTCAGAAGACGGGTGTTAGGAAAATCAAAGCTGTGTTTTTCTCAGGAAATTTAAAAGATCTGTTGTAGCAAATAGCCCGAATGAAGGTTTGCTGTTGTGAAGGAAGTCGTTATTATCTAAACATTATAGAACATCTAGATAATTAGTTACTGTTGCTGTGTCAGTACAAAAGTGTGGTGTTTGGGCCGGGCGGTGGTGGCACACGCCTTTAATCCCAGCACTTGGGAGGCAGATGCAGAGGCAGGCGAATTTCTGAGTTCGAGGCCAGCCTGGACTACAGAGTGAGTTCCAGGACAGCCAGGGCTATACAGAGAAACCCTGTCTCAAAAAAACAAACAAACAAACAAACAAAAGTGTGTGTGTTTGTGTGTATTTTGTAGTGTGTGTGTGATGTGTGGTATGTATGTGTGTGTGTGTAGTATGTGTGTGTGTGTGTGTGTGTGTGGGTGGGTGGGTGCCTCTCTCTCTCTCTCTCTCTCTCTCTCTCTCTCTCTCTCTCTTTCTCTCTCTCTCCCCTAATACTGGGATAAGGCACCAAATGCCAATATTCTTCTTTTAACTTAAAAATAGACATGGTATTTTTGTCACTACTCTATCAAATCTCAAATTTCAATGCTTGCTGTCTGTATATGAAAGGCTGAGAAATATTAATTCTGGACAAGGAACACAAAGAGCCAGTTAACTGACATCCTCTTTGTAATAAAATTTGCATTTGCAGGGTCCCATGTACGTATTTTTACACTTAATAAAAACAACAAGTACACTAAATAAAAATATTGGGGTGGCAGGCATCTTAGCAACAAACCATTCCTTGTCCCATTGTATAGATCCAGAAGTTTTTTCTTTCCTCTTTCTCTAAGGTGTTGAGGAAATCCATCTGACTTTGCAAAACATGTGCTAGAATAATATTGGCTCATTCCGTCCACGAGCCTGAACTGTAAGTGGTGGTCTCCTTGTTTCATCCTCTGGGAGATGCAGGTCAGAGTGCCTGAGGTAGCCAAAGCTCAGAGAAACCTGGTCTTGCTACTCAACAGAGTTAAGCCTTTCTGCTACTAGGTCAAGTTTGCACAGTCTCAGTTCTGTCCATGGTGATACCCAGTCAGTATCTCTCTTGCTGGTCCAGGCTCCTACCCTCCCAGGAAGAAGAAAGCCAGCTTTGAGACCAGCTTTCCACATTCTCCGTCATTTCCTCCAGGATCTGCACACGTGCTTTATTATGAGACCCTTGGGTCTTCCCTACTCCCAGCAAACTGTGCTTATTTTCCTATTCATTCACAAAGAACATTTTATGACTCATATGTATTGGACCCCACATGCCTTTCCTTTGCTACTATATGAGAGAAAATCTAATGTTCTAGAAGTGGCCATAAAAGAACTTGTGGTTGGAGGAGCACTTTAGAATTAAAAAATGAAAAGCCAAGACATGCACAGGACTGCTCTTAGTTTAATTAACTCCTCAATACAGCGTTTGCTACTTCAATCCGATGTTAAATCTGCTCAGCAGATGTTAATAACACTTTTGTAAAATAAGCAATCTATGTTGGCTAGTTGTACGTTAATGTGTCACAGTCCTCTGAAAGGAGGGGGACCTCAATTGAGAAGATGCCTTCATGAGGTCAAGCTGTATCTATTTTCTGAATTAGTGATTGATAGGGGAGGGACCATCCCATTGAAGGTAGTGCCATCCCTAGCCTGGTGGTTCTGGTTTCTGTAAGAAAGCAGGCTAGGCCAACAATGAGGAGCAAGTTAGTGGGCAGCACCCCTCCATGGCCTTTGCACCATCTCCTGCCTCAGGATTTCAGCTCTGCTTGACTTTCTGTTCTGGCTTCCTTCAGCGATGGGCTATGGTACAGAAGTTTAAGCCAAATAAATTCTTTACTCCCCAGCTTGCTATTGGTTACCGTGTTTCATCACAGCAATAGTAACTCTAATTAGGACAGAAATTGGTACCAGGAGTGGGGTATAGCCGGGACAGACATGACCATGTTGGTTTTTGGAAGGACTGTGGAAGGACTTTGGGATTTTAGGCTAGAGAAGCCATTGAGTGTTCAAAGGTTGGTGAGCTGTTCTACAGAAGTTTGGAAAACAAGTGTTGAGAGACATGAAGACAGTGGAAGCCTGGGTCACTACTGGGACCACTGAATATTTTGCATTAAGAATCTGTTGCCGGGCCGGGCGGCGGTGGTGGCGCACACCTTTAATCCCAGCACTTGGGAGGCAGAGGCAGGTGGATTTCTGAGTTCGAGGCCAGCCTGGTCTACAGAGTGAGTTCTAGGACAGCCAGGGCTACACAGAGAAACCCTGTCTCGAAAAACCAAAAAAAAAAAAAAAAAAAAAAAAAAAAAAAAAGAATCTGTTGCCGGGCATGATGGCACACACCTTTAATTCCAGCATTCGGGAGGCAGAAGCAGGTGGATTTCTGAGTTCGAGGCCAGCCTGGTCTACAGAGTGAGTTCCAGGATAGCCAGGGCTACACAGAGAAACCCTGTCTTGGGGAAAAAACAAAACAAAACTGTGGTTCTGGTTAGCTTGGGCTGAAGAATCACCCATGATTAACAAGAGACCAGAACCACTAAAATAAAACATTTGCTTTACTGGGATGATTGATGCAGGTTCAGCTGCAATTCAGAATCTAGTGATGATCAAATGGAGCCCAGCATCATTGAGGTGAAGTCTTCTGGGAAGTGTTTCCTGAGAGTCAGCCCACAAAACCTGTGTTCAAGGGGTGGCCGAGGTTGTACCTCTACTAGCACTTGAACCTGGTATAAAAGTCACCCAACTGGTACTGGTTTTAAAGGCATGAAGGGGTTATAGAGAACAGCGGACCCTTGGCACTTTGAGAAGCCAGGAAAGGCCATTGGAGAAGGAGAGGCTTCAGTAGTAGTTGGAAGCCCCAAAACTAAAGGGGTCATGGAAGAGAAGTCGATTCTTGGCACCATAAAAGGAGCCCATGAGAAGCTATTGCTGCAAGTGCAGTTCAGTTGCAAGAGAGACCCTAGCGTTGGAGATGCCGGTATCATGAGATGACCACCAAGAGCAGCAGCAGTGGAGAGGAGCCAGCTGGAGCCTAGAAGACTGAGCTGTGTGTGATGCAGAGGGGAGACAGAGAAGAGACTCAAGGCTCCCAGGAACCCAGGAGATCATGAGTGAATCTCAGTCTTTGTATTCTGAGTTATTTATGCAGCTGGGGTTTGATTTGATTATGACTGTGCCCCGGTTCTTTCCTCTTCAAGTAAGAAAAGATTTAACTTTTTTTTTTTAATAGGAGTCCACTGCTGAGTGGTGGTGGCGCCCGCCTGTAATCCCAGCACTTGGGAGATAGAGGCAGGCAGATTTCTGAGTTCGAAGCCAGCCAGGTCTACATAGAGAAACCCTGTCTCGAAAAACCAAAAAAAAAAAAAAAAAAAAAAAAAAAAAAAAAGTCTTTAATAGGAGTCCACAGCTCAAAGATTTTGAATATTTAAAGAGATTTGGAATTTTACAAAGAGTTTGAATTTTGAGAAGCTGAATTATTTTAGAGACTGAATTTTGAAGCGTCTGATTTCTAGAAGACCATGGGGCTTTTAAAATTTGGAATGCTTATATTGTAATATTGATATTCGTGTGTGATCCTGGGGATGAACAAGAAAGTTAAGGTCATGGCTTAACAGTGGCACGTTTATGTGTCAAGTTGACAAGGGTTGATTGTGCCATGACCCTTTTCCCTTCTCTTCCTAACCCACGATTTTTAATAAAAACACACATGCAAAAACCTTTTTTCTGTAGGTCTCTAGTATGAGGGGAACTGGATAAAGGCCTGATGTCTCTCTCTCAGACCTACAGTAGTCACAGCCTCAGGCTCCCTGCACTGCGTTGTAATGCCTTTGTAACCGGGCTGGGTTTTATTTATCTTTGAATTCCTCCTAGCTTTTAACATGTCACATGAGTTATCAGGGACAAAATGTCTCTCATCATCGTTTTGTTTAGTTATCCATTATAAGATAGTTTTTAAAATTTGTTCAGCTTACTGTCAACATACAGGCATCCAGATTCCATCATCATGAACAGCCATTTAAAATGATCGGCCTTTCTTCTTCTCCTTTCAACCAATACAGCTTCACTAACGATGGTGGATGCTATGAGATGGGTACACACACACACACACACACACACACACACACACACACACACTCACAGACACTCACAGACAAACAGGCACAGAGACACACATACAGAGACACACAGATATTTATAAACCCAGATACACACACACACAAAGACACTCACAAACAGGCACAGAGACACACATATAAAGACACACAGATATTTATAAACCCAGATACACATACATACACACACACACACACACACACACACTCACAGACACTCACAGACAAACAGGCACAGAGACACACATACAGAGACACACAGATATTTATAAACCCAGATACACACACACACAAAGACACTCACAAACAGGCACAGAGACACACATATAAAGACACACAGATATTTATAAACCCAGATACACACACACACACACACACACACACACACACAAACACTCACAGACACAGACAAATAGGCACAGAGACACACATGCAGAGACACACAGATATTTATAAACCCAGATACACACACATACACACACACACACAGACACTCACAAACAGGCACAGAGACACACATATAGAGACACACAGATATTTATAAACCCAGATACACACACACACACACACACACACACACACACACACACAGAGTCACAGACACAGACAAACAGGCACAGAGACACACATACAGAGACACACAGATATTTATAAACCCAGATACACACACACACACACACACACACACACACACAAACACACACTCAGACAAACAGGCACAGAGACACACATACAGAGACACACAGGTATTTATAAACCCAGATACACACACACACACACACACACACACACACACAGAGTCACAGACACTCACAGACAGGCACAGAGACACACATATAAAGACACACAGATATTTATAAATCCAGACACACACACACACACACACACACACACACACACTCACAGACACAGACAAATAGGCACAGAGACACACATACAGAGACACAGATATTTATAAACCCAGATACACACACATACACACAGACACACACACACACAGACACTCAGACAAACAGGCACAGAGACACACATACAGAGACACACAGGTATTTATAAACCCAGATACACATACACACACACACACACACACACACACACACACAGAGTCACAGACACTCACAGACAAACAGGCACAGAGACAAACATACAGAGACACACAGGTATTTATAAACCCAGATACATATACACACACACACACACACACACACACACACACAATGCTGCTTTGCAGAGTCAGTGAATGTGTCATAGTCTTTCTTAGCATGGCTGGGGACAGGGAGCTGATGCTCAACAGGGTCACGGGTGACAGGAACACCAGGTGATCGAGAGTGAGCTCACACCGTCCAACCAGCAGAAGGGCTGCTGCAGAGATGCGCAGTCAGTAGGGATAGGTGTTTGGCATTTTACATAAATGACCACAATTATCGTTATATTTTTATAAGACAGACCCACAGATGCCTTATTCTTGCCTTCAGTGCATTTTGAATCAGACCAGAATGTTCCCTCTGAAAGTTGCCATTTCTCTCTGTCCCCTCCAAGCCCATGGCCTCTCCTGATCTCAGCCCGTTTCCCAACAGGGTGTTTGCAATACTCTTACCATCATTTCATACATATGCCACGCCTGGGCTCTGCTCACACACACACCCACTACACCAAATCTTCCCATAATGCTCCTCTGCCACTCATGCTGCTGGACCTAGACCCGGCCAGCTCCAGAGCTGCTGGCTGTGGCGAGTCTCAGACTCAGGCGGTGGGACCCAACACACTCATACCGGAAGCTGCCAATCCCATGCTCAAAGAGAGGAGGAAGTAAAATTCAGGGGTGGCCATACAGGAATGCGAGGGTCCATGAAGGTGAAGTTGCCTCCCAGACTCCTTGAGCTGTGACTAGGTGTGCTTGTGAGTGAGAGTGAAGGAGGAGAGAGTTGGTCACAAACAACCGGAACAGCTCTCAGCCTGGCACTTCCAGTTGTTGGAAACAGGATGTCAGGGGTATCCTGACACCCCTACCAGTATATAGCCCAAGTTGAAGATTGTAGAATTGAAGAGCACATTTTGCCTGGAGCGGTAAAGATTCCAGAGAGTGCTATCTGTCATTGCTAACTGCCGCATGTGGTGAGCGTAGTGTCAACCCCATTTATAAACGTGAGGATTGAGGGTCTGTGAGCAGGCATGCGTGGTATAGCCTAGGCCCTTGTGCTATCTAAGTGTGGTGAAGCCGGACCCCAGACTCAGTCAGGAGAGATGAGAAGGCTCAGGGCAGAAATGGGAGGGGAGCTGGGGAAGAAGCTACTGAAAGTGACAGGAAGAGGTAAAGAGGTGAGGCCAGGCCCACAGGCTGAGCCTTCCTCAGGCATGTTCAATACCTTTACCTCTGAACAGCCTGTTTCGAGCTACACACAGGTCATCTGCGATCTTTAAGGCGCTGCTTTTCACCTCAAGAACTACAGAGTCCACGTTTGAAAACCTGAGAAAAATTTTAGCTAATTTTTTGGCACCCCCTTCCAGTCATGTCTTCCAGTTCTGTTTATACAGAGTCTTGTGGAGGCTACGAAATCCTTCAACTGGGACGCATCTGGCAGCAAGAGCTGCTCTCAATCTAACAATGAAATAAAATAAAATATAAAATAAAATAAAATAAAATAAAATAAAATAAAATAAAATAAAATAATCCGTTTTCTTTCACTTGGAGTAGCTGGGTTCTAAGTTCCGTTGATTTTTATCTTAACGTTGCCTGTAAAATAGTCTATCAGAAACAATTAAATATTGAACTGCTGCTCTGTTAATTCTGTTTTCTTTTCTTTTTTTTTCTTTCTAATCTTAAACTCAAAAAGCACTCTAAAAAATGGGATAGAAATCTATTGTTTTGGGAACAGTTTCCCAGTCCTGTCTCCTCCTCCCTCCTCCCCTCCCCCAGCTCTCCCCCTCCCCTTTCCTTACTTATTCTTCCCCTTTCTCCTCTTCCCTTCCCCTCTCCTTTCTTACCTCTCCCCTTTCTCTCCTTTTCTCCCCCCTCTCTCCCTTCCCTCTTCCCCTTCCCCTCCTCTCTTACCCCTCCCCCTCTCTCCTGGGGGGGCCCTTCCCTTTTATCCCTGCTCTCTCCCCTCTTCCCCTCTTCCCTCTCCCCCTTCCCCATCCCCCCTGTCCTATCTCCCTTTGCTTTGTCTTCTTGCTGTGTGACTTCCAGGTTGAGACTTTTTCTGAAGGTAGAGTCAAAATGATACAGGTTCACAAAGTCACCAAATCGGTGGGGTTCTCAGTGTTCAGTTCCATGAGGTCACTAGATGGCTGTATGTGAATAATAGCTGTCAATAAGGCCCCAAGCAGAAATTAAAATCGAGAAAACAGTGATTTGAGAAAATCGAGAATTAAAATCGAGAAAAAATTTATGATTCCTTAAAATGGCTGTGATGATGTCAACAGAAGTAGCATGCTAGCGTGGGAGGCATGTGTGCGTTCCTGTGTGTGCATGCATGTGGGTGTGTAGGTACAGGTATGTGAGGTCAGAGGTCAATGTTAGGAGGTCGCGCTCCACTGCTCTTCACATTATTTTTGAGACAGCATCCCTCACTGGATCTAGGGATCATTAATTCAGCTCGGTTGCTTTATCAATAAGTTCTAGGTATTTGCTTACAGCCCCCAAACCCTGGGGTCACAGACGTGAGCCACTGCGTTAGTTCTTAAGTGGGGAATCTGAAAACAGATTTATGTTTGTGTCGAAGGCATTTTACTGACTGAGCCATCTCCTTACCACAGAATAACATATTTAAAGCAGCCGGGCGTGGTGGCTCACGCCTGTAATCCCAGCACTCGGGAGGCAGAGGCAGGCGGATTTCTGAGTTTGAGGCCAGCCTGGTCTACAGCAAGTTCCAGGACAGCCAGGACTACACAGAGAAACCCTGTCTCGAAAAACCAAAAAAAAAAAAAAAAAAAAAAAAAAAAAATCTCACAAGAGAGGGTACTGTAGATAGGGCATAGCTTAAAGAAAGGGGTTCGGGGCTCTTTTTGGCAAAGTTCTGTTCCTTGCATGGCTTCAAAGCTGTTTGCCTGTGATACTTGGTTGAGTTTCATACCTGTTCGTTTTCTTGTAACCATTTTAAAATAAAACACACACACACACACACACACACACTAATAATAATAATGACAGACTGCATTGGGACATGACATGAGATTTGTTTGGATTCAGGCTTCCCGGTGGTTAGGGAATTACACCCCGGTATTTTGGGAGTGTTAGCGGCCCTCAGCTCCCAGCACAGCCCCCTGCTCTCTCTTCACCCCCAGTGCCATCCCTTGCTCTGAGGGTTTGGATGGATGGATGTGAACACCGGAGATCAACTGCTCTCTGCTACACATCACACCTCGGAACTGGAGAGTCCTCCTCGCCTGGGTGAGGAGCACCCCAGGAAGAGCGCCGTGTGGGCACTGGAGGCAAACCTGGGGATCTTTAACAGTGAATTCTTTGACTAAGCCTGTCAAGACAAAGAGTAACATGAATTGAGTGAATCAGACGACAGTCTCACTGTTTGATGGTTCTGAAGGCAGAGCATCCAAACCAGGATATCTACAAGCTCGGTTGCTTCTCGGGGTCCCGAGGATGTTCTTCTTGCCTTGATGATGGACATTTTCTTTCTCACTTTTTAAAAATCATCCTCCCATGGTCTGTTTCTGTATCTAAATTTTTTATGTTGCATTAGGACTAGCCCTGATCTCATTTTCACATGATTGCATTTTACTATTTCCAAATAAGGTCACACGCTGGGGCACTGACCCAGAGGGAGTCAGGACTTTGTCGTGTCTTTAATGGAGATATTCAGAGGATCCGGCTACTTGGCAGAGAGTCTGGGAGGCTTGCCTGGGTTCCAAGTGAGCCTTTCCTGTTAGGTGCATAGGTGCCTTTTGCTTTCCCCATCGGGACGACTGGAGCCAGAGAAGGGACAGGAGGGCCCCACACTGGTGTGTCAGGTAGAAGTGTTCTCTGTAACACAGCATATGTAATTAGTAACTGTGATAAACACCACCCTTCCCTCTCCCTCAGGTAGCTCTGTGACCTACTGCCAGTACCGACCTCTGTCTGTCCGGCAGCTTTCTCTGACTGATGTAGCCTGTTTCATGCCAGGGAGTGAATTCTCCCCCTGTAAAGTTCAGAGACAAAGACCGAGCAGAGCTGGAGTAGGTAACACTTCTGTTTCTTATCCCTTGGAAGCATAATTCTGAGGAAAGGAAAATATGTGGGTTAAAGTCAGACTTTCCTCCCTCATTTTAATGTTTTAATAAAAGGTATTTATTTAATGTGAAAATTAACATTATATATGTATATATAGATAATTACTGCATAAACTATCATCTAACATTTGTCTATCTCTATCATCTCTATCTCTATCAATCTATCATATATCTACAATCTATCTTTCTATAATTATCTATCTATATACATTATTATTGGTCTATTAATCATCCTATCTATCTATCTATCTATCTATCTATCTATCTATCATATATCTACAATCTATCCTATAATTATCTATATACATTATTATTGGTCTATTAATCATCCTATCTATCTATCTATCTATCTATCTATCTATCTATCTATCTGTTCATTGCATAAGTCTGTGAGCAATGCCTCTCAAGACTATTCACTTCAGCCGGGCGGTGGTGGCGCACGCCTGTAATCCCATCTCTTGGGAGGCAGAGGCAGGAGGGTTTCTGAGTTCAAGACCAGTCTGGTCTACAGAGTGAGTTCCAGGATGAAAAAACAAAAAACAAACAAACAAAAGAGTGTTCACTGAAATGGTAGTTTTCATGGGCTAGGGAAGGGTTAGGTGGCAAAGGTAATTTAGGAGATTATAGTTTATCCAGTTGTTTTCTTTCCTTTTTTTTTTTTTTATTTTTTACTTTTTATTTTATTTATTTTTTTTTTTTGAGACAGGGTTTCTCTGTGTAGTCCTGGCTGTCCTGGAACTCACTCTGTAGACCAGGCTAGCCTCGAACTCAGAAATCTGCCTGCCTCTGCCTCCCAAGTGCTGGGATTACAGGCGTGCGCCACCATGCCCCGCCAGTTGTTTTCTTTCTAAAGTGAGTTCTGCTCACCAATATTATGGTTTTTTTTTTTGAGGGTCTGGATCATGATTTTTTTCCCTCTTTATTTTAGCTTTTGAAATCACTGACCAAAGAACAAATGTGTCTGTTTCTTGACAGATCCCATCACACCATATGTATATTTATGGCCTCTTCCCCACTGTCACCTCTTCCAAACACAAGACTGTCAACTTGTTCCTCATCTCCATAGGCAGTAATCCTTCATAAGGACGTAAATTGTCCTTTTCAAGGTTGGAGCCCCCGTTATTGGTTTATGGTTTTCACGTATCTGACTCACACACCCCCTCTCCTTTCCACAGCTGGTTCCGTCTCTTGTTTTCTACGCTCTCAGAGTGTTTTCCTATGGGATATGTCAGCCAACCTGGTTTTAGCTCAAGCAACCGGCACAAGACCTGGCATGTCCTTTTCTCCTTCTGAAGTATCCACCATTGCTTGTGCACTTTGCTCTGACGCAATCCAGCCCCAAAGCTGGGGTCACACATGACCTCTTCAGTCACGTTCTGTAAGAATAGGATAATAATCCAGTTTACTAAAGTCACATTTTTTTGAGCAGGTTACATTTTATTTTAGAAAAAAAAAAACTATCTTTATGATAGCTATAAATGGTATTTCATTGATGCCTCTTGTACAATAGGGGATGGTGGTAGACATTCAACCCTTTGTGGAATGGAGAATGAGATAACCACGAGCCTTTAAAAGCTGCTTTAGATTTGCGTGACACTGTAACATACACAGAGCAGTGTTCTTCAGTGTCCCTTGAATGCAAACACAGTAGAAGACACAATCACTGTGACAGACAAACACAGAGAAAATTGTATTAATGAATAAAGAGCCAATTTAGCAGAGAAGGTATTGGCTGGACATAGTAGAAAAAAAATAATTAGATCCACTGATGAGGTCCTTGGATGCAAAAAAAGAAAGCTTTGGAGACAAAGGAAACTCACTGTCCCATCTCTGCAGCCTTCTCAGTGCTGAAGAGTGATTCATTTTGGCCACTCAAGACTTACTACCCTACGCTCATATGTCAGCCCCTCTGCATTTTCCAGTTATCAGTACAGTTAATCAGGATGACAGACCTTTTAGTCCATCTTCCCATACCAGACTATAGTTGTGGCATTTTTACCTCCATTCCCTCTCCTCTCTCTCTCTCTCTCTCTCTCTCTCTCTCTCTCTCTCACACACACACACACACACACACAGACACACACACAGACACACACACACACACACACACACACACACACACACATGCGGGAGTGCTGGGATTATAGATGTATACCAGCACATCCAGCTATGAACACATTTATATGTTCCAGAATTATATTTATTACCCTGATAGGTTTAAAAAACAAATTAAATTGCTCTGCTTCAGAGATTGCAGCATGAGCTCGGTCTTCTAATTAGTTTTAATTGTCAGTGTGGCACAGCTTAGAGACAGGCAACTGAGAAGAAGGCCTGCACTAAGGAACTGCCCGGATCAGATTGGCTTGTGCGCATACTTGGGGCTGGGGGATGTGTTGATTGTTAATTGACACAGCAGGACCCAGCCCACCGTGGGCGGCACCATCCCATAGGCAGGTGGTCTTGGGCTGTATAACAAAACTAGCAAATCGTGAGCCTGAGCTTTTCTCTATAGGGAGACTCTCTTATAAGCCTGACCTGTCAATAAAAAAGCTTATGGCCAATGATCTGAGGCAGGAAATAGGAGGAGGGACATCCAGCAGGGAGGGAGAATTCTGAGCAATAGTCAGAGGCGGGAGATTCACCTGGGAGGCTGAGGTGATATAAGACAAGGAGAGGAAACCAGCCATGTAGCTGAACCCAGGTTAGAATAAAAGGAATAATAAGTGAAGAGCGCATCAGAGAATAAGCCAAAGCTTACAGCCTAGGTGGTTTATTAATAAATAATTAGTCTCAGAGTTGTTATTGTGGGGAACTAAATGGCCAGTAGAAAAAAAAATGGATTTATTTTTGTTTTTTGTTTTAGTTTTTTCGACACAAGGTTTCTCTGTGTAGTCCTGGCTGTCCTGGAACTCACTCTGTAGACCAGGCTGGCCTCGAACTCAGAAATCCGCCTGCCTCTGCCTCCCAAGTGCTGGGATTACAGGCCTGCGCCACCACGCCCGGCTTGGATTTATTTTTATACATTTTTCTTCTTTTTATTTTGGTTGCTAATATACCACCTATTTAGAATTCCCTAATGAAACTACTTGATATTTCCTTGTTCATTTCTGAGAGAGCTTGTGAGTGTAGGCTTGCACATCATTAATTCAATATGATCTATGGTTAAAAATTAAAGCCTTGCATACTTTGGCCTAGCTAGAATAGCACTCAAACATATCAAGACAGTATGTCGAATAGGATAAACATGGTATTTTTTATTTGCTCATTAAAAGAAAATTTTCCTGTAGTGCCCAAAGCAGACGATTTTGGTGGTATGTCTTCTGAGGTCCTTGGAAGAGTAGTCACTATGTAGAACCTCATTATACAATGTTTCCCGGAGAGACATGAACAAAAGATTCACCTCATAGGACACCGGCGACTGAATAAAGAAACCATTCCACCCAAGAGTACCTTGGTGCCCTCGTGAGCTTCCTGAGGTCACTTACGGGAGCAGACTGACTCAAAGACAGCTGTGTCACTGAACGGTCCGCCCCAGCATCGGTCGACAACAGCTTATGAAAGCCGTCCGTTTGCCTGACTTGAAAGCTGTTCAATCGCAGTCTCCCGTCCACCAACAGCTGTTGACTGTTTAATATCGGGGAGGGGTCTTGCCAGTATTCTTTCTCACTTCCCCAGCTTAATGAAGCTCTGGAGGCCTGCAGGCCTGCTTCCGGGTCCTTTCCCGTGTCTCCTCTTCTTTCAGGGAGGGGATGTTTCAATTAAGTGGAAATAGCAGCATGAAAAAAGCCCCGCTTAGGGTTGTTGGCACATAAATGCTCTAAAATGTGCCAAAAATTTAAAATTGTGGTCAGTTACATTTTAGCTCAGAACTCAGGCAGGTGACAATGTATGGCTTCTCAGGATAAAATAAGAAGAAGGAATACGGGTAAAGGAAGTATTGTCAGGCTGCTTGGTTGAAGCTCTTGCATACCTGAGTGGACTTGCAGAGAGACTTGACTCTGTGGCCCCATCTGTGTTGACGTTACAGGGCTAACCTCTTAATGAGTGAATGAAAAATGAAAAGGTACATTGGGAGGTTATCACGTTCACTTTGTCTTCAGGACAGGATTCCCCCCCCCCCTTTTGTTTCCTGAGACAGAGTTTCTCCAAGTATCCCTGGCTTGTCCTGAACTTTCCTCTGTAGACCAGGTTGGCCTCAAACACACAAGAGGATCCACTTTCCTCTGCCTCCTGGGATTAAAGCCATGTGGCCCCACTACTCAGCAAGAGACTGTAATAGTGTGGCAACTCGTCTGTGGACTGACCAGGACTTCACCTCTAGACTTTTAAAGACAACAGGCTTTGGCTAATGACATTAAGTCCCTTTTTTTTTTTCTTGGAAGGGAATGTTTTTAAGTTTCTCAGTGTATTAATTAGTAACCGAAGATAACACCATTCTGTGAATTACACCCATTTTGCAAAAAATAACTGTAAAACCCAGTGGTACAGGAAGAAATGAGAAAATCGTGTTAAAGGTAATCAGATAAACTTCACACTGTGACGGCTGCATGGAGATATTATTACCTCTTCTAATGAGATGGGGCAGGACCGACAGTTTCCTTCACATTGGTGGAAAGTTCAGCATCCTGGACATCTGAGGCCCTTCTGGGTATGAACTGATAACCAGATTAACAAGGATGCCAAGAATAGGAGATGAGAGATGCCCCGATTACTGAGGGAAATATCGCCTTCGTCTATCTTCTTGTTCTTGATTCCTGGTGGGTCAGTGAGGGCGCCTCTCTGGTGGGATTGATGAGGCAGTCTCTCTGATAGGTTGGTGGGTGAGGGGGCCTCTCTGCATAGTCTGCTGGTTCTAATGTTCATTTTTTCCAGAAACATCTCACAGACACATCCACAAAGGA
The DNA here is from genome assembly GCA_964023405.1 of Apodemus agrarius. Lineage (NCBI taxonomy): Eukaryota > Metazoa > Chordata > Mammalia > Rodentia > Muridae > Apodemus > Apodemus agrarius. Next base: position 34,164,506 of record OZ030027.1, on the reverse strand, counting down.
GCTTTTCCAGCTTTTTGAGTGTCTCTTAGCTCAGACAGTGATGCTGAAAATTAACAAGGGAGCTGGGGGCTGGGTGGTGGTGGCGCACGCCTGTAATCCCAGCACTTGGGAGGCAGAGGCAGGTGGATTTCTGAGTTCGAGGCCAGCCTGGTCTACAGAGTGAGTTCCAGGACAGCCAGGGCTATACAGAGAAACCCTGTCTCGAAAAACCAAAACAAACAAACAAACAAAAACCAAAACAAAACAAAACAAAGAAAAAAAAAAAACAAGGGAGCTGGGCCTTCAAACTGAAAACAAGTTCCCTCTGATGAGGAAAGATGAGGATGAGTTTCTCTGTGTGCTTAATACTTCAATTGTTTTTTTAAAAAAATTGATGTTGGTATAAGTGAAATCTTCAATTTGGATAACCAACGTATGAGTCATGATAATTGCAACTTTGATAGTTCTGGTATTTGCATATCTTCATTTTTGTTGAAGATATGCAACAGGAGGAGGAGGACCTGGGATACGTCTTAGTAAAAGAACATTTGTCTAGCATGTGTAAGGGATTGTGCTCAATCCTTAGCACCGAAAAAAAAAAAAAAGTCCATAAGAACATACAGAGTTCTGGAGCTGACTGGAAAGTTCCTGCAATAAAGCTCTTGCTTTTTTGAAAGCAACAGGTCCTGCCTCTGCCTCCAAGTGCTATGATTAAGAAGTGAACCACCGCCGGGTGGTGGTGGTGCATGACTTTAATCCCAGCACTTGGGAGGCAGAGGCAGGCAGATTTCTGAGTTTAAGGCCAGCCTGGTCTACAGAGTGAGTCCCAGGACAGCCAGGGCTACACAGAGAAACCCTGTCTTGAAAAAACCAAATCCAAAAAGAAGAAGAAGAAGAAGAAGAAGAAGAAGAAGAAGAAGAAGAAGAAGAAGTGAGCCACCATTTCTAGCTTCTGTTTGACTTAAAACGATCTATCTTTTTTCTTTTCTTCTCTTTCTTTCTTTCTTTCTTTCTTTCTTTCTTTCTTTTTTTTTTTTTTTGGTTTTTCGAGACAGGGTTTCTTTATATAGCCCTGGCTGTCATGGAAGTCACTCTGTAGACCAGGCTGGCCTCGGACTTAAAACGATCTTACAAAACATTTCTGTTAAACCAAATCAAGGAAGAAAAATATAAAGCAATTCAGAAACAATTATTTGTCCTGTTGATATTAGCAAACTATAATATCCAAATCTGTGTTTTATGTCCAAGGCTCAAGACTTACTTGGAATAATTTATTTTTTTTAAAAAAGAGACTTAACAGCGGTCTCTGTGCTTCCCCACCCTCCTTTCCTTTGTCCGTCGACAGCCACATAGAACTTGTGTTTGAAGCAAGGGTTATTGAGTCTGGAACTGATGGTGTCATGTGTACTGGTCCAGAGAGATTCTGAGTCCTAGGGAGCTGCATGGAGCTGTAAGAACAACAGGTGGGGATGGCATGCTGTTCCTTTTAGATACTCTGCAACCTGATAGCTGCAGTAGAAAAAAATATCATGCGTCCAAGGGGTGGGGGTGGGGAGATAGGACTCATTGTCTTGTCTATGCCTGTGCTCCTGTTAGCTGCTTTGGCACCAGAGCAGAAGAGGCTTAACTATCTGCGGGTGCTGCTTCATGTAGCAACTTTTCCAAACTATGTCTCTAGATCAGAGGTTCTCAACGTGTGGGGCATGAGCCCTTTGGGGGTCTTGTATCACATGTCCTGAATATGGGATATTTACATTATGATTCATCTGATTGTAAAATTACAGTTACGAAGTAGCAACAGAGTAATGTCATGGTTGGGGGTCACTAGCACATGCATTAGAGGGTCGCCGCGTTAGGACGGTTGAGACCCACTGCTGTAGACCCTGGAAATTCAGTGGCCCTGGTCAGCATTTCTTTCTTTGAATCGGTTCTTCTGAACATGATTTCAAATAGCGGAGGCAGAGGATGAACACCTGCTGGGCTTGTCCAGGCCCTGGGTTCCTTTCTAAGCACTGGAAAATAAATCAATTAAAGCAAGCCTGGTGGTGTGCCCCGCTCAAGGCGGCTAGTCTGGAGCCCCGAGGGGAAGGATCACAAGTTCCTGGTTTATGTGGGCCACACACCAAGTTCAAGGTCAGCTTGGGCAATTTACTCAGACCCAGCCTAAAAATAGACACAAGAAGGCCGGACATTTGGATTAATGGTAAGATATTTGCTAGCCTGGATGTGGCCCTAGTTTCACAAACCAAATAAATAAAAATAAAATAATACTAAGGACCGATAAGCGACGTGAGGCAACTTTCATGCTGTTGACCTTGGTCTGTGAGATACAGGTGGGAATCAGGCAGAGAAAGGCCAGCATTAGCTCTCCTGCTGTCTGGGGGATGATGTCATTAAGATTTCTGAATGATCAAAAGAATTCAAACAAGTAATGTTTGAATTACAATGAAGAAAAAAAAATGTTTGAGAGCTTTCCCGCCTGGATTATCTGATGGAATGCTTGTGTATTTAGGGAGATAATTTCATTACTGTGGTGTGAAGAGTCCAGGTCCATTGGAGCTGAGTGGAGACAAGCTCTTCAGCAGCCTGGGTAATTTCCTCGACTGATGACTCTGCTACAGGTGACATCATAGATAAGAACACTTGCCCCACTCTGGGATACTTGTCTGGTGGAACTCCACAGGATTATTTGCTGTCTTTTAAGCTGAAAGAAAAACAACTTGAGTCAATTTATATGTGGGAAAGATTAAATGATTCTAAATATTCTGATTTAGAAAAGGAACATCAGCCGGGTGGTGGTGGCGCACGCCTGTAATCCCAGCACTCTGGGAGGCAGAGGCAGGCGGATTTCTGAGTTCGAGGCCAGCCTGGTCTATAGAGTTCCAGGACAGCCAGGGCTATACAGAGAAACCCTGTCTCGAAAAAAACCAAATCCAAACAAAACAAAACAAAAAAACCCAAAAAGTATTAGAAAAGGAACATCACGACAGAAGGACAATCATCAAAAGAAGGGACCTCAGCAGAGAGGAAAAGCATTTGGAGCTGCTGGCCTTTGAATACCTTCACATCGCTCTCATTATAGAAAGCGCTTTGAACTGGGAAAGGGCTCAGGGTCTTTTATTCATGTGTTTATTCAGTAGTTATAGTAATAACTTTGTCTCCAAAGTGCTTAGGCCCTACTTCTCAGTTCAAACCAATAAACTTTGAAGAGACTCAAATTATTAATGTGAAATTGATTCCCAAACTCGCTGGTCCGGGTCCCCTCTTTAGCCCCTTGGTCTTTGTCTTCTAACTAAAGGCAACAGAAGAAAACCCTTCCTGGTAAAGTGCCCATGGTGCCCAAGAGCTGTGAGATGTTTAATCTTCTTCGTACTCAGTTCGGTACAGTATGAGAATTTACAACATATTTTGTTGATTGAATAAGTGACCTAAATATGCAAGGCGGCTGGCAGAGAAAAGGAGAGAAGAGGGAAATACAGAAGAATGCGTCCTAGTATCCACACGGCAACATATCAAATTCAGTCAAAGGGTTTGTTCTGTTCCTAGTTGCGGGGGAGGAACCCTGGCAAGCATCAGGGTGGAAGGAAGAAGGGTATCCCTGCTGAGGAACAAGGCCACCAGGGACAAGCAGGGAGAAAACCGGCAAGTGTATAAATGATCGATTTTGCACACACATCGATTTCCACAGCTGTTTATCTAAAACCCCTCCTCTTTGATGTGCCAAACTTTCTACATAAAGTTTGCATTTCGGAGGGCAGTCAGCACACCCCAGAACGTTCACATGCTAACAACTATAATTAAGGTAGAAGGCCTTATTTACATAGTAATTAGCCCGCAGGACTGGAAGAGTAAACAGGTCGCTAATTCATTTAGGTAGTTAATTGGTCTTTCGGGTTGCAGATTTTTAACTTGGCTTTCTTGGCATATTTTGTTTATGCGCCGAGTGTGGAGTGTGGAGTTATCTGTGGGATGAGATTCAGCAAACCGGACTCTGGAATTCCAGCCTTTAATGCTCCAATACAACAAACGCAAAGGAACTAGACACCGTTGTCAGGACGTCAGGGGAAATTCTACAGCAAACGCATCTGCCGCAGCATTTGATCCTCCTCGTGACTCCAGGGGTTGTACAGCCAGATTCCTATTCTATCAACTTAGGTCTTGTTGCATCACCTCTTGGAGGCAGCACTGTTTTGTAGATGAATTACTTGCTTGGTCATCTAATCATATAGCTATTTTCGAAACTGTAGGCTCAGCTCCCGCTGTGCAAAGGTCAAGATAGATGGTTCTCCACTCTGGAGGTCATAAAGATGGTTAAGGAAACAGAGGTGTCAAAGAGCCTTTCTTTCTTTCTTTCTTTCTTTCTTTCTTTCTTTCCTTTTCTTTTTTCTTTCTTTTTTTCTTTCCTTTTGGTTTTTTGAGACAGGGTTTCTCTGTATAGCCCTGGCTGTCCTGGAACTCACTCTGTAGACCAGGCTGGCCTCGAACTCAGAAATCTGCCTGCCTCTGCCTCCGCCTCCCAGAGTGCTGGGATTACAGGCGTGCGCCACCACCGTCCGGCGATCATTTCTTTTTCTTTTTTTTTTTTTTAAATCAATTTTTCGGTATTTTTATTAGATATATTCTTTTTTTTTTGTTTGTTTTTTTTTTTTTTTTTTGTTTTTTTTTTGGTTTTTCGAGACAGGGTTTCTCTGTGTAGTCCTGGCTGTCCTGGAACTCACTCTGTAGACCAGGCTGGCCTCGAACTCAGAAATCCGCCTGCCTCTGCCTCCGCCTCCCAGAGTGCTGGGATTACAGGCGTGCGCCACCACCGTCCGGCGATCATTTCTTAAAAAGAGGGAAATCTTCTCATGGCCTTTGTCAAGTTTCTGGGTTGGGTAATTACTCTTGGTTTAAAAAAAAAATCGCTATTTGTGATAGTTGTACCTCTCCATTGCATAGACGAATTGCACAGGAAGGCTAAGACATTTTGTACCCTATACACCCAAAACACTTACTATACAACAGAGAGTTGGGTGCTAGCTGTGATTCTCACGGGTAATAAAGAGCACCTATCTTTTCAGAGCAAATATGGACGCCGCGGTTGGAACAGGGGAAGCAACAGCGGGTATTTACTGAATGAATAAACACCAACCACTCCCTTATGCCCGAAGCTAAGCAGTTGGAAGAAGAAATCCAGCTCAAAACACCCAAAATACCAAGCAGCCTCTTCCTCGGTTAGGGTTAATAGTTGCCCAGGGGAAGAGGGAAATCAATAGCTATAATTGAGAGAAGACTTCACTAGGGGGCCAAAAGAGTGTCTGCCTGTGTGTGGGAGGTAAAGGGGGGGGGTGCGGGGAGGAGGTAAACACCGGTTATAGGGTTTTCTCCAGACCCGCGATCTGCTTCCAAATTGAGGCTTGTAGTGCGGAAAGGGTTTTCCTTCCCTTGTCAGAGGCTGAAACTGGGCAAGGTTCTTTCTCTCTCTCTCTCTTTTTTTCTTTTCTTTTTGGCTCGCTGACAAATTTCGCCTCAGGGTTAATGACTAATCTGAATCAAGAGTTAGGTCATTTTGAAAATATGACTATTACATTATGGCAAAACACAACTCGAAGAGCTGCCATTCTGGTGTTATTAAACCGAAGAGTTGATAGACTGTAAGCGGCCTTGAGAGCAGTGGTACACCGCCATCCTTTTGTCCGACACGCACACAACTGGCCTACTTTAGGAAACTTAAAAAGAAGACAGCTGAATGGCTGAGCGAGATTGCGACTCAAAAGCTTTCAAAACGAGAACAGACACATCTTCAACCAACCAACCAACCAACAAACCAAAAACTGTTTACAGGATTCGGCTGCCACCAAGCCGGGACCAATTCGGAGCCAAGAGGCTCTCCAGGACTCAGGCTGCATGCAGCTCCAGTCCAGCCCTTGAAAAGGAAAAGTAGAGCCCTGGAGTCCGGAGCTGGGATGCAGGAGAGAAAGCAACCAGAGTCCGCGTCATCGCGGCCCCGCCCCCTCCCACGTGTTGCTCCCACTCGGCCCCGCCCCCTCCCACGTGTTGCTCCCGCTCCGCCCCGCCCCCTCTCTTATTCCGGGAGCAGCGAGCGGAGCAGAAACTTTGCAACCCGAGCGCGCACGCTCCGCGTTCTTCCCCTCCCGGGCGGTCCGCGACGGTGGCGCAGGAGGTGGGACCGGCTGGCGGGAAGGCTCCTGGCGCCGGCGCACGCGGAGTGGGGACCTCGGGGGCGGACACCGCTCGCAGAGACCGCGGAGGGCTAGCCGATTTGGAAGTTCCCGGCCAGGAGAGTCCCACGCCAGGTCAGCCCCGGCCTGGGGTTTGAGGTTGCAACCTTGCGCCCGCTGCTGCGGTGGTTGCGGAGAAGCAGCTGTAGCAGAAGGCGGCGTGGAGGGAACTGGGTAGCTGCGGGGAGCAGCCGTACCGGACACAGCTGTCCCGTGCGCAGGGACCCAGGGCCGCGCTCCCTTCGCTGAGCCGCCGCGCGATGGCCGGCTGACTTGCGGCCGTGCAGGCTTGAGCGGACGCCCGGGACACGCAGGGGGACAACCGCGGGCACAGGCTGCAGGACTCCGCCGTTGATTCTCCAGCCCAGCGGGCAGCGAAGCTGCTTACCATGGAGCCCGTGACCAAGTGGAGCCCCAAACAAGTGGTAGACTGGACTAGAGGTGAGCGAGCCGTGGAGGATCCCCGAGTCCTACAGTCCGGGAGATGGGGCGGGCCAAGAGTTGGGCACTGGGGTGCTCGGCCCCTCCTGCCGGCGACAAAGCAAACTTCTGCTGAGCGGCTTGTGCGCCCCTTTCTGGTGCGCCTGCTCCGATCAGTTTCTTTCGGTGGGGGTGCGCGTTGTCTGCAGTCGACGGGACACCCATATTTAAGCCAGGGAGCTATGGGATGGCCTTTCCGTGGGAAGATCGGCTGGGAATGTGGAGCTTGGGATTTGGCGCCAGGGCTCTCTCTTTGCCGTGTTCGGGTACTGTGCCTGGGACTTGCTGCCCGTCGCCAAGCGCAGAGGCACAAGGCGTCTTTGTGTGGGTGACTGCCCCTGGCCCTGGATCTAGTAAAGGCTGTGGGCCCGGAGCAGTCCGCGGGCGTGACCCGGCATTTGGGCAGGTAGACGAAGAGTCTTGCGGCCAGCCCAGCCTGTTTGTTTGGGTTGGAGAGGGCGAACTGGCTTTCGCGCCTCCTAGAACCCTAGCGCCAGGACTCCCGCAGAGGCAGGGACTCAGCTCTGGCTGCGCCAGGACCCCCAAGGGCACAGCATTTTGAGGCCAGTTGAGCGCTGAGAGGGAGCTGAGTGTCTTGAATACAGTCCGGTTCTGTACAGTGTACTCGGGAAGAGGAAACTCAGTGAGTGGGTGCTGGGCCGCGTAGCAGGAGCGGAAGGGTCCCTGCTACTTTATCTTGTCTGTCTCCTGATTGCTAGGGACAGTTGCCAGAGGTACTCAACTCTCTTTGTCCTCTTCCAATAGTACAAAGTTGACTCAAATCAACCAGTGGAGTCTCAGGAGTGTCACCTCCTCCTCCTCCTCCTCACTTTCAACATCTGTTTCAAGTTATCCATCCCTGCCCCCCAAAGGCCTTCCAGGTGAAGAATAAGTAACCAGAGTTGTGGTGCGAATCACACTTTAGCTGAGCGCTCTCTGCCTTTGGTTTTGTTCATCTCAGAGGACCTGAGAAGTAGGTGATGCTGGTGTGTGCGGGTGTGTCATCTTTCAAACCCATTGAAAGATGTCATTTCTCAAGCCAGTGTCTTAGATAGGTCCCTGGAGGGGGGCTGTCCCGGTAGTGAAGTGTCTGGCATAGGTCCGATTACAACCCCCCCCCCCCTGCTGCTGGAGGAAAACACGGAAGAGTGTCTTAGGAAGTAGTTTTTCTATCGGGTCAGACTTTCTAGCGCTCTCGGTAAAGCCGTGGGGTAAAGGATGAATGCATAGGCCCTGGGGACTCGGGCCGCGTGAGCCAGGAACCACATGGTTAGCAGCGGCAGACTTAAGTCATTGTAAGCCCATTCCCTTAACTTGAAGTGTAACTTGTACTGAAGACCGTACCAGGCGCTCAGGCTAGCTGGCTGCGATGAGGCAGGTGGCATGTTGGACTGTACCACCACCACTGAGGGAGGGGTCCTCAGAGCCTGCTGAGCCAGTAGCTACGTTTGCCCTCCAGTCCTTGACAAGTCGCTAATCGTGATTGCCAGGTGCTAGGTATGCAGAGCACAGGGTGTTTGAAGTCTCAGTGTGAAGAAGGAGTAGAAAATATTAACAATTTTCATACTTAATTACATATTGATGTGATGATACTTTGAAGAAAATTTACTACTTAACTCCAGCCGCTCACACTCACCTTTTTTAGTTTTCTAATTACGGCCTCTACAGTCTGAGGTGACCTGGCTCAGGCTGGTGGCTCACACGCTATCTGCGTTGTATGGTCCTGTTCCAGTCTCAGGAAGAGGTGACAGAGGATCACGCTGGTTTTCCTGTGGCTCTGCTAGACTTGATAAGGTAACAGAAAACTGATAACAGGCACACAGGAGATAGATAGGCGGGCAGACCTCTCTCTCCTTTGTTTTTTTCTTTTTCTTTTTCTTCATCTTCTCTCAGATGGGAGAAACATGTTAATTCTCATCCTGTTATCATTATGGATTTAAAAGGAAGAAATGTTAAGACACATTTTGGGGTGCCTTTGGCCTTGAGGTTGCCCTGGATGAGTGGCTGTGGGAGGCTCAGGACCCCGGATGCTCAGTCATTCTGGGTTACACACCGCTGACAGGGTTTCTCTGTGTAGCCCTGGCTGTCCTGGAACGCACTCTGTAGACCAGACTGGCCACGAACTCAGAAATCTGCCTGCCTCTGCCACCCAAGCCCTGAGATTAAAGGCGTGGGCCACCACTGCCTGGCCGTAAATAAGTCTACTTATTTGACCTTGAAGAACTCTTGAATGGCAAGAGGCCATGCTCTTCCAGATTGCACGATACATTAAGTGAAGGTTTCTTGCTGTCACGTGGCACAGGTATTACTGACCGTGTAATAAACAGTTGACACTGTTTGCCTAGCGGGTCGTTTTTTTTAAGCCGTCTCTGCTAGTCTCTCTGCCCAGCTCCCTCTTTATAACTACATCCCCAGGAAGAAGCAGCTTGTCATATACGTGTTACCCGCCACCCCTTGCTGCTCTGTGACCCTGAGTGTGGCAGTTAGGAGCACTGTCAAAAGCGCCCTCTGTAATCAGCTGCATTGACAGCCTGTGCTTACGCCAGTATTACAGAGTCACGTCAAGAAAGAATGCACTGTGCCGGATAAACACACCCATCTGGCTTTTATTATTGACTTTGGGCTACATCATTGCCAGCTTTACCATGGTATGAATAGATGCCGAGTAAATATTAACAGTCTCAGGCCTGGGTACCCTGTAAGCATCAGCTCATGTATACCGCCTTTGAGAGGGGAGCTGCTATTTCGTTTGCCACTTGAGGAAACTGAGGCACAGAGATGCTAAATACCCTCATTTGCCACACCCAGCTGCTGGGTGAATAGTGTTTGGCCGAGTTGCTTAGATGCTGTTTTAGACATCTTCCCAGGGCAATGCAGAGAGCACACCGAGAATCTGCAGCACACTTAGGGGTAGGCCCACAGTGTTCTCACAATGTAATTTATTAACATCCTGCGTTGGTGGAGGAGAGCCATCAGCATACACGCATTCTACATGGTCTCAGTGTGTCAGAAAGAATACGTGAGATAAATTCCTACCAAATGGCCAGCCAAACAACTTTTTTTTTTTTCTTTCAAATTTTACAACACGTAGAGGCAGCCCCACAGCAGAAAACCAGTGGGTTAAGCAGCTGTGAGTTTGCGTTTTCTCTTGTGTAAGGGTGAGGTTGGGCAGCCCCAGGGCCTTCTGTCATCCTGGTCACAATGTGGCGCATACATGGTATAGCGTGTGCTGTGGTACCTCAGCGTGGATGGCTGGTCTATCCCAGGTTCTTCCTGTGTCATGCCAGAAAAACAGGCTTAATATCACACCCAGTGACAGCCAAGACTCTTCTAAAGAGTTAGTTCCCTGTGAGGGGCTGGAGCGATGACTCAGTGGTTAAGGGCACTGGCTGCTCTTCCAGGGTCAGTTTCCAGCACCCACACGGTAGCTCACGACTGTCTGTAACTCTAGTTCCAGGGGATCCGATACCCTCATACAGACATACATGCAGGCAAAACACCAATGCACATTAAAAAAAAAAGTTCCCTGTGAAACCCATTCCAGTCTCTCTTAGTTATCAGAATGGTCACATGACCACTGAAGGCTGGAGAGCTCTCTGATTGCCTTTTGTGTATATGTGTGGTGCTGGGAATTGGACCTAGGGCCTTACATAGGGTAGACAAGTGCTCTTCCACTGTGCCAGCTTTTCAGCACCCAGTTGGGAACATTGTAGCAATAAAAAAGTTGCAATGCTATACTTAGGAAGGAAGGGAGTCTAGATAATTGATAAGCAGTGTGAGTGCCTATCACATGGGACTGAACATGGAACATAACCTACTATGGTCATAAGATGAACTTCAAGTAGGACGTGAATCAGTCTCCTACAGGCCAGCTCGGCTGTAGAAATAGCGTTACATTTTCATTTCTCCCCAGCATCCTCGGGTCAGAACCTTAAAATAGACAGGTCTTTGTCCCAGCGCTTGCTTTAAACACTAGTTTTATAATACACGTCTGCGCACAGTTTCTGCTTTCACGCTGTTGCGCGACGTGGTCGAGAAGGAAGACACTGCTTTCTTTGCCCAGCGTCCGTTGTCCTTCCCTTGGGTGTGATCGGTTAGAACTGGCAGCTTCGGGTCCGTGTGGTACTGAGTGAGCACATCTGGATGGCTTTCCTGCCAGAATCCTCCTGCTGGCCAGCCAGTGTCCTGTCATTGTGTAGGCTTTGATCAGACAGTGAAGGGGGCTCTTCCTTTCGGAGCCTGAGCGGGCGGGTGGGTAGCACTGGGGGCATCTGTTTGTCCCCCATTCTTTCCCTGGAATGCCCGCGCATACAGCATATCGGCAACCTTAAAGGGCCGTGGAGCGGCTGGTGGGTTTCACACTGTGGGTCAACTGGAGTGTGCTATCTTACACTGTTGGGCACTGTCACTTCTCCCTACAGCATATGGGTTTTTTGCCCAGTTGAGGGTGCACCTTTTCTTTTAGCCTCTGGTCACTGGGATGGGGAACTCTCAGGAGCTGTAGGCCAGTATGTCCAGAACTGCTTTCCGAAAGTCCACGCCCTCCCCGGTTCTCCTCTGTTTCCTGGGCTCCAGCATTAACGTCTTCTTAATCACCATATTGGAAAAACATTTACGATGTGGTCCGTGCCGTGTCAAGAGCTCGCTTTAGACACCCTTCTTTGAATCCTCAGAACACCCAAGCAGAGAGCTAGGCACCATCGTTAGCCCAAATTAAAGAAACGGAGGCAGGACGACGGGCTTGCTCGGGGTCATGGGTTTACAAGCCGAGTGTGCTTTGAAGACTTCCTCCGTCTCTTCATCTCCACGATGCCGCTCGCCCGTCAGAGGAGCCGAGCGGCTGGGAGCGTGGGCACCAACCAACCAACGTCAGCCCGGTTGGCTTCCCGGTTTGTCTCTGTCGTCTGTGTGATCTTGTGCAAGTGCTCCATAAATTGCTCTGCGATGTTTTTTTATTGCTTCCTTCCCTTCATCCTGTAGCTTCAGGTCATGAACTGTTCCGTGAGCAGCGAGGTCTCATGAGGTGGGTTCTGACCATGCAGGAGTACCGGTTTCCGCTTGTCAGCCAGAGGATTAGGGCGGCAGCACTTAACAAAGCTATCAGGAGCGTTCTAGATCAGCCGATGATCCGTGCCTCTTGCGAATATGGCGAATGATCGATCAGTCTGCCTTTCTCCTTTCCTGTGGATGTGAGTGTTCGCGTGCTCGGGTGTACGTGCAATCAGAAGTCAACCTCAGGTGCCACTCCTCGGGCGCTATCTGACTCGTGTTTTGAGACAAGATCTCTTACCGGTACCTGGGGCTCATGTATCCGCTAGCTCGGCTAGCCAGCAAGCTTCAGAGACCCTCTCGAGGCTCGGTCTCCCTAGTTTGGGTTTTCCAGTCCGCACCCCCATGCCTGGCTTTTTCACTTGGCTTTTGGGGATCAAGCTTGGGTCATGGTGTTTGATTGGTAAGCACGTTCACCCAGTTAAACCACCGCCTTGACCCCTGCTTTAATAAGTACTCAACTTCTAGCCAGCATAACATTAAAATGGCCCTCCTGCCTCCACCTACCCCCACCTGACCTCCTCTGGCTTTTCCAGGCCTACCATATGAGAACCTGGGTTTTAACAAGATCACATACCCTTTACAGTGAGAGGAGCCCTCTTGTAGCACACAGCTGAGAACATGTCTTGTTTTAAAACTTAGCTGGTAGGCCCTGCCCCCTGGCCTCGGGTTGCCGGTCTTCACACGAGCTCTGTGCTTGAGTTCTGAGTACTCACTCTTCACTCGAGGATGCTCGGCGGGGCCACTCATTAAGACAGAAGTGCACCTGAAGGCTTCTGTTTATAAGCATCACCTAGCAACAGCGCAGGGAGTTCACAGCAAAGTACCCGAGGAGCCCCTGTGATTCCTTACCTCTCTCCTCTGGGACTTTCAGAATGCTCATAACAACTTTGGATTTTATTTATTTATTTCTGTATGTGAGGTGAGGTGTTCACTGTGACTGAAGATTATTTTCGTGTGACCCAGCAGTACGTAGGACAACAGGGACCTGTGGCCAGTCGCATCTCCTACCCTGTGACTATGTAGAGGGGGCCACTCGTAGCTGACTTTGAGATTTAGCTGACTTTGAGATTTGTGTGTTTTGTTGTTGGAGGGAAGAGATGCTGAAAGTCATCCCTGGAGGAAATAACCGGAACAGTTCTCAAAATTTAGAAGTCTGTGTCGGAGCAGGGCGTGGTGGCACCGCCTGTAATCCCAGCACTTGGGAGGCAGAGGCAGGTGGATTTCTGAGTTTGAGGCCAGTCTGGTCTACAGAGTGAGTTCCAGGACAGCCAGGACTACACAGAGAAACCCTGTCTCAGAAAAGAAGTCTGTGTCGGGCTAGCTTAGCTGCCCCGGGGTTTTGGACCGTCGGAGATGGGGAGGGCACCCCTTCCTGTGCAGCCTCTGTCTTCAGAGCCTCCTCTTGCCTGCCCCATCATGGCCATGCCCCTGCCTCTTCCTGTGGTCATTGCAGCCTTTGTGGTCTCACCTCTTTTTTTCTGTCTTGTTCTCTCTCATTTCTGCTTTCTCTGGAGCCACCCCACCCCCCAGCCCCTTTATAGCATGTTTTCTGTGCTTACACAAGCAAGGGCTGTTTTTATTTACACGAGCTCTGCAGAGCGCTCCTTGGGTCCCTTCTTCAGGGCCTTTCACATACATCTCTGCAGGTGCTGAGCTGAGGCTTTGCAAGTTAGATGAGCTGGCCCAGATCTGGAGGCCATGACAGGCTTTGGTTCCTCTGCCCAGTCCTCTGGGACTGAATGTCCCATTCCTTCTAATCAGCGCTGTGGGGAGGAAGGTGCTACTTCAGGGAGCTGCCTGAGGCCTTCGCCCTGGCTGCAGCTCCCTTAGAAGCCTTGGTATTAATTAGGACCTTCACTTTCTAGCAGTTGGGACATTAACTACCAGTCTCTAAGCTAGTGAAGTTTTCATTTTGCTCTGTTTTGTTAGTGATGGAATAAACTATTTCTCCTCTGGCTTTTAGCTGTGTGTTGCATTATTTAATTTAATTTTTTTTTTTTTTTTTAGTGGTGGGATCCAATCCCCAGTCATGGGCACGCTAGATACTGAGCTACATCCCCAAAGCAATTTTACTTTTATGTTGAATGCCACACTTCTTGTCTGAGGGACACAGTTGGCGCATGTGGCGGGTAGCATCACACGCGAACGCACTTATGTGTTTAACCCTCCTAAACAGTGCTCGCAGCCGTCGTGGGCCTGTTTGCCGCTCGCTCGAGCTGCTTCGGGAGAGAAGGCTGGGAAGGTTGAGGGACTGAAGACGCAGAGACTTTGAAGAGACTCAGACTCACATTCTGTGTGTGGCACACAGAGGCTGGAAGGCTTTGCCACATGACTTCGCCAAGCTCTTGTTTATACTTGTCCCATCTTAGGAAATGGGCAGATCATAGCCAACACCTAGGGTTTTGGTTAGAATGGAAAGATATGGCATAGGGAGAACGCTCGGCATGGTATGCGGTGTATAAATATCCACACGCTTATTACTTATTATTTATTCATAACGCTTCACAGTGAATGAATGGCATAAAAGGGATGGCTTTTATTTAGATATTCAATACCCCTGTGGCTGACTGTCACCTGTCCCATGTCTCAATCATTTGTGACCTGACAGCCTCCCTTTTTTTTCTATTGGTGGACAGGAGGCAAGTTAGGTGGCCTTATCAGCTGTCTTCCTGAGCCCTGGTATTCCTGGTCACGCCCTTTTCCCTTCCTGAGAGGACCCCTTATATCCTCCGGGAAGAATGGGATATAAAAAGGTTGGGTGACTTCTCGTTTGAAAACGGTTCAGTGGCAGCTCTTGCCGGGGCGACATTCTGTGTCCTGGTAGAAAGATGTGCTTCAAATGAATTTAATGAATGAGACCGCCCAGGCTTGATTCTAGGACTCCTGGATATTAACGCGCCTGGATGTTCATTCTCTCATTAAAAACTGCACAGTGTTTGCACAGGACCCCCATGGGTCCTCCCCTTATGTTTTCGACAGTCATTAGATTTATAATTTATAATATATAAATATATATTATAAAATATATATTTAATATTATATTAAATATTATATAATATATAATGTAACAGATATGTGAGTCATTTTGAAACCATATTGCATAATAATAATAATAATAATAATAATAATGTATACATATTTGACTCAGACACAAATTTTTCCTCCCACAATGTTGCTTCACTTTGCTGAAGTCAAAGGGGCCCCCGGCTCTGGAGGCTGCTCTGCTCGTAATTCGTGAGGAAGTACCTGGTTCCAGTCGGTGCTCTGTCTGGGTCAGGCTTTCGGCCGCTCTTAGCTGGCTAAAGGTGGCAGGGCAGGCAGCCACCAGTACCAGGTGAAGGAGGAGGAGATGTCTGTGCTAAGTGTGAAGTGAGAACGGAGCAAGAGGTGTGGAGGAGAGACTGGGCGACCCGACCGGTGAAGGGCTCCTTGGGATGCCGTGAAGATGCCACACAGGTGTGAAGGAGCGGAAGGAACTGGCTGTGGACGGAGCGGGGAGAGAACAGTGTGTGCCAGGGCCCCGTGGAGTGGGTGAGCTTCTTGGGGGGAGAAGGGGCACTGAGGAGAGGCAGGGTGGTGGACTTGTGAGGAGGAAGGCTGACAGGTTGCCAGGTGGAGTGGGGGAGGGACCTTGAGAGAGAGAAGAGGTCAGGCCATGTGTGCATCGCGGACAGGTACCAGAAAACTTTGTCCTTGGGGTGGAAAGCGGGGCCGTGTGGCCTTGTCTGATGTGACTCCTGAGAGATCGCTCTGGCTCCTTGGGCTGGCGGTGAACTTGGGACACAGCTGCTTGCGTGTGTCGCCATATTCTGTTTTAGACCGTGATGTGGGTCATGCTGGACTCTGGAGTCAAGTGGCGTTTTAAATCTCAGTGCTTTGAACACCCGCGTTGGAAATTGGGGCGCCCGTCTAGTTCTTCCCTCCTACCAGGGTGAGGTGCGCCCTCTGGCCTCCCCTTGCCCCGATTCCTGTCTCTCTCGCCACGTGTGCTGCTCATTCGCCCTTTGTCTTGTTGCCTTCACATGCTCTGGTCACGTCATTGTCCTTTTCCAGAGCGTTCTGCTGGAGCTGCAGTGTCTGATCTTGCTCCCTCCTCTTTGGATAACATTTCTGTGGAAATGTGCTTTAGCCTGGATCATCTTCTTTGACATCCAATGGCTGATTGAACGGTTTCTAACCTGTGCCCAGGAGGGCAGATGCAGATGTCTTTACTGGGACAAAGCAGTCCTTTAAGTCACAGATCAATAGGTGGAGAAATTAGAACGCCTTGCCTTTGAAAACTTGGAAAGCATTTGAGTACAGGAACTGGCAGATCTGACTGAAAATATTTTGCCCCGCCGATGGACTGTCCTAATTTTTACTTTAGAAAACAGAGCCATTTTAGTTGAATAGATGGTATTTTGGGAGATTCTCAGCAAGCGAGAGTTGAACACATTTTTATAAACATGTAGTGTCTCAATTCTCAATAGGGGAGGGCAAGCAGGGAGGGGATTGAAGGCAAGTTCCCTTTTAGACCCAGTTTCTTGGTCTCCTCGAGGCGGGGAGGAAACTGTTACTCTCCTGATGGAAAATCCCGGTGTTATCTATCCGAAAGGAGGCCGTGTGGTCACCTGAGTCATGTTTTCCTGAGGAAAGGATTGCAGTGAAAGGAAGCAATTTATTTCCTGTTTTAAGGAGTTTGCAGTAGAGGGAAAGTTGATGCTTCAGGGGTGTGTGTGTGTGTGTGTGTGTGTGTGTGTGTGTGTGTTAGGCCTTGCCTGCTGGCAGGGGAAATCTGTGGACCTGCCTGTCTGCTCCCTGCTGGAATCACAAGGGGATCTCACCATGCCCGGCCGTTTCTGTTTTCACTGTAGGTTGCAGGTCCTTATTTTGCAAAGGCAAGCACTTTACTGACCGAGCCATCACCCTGGCCCCTTGAGGTAATTTCAGATCCCAGTGTCAACAGGAGGGTCTAGAGCACCCCTGTGGGAGCATGGCAGACGTGGTGAGGAGGCCTGAACACTTTTGGCGTGTCCGTGTCGTGTCCGTGTCGGGAGGGCCTGGCTCCCCAACACTTGTTAGAGCTGTCAGCACCATCTTAACGCGGATTCCGACAGGAGCCTGTCAGTAACTGTGAACAGGTGACCATATGCGAACAGCATCTCTGCAGGTCTCTGCCTACTCTGAAGCTTAGAATGGTTAAAAACTGAGCATCAGTGAGATACGGCTCCTCCACTAGCGAGATGTCTAACGGCAGAGGAGATGGTGAGGCTTGGACTGTATGCACCCAGCCAGCTTGAAGCACTTTATACAAAGGCAGCCAGTAAAGACGGACCTCTCTGTGGAGGAAAAAAGTGTTTATGCATGTTTGTATCCTCACAGGAATGGGAACAGGAAACCATGCCTGGCAACTGTACATATATTGTCATTGTCTTTTTTTTTTTTCACTTTACATCTTGATTGAAGCCCCTATCCCCCTCCTCCTCCCAGGTCCTTCCTCCAACCCCTCCCCCATTCACCCTTCCCCCACCTCTCCTTGCCTCTTCCCCCCTCCTCATTGTCTTCTGAGTGAGCAAACCCTTTCCTAGCCAGTCACCTGTGCAGCCACCCAGGTTATCTTAACTCCGCCCCCTGCTGCCATGGAAACAGCTTACTCAGCATCAGCATCCCCTGGGGACATGGGTGTGTCACATGTCCGGCTCCCGAAACATACCAGCCTTCAGGTGATTCTGGTGCAGGCTGCAAGTCCAGACCCATTTCAGTCTCTCCCTTTTCAGAGGGACGGAACAGGAGTAAATGACACTAGCCAGACCCTCTGCATAATTCCCGCCGACAAGATGGCTTTGGGTTGATGCATGATGAGCGGTTAGCAAGGAGAACGCGAACGCTTCCGGCTGGGATGGTTTTTGATGTAGGCCACTGGGCCTGAGCTCCGAAGTGCTCTCTCTGTGAGTGCACAGGGGGCAGGTAAAGGTTTCTGCCTCAGTGGGTGCCCGGCTGGCAGCTCTGCCCCCTGTACAGTGTGCACGCATTGGCTATGGTTCTCTGTGTTACTTATTTGGGGAGACCTAGGACATGGGGGTATTGTATGGGCCTGTTGCTTCCTTCTAGATAGAATTATAGATGTGTAATACAGTAGATAGAATTATAGATGTGTAATATAGTATTTAAGTCGTTTACTTATGTAGGTTTTTGTTGTTTGTTTTTGTTTGTTTTTTAAATGGTGCATAGGATGGATGGAAGCCGGGACCTTGTGCATTCTAGGCAAGTGGACTGTCCCTGGGGTACAGCTCCAGCCCGGGTTCGAGAAAGGGCTCAGTGATAGGTGTAGGTCGGGCTGCTACTGAGTACTTGGTCCTCCTGCTTCTGTCCCTCTGAGCGAGTGCTGGGATTACTGGAGTAAGTGTGCTACCGTGCCTGGTCCAAGGAGCTCTTTTCTCAGTGTATAGACCCAGATTGGTTAGATGCCGCGGCGTCAAGAGGGCCACACAGGAGTGAGCTCTGGAGACTGGATCATGAGCTTTGCACGAAGAGTCTCACATTCAGATACCATAGGGTAAGGCGATGTTAGAAGTGGAGCTGAGGTCTTAAGACAGCATGGCACGGTGGGGACTGTAGCAAACCCAGACAGACAGACAGACAGACACACACACACACACACACACACACACACACACACATCCTTCAGTTTCTGCTGATTACAGACCTGAACTTCCCAAGCCTTCGGACTTCTGTTTTGTGTTGTTTCTAAAGAAAGCAGCTGGAAATCTGTTTGTGGTTGGTATTTCCCAATGTTAAGAAAACTGTAGGTGTTGGTTTTTTTTTTTTTTTTTTGGTTGTTTTGTTTTTGTTTTTGTTTTTTTGAGTAAACTGGCTTCCTACGTAGTAAATTCGTGGGTTTAAGTGCCTCCTTTGCAGCCTGTAGTCCATTGGAGTTTGCCTGTTTTCCATTACCTCTAAGACTGCAACACACGGTTGCATGTCGCATTGATAAGGTGGATCACCCTTGCCTGGGTGCACCCAGAAGACCTCTGGGTAGCGGTTGCTCAGTGAAGATTCAGGCCTTGGGTTCTCCTGGCTCAGTTTACCCACAGAGTACTGGCTGTGCCATCATGGTCCCCAGCAGGAGCTGTTTCTATCTGTATTGTGAAATTTCAGTTGACATTTAAATTGTGTTATGTTTCTGGGTTTTTTTGTTTGTTTGTTTTGGTTTTGGTTTTTTATTTTTTTTCGAGACAGGGTTTCTCTGTGTAGCCCTGGCTGTCCTGGAACTCACTCTGTAGACCAGGCTAGCCTCGAACTCAGAAATCCTCCTGCCTCTGCCTCCCAAGTGCTGGGATTAAAGGCGTGTGCCACCACTGCCCGGCTTGTGTTATGTTTCTAAGCTTGAGGGCAACTTAGTGGGGCTGTTGTTGGATTATTAAATTATCAGTTGTCTCAAAGCTCTTTTTATTCTCACAATGCTCTGAAAGGCAAGCAGAACTAGGAAATCCTGATCCCAGAACTTAAAAAAATTACAGCACCTGCCACTCCTCCATGATAAAAAAATTTGAAACTACTTGTATTAGTCAGGGTTCTCTAGAATCACAGAATGTATGGGTAGTGTCTACATAGTAAGGGAATTTGTTGATGATTTACAGTCTGTTGTTCAGCTCCCCAACAGTGGTCAGCAGCAGCTGTGAATGGAAGTCCAAGGATCTAGCAGTTGCTCAGTCCCACAAGGCAAGCAGGCGAAGGAGAGAGAGTGAATCTTCCTTCTTGCAATGTCCTTATGTAGGTCTCCAGCAGAGCGTGTGGCCCAGATTAAAGGTATATGCCACCAAGCCTTTAATCCCAGATGACCTTGAACTCAGAGCCTTAAGTCTTAATCTTCTGGGATTCAGAGCCCCTATGCTTCAAGATCTCCATGCCAAGATCCAGGTCAGAAACTTGTACCTCCCAGCCTCCTCTCCAGATTAGGATCACAGGTGGGCCTTCCAATTCTGGATTGTAGTAAATTCCAGATAGAGTCACGTCAACAGCTGGGAATCGCCACTGCACTGCTCTCAACAAATAATTATGGTCGCTTTAACTTTTCAGTTGTATAGACGATGCACAGACTTATGTATAGGTGCGAGTACAGATTGTGTGCACACATTTATCTCCGTGCACATATGCATGGGAGCAGGACTGTAATTGAACAATTGCTGTCTCCAGGCAGCCTACATGCTCAGTGATAACAATGCTTGTGGAAGCTCTGTAGTGTGCCAGCCCTCCCCCCCCCCCCACGACCTGTGGATAGAACCACGTGGAGGAACACGCGGCTGGGTACATGCTTTTCAGTTTTGTTTTGGTTTTTTTTTTTTTTGACCCATTTGTGGTCCACTGCTGTGGATGACATTTGCTCTTAGATCATGGGCTAATGAGGGTGTAACCCAGAGGTCGGGAAGCAGATGTGGGGACAGGGCTGTGGAAGTGAGGAGCTCCTAGTAGGGGAAGTGTGGGTGTCGGCTGAGGGGAGGCCACACCCCAGGGGAACAGTCCAAAACCTCTGTAGCATCTGACTTTGAAGTCAGGGTTTTGTGACCCAGCATAGTGATGCCATTAAAAAGGTCTGGGGGCCAAAGGACCCTTCCCAGGGGCCGACTAAGACCATTGGAAAACACAGATATTTATATTATAATTTATAGCAGCAAAATTACAAAGTAATGAGAGTAATTTTATAGCTGGGGGGGGGGGCTCATCACGACGTTTGGGATCGTATTAAAGGGCCGTATCATTACGAAGGTTGAGAACCACTGTGTTAGAGGGACTAGGAGTTGGTCAGGAGAGTGAACCCCATAAACATGAGGATCTCAGTTCAGATCCTCATCTCAAATCAAAAGCGGGGCACATGCTCTGTGCTTATTGTTGAGGAGGCAGGGCCAGACGAGCCGAAGGCTTAAGGCCAGCCAGTCGAGCAGAATTAGTGAGCCCTGGAGCTCAGCTAAGAGACCTTATCTCAGAAGTAAAAATACAGACAACCAAAAAACCCTGAAGAGGTACACCTGAGCTTGGCCTGTGCCTTACACACCTGTTTGTGCATACACTTGCAAAAGTGTGCACTTCTGGAGAGTAGGTGGTGCATTCTGTATGATGCACCCACACCCACCGTCCTGCTGGATTCTAACCCTTTAGGATGACAAAGTTCCTCCTCTCTTTGCAGGGCTCTAATTGTCTCTCATGTTTTATGAATGCAAATCTCATTCACGTGCTTGGCACGTGAGCTGTGCTAAGGCGGAGGGTGTTAGCAGAAATTTGGGTCCTCAGACTGAAGCGATGTAGTACATAGGAGAGAGACACTCCGGATTGTTCCCACAGGTGCATCCTAAGTTGTTGAACACAGAGGCCCCGGGACAGGGCACAAAGGCGGTGCTCATGGACAAACCATGCCTCTGGGAAGAATGAGGGAGTCTTGTTCGTTGCTTAGTGAGGTGGCTGTTCTGGCCAGCACAGTGTAGTTGCATTACAACCCTAAGGAGGTAGAAAGCTTCAGAGAACCAGCTTTCCTGGCCACAGAGCCTCTGCCAGAGAGCTGCACTGGCCAGAGCTTAGACAGAATGCTAACAGAGTTAGCCTCAGTTTACACACGCGTGAAAGAAGACTCTTAGACCAGGTGGTAGCTCTGGCCACCCTGAGAGGAGTTTGTATTTGCATATCTGGAAAAGCCAGTAGAATTTACTGAAGGACTGGGTGTGGATGTGCCAGGGGTTGTCCTAAGAACCCAGGATACAGCAGAGAACACAAGGCTACAACTTCCTTCTTTCTCCAGCTGATGGTCTAGTCGGGGCAGACTGCTGTTTGGGTTAATGAATTGCATAGAGGTGTGATATATCCTGTATGGAAGGACCATACACGGGTATGAGGAGCAGGAGATGTAGTTTTAGCCGGGCTGACCAGGGACAGATCTCAGTGAACGCTGTGACCTACAGGTGGAAGGGAGGGCAAGTACCAGTGCTCTTAGGCAGGGTGTGGCCGGCATGCTGAGGCCGCAGCAGGGTGAGCGGAGGGGTGGAGGAGCTGAGATGGAAGGAAGATCGTGAGGTGCCTCGGAGATCATAAAATACACTTTAGCTTGACTAGTGTTTTGGGGAGCCATCGGAGGGTTGAGAGCCAAGTAATGATACTTGGTTTATCATGGTTTAAGGTATAGAGATGGCGGTGGGAGGTGGAGTTAGCCTCGGTCCGCACACTTTATCCAAAATTACCTGAAAGGACTCTTAGCCTAGGAGCTAGCTCTGGCCACCCCCAGGGGAGCTTGTGCTTTGCATATCCCTGAAAAGCCAGTAGGATTCCCTGGAGGGCTAGAGTATGGGCGTGAGAAGAGATCCCTTAAATGTTCTCACTGACAGGTTCTCTCTCTGCCGGCTGCGGAGAAGTAGAAGAGATAGAGAGGGTTAGGCTGAGGAACACTGGGTTTTAAACTTGTGATGCCTTTTAACCTGTGTCTGGGTCAGTGGAGGTGTGTAGAAAGCTAGTGCTCAAACTGGACCGACTTCTCTAAGTGAGGGAGCAAGGAACCGGGAAGGGATGGGGGAGGGAGGGACAGGGGAGGGTGGGGGAGACGGGGACACACTGGTGCAGGCCCTGGGGCCTTTCAGATTTCTCTTACAAGTTGGAGAGTTGAAGGGCTGGGAGACAGCTGCAGGTTCAGTATGAGGACCCGGCTTCCAGGATCTTACAGAAGTAGGTCTGGTGCTGTGGTGAGCACTTGTAATCCCAGTGCTGGGGGTGGGGGTGGGGGTGGGGTAAATCAGTGAGAGACCCTGTATCAAAGGAGGTTGATGGTATTCCTGAAGATGATGCGCATGCGCGCGCACGCACACACACACACACACACACACACACACACGAGAAATAATAACAAAGGGGATCTGAGAGGAGGTCAACAAGGACAAGGAGCACACAGTGCGGTGCTCCCAGGATGGAGGAGGCAGAGGGACAGCCTTTGCATCCTAAAGGCAAGCGTAAAGGGGGTGGGGTCCCTGGAAAGCAGGAGGAAGGGAATTGCTGCCCAGTACTGACTTTGGGGTGGTAAGAGAACCAGGTAATGCCCCTGGCTCTGGGCATGATGAACTCGATAGAGTCTTGGGGGCAGCAATTATTTCATTAAATTTAGACACAAGTGGAATTGGACTGAACCAGTGTGCTCTGCATGCCTCTAAGTCTGGCTGATCCAGGAGGTCCCTACCAGCCAGGGTTGTGTGGAGAGAGATCCCGTCTAAGAAGAAATGAAGAAAAAAACAAAGAAAATAGAAAACAAGACAAACAGAAACCAAAAGCACCTTCCCAGATAAACAGAGCTCAGAAGGAGTCTCACCTTCTGTAACAGGTTATTGTTTGGCTGTGAGGTAGCTGGTACAGTGGGAGGCTCCCCCCCCCCCACTGTACACTGCAGACTCTTATGAAGCCTTTAATTTAGTGAGTGATTCTGGACAAGTGGCTTTTAAAGAAGACTCGCTCAGAGACATGATCTTTCTCCACTTTCTCCGGCGGTTCCGCCTCCCCACGTTGTTCTAGAACGGAGGATTTAGAATGAGAAGAGCTGGCTGTCCACCTAGCTTCTGCGTTGTCCTGTTGCTTACCCAGTTAAGCAGGCAAGACTTGCTAATGCCAGATCCAAAACCTTGCGGGGAGTCCTCACCGCTGTTGATTGCCCTTGGTGTCTCTATGATTTATCTGGTGCACCCAGAATGCTATGAGATCATATATAAATAAATAATGTTTCCAGCCCATGGGCGGCAACTCTTTGTAAGAGGAAAATTGGTGCAACTAGAGAGAGCCAATCAACTTTGAACATGGTCCGTGCAGTACTTATCCAGCACCTGTCGTCGGGAATGTTTCTGACCAGGTGCAGTGGACAAGAAGGGCCCCTATTTCCTGGATGCTTTGGATCAAGCCCCTAGGCATCCTGGAGGAGTGGGGGTGGGGTGGCGGCTGACTCAGACGTGAGCAGGCTCTTCAGGGAGAGCTCTCCTGTGGGAAAAGACATCTAGGTCAAGACCCTTGGACGAGCAGAGGCAGCAAGGCTTCCTGGAGGGGAATGCATCTTCCTGGCAGAAAACCAGGTCCTGTGGTGGGGTGCAGAGGGGAGGCTGGAGAGCTGGGGGAGGCGGGTACTAGATCACTAGGATCCCCTTTGTATCTCTGAGAGGCAAGGGCTAGTAAGTCTATACCCTGTGATGCTCCTTCCTCTGTGAAGGAAGTGTGTGCGCCCATACTTCCTTCTATAGACACACACGCATGCATATAAATATATATATAATTGTATTTTGAGACGCTTCCAAGTTGTTCTTTGAGTCACGGGTCCATCAGAAAAACCTTGGTTTATTGTTTATGTAGCATGTGTATTTATATGTGTGTGTGTATGTATATATATATGTATAGTATATATAATATACATATGTGTATATACACGTATACACATACACACATTTATATTTATATACATGCATGTATATGTGTATACATATATACACACATATACATATATACATATACATATATATATATACACACATATACATGCATGTATATATGTATATATGTATGTGTGCACACACACACATGCCTTTCGGACCCCCACAAAACTTGTCAGTCTGAATCTTAGGGAAATATCACCTGCGGGTTCTGTGAGAAAGGAACGTGACCCTGCGAGTGTTTATTTCCTTTGATTTGTGAAATGTAAAACCGATCCTGACTTTAAGTGTAAAGACATGAAAAAAAAAAAGGCCTTTGTTTAAAAGAAGGACCCATGAAAGATTGACTGGAAAGATAGGGGTGGGGTTGGCAGGGGCTGGGGAGAAGGGGAGGGGCCAGCAGGGTGCAGAGGGGAGTAAGCCCAGCTGGGGTAGGAGGGGACCCCCCCACTAAATCCAGACCGCAGGGTACGAGCCCTGGGCACACCTAGAGTCCAGGATGCCTGGACACTATCCCCTAGGATCAGCTGTAGGTCTTGGGTTAATGGTTAATGATGGTTTGGAGCTGAGAATGGAGGCTTTGTATGTTCCAAGACTGCACGTCAATGGGATCACCCAGAGCCTCGGATTTATATGCTCTAAAAATGAACAGGAGTATGGAGACCATCCTCCCAGCACCCGAGGGCAAGGTGCAAGTCCCTGAGACGGGCAGGAAGGCCCAGCGCCTCCCTCCCTCCCTCCTCCCTTTTCCCTCCGTGTACTTTGACTTCATGCTTATAAAACTACACACAGCAGGGACTTTAACCCACACCCGGGGATGGAGGCTATCTGCTGTGACCGTCTCAGACCCTAGCTACGTTGAGTTACCCACGTACTATCCCCCAGCCATGTGGGTGACCTTTCAGAGTTTCCGGGCTCCTTAGGACACAGTTTACACCTCAGATTATCAGGTCCTGATTACAGCAGGATATATAAAGACAAGCTTGGGTGTCACCTCTGAGGGGTGCGGCTGCCAGGCTCTCACTGTCTTGCTTTCCAGCACAGTTGCTTTTCTCCCAGGGTCTAGCATATACTCAGCTCTGGGAAAAAAAATCCATTCTCCACAGCCCGGAGTTATAATTCAGTGGAATGTGGTTTTAAAACAATTTCACAGAGGAGGATTTGTAGTTTTTAGCAATTATTGTGTTTAAAAAAACAGTCCCCAGATTTTTGCTCCTGCCCATTTCTCCCCCAACTCGATTTCTCACCATTCTTAGAGGAAGTGTGTAGTTACTTTAAATGCCAGTTTAATACACTTTATATGTTTATTTCAGCAATGGAGGATTCTGTGCTGTAAGTGCTTTTTTTATCTGTTAGTTCATGTTTGAAATGAGGGGTTTCATTTTATTTTTTTTATTTCTCTTTCATCTAAATTACAAGTAAAATTCTTGCAATTGTTTATCAAGTGTAAGGACTTGGGTTGGGTTCTTTTTTTTTTTTTTTTTTTTTTGTTTTTGGATTTTTGGTTTTTTCGAGACAGGGTTTATCTGTATAGCCCTGGCTGTCCTGGAACTCACTCTGTAGACCAGGCTGGCCTCGAACTCAGAGATCCGCCTGCCTCTGCCTCCCAGAGTGCTGGGATTACAGGCGTGCGCCACCACCACCCGGCCTTGGGTTGGGTTCTTAACAACACACACACACACACACACACACACACACACACACACACACGTGTGCGCGCGAGGGGCATGGGTTTGGGATGGAGGGGTACGCATATTGGCATTTTAAAGTTAACTTGATAGCAGGTAATATTTGGTTCTGCTGTCAAAACTCTGTCTCTGAAAATTATGGTCCTGTGAATTGAAGAAGAGAGGAACATTTTCTAGGCATCATTACAAAAGAGGGAAACATAACACACCCCTAGGCAGCCTCAGCGAGTCGGGGGACATCTGAAGTGCTCTAGCCGGGGATTTGTGGAAACGGTCGGAGGTGGGAGTCAGACCCTCCTCATGTTCTGATGGCCGGCCACCGGAGCTCCTCAGATGGTTTCGTGACTCTGTAGATAATGACCGTTCTCGGCGCTAACTGTGTAACTACAATGTTTTAGAAGCCAATAAGCCTGTCTTAATTTTCTTGTAATAACAGATTACCTTGTGGAGGCCTCTGTTCTGTTTCCTCGGCAGACTCCCAGAGTTATAAAGTGGCTCAGTGTGTCTGGGGGTGCTTGGCTAGGCACGCCCATATTCTACTTGATTAACTTGATTTTTTTTTTATTGCCCATTTGAGATTCACTTTCACCTCTGATGTCAACAGTCCTGCCTTTGGTTCCTGAGATGGATAAGGATGGTCTCAGATGATCAGCTCAAGGCCTGACAGCTGAAAACCTTTGGCCTGCTCATGACGCAGCATAAGGTTAGCCCTCGAAGTGTCAGAGCAAGGGTAGGAATTGTCCTAGAGGTGGTGCTTATCACTGGGATGTATCTCGGGTGTAGGACGTATCAGAGGACTATGGTTAATTACCTGCTATAGAGGCGTAGTTAAACTGTATTCTGGAGAGAAAAAAATACATTACCTAATTCATCTTGTCTCTCTGCCTGTCTGTCTCCTCCCTCCTGACATCTTCCTCCTGTTCCTAGCCCCACCCCCTTCTCTGTGGCTGCCACGCCCCCTTCTGTGTGGCTGTTGTGGCATTGCACAATGGTTCTGTGAGCCAGGTGTGCCAGCTTGGCAGAATGGTCGCAGACTTTCTTGTCCTTTACTGTCCCCATCTGTATGTGCGAGCCATGCCACGCAGCCCACACTGGCGGATTTTAAGTTGGACTCATGCGGATGTCACTGGGGCTCATTCTGGGCATCCAGTGAACTTTGGTCCCAACATCGGTATAGCAAATGCTTCTTAAAGGGGGGGAGCCCCAATATGCTGCATCCCCATCCTGGCAGAGACAGCTCCCCTTTTCAACTGGACGGTGTCCGGTTTCACAGTGAACAAGGATACCCCACCCTTCATGGATAGTAAGCCACATCTCGGAGAGCAATGGGAGAGAGACTGTCAGGTCAGATTGACTTCGTGCTGTGTGCTGAGCCACTGAGACGGGAGGCCAAGTCTGCCTCTTAGCTTCCTCAAGGTGTGTGTGTGTGGGGGGGGGAAAGGTGGGTGTCTCCCCTCAGTTCTTCCACGAACAGTGTCCTGAGACTCGACGGCTGCCTCCCCTGGTGGGTAATTCCGCACCCTCAACAGCCGAGGGGAGGCATCCGTTCTAGGTGCCCTTCCAAGGCCATATTTCTGCTTTCTATCAGCATCAATACCCAAGACTCACTCCACTTCCTGCCTCCCCAAGGCTCTTGATAACCTGTGGGTGTGACGGCAGCGTTCGGGTGTGTCCACTGGGTGACAGTGGCATTTGGGTGTGTCCACCGTGTAGTGTGCACATCGCTGAGTAATGGCCCTGGCAGAGCCACCCCACATGGAAGCTGTTGGCCCTCACCAAGCTCAAGGAAGGAAGCCAGCCAAGAAGTCATTTCGTAAGAGCAGCGCCTGTAAGCCCTGTGGGAACGCGGCTGCCAGGAGAGAATGGCGGTGGCCACTGTACCTCAGTTACCAGAGTCACATCCCTCCCTTGCCAGGTCACAGAACCTTGCCAGCTTCTCAAAGGGCTCAGGCTGCTTATGCAAAAGGGAGTCACCGCCTTGTTCTTACCAGTGATCCCTCCTGGGGTCAGAGGTGAGAAGGGGAGTTGCTAGCCTAGGTGAGTGTTGAGCGTGAGTACTGAAAGGTCAGAAATAACCCGAGCTTGCAAGAAGCAGTGCCCAGGCCTGAGGTTTACTCCGGGAAGAGCATAAACGTTTGTCCTGGTTTGTCTGTCCACAGCTGACTTAGATGTTCTGTAAGGCGGTTGCTTCCAGAGCAGGACTTGAGCTGTGATTTCCCATAGAACGGGAAACATCTCAACAGCCAAGGGCGACTGGCCATCTCCCCTAGGCCTGTTTTTCAACAGACAGATGCCTCTGCTGTCTGTGTGAAGGGGCACGTCACGAAAGTACATCTGTAAGACCACGCACACCGGTCAACCTCTGCTCCCTCTAACAGTAAATTGGCTTCAGAACTCTGGGGTGACGTGAGCCAGTCGGTAGGTCCATGTACTATGTATGTACCTGAGATGCTCTCAGACTTCAGACTCTGCTGTGTGATTTCACGGTTTAAGAACATGTACACAAGCCGGGCGGTGGTGGTGCATGCCTTTAATCCCAGCACTCGGGAGGCAGAGGCAGGTGGATTTCTGAGTTCGAGGACAGCCTGGTCTACAGAGTTAGTTCCAGGACAGCCAGGGCTACACAGAGAAACCCTGTCTCGGGGGAAAAAAAAAAGAACATGTACACAAAACATTCCACAGAGAGTTAAGATGTAAGCTAGCCTGTGTATTCATAGGGTACCTGGCTAAAGCCCTCCCTTGGATACTGTCTGTCATAGTAGGCCTGGGCTATTGGCGGCCTATATGGCCTATATGCTTTCCTCTTTCAGTGCTAAGACCTGCTTACCCGGCACTGTTCCCCTGGGTCACTTTGTAAACTCGGTTTACAAAGAGGCCTTGCCTTGATTTAAGATGGGGGCATTTAATAATTTAGTATGTTTGAAGAGTTCTCGCTCCTCCTCTCCTTGCCCCATTCTCTCTCTCTCTCTCTCTCTCTCTCTCTCTCTCTCTCTCTCTCTCTCTCTCTCTCTGTGTGTGTGTGTGTGTGTGTGTGTGTGAGAGAGAGAGAGAGAGAGAGAGAAAGAAGAGATCATACTTAGATTTGAGACATGGAGGACAAAATTGTGCCTCCTTATAGTGGAGGCACATTGGGATCAGGCAATGCTAATATTTAAGTCTTTTTTTTTTTTTTTTAGTCTGTGAACTGTAAGCCAGCCTACCTGTTAGGAAAACTGGGTTTTTCTTGACTTTGGGAAATGTAAGACAGGAAGTACTTTTTCTGTGGCTGGAAGTCCAGCTCTGTGATCCCCTCCACCACGGATGATTTGGAGAGGGGATGAAGGTCTTAGCTCATCCACCCCCAAATGCTGTCCTTAAGAGTGAATACATTGTTGCATTTTACAGTACAAAGGGATAGTGACCCTGGGGGGGGTTACCCGACAAGATGGAGTGGTGGAACTGGCCCCAACCCCTATAGAGTCCTTCCCACCGCAGAGGGGAGAGGCTTCCTGTCCTTCAGCCGAGATGCCGAGATGCCTGGGCGGTTCAAGGTGTGGATGCAGCCTTGCATACTTAGCTCCTGGGAGCAGACACAACGGCCTCGGAATTTCCATGGCCGCGGAGGAAACAGGATGAAGGATAGGAAACAGCTGCCGGGGGCGCGGAGGCAGAGGTGCAGCCGCGCTCACAGAGCGCTCAGCCCAGCCCAGCAGCCAGGGATGTCAACTGTCAACGGGAAGGCCTCTGATTAAACGTTCGGGTGCCGTGGAATGTGATCTGTTTTCAGCCGTTGGCCCCTCCCTGCCTTTGTTCTTGGGTTGCCTGTAGATTTTATTCTTTATCAAATGATCAAAAGTACTTTCTTTAGAAATTAAAACAACAAAACAAAACATTGTGTGTGTCTTTCTCTGTGCGTGCGTGCGTGCGTGCCTGCCTTTGCATACGTGTGGAGGTCGCATGACCTCTTTTCAGGCCTCAGTTGTCTGCTTCCACCATGTGGGTCCTAGAAATTGAATTCAAGTCCCCAGGTCTGGCAGCAAGGGTTTGCCTGCTAAGCCGACTTGTACACCCAGGAGTGCTTTCTTGTAAAAACAACATAGCTGCTGATAGGCTGGAAGAGACAGCCCCCTTCCCTCCCTGCTAATCCCCGTCTCAGAACTCAGAACCGGTGCCAGCCTCTTCCCCAAGCTGCTCAGACAATCCCCGGTCCTGGTCACGCTCACCCATCTATCACGGCTGTCTTTTGTAGAAACAGATTGACGCATAGCTTGAGTCCAACCCTGTAGCATTTTTATGCTGCGTTCTGTCTTGAAACGCTTACTTCAAACCACCATACTTAGACCAACTGAAATCATTTTAGAATAATTTTTATGTCTTCATATCTAATTAACTTTATCCATAATTTGGATGTCTGCAGAGATCTCAATGCCTCTCTGGAGCAAGTGGGCCCTGTGGCCTCCCTCCTCTCCGGCACAGGGGACTCTGGATGTTTTACGGCAGGCAGGTTGGCTGGCACTTGGCACAGACTCTTGGGTCAGTTTGACAAGGGGGAACAGACCTTCTGCACGGGATTGTGACTCACACCAGGTCCGCCCCAAACGTCCAGTGATTCGTGTGCTAGGATATTATGTGAGGGGGAGGTGGCTTGAGGGCCGTCCTTGAGAGCCGCAGGGAACAGGGAAGAATGCAGGGGATTGTTCTCCCCAGCCTGCTTCAAACTTTTACAATCCTTAAGGGAGATTGCTCATGGGCTTTGGGGGACGGCTCGATGATGCAGTGCTTGTCTAGCAGGATTCAAGTCTGAGCCCGGCACCCACACACAATGCTGGGCATGGCAGCATGTTCTTGTCCACCCAGTACTAGGGAGGGAGAGAGAGACACTGGTGGTGTCCTGGGGCCTGGTGTCCAGTCAGTTGAGCCTGCTGGTTAGCTCCAGGGTCAGTGACAGATGCTGTCTCAAAAAATAAGGTGGAGAGTGAAGAGGAAGACACAGGACATTAAAATCTGATCTCATGTACACAGATATGGACCCATGTACACACATGTATGCAGACATACACAGGCAAATTCACACACAGACATGCTTATATACAACAGACACATTCATACACATACACAGACACACACACAGACACATACTCATACACATATACACACATAAAGACACACATATACAGACACACACATCCCCTCACATGCACACATAGACACATACACAGATACACATATACATAAACACAGACAAACACACAGATACACAACAGAGACATGCACACACACACACACTCATGCACACATAGATACAGACACAGACAGATACACACATACATACACACATAAATACAGACACACACATATACACTCAGACACAAACACACAGAGACATACACAGTCACACACACACACACACACACACACACACACACAATGGGGGGAAACAGGACTGAGCATCATCACTGTCATGGGGCTAAGACATCGTGGGAAGCGTCTGATGACAGATTGTTAAAACTGCCTGGGCTGGGCTGTGGTGGCGCACGCCTTTAATCCCAGCACTCTGGGAGGCAGAGGCAGGAGGATTTCTGAGTTCGAGGCCAGCCTGGTCTACAGAGTGAGTTCCAGTACAGCCAGGGCTACACAGAGAAACCCTGTCTCGAAAAAAAACAAAACAAAAAAAACTGTCTGTGTACTTGAGTTTGCCAAGCCCCAGCAGACCCGGACTTGACATTTCTGGCTACGTACGCCCTGATGTGCGATGACAATTGTCCTTAGAGTCGCGGTTGCTGTTGGGATAGTGCCATGACCTTGTCCTTGTTGCTGAGATGGAGAGGCTGCATGCCTTCTCAGTTCTACAGTTTGCAAGCCACCTGCCGTCATGTTCTTTTCCTTCCATGCTCTGGAGTTATACAGGACCCGTGGCCCTGTTTCTTTTCAGAATAGCAAAACCCAGACATGCCTAAAAACATGGTGTCAGGGTGACATCATTATAAGGATGATGTCATTATGAAGGTGATGTCGTGACGGAGATGTGGCAACCATGCCTAGTGTCCTGACTTTCTCTGCTCTTATAGGCACAGTGCAGTTGGTTCCATAAAGAGAGAAATTCCTCAAGGCAGAAAGACTTGTTGTTTTTCTTCTTCCTTGCATATTGTTCCCCCTCGTGCTATAGACCATGTTTTCTTCTCCCTCAACCCCTCCCAGATCCTCCCTACCTCTCTACCCACCCAACTTCCTGTTCTCAAATCAAAAGAAAACAAACAAACAAAAACAAGACAAAACATGACCAAACCGAACCAAAAAGAAACAACAAGCCCACCAAAACCAAACCAAACAAAGCTGGAGTCTGTTTGGTGTTGGCCAACTCCTTCTAGGCTGGGGCCTGCCTGGAGTGTGGTTGATAAGCCAGTGACACTCCGCTGGGTTTCCCTTTCTTTCTTAGCAGATCACAGTCTGGAATCCCTTCCTGGTGAGAGGCGGGGGTGTCCTTTCCCTTCTCAGAGCTGGGATTTGCTCTGGTTTGAACTCACAGGGGTCTTGTTTGTGCTGCCCTAGTCCCTAAGAGTTTCTGTGTCCTGTGTGTCCGGAAGATACTGTTTCTTTGGAGTTATCAGCCTCTGGCTCTTCATCTTTCTGACACTTTACTCATGGCTCCCAGAGCCTTGAGTGCTGGGAAGGGATGGATGAGGCATCCCCTTTAGGGCTGAGTGCTCCCAAGTCAAGGGAGAGAGCCTTGTCATGAGTTACCTGGGTAGTTTATAGACCTGTTGCAGTCAAGTGAGTTTAAGAATTCTTCAGAGTTCCTGGCCATGGGACTTAAAAACGGGTTCTAATCACTGACGATGATGGCCCTATACAGAGTTCACTGTTTATGGCCTTCAAGAAAACTGGGGCTTATGAGAAAGAAAGATGTTAGGAAGGACATGGTGTGTGGTGTGCAGTCATAGCTCAGTAACGTTAACTCTGACCCTGGATGGGGCATGTGTTTCCACAGTGATTTCTTCTAGGAGAAAGATACAGGCTTCCTATTCTAAAGATATAGGTTGAAATTCTACACCCACCCCTTAAGCATTGGTCTCAGTTTGATCACACAGAGAACAAGCCAGAAAAGTTAACTCTGTCTCTTCATTGTCTTCTTTCAGCTTTGAGGAGTCAAAATATAACCAGGGGTGGCCACACTGTATAGAACAGAGCGGGATCCATTCCTTCAGAGTTTTCTATAACTATAACAAAATGCTTGAGGCAAATAATGATAAAAGGGAAAAGAGTTTACTTGGATTTGCAGTTTTAGATGCCCCAGACCATACTTGGTTGACCCTGTTGCTTTGGGGCTGTCGTGATAAACAACATCCTTATGGTGATAGTGAGTGGGTCAGGTTACCACGGTGGAACCTCTCATGCTTGAGGGACAGGAGCTGGCATTGAGTACTCTTTTCCAAGGTCATGACCCCAGTGACCCAACCAACTCCCGCAAGGCTAGGCTCTACCTCTTAAAGGACCCACCTTCTGGTAACAGTGCCAAGCTGGGACATGTGCTTGTAACAGGTGATATTTGGTGGGATATTCACCATCAGAACCGTGGTATCTGCTGCGGGGAAAAGGCAGGGCCAGCCTGGGGCAGACTCCACATTTGGAATCTGCCCTCTAGCCTTTACGGTGAGCCTCCTTTCATACCTGCAGGGTGGGGACAGAGACCATGATGGGGACAGGACACACCACCGGGAATTAGTGTCTAGCATACATCAGCCTCTCCTTGCTCTATTTCAGATTGGCCCTTGGTTTTATTTATTTATTTGTTCATTAATTCATTCACTCATTCATTCATTTATTCATTCATTTATGCATGCCACAAAATGGGATGACCTAGCACCTCATACCTGGGGCTCAGTTCTCAACTTCCTTCCCCATGGATGGCTTTAGGTTGTTGTTGATCACCAACAGAGGGAACGTGTGCTTCCTTCTAGCCCACCCTTCTGTTTCCTTCTCTTCTCCCATCCCCCCACTACAACCCCTGCAGTTGAGTAAACCCAGAATCTGTCTGTCCAGCCTCAGTATTCATCTGTTTCACAGTGGAGTATCTTGGGAGCGCGGAGCCAACCAACACTGTTTATTATTATTATTATTATTATTATTATTATTATTATTTTTATTTTTAAAGAATCCATTTTGAAGTAGTGCATTGGAAACAGAAATGCTTCCTGGGTAGGATGTCGCCCATAGCCTTAGGTTCTTGTGGCACGCTCTTGTCTGTAACTGCAGCAGGGGGCTCAGTACTAATCATCGTCAGCCCCGGTGGTGACTCATGCATTCCGGGCCGGTCCATGTTTATGTGGAATATGGAAACGGTTGCCCCCTCTTTCTTCCGTGCTTGACTGAGCAGCCGAGTTCCTTGCTTGTTATGTTTAATGGGTTCTACTTTCGGGGCTCCAGCTGGGGCTTGAGGAGGGACAGCTGGTAGTAGGGCCCGGGCTGTCTCCTTGAGGTCAGGCGAACGAACATTCCAGAAGTTATAGCCTCACTGGGAACCGAACCCAGGACCTCCCACGGAAATGGGAGCCCTCCTTGTCTACGGTTCATTTGCCTCGACACAGAGAACATGGAAACTGGGGTGACAGCAGGACAGCCGGAACTGAGAGAAAAATTAACTCTTGTCACCTTCACTGGGAGCCTTGTGTTTTATGTCCTGTGGTGGTTTCTCCCTCACTTCCAGTTGTCCATCTGTTTGAGAAGCCAGGGAAAGGTAGCTGGGTTTCGAGAGCCTGCGGAGAAGGGGAAAAATCTCGCATCCCTCTCCTCCTACTGTTTTATGTGTTTGTTTTTTGTGGGTATGTGTGTGTTTTATGCGCACCACTGGCATGTAGGTACAGAAGGCGGGGGGCAGTTACAGGCGGTGTGGGCTGCCTGATGCGGGTGCCGGGGACCCAAGCCAGATCCCTAGAAAAGCGGTAAGCTTATCCGCTGAGCCACCTCTCAGGCCCCGCTCCTCTTGTAAACAGTATGCTCTCTTGAAAAAGAAAGTTTCTAACCTACAGGACTGAAGAGTTGAGCTTGGCGGATGATCACAGGCAGTGGAAGGGAAGGGCAGCTTCTCTCTCGAGTCCGTGGGACATTGAAGTTCGGCCGGCCTTCCCGTGTCTTGGCAGATGAAGTTTCTTCCTCCGGAGCAGAGTGTTTTTGCCAACTGCATGGTTATAGTCCCCTCGTGTACTACGACACATGGCAAGGTGTCAAGATCATTTATAGGGGAAGAGCCCCAAATGACTTAAATCATCCACCTTCTATAAGAACAAAGAGTGAGCTATTTTTGTATAAGTTTTTTATAAAAGACTGTTTGGACTTGGGTTTTGTTTGCAAGTCAATTTTTTTTTCCTATGTAGGCTTAAATATTTGTGTGTGCAGGTTTGTGTGTGTGTGTGTGAGTGTGTGTGTGTGTGTGTGTGTGTCCTTGCTTGTAGCTTTGATGATTGAACCTAGGGCCATGTGTATGCTAGGCATGCAGCCCTCCACTGAACTCTCCTGAGCTCTGGTGCTGGCTTTATACAAAAAAGAGAGCCAGCGTTTCATGGTTTGTGAGCTGAGCTGCAGCCCTCTGAACCCCTGGACCCAGATGTACTCCATGGCGGCCACCCTGAAGCCATTCACTTTATGAGGGAATCAGATAAGTGTATGATGCCAGCCCAGGCTGGCAGAGGACAGGGGCTGGGGCAGATGTTGGGATGTGAAGAGAGGGCCTTCAGAAGAGGAGAAGAAGCTTCAGGGAACTGTGGGAGGAGAGAGTTCTCAGGGTGCACAAGAGCAGAAAGCACAGCAGTACAGTAGCAGGGTTCGTTTCAACGGCAAGCAGGAAGGTATTCTGGGAGAGAGCTGGCATGTAGGGTGATGGGGGTGGGGGTTGGAGGAGGAATTCGGTTCTCACCCTGGACCTG
Organism: Apodemus agrarius; assembly: GCA_964023405.1. Lineage (NCBI taxonomy): Eukaryota > Metazoa > Chordata > Mammalia > Rodentia > Muridae > Apodemus > Apodemus agrarius. Next base: position 34,128,771 of record OZ030027.1, on the reverse strand, counting down.
CTTTTTGAAGCCAGTGACTTGTTCAGTGCGGTCTCATCTTGTTATTTGTATGGGAGTCCCATGAGAGAGTGGGGCTGATCTCAAAGTTATCCTACCAGTGTCTGCTGTTGACTGTTACCGGAATTTGAACCTCATCTGTAGCAGTAATTTGTTAACGGCTTTGTGCTCCCGACGGGTCGCATTTGTGTACCGCCCAGGAACTATCTGGTTATGAGACACACACACACACACACACACACACACACACACACACACACACACACCAGTTAATTTTAACATACCTTGCCTAGCTCAGAGGCTGGGCAGTTCTAATCCTCTACTGGGCTAGCATGTATTTCCCTCCAGTTCGAGTGGCTCAACACCTTTTAAATCTGTTTTATCTGCCCTATTACTTTCTGGTCAGCCCCTCCTGTAGGGCTGGTTTCCCTTCCCACCTGCATTTTGGATGAATTTCCTTCTGCAGCTCTAAATCTGATCCGTCTGCCCTGAGACATGGTGATATCTCTCTCTCTCTCTCTCTCTCTCTCTCTCTCTCTCTCTCTCTCTCTCTCTCTCCCCTTCCTCTCTCTCAGTTCCTAGCCTGTGCAAATCTAAAGGTCCTGCCTCAGTCTACCTGTCCGGCCATTGGCCGTTGGTCCTTTATTGATCGATCAAAAACCAATCGGGGACAAGGACCTTCAGCGTTTGGACTACAGCGGATTCTGGATTTTGGGAACCAGATGAATTAAAAGCATTAGAACCAATCCCCAGCACTCATCCTTTGAACTATTGAAAAGAAATTGGGGGAGCCACACTGGCATTTTGGGGTCCTGGGAAGACGTGGGAATACAGAGAGAGAGCTGGTCTTTCCTTGGGACAGTAGGTCTGTGCATATTGAAGGGAAGGGTCCATTTTACCCATAACACTGGTGAATTGTCAGTAGCTGATATCACTGTCCTCCCTGCGAAGATGTCTTGTACTATATAGATATATATCATATACTATATATATATATCATATACTATATATATATATCATATACTATATATATATATATATATATATATCATGGTACTATATAGAGGGATCTGAGGTGTGTGTGTGTGTGTGTGTGTGTGTGTGTGTGTGTGTGTTTAAAGTCAATGGTGGCAAACCAGAATACTCCAGTAGGAGTCATGTTCTTAATAAAGCCGCGCTCACTTTGATTGATTAGTGATCGGAAAGTTTTAAGGGCGGGTGTTCTTTGAAATGCAATGGATGTTTCCAAATAAAACGGGGTGTTTCATGTGAAACTGGGATTTTGCATCGGTGTCAAGATGTGACCCAGTAGTTGCCGGAGGCTCGTGGCTGTGCTGCTTGCACGGCTATGACAGACAAAGGGAGCAGTCTGCAGTTCTCCTGCGGGACTGCGGGTTGTAGCATCCCGTTTGCCAGGCTCAGCGGGATGGGCTGCCCTCTTTATGCCTCCTATATGTGAGTTTTCTGATACCAGAACCTCGTGATATTCAGGCTGGACCCATTGTAGTTTTTCCCTCTGGGTTTGGGTGGAAATCTTTCTAAGACATTTCTTTTCTTACTTTGCGCTCCTGGCATGCATTCAGAAGACTCGTGGGTTAGCGATCTCTCCATTCCTTGCTTATGAAAGAATGAAATATTGTCTGCTTGTGGCAGGCGTTCTGCTAGTGGCAGGGCCTGTTGAGACCTGTGTGGGACCTGTGTGCCTGACTTGCTGAGCAACCTCAGAATGTCACGATTGTGCAGTCACCATCCTTAAATTTTAAGGTGACGGACGGTCGTCTTCATTGCAGGCAGAAGATATCTTTGCTTTCTGAAGGAAAAGTCAGGCAGCCTTGCAAAGGTTTCTGGGAAGGCATGTGGGAAGGCCCATGGCTGCTCTTTATTTACTGTGTGTGCAGATGAAGGGCTCGTTGAAACACTCACACCATGCTTTTCAGGGTTATGAAAATGGATTATCCAGGCTAGGGAAACGGGACAGTATTACTTCTAGAGGGGCTGAGGGCTTTGCCAGGCTCTCCTACTGGGAGCCCAGAAGTTTCCTTGCTCACAGGGTCCAGTGTGGATGGGGTGGAGGGTACTGGAGAAGGCTCTCTGATCATAATTTATTTATTTTTTACTCCAGTTATCTTTAGTGATGACGATTATTTGTCGGGCATCCATCTTGTGTAAGGCACAGCCAATGGCACGAAGAAGTAGTTTCTTTCCAAAAAGTAAAGTTGGCATCCGGAGGAGGTGGGGGGTGGGGAATGGATACAGACTCAGGGGGTGGTGCCCAGTTGCTCAGCCACGGGGACACCGTGCTGCTTCCAAGGTTAACATTTGTTAGAGATGGCCTTGGAAGGTGACATACTTGAGTTGTGGAGGGTGGCAGATGCGGGGCCCGGCCTGCTTAGTGCTGTCCTTTGGTGGATACTGTCCTAGTTTCTGAAACCCTGACCAAAAGAAACCGGGGAGCCAAGGGTTGCTTTCACCCTAAGTGACAGACCATCGCCCAGGGGAGCCCAGTCAGGAACCTGGAGGCAGGGGCAGACACCACAAAGGAACGAGGCCCACTGGCTAGACTCTTCTGCTTTGTTCAACTGCTTTTCTTACATAACTGCAGGCCCACCTGCCTGGGGAGGCTACTGTGGGGTACTGAAGGGCTAGAGACCCTCCCGAATCAGTTACCCATCAAGAAAATGCCCTACAGATACGCTCAAAGGCCAGTTGGATGGAAGTGACTCCAAATTGAGGGTCCCTCTTCCCAGGTGACTAGTTGGTATCATGGTACAAAAACTCCAACAGGTGACCATCCCCAACTCCATCCCTGACTCTGCTGGTCAGGAGGATTGGGGGAGGGAGCTTGGAAACTTTCCAGATGGAAGAGGCTAGCAATGGTGGTGACTGCTGAGCACCATTGCTGGATAAGAGATGGTGAGGGCCCCTGGAGAGACGGTGGTGAAACCCAGACACATTTCGTGCAAGTCAGGCCGCTGGCTCTGAGCCTCCCCAGGAAGACGCAGGTTCTGGGGTTGTATGAACCTGGCCTTTCCGACCAGTTCTGCCACTTTCTGACGATGTCATTATCAGCAGTTTTCTTAGTCCCTCTTGGTTGCATCAGTTTCCCCATGAGTGAAGGGAGGCAGTGCGTCCCATCTCTTGGCTTCTAGGGACGACGGCCAGACTTCGCTTTATTTTATAAGTACAGTGTGTGCTCAGTCAGCGGAGGCCAGCCCCCCCCTCCCACCCCGGCTCCGCCCGCTCCCTGGCTCCATGATAGCCAGTGTGACTTCAGCAGGAGATAACACATCACCTCACCCTCTTCCCACGCTTCTCACTTCCTTCACAGCACCGTTGTCCGGCTGCTGTAGACTTTAAACCTGGTCCTCCAAACTCTCTCTCGGTATCGCCTTTGATCCGTCCCAGCGTTTGTTGGTCTTGTTTTCTCACCTTCCCTCTGTTCTCTTGTGAGTTCGCTGGCCCCACGCAGCTCCTCTGCCTTCATATACAGATACAGAGCAGCTCCTGTCACCCTTTACATGTCTACACACACACACACACACACACACACACACACACACACACATGCTGTTAAGAGCTTCAAACACAATGCTTTCATGTGTTTGTGTTTGTCTCACCCTAGAACGTTTTCAGTCACTACTGTAAGCCATTTCATTTGTGAGATGAAGTAGCATTAACACAACCGTTGTTTGGAGGAGGAAACTGAGGCACAAAAAATGTCCAGTTACTGCTCAGGGTTGCAGTTTGTCAGTGACACTCTGGGGACTTGCTCTGCCCTCACTGTTGTCTTCCCTGCCCTGTAAGTGCCAGGGAACGGGGGCTGGTGTCGGCTCATGTGGTCTGTGCTGTCCTGACACCTGCTAACTGCACCTTCCTCACCTGCAACTGATCACGCTGGTCCCTCTCAGGTTGGAGGTGGAAGGACGGACAGACGGACGAACGGACAGAAGGAAGGAGTGATGTGAACATTTGCGGTTAACCTTCCTGTCTGTTACCAATGCCTGATGGGGGATCATCATGGTGGGGAGGCATGGTGGCCGGCTGCTCTCGGGGTGGCAGGAGCCTGGGGTTGAGAGCCTCAGCTTCTCACATCTGTGAAACAGGAATTAGGGCAGGGAGGGGGAGAGGATTCACGCCATGGGAACAAGAGCTGGACCATCGCCTCCAAAGCTCGCTCCTGGTGGCCCACTTCCTCTGGCCGGGCTCTACCTCCTAAAGGTTCCGAAACTTCCCAGAACAGCTCTACCGGGGAAGTACGTGTTCAAGCCCACAGGCACGTGGGGGACATTTAACATTCTAACTGTGACAACCTCCTCCTTCACTTCTAAGTTCTAGAAGGTTGTAGGATCATACTGCTGTACTTCTTTGCTGTTTGCAAGTATCATTTGGAGTTTCAAACGTGACTTAAGCTATACACTGCCTCTTCTTGTCTGTCTTCTGTGTCTTCAGGAGAGGACTCCAATGTGTCATTCTTTTCTTTTCCGTGTGTGTGTGTGTGTGTGTGTGTGTGTGTGTGGTATGTACACATGTGTGTGCACCCATGTATTCTTTTCTTAGCTGTCTTCAGACACTCTAGAAGAGGGTGTCAGATCTTGTTATAGATGGTTGTGAGCCACCATGTGGTTGCTGGGATTTGAACTCAGGACCTTCGGAAGAACAGCCAGTGCTCTTAACCCCCTGAGCCATCTCTCTGGCCCCCGACACCCATGTGTTCTTAACAGAGGCCAGGGAAAGAAGTCAGGTGTCCTGGCATGTCAGTTTCCATGATGCAGGTGTCTCAGTGACCCTGGGGGTGGGGGTGGGGGTGGGGGGTGGCAGTCAGTGAGTCCCAGGGATCCTCTTGTGTCTCCCCAATGCTGCTGGGTTCATATAGGTGTGTGTGGCTTTGTGTGGCTCTTTACATGGGCACCCGGGATTTATACTCCGATTCTTGTTCCTGCTGAGCGGGTGGGCTTACCCACTGAGCCTTCTCCCCAGCCCCGCCTCTGGAGTCTGGCAAGCTACCATTGGGTGACATCTGGGAACATCCTCAGCCCACATCAAATGGGGGTGGGAAAACAAAAGATCCACTGGGTGTGTAGAAGAGAAAAAACCAAGGTACCCTCCATGTCTAATGACATGCTCTCCTGGTAACTAATCCAGTCCCATGAGAACTGCATTATCCCGCTTAGAGGTCTAATCCCCTCCCGGAGCCCCACCTCCCAGCACGGCTAGGCCGCCAGCCACATTGCAACCAGCATATTCAAGTCACAGCACCCGCCAAGTCTTGCACAATGCCCAGCAAAACCTAGGAAGTTTGAACTCAGGTACTCCACAAATAAGGACCTATCTAGCGTTTGACCGTCATCCCCGTTGGGGGAATGGTGTCGAGCCAAACACCTTGTCCTTATAAGGTTCTTGTCCTTATAAGCTGTGGTGTTGCGGAGCCATGGCCCACAGGGACCACCTGAACATCTGCTTCCATAATGAGCCATTCTATGAAGACCCACAAAAGGGGAGGGGCATGCGGTGTGTGTGTGGGGGGGGTGAACTGAGGTCTGAAGACTAACTGGGAAGGCCCAGGCACAGAGGCAGTGAGAACTTAGTAGTCATTACTTCTCTGCTAACATAGTCTGCTAGTCAGCGCTTTATTGAGCTTGGCTGGTGACAGATAATAATTAGCCTTGAAATCTCCATGTAACCAAATGTGCTATTTTGGGCTGTTTTTTTTTTTTTTTTTATAATCTTATGTGTAAATAATATATGTGTTGGGCTGAACGAGTTACTACATTTCACATAAAGCGCAGCCAGCCAAAGCACTATGGTGTGTTTTTAAAATTGTACTTGGGGCCAGTTCTGTCAGTCAGACAGACCTATCCAGGCAGCCTGTCACCTCGAGGATAACACTGTCTGGGCTTGCCGGCCCAGGGCAGGGGCTCTTCTCTGTAATCCATGTGATGTGTATTTGTTCGTGAAGTTGTTTTTGTTGAAACCGGAAGAGCCAGGTGCTTGCAGCTGGAGCATGGGCAGACTGGTGGATTGGAAACTTTCCGAGTGAAGCTGGTTAAAAGCTGACAGGGACCCCTCCCCCTCCCCTCTGCTCCCCCTCCCCCTCCTACTCCCACTCCTCCTCCCCCCAGCCGAGTACAATAGGCTGCCTTAACCTGAGAGCAGCAGGGAGGTGTGTCCGGGTACACGCACCAGCATTGGTGGTGGCCGCTGTGCAGTGCATCCGCTGGTCTGGTCTCGGTCATGAGTGGGGAGGCTAAGGCAGGGCTTTCTAAAGTGAGACAGGCGACAGAAGGATAGGTGTGTGGCCGTGCATGACTGCCCTGGTTACAATGTTACAGCCTGCCAGTCTGGTCTGACCAGGTCAAAGGTCAAAGGAAGAACAGTCCAACTGTTACTTTCTTCACTTGTAAGGTTTATGCAGAGAAGTCCCGAGACAGTTACTTCTGCCTGTCTGCTTCTTTCCACAATGTTTATGTTTTAGGGTAAGTTATACCGATTTGTAGCCGTGACTTAAAGTTCACAAAATGGCATTAAAATGGATACATTTCAAAAGAGACTTACCTTTCTTTTAATAATGCGCCTCTGTATGTGGCTTTGTGCATGTGTGCGTGCAGGTGCCTTTGGAGACCAGAAGAGGGCATCAGGTCCCCGGGAGCTGGAATTGGGGGCAGTTGTGGCTGGGAGTGCTGGGAGCTGAATTCAGGTCTTTTGCAAAAGCAGTATGTGTTCTTAATGGCGGAGCGGGCTCTCCAGCCCTCAGATGAATCAGTTTTTATTAATTCAGTAGTCTGTAGAGAGACACAGGCTTGGCAGCGTCCTAAAGATGCTACTTGAATGACCAAAGTTTGGAAACATCACTTTGGTTCTGTCTGTATTTTCTCTCTGTCCTTTAATATTCAGTTTTCTTTGTGTGCTAAAATCTGGTAACATGGTTACGGCACTACTTCCTGTAGCTCTAATGAAACAGTGGATGCTGAGGTTGGTGCCGAATTGGAGAATTGGGAACCTTTATAAATCTCTGATAGGGAAGTAAATTAAAACAGCTCTATAGAAACTACCATACGTCTCAATAAGAGAATTAAAAAAAATTTTTTGCATAAAACCCTGTACACAAATATTCATAGCAACATTATTTATTGTATCTAAAACGTAGAAACTGTCCAACCAGATGTCCATTGGATGAATGGGTTTAAAAAATGTATTATCTCTATACAGTGGGATATTAGTCAGTCATGAAAAGCACGGACGTACCCATGCATAATGTAACATGGATAAATTTTGAAAGCATGCTTTGTGAAATAAACCAGGTACAGAAGTAGAGCTTCCAGTGTTTATTCTGTTCATTCATCCTGTTTATTTATGTTTTTGGTTTTTGTGGTTCCGGGGATCATCTTACAGCATCTCAGAATGGGCAAATCTGTAGGAGTGGGAATAGGTTAGTGATGACCGAGACTCACGGAGAAGGGGACTGAGGAGTGACGGCTAACCCTGATAGGATGTCTTTGGAGGGGGGGGGGATGGGAAGGCTCTCCTCTTGAACAGTGGGGTTGGTTGTACAACTCTGAATGTGACTGCCACTAGGCTAAACACATTAAAAAGACAAATCTCAAGGTGTGTGCATTGCCTTCTAATGGCTAGTCTCTGGGCACAGCTAGCTGGTGGCTGGTCGTCAGAGGGAGGCCTTCCCTGACGCTGCCCCCTCTGCTGCTGATGCTATCAGTGTGAGCTGACTCAGAGGGAATCTCCTGTGTGGAGGGAAGAGTCTGTCCCTCCCAGAAAGCTTTTGTTCTGTGGGAAGAGCCATGCCTTTCCCAAACAGGAAGAAAGGGAGATGATTAAAGTCGCTTTATCTGTGAATTCTCCAAGCAGAGGGAGGAAGAGACAGGAGGTTCCCGGGGAAGCCTTCAGTAGCTAGTTGTTTTGCCTAAGGACTGGATTTAAGATTTATGCTCAAGGTCTTCTGGGGCTCTCCATGGAAACAGGATAGCCGTTGTCTCCAAATCTTCCCTTCTTTGGGAAGATTTCCCATGTTCCTGCTTGTTCCTCCCTCCCTGCACCCCTCACTGCAAGCTCACTCTCTCTAGAGAGTAGCTCAGCCCAGCTTCCTCCCCCATTCTCCCTTGACTTTTCTATCATAGATGGCCTATAGCGTCCATGAGCCCCGAGCACAGTCCTGGACCGTGGTCCTGAGGTTATTAGTGCTTCCAGACTGTCCAGTATGGGGCCCATGCTGCTGTTTCTCTGAGCCAGATGCTTCCTTTATGTGCAGTGAGGCACAACTCAGAACATGAGCTGGAGAACTGGAGCCTTTTGAGAGCCACACAGTCCAGTGTCTGTCCTCTGCCACTGTAGGCTGTGGACACATATAGCCCATGATCATATACACACATAGCCCATGATCTGTATACACACATAACCCATGATCTGTGTACACACATAGCCACTGTAGGCTGTGTACACACATAGCCCATGATCTGTATACATACAAAGCCTCTGATCTGTGTACACAGATGGCCCCTGGTCTTTATACAAACATAGCCCACAATCTGTGTACATACATAGCCCCTGATCTGTGTACACACACAGCCCATGATCAGTGTACGCACATAGCCCATGATCAGTGTACACACATAGCCACGATCTGTGTACACACATAGCCCCTGATCTGTGTACACACATAGCCCCTGATCAGTGTACACACATAGCCTATGATCAGTGTACACACATAGCCCCTGATCTGTGTACACACATAGCCCCTGATCTATGTACACACATAGCCCATGATCAGTATACACACATAGCCCACAATCCGTGTACATACATAGCCCCTGATCTGTGTACACACACAGCCCATGATCAGTGTACACACATAGCTCACGATCTGTGTACACACATAGCCTACGATCTGTGTACACACATAGCCCCTGATCTGTGTACACACATAGCCCCTGATCTGTGTACACACATAGCCCATGATCAGTGTACACACATAGCCCCTGATCTGGGTTGACAGCCACTTATCACTTCCTCCTGCTTGTAGCCACGCCTCCCTGCCTTTGTTTTGATCTGAGATGGTAATGGCATATGGAGACTGTCAAGTGTACTGCCTGTCCTATATTTATTTGATCTCCCCCACCCCAAATGCTAACCCCCTTTTTCTGTTTGTGAACAGCTGGGAGAAAGTTGAAAACTCTTCCAATAATTTTAAGCCTTAGAAACAGGCCATTTTCTGTAGGGTGTCCCTTCTTCTCTTTCTCCCAGGTCTCTACTGCTCTGAAGGGCCTCTGCTTAGAGTTCACAGGTAAAAGGACTGAGGAGGAATTCTACCCTGAAACAATACTGAGTCTGTCTCCTCAGTATGAAGCATCCCAGAGAAACTTTGGGCATCTACTTTGTGGCTGACAGGTTGGTTCTAAAGAATGAAGTCTTTCAGCTGAAAGTGTGTTCTCCAACCCACTTGGTGGGGGGAGAGCCATTTCTGTGTCCGTGGCTGTTAAGACCCCCGGTGGCTCAGAGGGAGCTGGGTCTGCTTAAATGATGTGTGCCATTTCCTGCGGCATAAAGCTGTCTTCTCCGTTGCATGGACAGGGATGCCTGTCAGCTATTGGAGGGAGGTGTTGGAGGTTAGAGGGTGACATCTGGCCTGGAAGGTGTGAGCTCTGGCTGCGTGTGTGCATGTGTGTGAAGTGTCTGTCAGGTAGAAGGTGACATTTAACTGCTACCCTGTAAATGTGGTACTTGTGCGTTGATGATTCTTAAATCTTCTTTATTCTTTTGAGTTTTCTTTATTCTTTGCTTTTTCCTTTTTGGGGGGGCGTGTGTGTGTGTGTGTGTGTGTGTGTGTGTGTGTAGATTTTCTCTGTATAGCTCTGGCTGTCCTGGAACTCACTCTCTAGACCAGACTGGCCTCGAACTCAGAGGTCTGCTTGCCTCTGCCTTCCAAGTACTAGGATTAAAGGGTGTGTGCTATTACACCTGACTTTCTTTTGGATTTTCTATTGGAGAAAAATTGAATTCTGTTTAACCACAGTCTTCACTGAGATGTCTGGATCCTTCCTGTTTTGCTCAGGGTTTTGCTTCCTTCCTGAGATGGGGTGCAGGCTGTGTGCACCCCTGAGATGCAGGCTGTGTGCACCCCTGAGATGCAGGCTGTGTGCCCCTCTGAGATGCAGGCTGTGTGCACCCCTGAGATGCAGGCTGTGTGCACCCCTGAGATGCAGGCTGTGTGCACCCCTGAGATACAGGCTGTGTGCACCCCTGAGATGCAGGCTGTGTGTACTCCTGAGGGATGTAGGTTGAATGCATGTATGACATGCAGCCTTTGTGTCTTGTGAATGTTTCCATAGGCCAGGTGCTCTTCTCTTGTGAAACTCAAAAAGCCTCTTAGATACGGTCTCCCTTCCTGTGCCCTACTGTCGCTTTGGGGGAACGCCAGAAGAGAGAGACCCTGTTGCTGGGAAGCTAATAGCTCTGCATCTACACAACCCGGCTTAGTCCTGGCTGAGTAGCACACAACCTGGCTGGCTGTAAACCAGCTGCTTTATGAACAAATGGTATTTTAAATTGAACACCAGGGCTTAGGAGTAGGTAACGTTATAAGCGTTTGCTCTTACTGGGTCTGTACGGACTTAAGCTCCTCACAGGGTCACTGGGTTCAAAGGGTGCCGCTTCCTTGCCCTGGTGTGGTGGTTTGAATGGAGTATCACCCATATTCCTGCACCTGAAAACTTGGCCCCTAATTGGTGACGCTGTTTGGGTAGGTTTAGGAAGTGTGCCCTTGCTGGCAGAAGTTTGTCATTGGGGGTGGGCTTTGAGGTTTGAAAAGCCGAGTGTTGTTTCCAGGGAGCCTCCCATCTGTGGTTCGGGGTACAAGCCCTTGGCTCTCACCTTCAGGTCCAGTTGCCATATCTACCTGCCGGCGCGGTTCCCCTCTGATGCCAATGCCCTCTGGAACTATTAACCCAAACAAACCCTTCCCTCTTCAGTCATGGTGCTTATCTCAGTAGTAGAGAATGAGCTAAGACACCCAGGCATGGGTTGGCCTTGTGGGAGGCAGCTGGAACTTTCTGTCTACAGGGCTCTGGATGAAGGTGGGAAGCAGGCAGCATAGAAAAACATAAAGTCAGAATTCTGTAGAGACCGCGTGGCGGAGGATGGGGTTGGTGAAGGGACCGTGTCACCTACGTCGGGTCCCATGGCTAGTCAGAGCCGCAGGCTGGGTGCTTTCCCGGCTGGGGTAAAAGTGAGAGAAGAGGGGATATACTATTAGCAACACGGAGTAGCAGAAGGCAGCGGGCGTCTGCGTTGGGCTGCGAAGCGTGGTACAAGCAGAGTGTACTGGAGAACTGCCTGTCTGTGTCCACTTCGCTCCTCAGGGTAGGCAGGCCCACTGTGCAGCGGGCTGGACTGGAGGGAAGGAAGCTAGGTCGTCGGTGAGAGAGAGGACAAAGAACACACACCCGGGAGCAGCTTAGGAGAACTAGTTTAGTTTATTGGGATGGAGGTAACAAAGACCATTTAAGTCTTTGGGGGTGAGTAGAGGCTATGGGGGTGAGTGCTCATCATTGACCCCGGGCCAGGATGCTGGGGATGCCTCCCGTTTGCATGAGGAAGAATTTTAGGTGCTGCTGGACATGACCTTCCAAGAGGGAAACCTGCCCACCAGTTATGTGACCTCCCCTGGGGAGGCAAGGGTGGAGGCTGCAGGGTTATGTGCACTGAGACATGCAGGCACAGGGCAGAGGGGGAAGCGATCCTACTCCTGCAGATCTCAGGACCCGATTTCCTTGGTGTGGACCCAACACCACTCTTGCTCTAGGCCTGCTCCTCTTAGTCCCATGGCTCCCTGGCCCGGCAGAGAATGAGTAGAGACCAGTAACCATGTCAGGACTGGGGACATGGCTCCTTTGGTAAAGTGTCTACCATGAAGACCCAGGCTCATACAGTGGGGAATGAGCAGAGACAGGCAGATGCCTGGGGTGTGTGGGCCAGCAAGTCTAGCCAGTTGGTGAGTGCCAGATTCAGTAAGAGACACTGGGTAGTGTGGGTATGTGGTGTGTGTATGTGTGTGTGTGTGTGTGTGTGTGTGTGTGTGTGATCGATCAAAAGTAATGCCTGGCATTGATCACTGGCCTCCAATATACACATGCACACCCCTCTGTACCCCATTCCCCAGACTCCCTGGTTGCGAGAGCTGACATTCTCCAAGCCACAGTTAGAGCAGGCATGCAGGGAATTTTGTGTCAGAGAGCCATCGGGAGGCGCAGTGCATAGCTGGCAAACGAGGGAAAACTGAAATGAAAACCAGGGAGCCAGACAAACACACCTAGAGGAATCATGATAGGCGGGACCTACAGCCTTACCTACCTCGACCTCCCCAACCAGCTCTTCAACCCCATCTAGGCTTTCATTGTCTGTCATCCATTGAGCCCTTGCGACAGTGTGCTCTCCAGTGCCAGGCAGGTGCACAAGACCTCATGGTGAACAGGGAGCACTAGCGGACCTGACTGTGTCTTAGGAGGGCGGGAGACAGGTGTGGGCTGGTGAGTGCACTGTAGCTCACCCAGGGTCCAGGAAGGGAGTGTCAAGCCTTTTCATCATCAGCTGACCTCTCTTTGCTGGTGTGAAATCAGAATTTAGGCTGGAGGATGGACCTTGTAGGTAGATGAGTATTGTAGGAGAGTCGAACTGGTGCAGAGAATCAGGTAGTTGACATAGTGGTTAGAGCACAAGGAGATAGACAGTACCTGATGTCAGGGAGGCAGGCAGCAACAGATAGATCACCATAGGTTTTGTTAGCTCTAGACTTCATCCCAAGGGCATGGGGAAGCCAGCAGGGCTGGGAGCAAGGGAGTGGCATTCAAACTTTGTTAAGAAGGCATTGGTGAACTTGATGTATCCCACAGTCTACAATTATTTTTATTTTTGTGTCTGTGTATATGTGCACATCAGTGCAGTGCCTGTAGGGGCCAGAAGAGGTCGAATCCCCTGGAACTGGAAGTACAGGTGGTTGTGAGCCTCCCAGTCGAGTACTGGGAAACGAGTTTGTCCTGTGCAAGAGCAATCTCTCTCTCCAGGCCCCTGTTCTGTGGTCTTGTGTGTAAAGTGTGTAGAAACCATGTATGTGTAAGCCATCTAGGCAAAGCCAGAGATGAAAGGTAGACCAGTTGTCCAAAGGTAGCATGGAGGGACAAGGGGGAGCGACAGTGGAAAGTTCAGCATTTTCTTGGTTGTTAAGAGTCTAAATTTGTGGCATTACACTGAGTTCACTAACACACAAGGAAGCGCCCCCCTTCGCATGGCGATTTGTCTGCGATCATGTGAGAATCATCTCAGTAAAATCACCGATAAAAATTCACAGCGGGGGTCAGTGTGGCCTACAGGGCTGTTTCACTCTCCATGGCAGCTGTCTGTCTGGCACCCCAGCCGCGCCTCGTGGGGGCTTCCTCTGCCCTCCACACCGGAGCGCCCTCCTCCCCAGCTCCTGCCACCTCACAGCACCGGCAGCGCCTACACAGGGTGTCACGTTCTTGTCCTCAGACACTCAGATGTCCCTGAGGCATAGCAGCTTTGAACAGTCGAACAGTCCAGGGAGCAGCCGTATATGGTGGTTAAGTCAGCGGTTGTGGGACCCAAGCCTCGTTACATCTGAGGCCCCTGAAAACCCTCTGCCTTTCTCCCCCTCCCCCCACCCCCCCAAACTCTTACCTTTGCCCTCTCCCTCCCTTTCCTTTTTCTTCTCGTCTGTTTTTACTTTCCAAACATCTAAATTATGCATTAACGATGCAACTGGCCCTGTTTCTAAGAGCTTTGAGAATCATAACCTCTTTATACATTTTAATACATTTAATCACCCAGCTAACCCCATGAGGAACATTACTGCAAACCTTTCTTGTTTTCACTCTAGGAAAGGCAAAGAGAGATTAAGTAACTTGAAGAAGGTCACAGAGTCAAGCAGCGGGTGTGGGGGGCGTTGGGGGTGGGAGTGGGGGTGGGGAGGTGGGCTCCTGCTTCTCCCCTGGGTGATTAAATTGGGTATGCTGCATCTTTACTGGCTGCAGTTACTGGCAGGCGACCTGTAGCTTACACCATTACACCATTTCTGCGGGACGGTGTGGACCCCTAAGAGGTAAGTACTGAGCACACAAGGTCTCTGCACTCTGTACTTGCCTAATCGTCCCCACCCCCACTTTGATTTCTTCTCTGAGCACTCCAGGCAAGGCTCTGGTGCCTAGAGAACAGTTTCCTGCCTCTGGACAGATGCTCTGATGACTTCCTGTCAGGGAGCTGATGTAATAGCAGCCCGGCCAGCATGCCCCGGGGAGGTGCCTGGGAACAGAAGCCCTTGTTCTTGCAGGTTAATTGAACCCTCAGCCTGGGAATTTGGACCATGCAGTTTGATATGATGACTGGGTTGGAAGAGGCTTGTCCAGAGGCAGTTTTCCGTGGAGTTCCCGAGGGCAGGCGATAGTGTGGAACTTTCCACTGGATAAGATTGACCGCAAGCGGGGAGTGAGGCTGAGGCCCAGGTGGCAGGCCTGCTGCTGGGGCTGTGATGTCATGCTGGGCCGCTTGTCCCTGATGGTCTGAGCTTCAAACTTGCTGTGTGGGGGACTGACTGTGAATTCTTTTTATTCAGCCTAAGATGGCCAGCGACTATAGTTATAGCCACTGTGGAGGGAGGCTTTATTTTATTGTTAGTACTTTTTTGTTTTGTTTTGTTTTTCGAGACAGGGTTTCTCTGTGTAGCCCTGGCTGTCCTGGAACTCACTCTGTAGACCAGGCAGGCCTCGAACTCAGAAATCCGCCTGCCTCCGCCTCCCAAGTGCTGGGATTAAAGGCGTGCGCCACCACCCGCCCGGCTGTTAGTACTTTTTAAACTTTATTGGTGAGTGTGTGTGTGTGTGTGTGTGTGTGTGTGTGTGTACGTGTGTGTGTGTGTGTGTGTGTGTGTGTGTGTACGCACAACAACATAGCTTATATTGGGGTCGGAGGATAACTTTGTAGAGTTGATTCTCTCCTTCCACCTTAAATGTGGGTTCCAGGGATTGGACTCAGGTCATCAGGATGTGTGGCAAGTGCTGTTAGAAACTGAGCCATTTTGCTGACCTCGTGGTTTAGATCTGCATAATCTGTAGTTTGGGCACAAATCGCAGTGCCAGAGATGCATGGGACACACCTGGATGCCTGAAGCGCTTTTTTAAACCTCTTTCATGTTGCCTCCCCTCCCCCACTGCAGTCCCAAGACCTGCGGAATTGGGCTCAGCGCTTTGTTCTGACTCCACAATTCTGATTTTTGTTTCTGAAGTCTAACACTCCTTTGCCTTTTCCTGGCTTGACTTTAACCATGAGACACATGTTTACAGAGGCAGCCACATACGCATGTGCACATGTCTGCACACATACTGGTCAGTGCCATTTTCTTCCCATGGATTCAGTATTATCTTTGGAATTTGTGACACATGTTCAATGAGGGCCTTAAGGATGAGGGCTGATGGGTATCGATTAGGGAGTCTGAATTGTCATCCACTCTTCAGACTATTGGTACTGTAGTTGACTGATTTGCATGTTGGCTCTCTCTAGTCATTTAGGAAGCATGGATTTCTTAGGCGAACGCTCAGATGATCTCAGATGATGTCTGCTTCTGTCCTTTCTCCTATCCCTGTGACCAACACAGAGGATGCTGGGAGAGAGGAAGATGTTGAAGAATGGAGGATGCTGGGAGATGGAGGATGCTGGGAGGTGGAGGATGCTGGGAAGTGGGGTATGCTGGGAGATGGAGGATGCTGGGAGGCGGAGGATGCTGGGAGATGAGATGGGGGATGCTGAGAGATGGGGGATGCTGGGAGGTGGGGGATGCTGGGAGGTGGAGGATGCTGGGAGGTGGAGGATGCTGAGAGATGGGGGATGCTGGGAGGTGGAGGATGCTGAGAGATGGGGGATGCTGGGAGGTGGGGGATGCTGGGAGGTGGGGGATGCTGGGAGGCGGGGGATGCTGGGAGGTGGAGGATGCTGGGAGGTGGAGGATGCTGGGAGGCAGGGGATGCTGGGAGGTGGAGGATGCTGGGAGGTGGAGGATGCTGGGAGGAGGGGGATACTGGGAGGCACAGGATACTGGGAGGCGGGGGATGCTGGGAGACGGGGGATGCTGAGAGGTGGGGGATGCTGGGAGGTGGGGGATGCTGGGAGACGGGGGATGCTGGGAGGTGGAGGATGCTGGGAGGTGGAGGATGCTGGGAGGTGGAGGATGCTGGGAGGTGGGGGATACTGGGAGGCGCAGGATACTGGGAGGCGGGGGATGCTGGGAGACCGGGGATGCTGAGAGGTGGGGGATGCTGGGAGGTGGGGGATGCTGGGAGACGGGGGATGCTGGGAGGTGGAGGATGCTGGGAGGTGGGGGATGCTGGGAGACGGGGGATGCTGGGAGATGGAGGATGCTGGGAGGTGGAGGATGCTGGGAGACGGGGGATGCTGAGAGGTGGGGGATGCTGGGAGGTGGAGGATGCTGGGAGGCGGAAGATGGACCCTTCTGTAATATGGCCGGTTGTGCTGAATCTGCTTGGGTAGCACAGGCTGGGTGTGAGAGGCTGGACCTTTGCAGCCAGTTTCTCTGTGAAAAATGTTCATCGAGGGTCAGTGTCCAGTAGATCAGAAACCTCAGTGCAGGCACATCCTTAAGTGTCTTGTGTTGTGGAGGACGATGTGTGTGTGTGTGTGTGTGTGTGTGTGTGTCTGTCCGTGTGTGTGTCCGTCCGTCCGTGTGTGTGTGTGTGTGTGTGTGTGTGTGTCCCCGTGTGTGTCCTGAGCTGAGGTGTTTGCCCTTTAACCTGTGTGAATGGATGTGCTTGGCAGTGTCAGATTTTCTTCAGAAATATCTTGTCTTACATGGTGAATGCCAAAGGGTGGCTGCCCCTTGGTTATCTCTTCTGATGTCTTCAGTGACACCAGCCTTGGGGGACGTGAGTTAACCAGCATGAAACTAATTTAGCTTGGGGAGAATGTGCCTTAGTGGTGGCTGTCGCCACACTTACCCTGACTCTGCTCCCTTAAGTTCAAGGGGTGGGCTGCATGCCGTGTTTTTAGTAACGCTTCTGTACCCAGTTACAAACCAGCTCTTCCTAGATGGCCGTGACTCCAGACCTTTGCTTTATCATTACCATTGCTTTTCCCACATCCGGTTCGGTACCCTGAAAGTGATTTGCTCTGGGCTCCTCTGGTTCAGAATCGGTTGCTCATTCTATAGACATGAGAAAAAGAGCTTTGGTGGCTCTTCCCTGAACTCGGGCACTCAGCTCACTCGCTGGCTGGATCTCCAGCATGTGTCTGGTAGCCGTGCTCGGGGAGGGGGTGGGGCGGGTGGGTGCAGTCTCTGCTTCCGAGGGGAGCGTGTACGTAGCCAGCCTTCAGCTCACGCAGGTAGAAAGCCTGGCTCCTGGACAGCTAATGCTTGGTTTTTCTGAAGACTGAGCAGGTTCGTTCATTGGCTGAATATTTTATTAGCTCTGAGGATGTTTGGACTTGAGTGTTTTTTTTTTTTTTTTCCTTGTCCCCATAGAAGTAAAGGTAATCTGTTGAGTTTACCCGTCTCTTGGAAGCATCCATTCTCACACTTGTAGGGTTCCTGGCCCCTTGGGGCTTCCAACCCATTGTTTAGACCTGATGTCTGGTCCTGGTACTCTTCCTTCAGAGTAGTTGCAATCAGCAGCCTCTCGGGACGGGTTAGACCAGAGCTACCGCTGGCAGCCTGGGAGGGTGTTGGCATCCGGCATGCGTACTGAGCTACAGGCGAGGTGCCAGAAGACAGGATGTACCCTCACTTAGGGAACGTGGCATTCGGCCTAGAAGGCAAATCAGGTTCATTTTGAGTTAACCCTGGACCCAGGGATGTATTCACTAGGGAGGTGGAAATGCATAGATCTCGAAGGCAGTATGTATGGATTCATGACTGTACACATCAGTCAAAAGTCATCAAACTATATATCGAGTATTGGCAGATGTTATGGTGTGCAAGTTACCCTTCAGTGGGTAGCTTGAGGCAGATGACAACCTAAAGAGAGTCTTCCGGAACACGTTCAGAATTTAAAAATTCACGCTCAGACGCATTAGGAGAAGTGAAGATAATTTGGGTCACCTAATTTCAGATAGACTGGCTTGGTCTGTTTTTCTGCCCGGTTGGGGTGTCACCGCTCTGAACATGTCACTGCTGGAAGCGGCAGCAAAGGCCTGTGGACTTTGTCTACATGGGGCCAGGCAGCAAGGAGCTCAGGTTCCCAGGCTCAGTGCGGCCCTGGCACGCCCACTCAGCGCTACTGCTGCTCAGAAGCGTGTCAAGGGTAGCACAGCCACGCTCCACCGACAGATTGCTCAGGGGACAGGCCCATACCGGAACTGGCTGCAGGGTGTATATGCTGAGCTGTGATCGACACCATTGGTGCTTTGGGGGAAAACTCAGAAGTGAGCGTTCTCTCAACCTCACTTCCTGGGCGAGTGGGCAGAAGGTGGGATTGCAGAGCACTTCCCAAGAGGGTGCGTGTGGCACCGTGTTCACAAGGCCGTGACCGTGAGAAGGATGAGATGAGTTTGCTCAGAGGGTCAGGAAGAGGAAGAGGACACTGAGCACAATGGCGGTCTTGTAGATTTCCTGTAGAAACCCAGGCAGGGGTGGGTAGCCGTGAGAGTTCAGAAGGAAGGGCGGGAAAGAGGGTTGAGTGAGTTACCTTTCTGGTCCTGTAGCGGAATACCCGAGGTGATCAGCTTTAGAAGTGGAATGCATTCCATTGGTCTCACAGTTTTGGAATTTTGTTCCTTTGCTGGTTGGTCTGTTGCTTTATTTATTTGTTTGTTTGTTTATTTTTGGTTTTTCGAGACAGGGTTTCTCTGTGTAGCCCTGGCTCTCCTGGAACTCACTCTGTAGACCAGGCTGGTCTTGAACTTAAACATTATAGTGGGCCAGAGCCAGCCGTTTGGCCTTCAGGGCTCATCTTTCTCAGTGTAGAGGTCATTGGGTCCCTACACTTTCAAGCACGTAAGAATCTGAGAAGCCAGAGTTGGGTCACGTTAGTAAGCTGAAGTGCTTCCTGATGCTTTCGGGTCATGAAGTATAAGTAAAGTTTTTGCATTTTCTTAATTTTGCTACATGGAAAAACCTAGTCTTCCCTGCAGACTGGGACATAGAATTTATGTTCTTGTTGACAGATACCCCTTTCCCTGTTCCCACCTCCTTGTACTACAGACCACCATTGAGAAGAGGCTAGACAATCTGGGCTTGGAACTTGTACCATTTAAGGTAAATGTTAGGGGGGGGCATTATGGAAACAGAGCAGCAGGGACATCAGCAGAGAAGGCAGGGGAGAGGTCCTGTCACAGATTCCAAGAAGGTCTGGGAGAGAACGTGGGGACAGACCGGGTATGGGGACAGCAGGAGAGGACAGCAGGACAGACAGACTGGGTTGTTTTTGTTTGTGTGTTTTGTGTTTTTGTTTTGTTTTGTTCTTGTTTTCTTTTGTATGGAAAAGGCTGCAGATTACCTGTAACATTTGGCAGTTGCTGGCTCCTTGGAAGTGGTGGGGACTAACTTTACTGTGTGACTTTAGCCAGCAGAAGGCTGGGCACGGTCCTAGATGTATAGCCTTTCATCTCTTCAAAGGCATCTGCAGTCTCCCCTTCAAAAACAAGCAAGCAGCGCTCCCTCCGCGAGTGCTAGACTTCTCAGAAATAACCAGTCAGTTATTCTCGCTACCTACAGGAGTCCAACGTTGAGGACAACCTCTGGGCATGTAAGCTGTTAAGATGTTCCTCCCTTCCGACCCCCAATGAACTTCGTTCTAGAGGGGACCATCTAAGCGTCTGACAGTGTCTGGGCCTTGCCAACAACTTCACACACTTAGAAAGCTGAAGACTCAAATAAATCATTTTTTTTTCTTTTTTCAGTTTAAAAAAATTTGCAGAGTATCCGTTATGTATTTCGGTACGTGTTAAGCTCTTTATAACACTGGCATCTAGTTTTCGTTATAATTATGCTCCGGGGAGCCTGAGTACTGAATCACTCACCTCTCTGGAGACAAGTCAGGATGAAGGGGCTGGATCAGACTGCTGGCCCGCCCCTGCCCTGCCCCTGCCCCGCCCTACCCTACTTCCTTCACGGTCCATTGTGTGTTTAAATTGGATTTGGGCAAATGGCATGTGTTTAACTGAATTTTACTTAATCATACATGTCTTGTAAGTTCCTCAAAGACAGGATGGACAGTAGGCTCCCTTGTAAGCGGAGCAGAAGAATGACTTACAGCAGGCCCCAAGGCCGTTAGAGCGGTTTACTCCTGTCTGGGCCCCCCTCTACTGTGGGACTGTGTAATAGTTTAAATTAGCTGTTTGCGAATGCCTAATTGTATTATAAACAATAGGATAAATGAACAATAGGCCACGGTGTGCCGGGATAACACAGCGCTGTAGCCACGCTGTTTAAGAGACAGCTGTTTGGAGTCTGTGCCACCTTACAGGAGAGCGTGTGAACCGCACTAGGGTCTGTCCTTAGACACCTGCTCTGATAACCCAGCCTCTTCGAGCTTCTGACAGCTCAGAGTGCTTACACTCCCTTGGAAACCTCAAGGCTGTGCTCACTCTCCTGTGTCTTACGTTGTCACTTTCTGACGGTTGAGACCTGTGCTCTAGAATGTTCGTCACAACCCATCCAGGCTTCTTCTCTAGGCCCCAAGTGCTTCCTTAGGGTTCTAGTTCCGCTCCTGCACCATGATTCCTCCGTTGTTTGTGGAAACTCAAGCAGGACTCTCGTTTTATCCTCACTTCTTACCTTACAGGGTGCTGCTTACCCAGTAGCCATGGTATATAGTTTCTTCATTAAAAAAAGTTTTTGTAAGAGAGGTTTTAATGTAGTCTACCTGGCTTCAAACTTACTGTATAGCCGAGACTCTGAACATCTACCTTCTTGCTTTAACCTCCGTTGAGTTGTGGGGTTACAGGTGTGCTTTACCATGCCTGGTTTCATGTGGTGCTAGGGATGGAACCCAGACCTATGTGTGTATTAGCCAAACACTGTAGCGTCTGGGCCCCACTCCCAGCCCTTTGTTGTAAGTTTAACGGTAGAACCGATTCTGTCCATACAGACTAACCAGTCTGTTAGCATTGCGCCTGGATTTTGAGTAGCACCATCTTCCTGGCACCGTGGGCATCAGTATCGACCCCGCTGGTCCATGAGGAGAGAAGGTTATCCGTGTGGATGGGTGTGAACTAAGACAGCTTGCTGTCTCTGGTTTGCCTGGGGCTCTCCTGCCAGAGAAATCAGTGATGGGGAGGTTTGCCAAGGCTGGAAGCCCAGGACTAAGGCCTCTCTGTGGCTTGCTGCTGGTCATCTTTCCCCGGGTTCTCAGGTCGTCTCTGCAGCTGTGTCTTTATCTTTTTGCCATGCGAGGACACCAGTCAGTCACAGGGATTGAAAGCATGCCAGCAAACTTCTTTGGAGACTCTCTAAATGTATTCTGAGGTCCTGGGAGCCAGGCTGTCAGTATAGGCGTTTTAGTTGGACACCGTTCAGTCTCAAGAAGGTTTAAGTGTGCCGTAGCTGTCGTGAACCTTTATGACTCACGCAGCATCCTTCCAAAGTTTAGGAGTGGGCTAGGGAAGGCCACATCTTCGAGGAGAGGAGAACACTGGGTTTGCTCATGACAAGGCTTAGTTAGAGGTGACTCTATCTTGGTTTGTCTTTCCTTTCCTCATGTTTGTTCATTGAGATCTGAAGAACCTACAGACCGCTAAGGGTCTGCAGCTGGACGGTAATAATGACTTTGTGATTAGACTTTTATACTCATTTAGGAAGGTGCTGGAGAAGGGTTTGTATAATTCCATGTGGCAATGCCTCAAGCACCAGACCGGACAGAAGATGAAAGATCAAGACTCGTGGCCCGAAGACTGACCCTAGGCTCATTCAGGCTTCCCCCTTTGTCTCCACTGAGGAGAAGCAAAGGCAGAATCTGTTCCCATGGCATCTCCTTCACGTGCTAGGAGCTTTAATTTCTTCATCTGGGAAGCCAAGACAGGTGGCTAGGAGACTGTGCCCCAGTCTTATCCATTGCCACAGTTTCCTGCTATAGGTAGAGCCATTGGTAGATGGCAGACACTTGGTGGGCCAGTCAGTGGTGGGGTGGCCTTTGACCCCAGGTGGGGCATCTGTCTCAATGCCTCCACTGCCTGCCTAACTTATGTGCCACAGACAGCACTCAAGCATGTTGGAATGGGCTGGGTTTGCACCAGTGTCCCCAGCATTTCTGCTGTGACATGGGCTCTCTTGTATAGATGTTCGCCCATAGAAGGTAGAGGGTTTTGTCATCTTCCCTTTCTGTATTTCATGTCTCCTGTCTTAGTTAGGGCTTACTGCTGTGAACAGACACCATGACCAAGGCAACTCTTAAAAGGACATTTAATTGGGGCTGGCTTACAGGTCCAGAGGTTTGGTTCATTATCATCAAGGTGGGGGCATGGCAGCACCCAGGAAGACATGGTGCAGGAGGAGCTGAGAATTCTACATCTTCATCTGAAGGCTGCTAGCAGAATACTGGCATCCAGGCAGCTAGGATGAGGGTCTTGAAGCCCACACCCACAATGATATACTTCCTCCAAGGCCACACCCACTCTAACAAGGCCACACCTCCTAATAGTGCCACTTCCTGGGCCAAGCATATTCAAGCCACCACAGCTGCTAGAAGTTTCCGAATTTCTCATTCTTGTCCTGTGTGTCTTGTCAGGAGGAGAGTGTTGGGAGTTTGTGGGGCAGAGAGTTTGTCTTCCCATGTCAGATTTTAAGACTCATGGGCTTGAGCATTGCCACAAGTATATGAAGGAATCTACGTATACTCTTTTCAGCTTTGAGAGATACCCACCCACATGACACAGTTTTTGAAAAGGTTGAATGAGATACATTCATATATACATGTGCTCACAAGAATGTCTGTGTGTCTGCACATGTGTGATCGTCTATACATACCTCTGTTAGGCTCAGGGACGCTTTCCACACACTTTGATCAGTTATATCGAATGTTTGTTCTTCATGTGGAGATTGAAGTTGTATTAATATTGTCCCCTTTCATCTGATATAGTAAAGTCTTTTGAAATACTAAGGTGACTTCTTACTAAGGTCAAGCAGAATAATTGCTTTGGAGTAGTATTTTTTTTCCCCATAAAAACATGATAATAAAAAGTTGACCTGGGAGTCCTGTGTACAGGAATTAAGATTCCCAAGGCTGCTGAGTCTCCCCCCACTGCTTTAGTAACGTTAAGATGAGAGACATTACATTACTTACTTATTTGACCTGGAAAAGTCCCTTGTTCTGGGGTTTGGCCTTTGTCAGTGTCCATAACAACATTCTCAGTTACAGTGGACAGAAATGCAGTACAAACAGGCTTAAGCTAGACAGGGAATTCGTTTCAGTTTTAGCAGGAGGTTTTTTTTTTTTTTTTTTGGGATAGAAGGTTGTCAGAAAGAACATTTTTCTCTTTCTTTCTCAAATGGGTTTATTCTCAGAAAACCGACCAAAACAGTGCTGCCCCACTACCAGAGTCATGTCCCGTGACTTCTGACTGGGTTCCATCTTCTCGTATCTGCATGTCATGTATCAAGGAAGATCATGATCGTCTCTGCTTAAGTCACTTAATTGTCTCCGAATCTGGCCCTGGTGTATTGTTGCCAGGTTGGCGGTATATCAGTCACAGTTGCAGGCATCTTGATTGGCAGGCCTACTGGGAAAGCATTGCTGTCCCCGGAGAGGGGTTGCTTAGCAAACAGATAGCATGTGTTTCATACAGATATCAATGGTTCAAAACAGTAAGGTTTGGTGTTTATCCCTTTAGTTGACAGAAAATGGGAAGTGTCTGTCATAAAGCCGTGCTGTACTGGATCCATTTGAGAGTTTCCAGTGCCCACGTCCAACCTGTTTGAGATAAGGCGTCACAGGGAAGGGGACCTTCAGGTGGAACCTATGTGCAATGATTGCTAAGACTGATTTAATGTGGGCAATGCTCGGGGCTCTGTGACACCGTGACAGTGACGGGCTTTCCATGTTTTAATTTTATAGGGTTGGATGACTGTCTGCAGCCGTACGTCCACAAGTTTGAGCGGGAGAAGATAGACGGGGAGCAGCTGTTGAAGATCTCCCACCAGGACCTGGAGGAACTGGGGGTCACACGGATCGGACACCAAGAGCTGGTGTTGGAGGCTGTGGACCTTCTCTGTGCACTGGTTAGTCTGGGAGAAGGTGACCTGCTTCCTCTTGAGGCTCAACCCATCCTCACGTTCTTAAGAGGATGAAAAGATGCATCGGCGGACCATCAGAGGGGAAAACAAGACAGCTTCAAGAGGGAAGACTAGCAAACAATAAGAAGGGAGCATAGCCTGACATACTTTTCTGCATGCATGCTTGTGTATGTGTGAGTGGTTGGTTGCATGTAAAATGAACATGCACATGTGTGTCTGTGTGGAGGCTGTTGGAGGCTTGAGCGTTACCCAGGAAAACACTGTCTACCTCTTTCATTGACCTCCAGCTCACTAGTTAGCAGATTATCTGACCAGTAGGCCCCAGGGTTCCTTCTGTTCCCACCTCTCCAACCCCTAGAATTCCAGTCTCTGGCCTTGTGCTAGGCATCGATCTTAGGGCCTCATGCTTACAAGGCAAGCATTTTGCCAACTGTCTTCCCTAAGCCTTTTCTTTTCCTCCCTGAGTGAATGAATGAATTTAAAATTTAGCATACAAAGTATTAGATAACAAGAGTGAATGAATGGTTTTAAAAATTAGCACACAAGGTATTAGATAACATGACATTGTTTAAACAAAGTCTATTTTAGTAGATTGTCCCCGCCTCCCCCACACCCTTGTCTCTTAACTTCGTCCATTCCCCCCACCCCCCCACCCCCCCACCCCCCCACCCCCCCACCCCCCCACCCCCACCCCACCCCCACCCCCCCACCCCACCCCCCCACCCCCCACCCCCCACCCCCCACCCCCCCACCCCCCCACCCCCCGCGCCCAGGCTCTTTTCCTCGTCATTGGCACATTCATCTTTCTGTTTGCCCCCACTCTTCCCTGGCACCTATCTTTACCCTCCCTGGTCTTATTTCAGCCTCTTAGCTTTTATCCACACTTATGCCCACTCACTTAAACAACACACCCCTGCCAGTTAATAAAGTTTTATTAGAACTCAGTGTGTATAGTCATGGATGTATTTTTTATCCCAGGCTGCCTTTGTGCTGCAACGACAGAACAGAACGGAGTCTCTCTAACAGAGACCACACGCCCCTCCCAAACCCGAAGTGTTTACTGTGTCATGTACAGAAAAGTGTTGTCCGTTACAGAAAAAAAAAAAAAAAAAAAAAGAGGGGGGCTTTATTAGGCTTAGTTTTCAATCCTCTATAAAGCACAGAATGATGGAGACAGCTGCTAATGAGGGTGCCAATCTCAAAGTCAAGATGGGAAGTGCTACATGTCCACATCTGTTTCTGTTACCATAAAAAGCACCGTGAGTTTCGCCGATACTCTGTTTAAATAACCACCGGTGTTTGTGCTTGACATGATCAGCCAAAGAAACGGCAGCTAGACAGGCAGCAGGAATGTGAACTTTGTGCCCGAGCTCCGCTGTAGAGGGCAGGTGTGTGGACTCTGCCCGAGTCCTGTGTGGTTGGTTACGCCTGTGGCTCCTAAGTCATTCATTCGGATGTGGCGTACAAAAAAAAAAAAAAAAAAAATGCCCATAAAGGCATTTGTTTACAAACCGGCTGGCGCGGGAGGGGCTCAGGTTAGGAAACTGTTCACTTAACTGTCGGGGTTGGATACCCTCCCCCTCCCCAGCATTCAGGCTGGGATAGTAATAACTCCGAAGCTGAGCCGAGGGGATATACAATGACATCACCCAGAATGGTGGGGATGTGTGTGTGTGGTGGTGTGACCGCTGCTGGCCTGCATTCCACCGGCTGCATGACACTCGCTGCTTTGCGAGTATTCTTTTCCTTAAAATGGACAGAGCCTTGTCTTCCGCTCTGAGATGCGCGGCTCTCGTTTAGGAGAGTAATGGGGAAATTATTTGTGGTTGATCAATGAGCTGTCACAGGGGAGACGCGGTGGCCAAGTGGTCTGCGCGCAGGCCCGCGAGGCAGGAGTTTTGTATCCTGATCCTGGCTGTGCTCCAAGGCTGCTCCTTCTGTGACCCCTGGGGGGGGGGGGAATGTGGCGTCTGTTCTCCTCACCGTAGATGTGGCCGTGGGCTCGTGGGTGTTCTGCATTGGCTGGGGGCTATGCCCAAGCATCCTGTTTATTATTAAAGCTGTCTGCTCTTCAGAGCCAGACATGCGTGAGTTTACTTCTGTTACACTTCCTGGGAAACACAGCTTTGCAGTCTTCTCTGGTAGAACATTCTACGCGGTTGCGTCTGTCTTTTCCGTTGTGGTATACTTTGAGGACAAGAAAACTGCTTCGAAATTCACAGCGTGAGGATGAGGAAGAGAACGGGTCACCTTCGAGCACGTTTGTGCGACTGGGGGCAGGGCGGGGGGGTGAGGGGGGGAGGAGAAATAGCAGCCGCCCGTGGACAGTCTCTCTGCATTTTCCATTTTTCTGTCTCTTAAATCGTTGCACCGAAATGAACAAAGCTGGACCCATGCCAGAACCTAAAGCTGTGTTTTATCTCCTACAATTTCCTACTAATTTCCTCCGTAGACCAGGCTCTGACCTCGGTCTCGCCGGGGACCTACCCTGGAACAGCAGCGCACCTTGACTGCGATGCCGGGGTTGGGTGAGGGGGGGTCGCACCCCTCCTCCAGAGCCTACAAGTGAATGCGCTTCTGGGTGGGAGAGAGTCTAACGTGGTTTGATTCAATATCTTCGGTCTTGACATAATCTTCCATAAAATACTGTTCTAACACAGCACCATTGCAGTGTTTATTTAATCTGCTGCCCTGCAATTGGTTGGGTGGTTATGAGAGTGAGCGTGCTTTTTGCACTGAATAATTCATTTGTGGCTCAGTTGTTGTGGAGCTGTAGTTGGCTGTGGTGCTCTAAAGAGGTCTCTAGGTAAACTAGTTTTAGTGGCTGTTGATTTTTTTTTAGGGGGGGGAGGATGGGCAGGAAGTAAACATGTTGGATTAAGGAAGGATACAGGGGTAAGAAATCACTGGAGAGTTTTGGAGTAGTGGTAAGGACGGATAGACTGGAGAAGGACCTAAACCTGAGAGAAGGAGTCTCCAAACTCGTGAATTATCGCTAGAGTTAGCATCCCAAGTTCAAACGAACCCCCCACCCCTCCCCTTCAGGGGCAGAGAGGGAAACCGACACACACGAGAGTTGCCCTGTTCTCTTGAGAAAGCTTTTGCCTTATCTGACTGCTTAGGACTAACTAATTAAATAAAAGTTAGCTTGTGCTAGCTTTATCGCAAGTACTCAGTAGCTGCGGGTGCCAGTGGCCACCATCCACAGGATTGCAGACAGTTCTGTTGGACAGCATCGGCCGGCGACATTCAGTGGGCAGTGAGACACGTCACGGAGACCCATGCTCTTTGCCGAGTGGGTGACGGCGCTCTGGTTTCCTGAAGATAAAGGTGGAAGCCAGAGGTGTTGTGAGCAGGGTTGGAGTTGGTGCTGGTGCTGAGTGATGCCACCCCAAGGTTTTAGTTCAGGGAAATGATGTGGATGTATGGTCCACCTTAGCATACCTGCATTGTGTTCCTCCTCAGGCCATTCATTGATCATCATTTACCTATAACACATCATTCAAAAATGGTTTCTCTCTCTCTCTCTCTCTCTCTCTCTCTCTCTCTCTCTCTCTCTCTCTCTCTGAAGGAGAGATGGTAGGCAGCGGGGGGGGGGAGTCTTTGCTTGGTCTTGTTGGGGGCTGATAATGGACAGAAAACTACAAATGACCTATTTCTTGGGTTGCCATTTAGTAGGTGTAGGCAGTGAGTTTACTTTGATCCCATGTTACTTGGTCACGCGTGTTAGAACATGAACTAGAACGTGAAGCACTGGAGAAAAGAAGAGGCAAAGCTGTGTATGGTACCTTTAAAGTCTGTTTAAACTCAAGATAAGTCTAGAAGCGTAAGAATCTTACCTCATTCCTTCCCTTCTGGCCAGTCGAGAGACCTCCCAGCTCCTCGCCCAGACACGGAGCGGGTTGCTGATGACCAGCTCCTAACAAGGCCACACCAGGGCAGAAGGAGCTGTAGAGGGTTATCATTTCTTAGTTTATTCGCTGCATCCTTCTCCTCTTTCTTAACTCTTTTCTTCTCCTGCTAAACACTCTGACCCTGAGGTGCACCTTTAGGTCCGTTTGAATCTTCACAACAGCTTGTGTAAGAGCAGCTGCTGAAGGAGACAGGTTCTAGGGGAAAGACCCGTGAGGCTAACCATCAGATCGAGCCTGAGAAAGTCTTCATTTTCCCCTTGGTTGTGGCTCTGAAAGCCCCACATCTCCCTATTATCCGGCCACAGTGGGGCTCTTCCCAGCTAATAGAGTTCCTGTCTCGTTCTCTGTTGTGGAATATCGGCAAAGGGGAGGAGACTTCGCCCCACTCTTGTTTTTTTTAAAAATTATGCTCAAGTGTGCGTATACCTCCTCTTTCTAATTTTATAGTTTATTTGGGTCAGTGGGTTCGAGGGAGAGAAACCAACCAGAAAAAAACACACCCGAAAAAGAAAAGAATCCATTGTCAATCCACCTTTTCCCTTTGTTTTTATTTTCAAAGTGGTCGGTTTGCCAGAGTAGGCAGTTAGCATCTTCTGCAACAGAAAACTGTTTTCTACTCTTCCACTGGGTCCTGGAAGTAAGTGCCGTCGACTAGGAACATAAATTCCGAGTCATTTCTGGCGAGGCTGGCTGTAGAACACTGACCTCTCCTGCTTTCAGCGAACGCTTTCCGTAGACATTGGCCCCGTGGGCAGTTGACAGAGTAAGGGCGCCGTCCCTTCCAAACGTGTGTCCGTAGACTCCTTACCCGCTCACTTGTTTTGAAATTATGATGGGGGACCTTCCCTTATTTCTTCTCCATTGAATGAGGGTATTCTATTTTAGACTTTGGCGGGGAAAGTGAGTGACAGGGGAGAAAAGATTTAGATAGAATATTGATGTTACTACCTGAAATATTTTGAAATTTACACAGATTTTTGAAAGCTGCTGAGCTAGCTCTCCCGTCCCCCTCTAACTTCCCCAAATCAATGCTTTCAAAATTATTTTTATTCTGTGTGTTTGGATGCTTTGTCTGCGTATGTGCCCGGTGTCTGCAGAGGACAGGAGAGGGCCTTGGGTACCCTGGGGCTGGAGTCAGGATGCCTGAGAGCCATTTGGGTGCAGAGAACAGAACAGGGGTCTGCCACTGACCCTAACCAACCACCAAGTCGTTTCTCCAGCTCCTGAAAGCTTTTTTAAAAACTAGACGCATTATAAATTTAAACCTCCCATAAATGTCCATTTAAAGTTAGAGTCATTTTTCACTAAAGTCAAAGCTGAATGTTGTTATTAGCCGCTCATTTCTTAGTGAAGGAGAAAGTTCCTGCAAACTCCTGAATATGTGTATACTGTAGATGTATAGATCGTGCATGCGTGCTGTAGATATATAGATCGTGCATGCATGCTATAGATGTATAGATCATGCATGTTTGCTGTAGAGGTATAGATGGTGCATGTATTCTGTAGATGTACAGATTATGCATGCATGGTGTAGATTTATAGATCATGTGTGTATGCTGTAGATGTATAGATTGTGCATGATTGTTCCCTCTCTGCCCCTGACAGAGGTGGTTGGGGTGGGGTGGTAGTTCAGACATGTCCTGATTGATGCTCCAGAGGGAGGTAGGTCTCATGAATATAAAATGCCCACGAATCAGCGTCTTTGGCTAGTTTGTACTAGGTCCTCCAGTTCTTCCTCATCCTTTTGTTTCTTTGGTTTGTGAGACACACTATGTAGACCCGCTTGGCTTCAAGCTGTCCATGCTCAGGCCTTAGCTTCCTAGTTGCTGTGTGTAGTGTGTGTGCCCACACACCTGCTCTGTCTGCCTTGCCCTTGTCTGCCGTCCATCCGAGGTCCATCTCCTGTCTCAGCTCTCCCTTGGGCTGGGTGTTGGGGAGCGGAAGTACTTGGCATACTGAGCAGAGGTTGGAATCCCAGCCTTGTCTTTGGTCACCTGTGTAGTCTGGTGACACACAGTTCTCCGGCCTGAGCTTCTTCGGCAGTTAAGTAGGAATGCGGGTGGAGCGTCCTTTGTGGATGATGGAGAGTCCTTTGTGGATGATGGAGAATGTGGGCATAAGATGGGAAGTGAGGACTGTTCATTGCGTCTTCTCGAAGGTCACAGTCAAGGCACAGACACTCTAGCAGTACAACATGTGATTGCTTCCCCCTATGGACAATCTAGCAATACAAGATGTGATTACCTTCCCATATAGACACTAGCAATATAACATGTGATTACCCTCCCGTATAGATACTCTAGCAATATAATATGTGATTGCCTTTCCATATAGACACTCCAGCAGTACAATATGTGATTGCCTCCCCGTATAGACACTCTAGCAATACAAAATGGGATTGCCTCCCCATATAGACACTCTAGCAGTACAATATGTGATTGTCTTCCCATATAGACATTCTAGCAGTACAGTATGTGATTGTCTTCCCATATAGACACTCTAGCAATACAACATGTGATTACCTCCCCTGTACAGAAATTTAAAACGAATAATTTTACATTCATAATTGAGTCCCGTCCACAAGATATGTCACATGCATGCAGATATTCCAAAACTCAAAACCATCCAGAATCTAAAACATGCCTGATCACAAGCATTTTAAGGGACGCTTAGTGTGCTGGCTGGCTTTGTGTCAGTGTGATACCAGCTAGAGTCTTTTGGGAACAGGGAACCTCTATTGAGAAAATATCCCTTCCAGATTGACCTGTGGGCAAAGCCTGCGGTGCATTTCCTTGGCTGATGATTCGCCTGGAGGGCCCAGCTTACTGTGGGTGGGACCAGCCTTGGGCTGGCGTCCTGCGTGCTCTAAGAGAGCAGGCTGAGCAGCCATGAGCAGCACCCCTCCAAGACCTCTGCGTCAGCTCCTGCCTCCAGGTTCTCGCCTCGAGTTCCCGAAATTGATGTTTCTAAAGCGGGCACATAAACTGAACATAGGTCAGAAAGCACAGATTAAATTGTGGTTGTTGCCGTTTCTCCATCCATTCTGTGGGAATCGATCTATCTCTTCATCAGCTGTGGTGCTGTGGTGAGGGCCACACAGGCCACACATGGCCTGGCCTAGCTGGAGAGTAACCAGAAGATACTATACTAACTCCAGGGAACATAAGCAATGACATGTTCACATCTGGGGAGTGAGCTTCTGATATCCGATATGTGCTTGTGTGTGTGTGTGTGTGTGTGTGTGTGTGTGCGCGCGCGCGTGTGCATGTGCGTGCATGGAGCTGCTGGCATCCTGCTGTACATGAGAGCTTTCCTCACAAGAGTAACCCTACCACATATCACTTAGCCAGAGTCTGCTGTGGACTTAGTGGTCAGGAGTCCTGTCCCAGTGGGGTCATCTGCCCAGGCCTGAGAGAGAGGGCTGGACTCCGCCTTGCCTTGATCTATCTAAAGAACAGTTCACAGTAAGGGGCTAGGGAGAATGCAGGCCCTTGAGACAGGAGGCAAAGGGAAGAGAGTGCAGGCCAGCCTGTGGGAAGGTTGGGTGGGATGGCAGGATTTTGTGGGGTTGGGTGACTTATTACAGCTACTCAGCGCCTCCCTAAGTCATTTTTGAGAGTTTAGACATTGTTGCTAGTTTTGAAAATTTTCTCTCTTGAATTCATTTCCCCCGCAGAATTACGGCCTTGAAACCGATAATATGAAGAACTTGGTTCTGAAACTGCGGGCATCTTCCCACAATTTGCAGAATTACATAAGTAGCCGGCGGAAGAGTCCAGCCTACGATGGGAACACGTCCCGCAAGCCCCCCAATGAGTTCCTGACTTCTGTGGTGGAGCTCATTGGCGCTGCCAAGGCCCTGCTGGCTTGGCTGGATCGGTAAGCCGTGGGTGGGGGTGGGGTGGGGTGGGGGTGTACAAGGAGGGCCTGGGACACTCAACAGCCCCAAGTTTGCCTCAGGCAGAGAAGCCATTGTCCCTGGGTCTCCCTCTCCCTGGAATTCAGGAGTCACTGGTCAGAGGTAGATTCCCCCCCCCCTTTTTTTTTAAATGATCTTATTTTATGTGTGTGAACACACTGTCGTTGTCTTTGGACACGCCAGAGGAGGGCATCAGATCCCATCACAGATGGTTGAAGACCACCAATTGAACTCAGAACCTCTGGAAGAGTAGTCAGTGCTCTTAATTGCTGAGCCTTCTCTCCAGCCCCAGAGGCAGCAGACCTTAGAGTGCCTTTCATGTTACTTTGAAGGTCAGCAACCAAAACAAATGAGCCCAAGGGTCGAGGCGGTGCCTCTGTGCTAAAGGTTGCTTTACTGAGGTTAAGCCTTAGCACCGGAGCCCGTGAATGGCTTGCAGCGGCCGGTGGACCTGGCTTGGCGCATTTCCATCCTGTCTAATCTTTTTCCATTCAGATTTCTGGATTGTTTCTGTGTTTTTTAATAGAATGTTTTTATTAAGTCTTTGAGACTTTCATACAATGTGTCTTGTTCCTATCCAACCCCGAGTCCACCCCACAACTCCAAACCCTGTATCTTCTTCCACAGTTTTCCCTGAGCCTTGGCTGTGGGTGTCGTGTTGTAATATTTTACTTGGGGGGCAGGTACCCCATGGCAAGTTGGTCTCTGCATGTTCTCCAGTTGTTTTCTATACTGATCTCTGACTACTGAAAAGGAAACTTATTGGATGAGGGGTGAGAGAGAGAGACGCGTATCTGTGGCTTTAAGGACACAAGGTTTAGAGAGCGGTTAGACAGTACCCTGGCTTAGGAGACTGCATTGTGGGTTCTCAGGATTCCGTGGCCTCAGCAGCCACAGGAAGTTGGCTAAATTTATTGAGCAGGCCTTCGGTGCAGTTAGACAGCTGTTAGTTAGCGCCGGGACCTTTCAGGAGATCTTGCCATGATGGTTACTGTTGGGATTCTTAGGTGATACAACGGGATGGTACTGTTGGTTGATTTCCCCCTTGGCAATTTGCAAGGTCCCTTTTGGATGCCATAAAAGGTCAGATTTCTGGTGTTCAGAAGAAGTAGCACAAGAAAACCTAAGGCAGCCTGCAGTGTAGCCATGCACGCCAGTGTTGGGGTAGGGCTCTGGGGGGGGTGGTGTCTGGGGTGTCTCGTCTCCAGCCCCTCATTGAAGAGAGTTCTTGTCCCTTCCCAGGGCTCCGTTCACAGGGATCACGGATCTCTCCGTGACGAAGAACAAAATCATCCAGCTGTGCCTGGACCTGACCACGGCAGTCCAGAAGGTCGGTAAATGCATCACCATTGGCTTCCAGAACGTTCTCCCTCACGTTTCTTCTGTTTCCAAGGGGTTCCCATATGGGTACAAAGTGTCCCCTCCTCCCCCTTCCATCAGAATCCGGTGCTTCTGTGAGAAACCACCAGCAGCCTCAGGCTCAGAAATGGCTTTGTCTTAAAATCACTAATGCTTCCGTATCTCTTGGAAAAGCTTCCGTGTCTCTTTGAAAAGAAACTGGAGTTGTGGAATAGCCAGATCTCGCTGTCATCTTGTTCTGAGGGCTTTGCTGTGCTTTGCTGATTCATTTCACTTGACCTCTGTTGTTGGGGTTAAAGGTCAGCACCGGACAGCATGAGGCCATAAGTGACCCCAAACCTTAGCAGTTTATTTATATGTAAATGGGCCCCACTGGAAGGTGAGCTCTCCTTACTGCAAACAGTCAACACCCTGCATAGACCTCCCTCTGTCCAACTGTCCCATGAGAGCCTTGGTGGCTCTCATGCTTTGGTACCAAACTGACACGTTACTTCCCCTCCTTCCTTTTGGTTAGACATAGGTGTTTTAACCTGTAAAGTTTTATGTTAGCCTATGCTTCACCTAGCTTCTGTGATGTTAATTAAAAAGATAGAGTGTGATTGCTAAGACCAGTTGCTGTCCTATTGCTTGCCATATAGTAGATATTTTTTTATTATTTATTCTATATTCTTTGTTTACATTCCAAAGGCTTTCCCCTTTCCCAGTTCCCCCCTCACCGTATGTCCCATAAGTCCTCCCCCCACTTAGTAGATATTTTTAAAAAAAAAAAACTTTTGAATTGAATGTCTTATGGATATAAGGAGGGAATTTTCTCTTTTCTATTTGGTTTTAAAGATTTTATTTTTAATGGGGGGGGATGTCTGTCCATTCCCTGTGTAAATGTATATTTCTGTGAATGTGTCTGTGTGTGTGTGTCTGTGTGTGTGTCTGTTTCTGTGTGTGTGTCTGTGTGTCTCTGCGCATGAGTGTGGATATCCAGAGTCTAGAAGAGAGCAATGGATCCCTTGAAGCTAGAGTTACAGGTGCTTCTGAAGCCCCCGTTTTGATACTGGGAATTGAACTCGGGTCCTCTGAGATATTAGCTCCTAACTACTGAGCCATCCCCCTGTCTCTCTGTGTGGTTTTAAACTTTGTGATATGATGATTTTAATCAGATCGATGAATGATCTGATTAAAAACAAAAAAGTCCCTTCCCTTATTCCTGACTGTGCAGTAACAGAGGGGTGTGTGTGTGTGTGTGTGTGTGTGTGTGTGTGTGTCTGTGTGTCTGTGTGTTTCCCTCTGTAACACAGAATAAAGCATGACTGTGTGTGTGCAC
This sequence comes from Apodemus agrarius, assembly GCA_964023405.1. Classification (NCBI taxonomy): domain Eukaryota; kingdom Metazoa; phylum Chordata; class Mammalia; order Rodentia; family Muridae; genus Apodemus; species Apodemus agrarius. The sequence continues at coordinate 34,094,014 of OZ030027.1, read as the reverse complement.
CAGTCATTTGAGATGTAGTCCTGAGCAGCCTTTGAAGCACATCAGATATGCTAGGGTGCCCAGAGGCCCTGAAGGGGTCTGCTTTTGCTCATCTTCATGACATATGAGGTGATTCTGACATCAGCTGTGATCCGTGAGGGCCGTGGTGTTCTGAGACCAGGCACTGAGGGTGGAAGGTATTTCCCAACCCTACCTTGAGGGCGCTCTCCCTTCCCTGTCCCCTCCTCCCCTTACTGCTCTGATTGCTTGTTTTGATTGATAACCAAGTTTATTTGCAGTCCACTACATCCAAGTCTAAGAGTCAAACAGTGAAATTAGCAAACGGGCCTCTGGGGGGGTAACCTGTGTGTCCTGGGATGGGTCCTAGTGGGTGAGCCTGACGTGGACCTTAGCTGTGGTGGGGCATGGGGGAGCGAGGGAGGCTGTGGGGGCAGGGCAGGTGAGGAGGCAGGGGCAGATGCGGAGCAGGTGGGGGGGGGGGCATATGCGTTGCTGTTCGTTTTATAGGATGAGTAGCGCTGCCTGAGCAGGTTGACCTTGGCTTTGCAGGCATTCGGACCATTCCTTCCATAAGCATTTACTTGACACCTGTGCTTGCCGCTGTTCTGGGCACCAGAGTGCCAGAGTGAATAGACTCTGTAGATGTCTGCACCTCAGTGAACTTAGCGCGTGGGGTAAGAAGCAAGAAACGAGGTGGTCTTCAGGCAAGCAGAGCACCCATGTATGAGGTTACATACAGTTAGCCGGCTGCGGGTGTGGGGGTGGGGATGCAGGAGGGAGGGACGGGATGGCTGGCTCCCGTGGCTGCAGGAAGCCTCAGAAGATGGCTGGCATTGGGATCGCTGCTCTGTGAGGTTTTGCGCTCACCTGGCAGGGTGGGCCTGCTGCAGGATCTCAGTCTGGAGCATTCTTTGTACTCTCGGTTTGGAGAGTCATTGATCACTGTACACCGGTGATCGGGAAATGTAGCCAGCCCGCGTTCACCTGGGAGGCCCAGGCCCAGTGTGGTTGTGTCTTCTGCGGTGTGTCCTTCTCACCGGGGCCTCATCCTGGCACATGGCGCAGGATGGAGGTTGATTTCCAAAGTGCATTTCAGTGGGGAGACAGGCAGCTGTCACCACCGGTCAGCCCTGGGGCCCTGGAGATGTCATGTAAGAGTCATGAGCTTTTGCTTTCTTATCTGTAAAATGAGAACAGTAGCCTTCGGCCTATCAGATGGCTGGGTGGAATTTCTAAAGTTCCCGTCCCCTGCTCCACTTTTGAGCAAGAAGAAAGGCAGCGTAAAAAACCAGAGGCGAAATGGCAGGTGTGGTGACGCAGCCTTTGATCCCAGTGCGAGCGTGCGTGCGAGGCAGAGGCAGGCAGATTTTTGTAAATTAAGGTCAGCTTAATCTACATTGTGCATTTCAGGGCAGCCAGGGCTACATAGGAGGCCTTTTTTATTTAAGATGTGAAAGAAAATTATAATTAAAAATGTTAAATGTTCATATATACCCATGTACATGTGTGTGTATATACATATATGTGTATATATGTGTGTGTATATATACATGCATACTAAAATAATAAGATGTCTATAAACCAATATATAAAGGAAGAAGTAAATATACCTGGTAATTTGAGAGAAAAATCGTATTTATTCTGGCAGGTATAGACACAGAATGCAGGGGTGCTAAAGCAAAATGGAGAGAAGGAAGGAGGACAAGATGGGAGGGAGGGAGGGAGGGGTGGGGGAGAGAGGGGTGTTTACAAAGTCATTCATATAATCACATTTGCACATGTAAAAATTAGATAGAGTGCGAATGGGTGTGGCTCCTTTTTTTGTATGTTTATGTGTGGGGCGGAGCCGAAGTGGAGCTTCTTCGTGCACACGAGGAAGACAAGTGCTTGCTCACAGAGCCAGCGTCCTGAGCCACACTCAGGCGCGTACGAGTCCAAGAAGCAGTATCTCCCTCAAATACTGCTGGGTAGGTGGTGCGTTACAGCATAGACGTGTAGCACTGACTCACGGTGCATGCAAGTGGGGATACAGATACCTTGGTTTTTGGATATTTTTTTTTGGAAATATCATTTTCTAGAGTCAGACTCGGTATGTTAAAAAGAACTAAGGAAATTTAAGAAATTATATATACATGCTGGTCTCATTTTCTAGAACATATTTCTCATTTGAACAGATTTTCACAACTTTGATTGGGTTAGATCTTTGGCAGTTCATACATACATGTGTGAATGAATATGCGTGTATATTTATGTACCTTTTTAAGGGTGAGGTGCATGTAAATGTACTTGGGAAATGTTACTTTCTGGACTTTGGAAAAGATATATCCTTGGCTTTTGACCAGAATTTGTTTTCTTTTGTCATTTTTAAAAAAGATGTATTTATTTATTTTACATACACTGTCGCTCTCTTCAGACACCAGAAGAGGGGACATCAGATCCCATTACAGATGGTTGTGAGCCACCATGTGGTTGCTGGGAATTGAACTCAGGACAAGAGCAATCAGTGCTCATAACTGCTGAGCCATCACTCCAGCCCCCAGAATTTGTTCAGGTTTTTTCCTTCCTTCCTTCCTTCCTTCCTTCCTTCCTTCCTTCCTTCCTTCCTTCCTTCCTTCCTTCCTTTCTGTTTTTTCGAGACAGGGTTTCTCTGTGTAGCCCTGGCTATCCTGGAACTCACTCTGTAGACCAGGCTGGCTTCGAACTCAGAAATCTGTCTGCCTCTGCCTCCCAAGTGCTGGGATTAAAGATGTGCGCCACCACCGCCTGGCCCTTTCTTAAGATTTATTTATTTTATGTCTACAAGTACACTGTAGCTGTTTTCAGACACCCCATAAGAGGCCATTGGATCCCATTACAGATGGTTGTGAGCCACCATGTGGTTGCTGGGAATTGAACTCAGGACCTCTGGAAGAGCAGTCAGGGCTCTTAACCACTGAGCCATCTCTCCAGCCCTAGAATTCGTTTTCTATAGTAATTGAAATCACTATTTCTTTGCTGAGTGTCAGTGTACATGAGTATGCATGCAAACACACACACACACACACACACACACACACACACACACCTCAGAGCAGCCAGCTTGGGGAGTTCAGTGTCATTTCTAGTGCTGTGTGATGACAGCTACAAGATGAACTGTTTCAGAAATTGCGCTTTTTCTCTTATTTGATCTCTGCCCTTTCCTGGGGACATGAAGGAGAGGCAGGGGGTTGAGCTGGCAGGCTGTACAGGCTGTTCCATTCCTGAGGTGGTAGACTGAGGACAGGGCAGCGTTGACCCGCCTGGGGCAAGCTGCTGGCTGCCTTGGGTGGCCCTGATTGCTGGTCCAGGTGACCCAGGGCTGTCATGAAGCTCTGCTTCAGTGTGTGACTCGTGGGAGGGTGACTTGTTCAGGAAAGTCTTCTTCCTTTCCGTCACTATCACACCAGCTGATGTGAGGTCATGCCTGCAGCTGTTTCCTTTCGGGGTGGCGAGCACTGGGCGTGGGAAGCCATCTTGCCCTGGGTAGAAGGTAGCAAGCGAGTCCTTGCACACACAGTTTGTGATTCTCACTGGGGCCTGTTGGTCTTCACGGCAGGAAGCCCAGCTGGATTGATGAGTGTCAAAGAATCAAGTTGTCAGGACTCCAGTGGCCTTCTGACTGGGTGACAGTCTCCAGGGAAGCCTGGACACCATTGTTAGTCTGTAATTTATAAGGACCATAGACATAGGCTGTTAGCTGTATCGCCAGCGTAAGGCCTTGTGGACGGATGGTTTTCGGAGTTGCTGTTTATTTATGTAACAGCTCTCCTGTAATAGCGGATGACCTGTCGTGGACATAGATGGCTTACTTCCTGAGCATGCAAGTACAGGCCGAGGAACACACAGTCAAGCTGCACTTGTGATTTGCAGGGTTGCCTGTGCAGCGTGGATTTCTATCTTGTTTCCACACTTGTGTGAAAATACTTTTCTAAATTTCTTAAATTTTTTTTTCTTCCTAGACTGCTCTTTTCTTGAGAGCAAGCATCAATTTTGGGAGTGGCAGTAAAATAGCTGTTATTGTGTCTTCTACCTTTATCTGGTAAAAGAAAAATTTTTTAAAATTGTTTTAAAGATTTATATATTATTTATATGTAAGTGCACTGTAGCTGTCTTTAGATAGTCCAGAAGAGGGCGTCGGATCTCATTACGGATGGTTGTGAGCCTCCATGTGGTTGCTGGTATTTGAACTCGGGACCTTCGGAAGAGCAGTCAGTGCTTTTAACCTCTGAGCCGTCTCACCAGCCCGAAAAATTAAAATTTTAAAGAGACAAGGAAATCCTGATTCTGAAATCACATAGGATAAAAACCGATAGCTGTCCTTGTTAAAGTCAGGAAAAATGACATTTCAACCTAAATGAAAAATGTCATCTGAGAACTGATTTGTATTTTTTCATACCCCTGGAACTATTAGCCTTATTCTCCAGATTGGCTCAGTTCGGCGCTGTTCTCCGTGGTGCACCATCAACACTAAAGAAACCAGTTTTCTGGGCGGAGGGACTGCTGGGCAGTTAAGGGCAGCGGCCTGATGGCTGGCATCTTCTTGGCATACAAGCCTCCGGGACTCCAGGTTCGAGGGATTTAGTGCCTCCTTCTAGTCTGGGTTCACCAGGCACACACAGGGGCGCACAGACATCTGTGCGTGCAGCAGCACTCAACGTGTATAATAAGAGTGAATCTGATTTTAAAAGTTAACAAAGAAGAAACTGGCGTCTCGGATCTCCTTTCGTGTACCCTGCGGTTTGTGTTGATAGCCCCCCCAGGGCAGACGGTTCTAGAAGGCTACCTGCGGAAGTTTCCTGATGCCAGCTTCATTTTGATGCCTTCTGGAGCGGACAGCACCGACTCCTGTAATCGGCTCACCCTCCTGGCACAGTGCTCCGAGTCTCTTTTGTTCTTAAGCTGAGACTATAATGTTTCGCATTCCGTCCCTTTATTTAATGTCATCAATAGCATACCTCAAGACCACTCTTTGGCAGCTTGTTAATGAATGTTTTGTTAAACTTTCCTCAGTCCTTTAGGGACTGAGGTATGCGATTTAATCTCACTGGTGCTTAAAATAAACTTCTGCGGCTGAGTTTACCCAAGGCCATATTTGAAAGCTATTCTTATAGACAGACCCTGAGCTGAAGGACCTGCTGGCTTGTTGGCCACAGCTAGCTGAGCCTGGGGTCACGTTGGGAACCACAGGCAGGATTCTCGTATTGTATTTGCCACTTTCTTTTCTTTCTTTCTTTCTTTTTTTTTTTTTTTTTTTTTTTTTTTTGTGGTTTTTCGAGTCAGGGTTTCTCTGTGTAGTCCTGGCTGTCCTGGAACTCACTCTGTAGACCAGGCTGGCCTTGAACTCAGAAATACGCCAGCCTCTGCCTCCCAGAGTGCTGGGATTACAGGTGTGCGCCACCACGCCCAGCTGTGTGTGTGTGTGTGTGTGTGTGTGTGTGTGTGTATGTGTGTGTGGTGGTGGTGGTGGTGGGGGTGGTGTTTTTAACTCTTATGACTGGCCAATAGGTAGATTTCAAGTCTGTGGTTTTGTTTGGTGACAGGACTAGAACCCGGAGCCTTGACTTGTGTACATCAGGCAAGGACTTACTTCACCACTTAGGCACATGTTCCTAGAGTTACTGTGTAGTTTTTTTTTTTTTTTTTAATAAGTAGGTGTTCACATTAAAGAGTCAGTCCCACAGATCCTTGGGATAAACTCCATCAGTTAGAAGACGCCTTAGGGAAGAGAAATGTCAGCTCTGCTCTCTGAGCCTCCTATATCCAGGCCTGCCAGGACTGCTCAGGCCCGGGGCCTGGCCGTGGCAAGATGTGTCAGGAACCTTGTGTGATTTCTAGAAAGATCAAGCCCAGTTTTTCTTCCTTAAAAAGATTTTATTTTTATTTATCTCAGCATGTTATACTCTACGACTATATTTACAACAGTTTTATCCCTCCATCATCTTGCTATAAGCCCGCCCATGTCTTCCCTACTCTGTCTCAAATTAATGGCCTTTTCTTCAGTTACTGTTATTACACACACACACACACACACACACACACACACACATACACACACATCTATACACATATCCACACCCATCTATACATACACATCCATTATACATACATCTATACACATATATCCACATCCGTCTATACACACACACACACACACACACACACACACATCTGTTTATACCCGAATACACACACATTCATCTGTACACACATCCATACACACATCCATTACACACACACATAGACACACACACACACACACACACACACACACATAGACACCCCCCCAAACATCCTACTGAACCCCTCTAGTACTGCACAAAGTCCATGCTTTCATGCCTGGCCTCCCCTGGAAGAAACAGGTCTTCTGTCTCTCAGCAGGCACTGATTGCCTGTGGCTCTTCGCCTCGGGGCATTGGGAAGGTGACATTTCTCCTGTCTGTGTTGTCAGTGTGCCATCACGTGAGTCTTATTGCGACAGCCATATTGTTAGGATTCCTGGGTGCTGCTTCCCTGTCATGTCTAGAAGACATTATTTAGCAGCAGGGATCCTGGTCCAGTGGCTTTTAACATCTTTCTGTCGCCTCTTTCTGGACTTCCCCCTGAGCCTGAGGTGTGCAGGGTTGTGTTGTAGATATCTCAGTAGGGACTAGCTACCTCCCTATTGTGACCAGTTGTGCTAAACCAGGTTTTCAAAAGCTTTTCATTCTTAGACTTATTTTTCTTTCTTTATTGTGTATTTAGTCTTCAAAATTATTATTTCTTCCTCTTTTTTAGGATTGCCTTGTAGCAGAAATGGAGGATAAAGTTTTAAATGTGGTAAGTCTGTGTTCTAAAAGTTACTATACAACTCATCTTCCAGAGGCGATAGGAATCATATTCATTACCTGCACTGTGGCTAATGATGTCAAGATGAACTTTCAAACCCTGGCTGTTGGGATTTGAATCTTAATTTAGATGGGAGGGGTAAAGATTTTTTCACGGTACTCCTGCTTGTGAAAATTCCTGTGCTTATTGGCTGTACTGAGGTCTTTGTTTCTGTTTGATTTTACTGTTTCTGTTGTTGTTTTGTTTTTTTTAATTTTATTTTATTTTTCCCTTTTGGAAAATTCATCGGGGTGCAATTAGGCACCAGCTGCTTAGTGTGCAAATCAGGGTGAGAATGATGTGTATGCCTCATGGCAGTGCTATTTCAATTAAAAAGTAAAACTTTGGCAAGAACTTTGAGATGGGGAGGGGCATGTCCCATGACTATGTAAAGAACATTCTGGAAGGATTCATCATCACTTCCTCCTTTTGACACAAGCGGCCTGTGCCCTTTTGATAAAACCCTCCTCCCGTTTGGTTGAGGAATTTGGCAATGAAACTGCTATAAATATATTTTTCCATAAATAGGGAAGCTAAACAAAACTGGAGGAATGTGAGAAGGTACACGCTATGGATTCTCCCCCTTGGAAAGCAAAGTCACGCTTTGGAATTTCCGGATGCCTGTGGCCATTTGATTTTGGAAGGGTAGATACCCTGATTGCAAGAATCCATGCACACTTCTGGTAGCCTTTTGTAGGACGACCCCTCCCTGTGGGTACTCTCCTGTCTCTGTAGAGCTTCAGTGTCACCCCGTAGTGTGACACCCAGGGGTCATTGAGGTCATGGAGCCAAAAGGGGTGGGGGACAAAACAAAACGTCAAACTATGGAACTGAGACATCAGAGGGAAATCTAGGTGATCTGGGGTTCAGAGGAGTTTTTAGATGGAAAACCAAAGGGAGTCTATCCATAAAAAAGGAATAGGGGACTCCGTTGAAACCACGAGCTCTCCTCTCTGAGACTCACCTTGAAGACAATGAGGTGTCAAGCCACAGGTGGAAGGAGAAGATTTTAAAAACACCCAGAGGAGACACGGAGAGGGCGAATAAGCCATGAAATATGTTCATCTGTGATTAGGGAATCTCAGACTGAAGCCGGGAGACGCCACTATGTGGTCAGTATAGGGTGGCTGCAGTTCATCGAGGCCGCTTGTCTCGTGGATCGATGAAGAATTGGAGCAACTCAGAGGACAGTTTGGCCGTTAGTTACAAAACTAAGCGTATTCCAGCTGTATGATCTGCCAGTCCCTCTGTTGGGTGTTTAACCAAAGGAAGTTGTAAACTTACTGTCGACAAACATCTGCCCTGAACTACATGTAACGTTGGTAGCGGCTTTATTCCCAACTGCCCCAAAGTGGAGGCAGGCAAGCTGTCTTTTTATATAGGTAAATGGATAAACGCACAGAGTGTATCCGTGACATAGAATATTACTCAGCAATAAAAAGAAATGATGTATCGATTCATGAAAAGATACAGGGAAAACTTGAATGTATCTTGTTAGCTGAAATAAACCAATAAGGAAAGGCGGGGTGCTGTATAATCCCAGCTGGTTGACAGGCCAGAGAAAGCTAACCCACGAAGGCAGAGGAAAGACGGATGCTGGCCAGGAGTCCAGGGCGAGGGAGAGTGACGTGGGTTATTACGTTGAGCACTGGAGACACTTAAGGCAATGAGCAATGAATTACCCGATAGAATGCTTTAATAAAGGATGCAATTAAATTAAATGTTTGTCAAAGCCGTTAGAACATGCACCACAAAAGCGAAACCTACTTGAAGTTATGGATTTAGATATTGGTTCATCAGCTGTAAAAATATTCAACACCATATAGATGGATGTTGATTGGGGGGGGGGGAGGATCCGGCCCGGGGAGAGGAAGCCTGGAGACAATGTGTTTGTTGCTGATTTCCTTCCCAAACCTCGTAAACCTGAAGTTTATTGCAAACAATACAACAAAAACGGATTGAGAATAGAATATTTCCGAGCGCCCCCCCCCCACCATGTCAATATTTAGTATCTAAGAGAGCACAGGTGACCCCTACATTAATAAGCTGTCCGATGGCTGGGGACCTCTTCGCTGCCTGTGGGGTTTCTTCCTGGCTTGTGTTTTACAGTGGTCATAAAAAGCCATGCTTTTTAGAAAGCTGAAACTGTGGTGAGATTCCTGCAGACCGTGGACACGGAGTCCCAGGGCCAGGCGTTCCTTGAGCAGGATTATCACAGCGAGTGCTGGCCAGAGCCAGGGGGTTGGTTACACGTGAGGCGCGGTGCTCTACGCCAGCTTGAGATAAACCTGGTTAATGATCGAACTTCCGCAATTCCAGGTCAAGGTTTTAAATGGCATCTGCGACAAAACGATTCGCTCCGCTACGGACCCCGTCATGAGCCAGTGTGCGTGCTTGGAGGAAGTCCACTTACCCAATGTCAGACCCGGGGAAGGCCTGGTAAGCGTGCTCTGGGTTTCCAGTGCCGTATCGGCACTTACTAAAGCATTCAACTGTGTCTTCCTGTTCTCGCTGTGGCTCTGAAGAGTGGAGTGATATGATATGGTGTGATGATATGCTATCATATTATATTATATTTCATATAGTTAGGGATTTGCCACCTCAAACTTTGCTAAGATGGTTATCGTTCAAGTGTAAAAATAAATATAATTTTAAACTTGTACCCTCCCATCCTAAAACAGATTTATTTTTAGGCCTTAGCAATGTGAGGAAATATAAAGGTTTCCACAAAGGAGAGATGGTCTGTGGGAACAAAGCATCCGTTCTGGGCGTCTCTGTCAGCACTTAAGATGGGTGTGAGGAGAGGCTGGTGGAAGGAAATGACTCCTAGGAAAATTTCAGAAAATTTCCTCCATTCTCGTGTGGGCTGTAGAAGAGCAAGTGCAGGTGCCCCTCACAGGCACCGGGATCCCAGGCAGTTCATCTGCAGCTCCGGAAAGCCGTGAGGCTGGCTCACTGACCAGCTTAGAGCCTTGGAGTCAGAGCTTACAGCGGGCTTTCTCACAGATAGGCCTGCTGTGTGGATGACTCCAGGCACGGATGCAGCTTGCATGAGGGGTGTCTGTAGCTACTGTTGCTGCTGCTCCAGCTGGTGATGGATGTAAAGTGGGAGGCAGAGTCGCTGATGGATACATTGTTGCCGGGAATTTTAAGGCAGTCTCTTAAATAGGAAAGGCAAAAAAAAAAAAAATCCCTGTTAACAATTATAAATTCTCAGTGGTTATAGAAGTACACTGTTACTTGGCTTTCAGAGTAAAGGGTAGATTAGTCTAGTTTAAGTCTAAACCAGGAGGAATTCCTGGATGTGAGTTCGTAGCCAAGGATTGAATCAGATCGGTGTCCTGAATGGGGCGATATGGAATTATCCTTTTCTACCAGAGAGAGCTCCGTCAGCGATGGCGTGTGTGTGTGTGTGTGTGTGTGTGTGTGTGTGTGTGTGTAAAACAGATCTGTGGGGGCGGAAGCACACTGAGTGCAGATCGAAGGCCTTGGGAAGAATGGTGGGAACACTGAGGGTGGAGGATACAGAGCAGGACAGGTTCAGTCTGGATGTCGAGTAAAATGACTGTTTTTCTCTGTCTCCCCCTCCCCCGTCTCTGTCTCCCCTCATCTCGTAATAGTTGAATTGGAACATTTATATTTGGGCTGTCGACCCATAGAGATATTTGTCTGGTAACACAGTATTGTCCGAGTTTGCCTAAAGTGTCTCTCGGGGAAAGCATGTTCTTCCGCTCGCTGGCTTTCCCTAGCACGGAGCTACGCCAGATTCGCTCTCCTGGTTCACACACTCACAAGCCCATCCTGCATTACAATAGGCTCTAAGAAGGCGTCCCACGAGGAGGACCACTGATACCAGATGGAACCAACTGCATTGTTTCTCTGGGGAAAAAAGCAGTGGTCAGAGAAGAATAGCCCTTGTTTGTAATGCCTGGCTCTCTGAGCAGGTCTGAGAAAATTCCTCCATCCTAGAACTGTGGCAGAATCCTGTGTGCCCAGTACGCACATTAGAACATCAAAGAGGCACCTATCTACCTATCTGATCTCATCTACTGCTAGTCAGTTATTTAGTGCTCTCTCCCTCTCTCCCCCTCTCTATCCTTCTCCCTCTCCCCCTCTCCCTCCCTCCCCGTCCCTCTCCATCCTCCTCCCTCCCTCTGTCTCTCCCTCTCTCTCCTTCTCTCTCTCCCTCTCCCCCCATCTCCCCTCCCTCCCTTCCCTCTTTGGATTGAGTTTCCTGGTGTTCTGGACGCCGACACAAGGGCACAGTGTTAAATGTTTTGAAAGGTCGCGTCTCACTGCAGCTCCCTGCAAACGGTGGACTAAGTTCCCATGTCGGTGCTTCTCCCTAGGGGATGTACATCAAGTCGACCTACGATGGACTGCACGTGATTACCGGAACCACAGAAAATGTAAGTGCGCATCCGCGGAGCGTGCAGGCGCTGTGTGCTTAGACACGTTCGACAGAGCTCTGAGCTTTGGGGTTAAGTGTGTACGCGCGATGTTATCATGATGTTATCTGGGGTGAGAGCTGATGGGGGCTGGCTGTGTTGATTGACTGATTGGCAGCCGCTTCTGATCGGCTGTTGTCGGTTTATTATTTCAATTGCCCTTTATTGCTCTGACTCTCACACTATGTCAAGTTTTTGTTTTCCTTCCTTCCTTCCTTCCTTCCTTCCTTCCTTCCTTCCTTCCTTCCTTCCTTCCTTCCTTCCTTCCTTGCCTTCCCTCCTGTGCTAATTATTCCTTTTGCACTATGGCGGTGTGAACCCAAAAGTATAAAAATAACAATCCCTCTGTTGTTGTGTGTCACTCACAGAAGGACTGGGGTTAGTGGCAAGACGTACAGTGTGCGGTGTGTGTCTCTGTACATGCTTGGGTGTGTGCTCTCATGCGTGTGGGTGTGCGTTTGTGTGGTGGAGAGCCGTCAACACCGAGAGGTTTCCTCAGCTGCTCCCACCTTCTCTCTTGAGAGCAGATGTCTCCTTGAACCTAGAGCTCACTGCTTGGCTACTGGCTGGCCAGCAGGGCCCAGGGGTTCTCCTGTTTCTTCCTCCAGCGTGCCACCGTGCCTGGTTTTTTAGCCAGGGTGCTGGGGACCTGAAGTCAGGGCTCAGGTGTGCATAGCAAGCACTCTACCCTCTGAGCCAGCTCTCCAACCCTGACCTTACTCATTCTCCTCACACATATTGTGAACTGAGAAAAAGCAGAGCTAGGGAAATGCACCTCTCCTGCCACCTGAACTCTGGGTCGCTTTTGAATGACACTGGCACGAAGCAGGAGCATCCCGACAGCTTTCCTGCACTTGCGTAAAAGAAGCCTGTGTCCGAGGCAGGAGGCTTTTTGATCAAGGGAGGAGAATATAATTCCAAAATACAGGGAGAAATTTGTCAGTCTTTTTTTTTTTTTTTTTTTTTTTTTTAGCACACCCCCCCTTCTGCTCAGAGTGGTGTAAATGTGTGTCTGATATTAAGTCTCGTATTAGTCCCTTTGATCAAGTGGGGCATGAGCTTTGATGAACGCTTGTTACAAGCTCTCAAGTTTTATGGTAAGAAAATGGCATTGCTTGAGAAAATCCTAAATCAGTCTTGTAGCTCTGCTAGACAGACGAGTGGGGGGTGGTGTGCCTTTACATATTCCGTTGGAAGTAAGAGGATCTTTAAATTAGTTAATTAGTTAAATTATTTTGTGAATGGTTTTGTGTGTGTGTGTGTGTGTGTGTGTGTGTGTGTGTATGTATGCCTACACGAGTTTATATGCACTGTGAGAGTCCAGGTGCCAACAGACACCAGAGGGAGTCAGATCTCTTGGAGCTGGAGTTGTGAGTGGTTGTGAACCGCTGGATGTGGGTGCTGGGAACCAATCCCGAGCCCACTGCAAGGCTAGTAACTGCTCGCAACCACTGAGCCATCTCTCTAGCCCTTGCTAGGAATTTCTATACCATTTCACCCCATAGTGGTGAAATGGTATAGAAATAGTGGTATAGGAAACTTTAAAGGATTTTCGTCTGGTCCTAGCTATTCATCTTCCCTTCTTGTTGGTGTAGTCCCCCACACTCACGGCGAGCGCAGACTCAGGTCCTACTTCATACATTGTTTTAGGTTTGGAGGGATTCGGAAGGCTGGTAAGCATTTCAGTCTTTAAAGGATGAAGCTGTAAAGTTTAGTAATTTGGTGATTGCGTTGTCTGGCTTGGCCAGACCTCGGGCAGTCCTAGACGCTTCCAGTTCTTCCTGAAGCCAGCTTCTTTGATAAATGTGTAGCGTGCTCACGCGCAGCTGCTGGAAGGCCCGGGTAGCTCTCCTCTTCTGTCCCTCTTTGTTTAAAGATGAGAGTTGAATGAGAGACTGAACAGTGCTGCCTGAGAATCAAATGAAAGGTCAGATATGAATAGTGATATTTCCTCTGCAAATTACTACCGGAATCATAAACTTGGTGGCAGACCTATGGTTTATCTGCACATAGGCTGTTCCGGTGTTCTCATCCAGAACTGAATAGAAACCACCTTAGAACGGAAGTGACTACAATCAAGTTAAAGATTAAGAAAAATGAAAAATAAAACTCATTTAATTACATTTGGCAGCCCATTTAGATATTATCCATTACTTTAGTTTTCAACATGCATTTCCCGAGGGCCTGGAATGTGCTAGGCCCCGCACTAAGCCGTGTGGTCGTGTGGTTGAGTGGTAGTTGTGATCTTGCTTCTCTAGGGTGTTGCTCAGGGTACTTTACGGTGACCCGTGGCCTGCTCCTGGCCAGCTCTCCAAGTGTCAATGGAAGCGATTATAATTTCCCTTTGGATCTTTGGTGGACGCAGGAGAGCAGTGGTGGTCAGAGATCTCCCACCGCTTTTCTATTCTCGCTCGCTCCCATCCTATGCTCCAGGCTGACGGAAAGCCCGCAGGCCCTTCTTAGCGGAGCCCTGCATGTTCTCAGAGTGACCCGAGCCGTCGGGGTCAGGCAGATCATTCCGTGGTGCTCTCTACCTGACTTCTTTTTTGGATGTAGTGACCTTATTTAAGAGCCTGAAGAGCCCCCTCTGTTCCCCAGCCTCCTCCCTAGTAGTTGGGAAGAATGGGGCCATTGTCCTTTCGGCTGTCACCTCTCTGAGGGCACACCGCTGTTCTGTAGTCAGACTCACGGTGAAGATGGGAGACAGCTCGGGACTTGGGGAAAGTTTGGTATCGGGCTCTCTCTTTATCAGTGTTCTGCCAGAGACTCACTTGATGGGACCTTTGAGGAATGCAGGCGCGAGCATCCATCAGAAGGGAGGTCAGGTGAGGACAGTCGTTCCCGTGGTTTAAGATTGTGTGCCTATAAACAAGGACTCCTAGGCCATCTCTTATAAAATGGTGCCTGCCCCAAATGAATCCTCAGCTCATGAAGGTCGAGTGGATGGTGCTGATGAGGGTGTCCACGGGGTCCACACACGGGCACAGAAAGGAACGCTCATTGCGTAAAAGCAACTGGAGAGGAAGAGGCTCTGAGTTGGTGCCTTCCTCCCTGTGTTGAGCTGGTTGCTATGCTTGGGTGAGGCCCTGCCTGTATGTATAGCAACCTATGGGATGCTTTTGAAAATACCCAGCGGAGTTACCTGAGCTGTCGGCTGACAAACCGGAGACAGCCTTTCCGCAGTTTAACACTACCCGCTAATTTCTCGTTGTGCCTGTCACAGCAGCCGAGCGAGAAAGATCCAGCAGGTGTGTTTTGAGTCTGGTTGCCTGCCCTCGTGTTCAGAGGTGCTATTTTACCCTCAGACAACTGTAAATTGAAGTTTCACCCACTCATATATGTTACAGAATTAATGATCGTGACCTAGATAATGTTTAATTAGAAACCAAAGGTTTTTTTTCCACCTCACCGTGTGATGTGTCTTAAACAGAAAGTTTTTGTTCACTTGATGAACAAGAATGCTCTCCGCACCGAGTTTGACAGGTGGCTTATATCCTTTTATGGACTTTTTGTCGTTGTTAAGCAATAGCTTTCAGAAAGGACAAAGCCTGCTTCAAAAATGTACATTGGTGTCTCGCCTGCATGTACATCTGTGTGCAGGTGCCCGTTTCTTTGGAACTGGAGTTCAGACAGTTGTGAGATACCATGTGAGACTTGAACCTAGGTCCTCTGGAAGAGCACCCAGTGCGCCTAACTACAGAATTCTTTCCAGACCCTCATTCTTCTGCGTATATGATACACATTTTGTGTGTGTGTGTGTGTGTGTGTGTGTGTGTATGTGTGTGTGTATGTTGTGTGTGTCAGTGTATGCTCATTTGTGTATATATACTAGTGTGATTATGGATGTATGTGTGTATATTCCTGTGTGTGTGTGTGTGTGTGTGTGTGTGTGTGTGTGTTGGTCAGAGGACAACCTTGGTTTTGCCTTTAACCTTGAGAAAGGCTCTGTTGTTTGCCACTGAGTACTTAGGTTAGCTGGCCTGGGAACTTCCAGATTCCTGTGTCTGCCATTTGTCTTGCTATAGGAATACAGAGCAGGTGCGGGCACACACACACACACACACACACACACACACACACTCTCTCTCTCTCTCTCTCTCTCTCTCTCTCTCTCTCTCTCTCTCTCTCTCTCTTATGATGTCCAGCCTCACTGAGGCCCTGGGCACCTTAAGCCCCATTCCTTCTTAGCTACTGAGCCATCTTCCCAACCTTAGATTCTTCTCTTACTAAAGCCATGTACTCATTTTGAATATCACCTGATGATGAAAAAAATTTTTTTCCTTTGAAGAAATAACATTTCTGTTTCTGTTAACTTCTTTTAAAAGCATCATGGTGATATGTAAAACAAGATAGAAAAACTATTTATGTTTGTAAGAATTACAGTGATCTTTACAAGTTCAATGGCTTACCTACTTTTGCTGATAGAGAGATGTGTAAGGTTTTCCAGCTATTCATTTATTTATTTATTTATTTATTTATTTATTTATGAACTCGTGCCTTTTATCAGCTGACTATTTCAACAGTATACCCACACACTTCATATTTTAGACAAACTCAGGTGTTAATGGAGAGGTTATCCACTGTAACCAACATCATCATAGTAGATTACACAAGAGTCATATGCCAAGGCTCATTGTCTTTATTTTATCTTGAGGAAGCTTTATTTCTGTTGCTAGCTCTTCTACAGAAGAAAGAACTAAAGGCTGAAAGAGAGGGCTAAACACCTAAGCCAGGTCTCTTTGTTTCTATGCAGTCTCCTGCAGACAGATCTCAGAAGATCCACGCTGGCGATGAGGTCATTCAAGTCAATCGGCAGACAGTGGTGAGTTCCTTTATTGGGATATGGTTTTACTTCCAGAAAGTTGCATGATTTCCCTCCAGAAAATTTAATTACCTTTACATTTAAAAATGTGTGTGTGCGCACATATGTGCAGATATATGTTAGAATAGAATAAAATAGAATAGAATGGAATGGAATGGAATAGAATAGAATAGAATAGAATAGAATAGAATAGAATAGAATAGAATAGAATAGAATAGAATAGAATAGAATAGAATAGAATAGAATAGAGCTGTTGTGATAGGCAATTGTGAATCACCCCACATGGGTGTTGGGAATCAAACTCCTGGTCCTCTGCAAGAGCAGCTAATGCTCTTAATGGCTGATCCATCTCTACCACCTTTTTATTTAAAAATTACCACGTGTACCCTGTATTTTCACTGTTGGAAGCAAGCGCTGAGCTGAACACACCTGCATTTACCCATTTGCTCCCACCTTGAATTTCCTTGACACGTGGTCTCCGGTTAGATTTCCGTGGCTCATGGCCACGCCTCCCCCCTCCCTTACTCTTTCAAGGTCGGGTGGCAGTTGAAAAATCTGGTGAGGAAGCTGAGAGAGAATCCCACGGGCGTGGTGCTGCTGCTGAAGAAGAGGCCCACGGGCTCCTTCAGCTTCACCCCAGCCCCGCTGAAGAACTTGCGCTGGAAGCCGCCCCTCGTGCAGGTAACTGTGACCGCCATGGACGGGGTGGGGTCTTTGAAAAAACAAAAAGGGATTAAAAGTGAAGGTGATTGGTTTTAGGAGCTGGTTTGCCAATCATTACTGTCCACGCCTGCTTGCATGGAAACATAAACTCCATGTCTTTGCTGCGCTGTGTGGTTAGCCACTTGCCGTATGTGACTCTTTAAATAATTAAAAGGTCGGTTCAGTCCCTCCACCTCGCCAGCCGTGTTCCGGGTGCTGCCATTAACAGACGGCACGGGCGGGGTGGGGTGGGGGCTTGCCTTATGTCTTATCGTTTATTTTCAGCAAAGTTCTGTGGCCTTCTTTGGGGAGACACAAACTTAGTGTCCGTTTGTCCCAGGTAGGGCATCCGCGGCCAACCGATGAAATCATGCCATTCGAGTCTAGCTGAGTGAGACAGTGTATTGGGGCTACTTGCAGGGGCGTGGTGACTTAGAGGCTGCTCCGGCTCTCTAAAGCCCACCCCAGCATGACAGACAGACAGACAGCTCGCCAAGGCTTAGCATCCCTGGCACGGCAGGCAAGTAGTAGTTCCATCAGTCCTGCGAGTGTCTCTTCTAGACCCCAGCGACCGTTACTACCCGGGTAATGTTGGGGGAGATTCTTGTAACTTAAGAGTAGCCTCACCTCCGTGTGTTTTGCTTACTTTCTGACTCTTAGAAGCCCCCACCCCCCACCCCCCTTCTCCTTGCAGGAGTAACGTTTCAGTTATGGGGGATACCAGTTGGCACTAAGTGCGGGACACACGGCTTGAACCCAGGCCTAGCAGCCGTCTGCCGAGGGTCAGGTGGGGTTAGAGACTTTGGCTCAGGTGGTGGGCAGCGGCTGCACCCTGCTGCTTAGGCACAGCTCAGAATCGCCAGCCTATGGGGATGTATACAAGGCGAACCAACCATGGTGAGTTCCGTTACTTACAGCCTCTGTAAGCATCATCTGCCTTTACTGTCTCAGCCGAGGCTAAGGGGCCCAGAGGCACCTCCCCACCCTCAGCAAACCCGTGTGAGCCACTATAGCTGTGTGCCATGATCAAGTTGGAATGGGGACATTAGGGTCCAACCTGTATGAGTAACGTAAAGACTGAGGGAGGACCATGGAAAGAGAGAGAGAGAGAGAAAAGGTGTTTCCAAGCCAGAGTGTAGAGCCTCAGCAGGGCCCAACCCTACGGATACCTTGACCTTGAGCCCCAACCACTCCGCCTATAGATCCTTGTTATCGTAACCCTAGCAACATACAGATACAAATATAAAACTAGGTGTCAACCTGCCACCTGAGGGCGAAGTCCGTGCCCTCTAGCCCGATACCCTATCTCTGCTATTATAGCTCAACGTTTCCTATCATCTTTGGCCCCAGAGAGTTTGAGGTGTCTGCGAAGGTCACTTGGGCCCCATACTGAGATCTCAACCTTCAGAGCCAGAAGCCCAGAGCCATCCCTCCCGTAGAGAATGGCCGTCAGCAAACATGGCTGCATCGCCTTAGCGGGCCAGCCGGCCTGCAGCTTCCTGACTCCACAGGACCCTCTGTCCTGTAGAGCAGGCGTTCAGAGATACCAGGGCAGGGGTCACAGGACCCTGACATAGGAATTTTGAGAGGGCAAAGTCCAACTCGTGAGTATATGTAGACCCAAGAGGCATCATGTAGGAGGTAGCCGTGCATGTGCAGATGCGGGGCGATGACGTTGTGATGAGGCGCGTCAGGTGAGCGAAGGGTGATTCGGAGAGGAGGCCCTGCCTGACACCTCACGGGCTCACATGCGGGCTCTGCCGTGTGTGGTCTGTGAGCTTTGTGAAATAGTCTGCCAAGCCTCGCTTTCTTTTTCTTTCTTGTAAGATTTATTTTATTGTATGTATGCGAGCACACTGTCCTCTCTTCAGACACCCCAGAAGAGGACAGCAGATCCCCATTACAGATGGTTGTGAGCCACCATGTGGTTGCTGGGATTTGAACTCAGGACCTCTGGAAGGGGCAGTCAGGGCTCTTAACCACTGAGCCATCTCCAGCTCCCTCATCCCTTGACTTTTGAAAGGGGCACACTTCCGTTTTCCCTCTCTTCACAGCAACGAGGAGCTGGGGAGACATGGAGACACACTTAATTTTGTTTCCAGCCCAGGGAAGTATCTACCATGAAGGTGTGGAAGCTGCCCTGCGCCTCAGCTACCAAGGACTCTTGGTGTGCGCCCAGGCTGTTTCCAAAACGTGAACACTGGCAGACGGGAACGTGGGCTTGCTCAGCTCCTGACCTGGGCATTTCCCGCCTCAGTCTTCAGTGTTCATTGTGCCTGGGTGCTCGGCAGTCCTGAGAGGGGTGTCATCTCCTCCTTCTCAATACCTTTGCCCTGAGAGATGGCCACCATTCTGTTTTTAGGCTGCATCCTGACAGATGAGGGCTTCCCTAAACAAAAGTCATTCTTGATGTTGGAACTTGGGGGTGGCGGGGACATCTTACGGGGGGTGCTCCTGGGGATCTGGATCTTGGCCCTGGGTTTTCACATACTGATTTACTGGCTATCAGTGAATTCCATATTGAACTGAATTAAGGGCTCAGGTTGGGAGATTATCCTAGAAGATAGACTGAGCCCATGCCTCTGCGCCTTTGTATCCCTTCTGAATGTAGCTGTCACGCCATTGCATCCATCACAACCTGAGGTCAAAGGTCGCACTTCCTTCCCTCCCAGGGTCTCTCGTGAACTCGCTGGCCTTCATCCCACAGTAACTAACTGTGAGGACTTGGCTGGCTCTTTCCTAGCTGGAGCTGGTTGGCAGTGTCTGTCACTGTTAGATTGTAGAGGGTCTCATGGGGGATTTTGGAGTCTAAGTCCTTTCTGCATGTGCAGGCCTTACACGGGCCAGCCAAAATCCCAGCAGGGGTTACCCAACTCGTGAAGTCTCACCCGCTCTGAGGAGCCACTGGCAACTGATGGCTTCTGGGAGTGTGGGAGTCGGTTTTCTTCAGGGATGTGGGCCCTGACAGGCTACCTGTGGTGCAGCAGATGGTCCTGCACCCATTCACGATCAGGCAGTAGAGGCGGCCATAAAGTTAGAGGCCTGCCGATGGGGAGGGAACAAGAGAACCAGAATATGAGGGGAAAAGCGAGGGGATGGGCGTGGAGTGGATCCAAACATGGCCACATGTGAGTATTAAGTATTTAATAACAATGTAAGTCCCTTGGCATCAGTAATGCAATTAAAGTTAAAGTAAGTATTTAATTTTTAAAGTTAATTTAAACACGAGTGTGTGCACTGCGGGCCCCATTGCTAAATTTAACAGAGTTGTATACTTACCACCGTGCAGCAAGCACGTCACACGACCTTCATACATGTTATCACGGTTACCGTGGCTGCCCAGCTGGACGGTGATCTTGCTCCCACCGGAGGGAATTTGACCGAGCTGCCTCAGGCCACACGCAGCTAATCAGAAGCCTAGCCAGGGTCACACCCACAGCCCCAAAGCCCCGGGGACACTGGCGCGTGCTTTTCTCAGCCCGCAGGATGTCGGTTTGCCCGAGGAGGGAACTGAGGCAAGGGATTTTAAGTGGTTCTCCCTAAAGCCAGAGTGAAAACCCCTGTGGCTTCCCAGTCCTCTGTGACTCGACTGCTTCACGGAGACCCGGACACTGAGCACTCTTAGTCTCCGTGAGCGCGTGGGTGAGCGCAGCACCTGCTTGTCCTCAGGCCTCGCTCCGGGTCGGGTGGGAACAAACACGTCAAGCATGATCTCCTGTTGACCTCTGCTCTTCCACTCCCTGTGTGGCTCTCTCGTTGCAGACCTCACCCCCGCCCACCACCACCCAGTCCCCAGAGAGCACCATGGATGCCTCCCTGAAGAAGGAGAAGCCGGCCATCCTGGACCTGTATATTCCTCCCCCACCTGCTGTCCCCTACTCTCCCCGGTATGTTAGCCGCCATGGCGCAGAGGACTGCTAGCCGATGCGCGGGTAGATGTCGACCCAGGGATGGGTCTCACTTCAAGGGTCTTGAAGGTTAGACGTTTGGTGGTGAGGTGCCCTTTAAGAGAAGAATGCCAGCATATCTCACTTGTGAAAAGTTCACAGAAGTTTATGCTTTGGGGGCCTGGCGAGCCCCGAAGCTTAAGTTTTCTCAGCTCCACGATAACTTCATTTGCAGAGAAGACACTAAAACTATTTGTGTGAGTCATTCAAATTATATTCTGATTTTACCAAGAAAGAGATACACATGTGCAACATGTGCACACATAGACACAAACAGACAAATAAAAATAGGCACACATGTATATGCACACACACATCCATACAGATGCACATACACACATCATATACGCATATACACAGAGGCACACATACATACATCTACACACACATGCAGACACACAATACACATATATTTACATTTATACAAACAAGCATATATACATAGAATCAAAAAGACACACACAAATGTACACATATCATGGCGTTCTGAAAAATTGTGAGGTGATATGAATTGGGGTGTGTGTGTGTGTGTGTGTGTGTGTGTGTGTGTGAGAACAAGGCGCATTCGTGCTTGTGTTATTAGTTCTTGGCTAGTGTCTTACCTGTGATGTGGAGTGGCAGAGTGCTCACAGGGAGGACAGTAGTGATTGGGATGTGTGCTCCAGCCTCACATATGGACATATGCTGGTGACACCAGAAGCTGTCGCTTCTGTTCAGAATACACTTGAGCGAGGGGCCAGGTTACCCCTTGGCACAAATACACCTGGTTCTGTCTCTGGTACCGCCAGGGTCTCACTCACCTGGTCAAACACAAACCAAGAAGGCGGCCTTGTATGGCCCGAGGCAGGCGTGGAGCAGCAGCTGGTATGGTGAATGTGCCTTGCTCATGTGTCCCTGTTTATCAGGGACTTTGCCTGGGGACAGAGAAGCCGCCCTGTGGTTTCCCTCCATGTAGAGATTGACCTCTCATGCGGTGATCAGAGGCATCTGTTAACAAGTGGGCCCTGATTCATGGGATCCCCATTCAGAGCGGGTTAAAGCTACAGGGAATGTTGTCTCTTTATGTGGGGACCCTAGAGCCTTACAGGCCAAGGTGTGGGTCACTGTGAGGGACTGTAGGGCTGGAGTCTCCAACGCCTTGTGTTCCCTGGGTTTCAGTGAGAGTGCCATTGAATGTGTCCTGAAAGAACGGTGCTATGACCACAGAAAGGAAGGGAGCTGGGACTTTAAAATCCCTTTGGGGGAGACATGTGGATAGGCCACCAATGACCGCCTTCTCTGAGGTATGAGAAATAAATGCCAAGGCATTGAAGATAAACAAGTCGGGAGTCACAGAAGCCTGTGAGCTGAGAAGGTTGTAGGGTGAGTCCAACTGCAGAAGACAGATTCTGAGAGGCTGAGGGCCCGTGGCTAGCGGGCTCTCCTGGGGTTGCCTTCACAGGCCTCCCCGCCCTCCTTAGTCTGCATTGGCCTGCTTGACTTGTGCTGACACTGCCTCACAGAACTTACCAATGCAAAGAGAGAGCGGTGTTCACCTGGCAGACTTGGGCTCAGTGAAACCAGAGTCACACCGTATGTTGAAATTCAGGGAGGATTTGGATGGAGTTGCTGATCCAACTTAGCCGTTCACTGAGTTCAGAACGAGTCCGTCCCCGCTGGTTTCTGGGAAGCACCCTTTATAGCGCTGACAGAATTGTCAACTCTGGATTCAGGCAGTGATCCTACTCTTGCTCAAGAAAGACACTGCCGTAGCTCACACCTCAGCTGCAGACTCTTGTTGTGACGGGAGACTCACCTGGAGCGCAGATTGTGGGGAAAGCAAGAGCTGTGTTTTCAGGGTGTATTTGTTCTGTGTAGGCATACAGGAAGAGAAGGCCGTGTGTTTGCTTGGACTTAACATGTTTCTGGCATCTGTTCCTTAGCAGAGGCGTCCATGTGTGCTTGAAGGGGCGACTTATAATAAAGTGGTGCTTCTTCTCCAGTGGGAGGGAGACGCGTGCCCTATGGTAGCTGGGCTCCTAGTGTTCACTCTTCACCGAGAGAGTTGCTCTGCCCTTGACCACCCACTGTCTTCCAGGGACGAGAATGTGAGTTTCGGCCACGGAGGACACAGTAGAAGTAAGCAGCCGTTGCCCGGACGCAAAGGCTCCGAGTCCCCTAACTCCTTCCTGGACCAGGAGAGCAAAAGACGCACGTTTACCTTCGCAGATTGCGATCAGCTGCCCGGGTATTCGGTGGGAACCAATATCCTGCCCACAAGAATGAGAGGGAAGACGCCATCCTACGGTAAGTTCTCCAGCACGCCTCGTGCGCTGATGACGCCTGCCTTTTGCTTGCTTGCCCCCCTAATTCTTTATTTGGGGCTCTGGCGTGAACTTGGCATTCTCCGAGGGTGATTTGAGGAAAGCGGTAAACCTCAAAGAAATCCCAAGCACGAGCCCCTTACCCTCCTGGCTAAAGCCAAGCCTTGTTGAGCCATCGCTCTGCCTGGGATCAGAGCCCAGCTGGGTGAGCTCGAGTTACAGTTTCAGCCTTGGCATCGGAGACGCAAACTCAACCTCAGCGTGCCTCTCTCCTGATTGCTTCCAGGGTCGATGTGGGGCTTTAAAGTGTGTCTCTGCTTGTCACTTCTGTCTAAGTGGGCGTGGCTGTGTGCATGCATGCATATAGCTAGGCTGTAAGTGAAGGCAGGGGAGGGCGTCTAACGCTGATAAAGTCACTCACCTTGCCTCACCATCTGCTCTCTGAAGGCAAGCCCCGGCCTCTGTCCATGCCTGCCGATGGGAACTGGATGGGGATCGTGGACCCTTTTGCTAAACCTCGAGGCCACGGGAGGAAAGGTACGTTTCACCTAAGCAAACCAAAAGCGCTGCGTGGTGTTCCTGAGCCCAGGCTACCCCGAGCTTTATTCCCGAAGGTGATATTCCTGACTGGAGACCCCACTTAGCTCTTCAGACTTTCGCTTGATTGACATCAGTAACTCAGGCCTGCTGAAGGGTCCTGCAACACTGCTTGTTTCTAGAATGGAATAGTACCCTCCTTCTTAGCAGTTGTGAATCCAGTCGGCATCCTGGCTCTTTTTGTTTTGTTTTGTTTGTTTGTTTTTGTTTTTTCGAGACAGGGTTTCTCTGTATAGCCCTGGCTGTCCTGGTCACTCTGTAGACCAGGCTGGCCTCAAACTCAGAAATCCACCTGCTTCTGCCTCCCACGTGCTGGGATTAAAGGCGTGCACCACCACCGCCTGGTGCGTCCTGGCTTTTTAAAAAGGCTCCACAAAGGATCCACTTTTTAGACAAAACATTTATTAAACATCCTTGATTACATGACTTTTTTTTAATGAACAAACAAATCCTCTTTAAACTATTAAGATATAATGTCTGAAATTGTTATTAATTCACCCTGTAATTTGTTATTTCATTAGTTTTGAAGGAAATATTTAAAAATATTTTATCTGCTGGGCACAGTTGTGTGTGTGCCTTTAATCCTAGGACAGGCAGATCTTTGAGTTTGAGTCCAGTCTGGCTTACATAGTAAGTTCTAGGCTAGCCAGGTTTACATAGCAAGACCCTGTCAAAAGCAAAAAACAAACTTTTACCCATTTTGTCAGTCAGGATCTGATTCCCATCATTGGGTGTGAAAATGACCACATTGCTTATGTCATGTTGAGACAAGATAAGCGAGGGCCAGAGGAAGAGAAGAGGGGCTTCGGGCTGTGAGAGAAAGCAGAGTAAACTGCGGAGGCCTAACCTTCCGAGCGAGCATCTGTCAGCGTCTCCTGGGTAGCTCTGTCAGCTGCGTACCTGAATCATCTGGATTTCACCAGACAAAGGGACAAGGCGCCAGTCTCTGGTTTCTGAAGCTCTCAGCATACAGAGAAAAGTCTGTGCAGTAGTCAGCAGGTGGCAGGGCTGGCCTTGTTTAGATTTAAGATGCTGATGTATCCCTTGCCATTCCCCGCGTGTGGATCTAGACTGCTCTCTTTCCTGTGGAGAGGCGGAGTGCGGAGATTGGGGCTTATGAGAACGTGCAGACAACTTTAGAAGCCATGATGTCTCTCTGCACACAGCCTCTTAGGAAGTAATATAGTGATGTCGCTGGGATGGAGCCCTCGCCCTCTGGATATAGAAATCTTGGTGGTTTAACCTATTCAGAATTGTATACTAGTCACCAAGTCTAATCACAGAACACAGCCATCCCCTCTACAGCATTCTGTCCCTGGTGGTCCTCATGGCTCACTCTGCCTTTCCGGTCCCCGAGAGTTCCAGGTCCATGAGTTTGCCAACATTATACGTAGATGTATACAGTATGTGTCTTTTATTTTATTTTTTTTATGGTATAACAGGATGTTTCCCAGACGTGAGCAAGGGACACCCAGGCAGGGTCACCTTGATACATCAAGGTGAAAAGATTTTGGTCAGAAGCACTGCGAGACAGGAGGCTGCCCTTAAGGCTTCCCCAGGAGTTTAATGACAGTGTTTGCTGACCGGGGACATTCTTTTGTGAGCATTCTTTTGTGAGGCTGTGTTTTCTTCCCAGTCTGAAGCACATGACTTTAAAGCATCTTTACTGCTAGTTAAGAAACTCTGATAATTAGAACCATTTTATATTGGCTTTTCTCTTTAAATGTTTTTTTAATTATAATATATATATTATTATTTTAAACAATTTTTAAATTTAAATATAGTTTGACCATGCCTTTCCCTTCCCCCATGCCCTTCCAGATTCTCCCCTGCTGCCTACCCACCCAGGTTTAAATTCTTTCTCCAAAAAACAAAAACCTAATATAAAAGCAATGCCCCCCCCAAGAAAACAAAATAAAACCATGCTCAAAAAGGAAAAAGCAAAACAACAGCAGACTGTAAATCAGATTAAAAGCACGCATAAAAAAACTGCAGTCAGTGCCTGTTATATAGTAGTCAACTGTTCTACAGTGGTTGATACATCCAGCGTCATCCAGCTGAAGAAAACTCATTTTCTGTTTCCCAGCAGGTAGAAGTGACAGCTTAGTTGTTAACTTTTACCCTAGTGGCTGAGTCCTTCCTTCCTTCCTTCCTTCCTTCCTTCCTTCCTTCCTTCCTTCCTTCCTTCCTTCCTTCCATGATTTTTTAAAAATTTATATTATGTATGAGGGCTCTATCTGTACGTACGTGTTCAACAGAAGAGGACAGCAGATCCCATTACAGATGGCTGTGAGCCACCATGTGGTTGCTGGGTATTGAACTCAGGACCTCTGGAAGAGCAGTCAGTGCTCTTAACCACTGAAACATCTCTCCGACCCCTATTCCTTCCTTCCTTCCTTCCTTCCTTCCTTCCTTCCTTCCTTCCTTCCTTCCATTTAAAAAAATTAAATGTAACATTAAAAAAATTATCATATTGAAGTTTGGGCAAGACAAACCAATGGAAGGAAAAGTGTCCAAGAGAAGGCCCAAGGGTCAGAGAGCCACTCATTTGCACACTCAGGAATCCCATAAGAACACTAGATGGAAGCCATACTCTACACAAGCAGAGGACCTGGTGTAGGCCCGCACAGGGCCCGTGCTCGCTGCCTCTGTCGGTCGCGTTGGTGCGCAGGGCCTTGTTTCCTGGTGTCTCCGTCCCTCTGGCTCTCACCCTCCTTCTGCCTCCTCTTCTGCGGGGCTCCCTGACCTGAGGGAGGGAGTTTACGCATTCATCCCATTTAGCACTGAGTGTTCTAGGGACCCTCCTCCTCTGTGTAATCAGTGTCGGGCTGTGGATCTCTATACTTGTTCCAGTCTTCTGCGGGAGGAAGCTTTCCTGATAACGGTTGAACAAGGCACTGAACAGAATATCACAAGGACCTGTCTTATCGGTATCTGGGGAAGCAGGGATAGAAACACATTCTTTCTGTCTTTGGTTTATTATTTCAAGTGGAGTTAAGGAACTAAGAAAGGTAAAACATCTGGCTCTCTGGTTCTGATGGGCCAGTGTGTTACCTCTTGGTCACTAAAGAAACCTGAATGTATTAGCCGCTCCATGTCATATGACTGAAAACCCTGACAGAAACATCTTTGGAGAGAAATGTTTATTTGGGTGACGGTGTCCATTTGTCCTGTGGGGAAGGCGTGGGAGAGAGGCAGGGGGAGGCTGAGGTGGGAGCTGTTTACACGGTGATAGACCCGAAAGCAGCTGGACCCAGGAGCTGGACTGGACCGATCTCCTGTCAGCCGGGTCCCGCCTCCTAAAGCTCCCACGGTTCCTCAAAGCAGCAGCAGAAGTTGGGCCACTGGCTCTAAAACATGAGGCCCTGGGGAGCATTGCACAATCTTACCACAAACATTCCAGCCCTGTCCTCCTAAGGCTCACTTCCACCTTCTAATACACAAGGCACCCGTGCTGGCCCAGCATCTTAGTGGTTCCAATACTGTCTGGAAGTTCCAAGTATCCCGAGACTCAAGGACAACTCCGTGAGCCTCTGTTGAGGTGAAGAGGGAAGTCACGTACTTTGAGTATTCATCTGCAGAGTAAACATGCCAGGACAGCACAAGACTTAAAACCTAGCCATGCAAACACGTCTAACTCCACGTCTAACTCCACCTCAAAAGCGTAATAACCGAACCGTGCTTCAGGGGGCGTGGCCGCTGCTCCCTAGCCCTGCTCTGATCGCAGGTGCGCGGCATCCCTTAGCCGGGCTCTGTTTGGTACCTGCGGCCTTCCTCGGCAGATGCTCAACGTTCTGGGGTCTCCACTGCAACTTGGGTGCCATATTCATAGCTCCTCTTAACTGACATCTTGGGGGCTCCCTGCAGGGAATTCTATTATATTATACACTGGATAGCCTCAGGGCCTTTCCTTTAAAAAAAAAAAAAATCCGTGGTTAAACCATCATGACCCCTCAGCTCATATGTGCTATGTGTCATAAGGAGCTGGAGAAGTATCTTGCCCTGATTGGACCCTCGTTGCAGCCACCTCTGAGTACTAGGAAAACATTAGCCTAGGCAGCCCCTTGCCTGCATGGTGCCTTGGAAGCAGGCTAACTTAGAATTGTATGTGTTATGAGTGCATGTGTACAAGTGTGTGTGTATATGTATGTGTGTGGTGTGTGTGTGCGTGGTGTGTGTGTGTGTGCGCGCGCGCGCTTGTGCGTGTATGTGGTTTTTGTTTGTGGTGTGTATGAGTGTGTATGTGCGTGCTTGTGTGTGTGGGTGTCTGTGTGAGTGTGTGCTATATGCATACGTGGGTATGCATGTTTGTGTGCGTGTGTGTGTGTGTGTGTGTGTGTGTGTGTGGTGTGTGTGTGTGTGTGTGTGGTGTAGGTGTGTATGTGTGTGTAAGTAAATAGGTGCCAGAATGGATGTTCAGACTAGAAGACAACTTTCAGGAATGGGTGTTTTCCTCTCACCGTGTGGGTTTCAGGAATTGGACTTGGTGGCAAATATCCTTACTCCCTGAGCCATTTCAAAAGCTTTTATTTTCTTTTAAAGGACAGTTCTTAAAGTGGGTTTTAGGCCTGACACCCCAGAGCCCTTGATGGGGGGGAGGTCAGTGTACTTTGAGAACATCTCAAGGTTAACTCCTCACCCCAGCACACAGTGCGTGGCTTCTTTCTGTGGATTGTCTGCCGACCAGGGAGGCTCTGTCTGCAGCTGCTTCGAGCCTCTCTTCTGCTTTATCCCTCACTATGGGCCACTCTGGTGAGGAGTTTGTGCTCTGCCTGTGTCCTGAGGTTTAACTCAAAAGCGAGAGAATAAGTAACCTGGAAGAGAAGAGTTAAGACAGTATGGTTGCCGGGCGGTGGTGGCGCACGCCTGTAATCCCAGCACTAGGGAGGCAGAGGCAGGCGGATTTCTGAGTTCGAGGCCAGCCTGGTCTACAGAGTGAGTTCCAGGACAGCCAGGGCTACACAAAGAAACCCTGTCTCGGGAAAAACAAAACAAAACAAAACAAACTAACAAACAAGACAGTACGGCACTCAGGCCGTGGGGTGGCTCTCACTGCGTTGAACCACATTTACAGTGAGAGCAGGAGGACATGGCCTCCAGAGCACCACCCATTGTGAGATAGGTCTTCCAGTCAGGGCCCAGCTCCCAGGGGCTCCTCAGCCTCTCAGCACCGAGCAGCCATGGGTTGTCAGTGGAGGGGTGTTGGCCTTTCTCACCTAACCATCTAACCCGTGTGGTCCTCTTTGGCGGGCCAAGCCCTTCACGGGGCTTTGCGGGGAGGAGAGCTGGGTATGAGCGTACTTGCATCGTGGTGTTAGATCTGGTGGTTCTTGCTCTGATAGACTGGTTGTCTCTGAAAACAGGGGACGATGCCCTCTGCCGGTACTTCAGCAACGAGCGGATCACACCCATCACCGAAGAAAGCGCCTCTCCCGGGTACCGCTTCTCCAGACCCCTCGCCGAGCGGCACCTGGTGCGGGGTGCGGACTACATCCGGGGGAGCAGATGCTATCTCAACTCGGATCTACACAGCAGCGCCACCATCCCATTCCAGGAGGAAGGCTCCAAGAAGAAATCGGCCAAGGCCTCTTCAGGGGAGCCGTCGCTGCTGGTCAGCTGGCTGACCCGCCTCAAGCTGTTGACTCACTGAGGTGGCTGCCCGGGACCAGCGCCCTGCCTGTCTCCTGCTAGCAAGTGCCTTCTTCCTCAGGGGACAGCTTCCTCGGACTCCTCCCGCAGTGCTCCACGGCGGCCACCTTACTTCATTCCACTTTTAAGGTTGTATGCTGCCTTTCTGGAGTTTCGAGGTCACCAGAGGGCACCATATCCAGTGGCTCTTAGGTGCTGTCTGTGGAGGCAGAAGGAAGGACGGACACGCCACAGCCTGCCAAGTTTTGCCTTCCAACTGTGGGACTATGGAGACAGACTCTTTAAAGTGTGTGTTGGCCAGACAACTTAATGTCAGGAATTGGCAGAATTGCATACTTTTGTTTTCTTGGGCAGCGGGGGACACAAATTGATGGGTTTCTGTCACATAGATATATGTTGGTTTGTGGTCCAGCTTCCGGATGTGGAAACGCCGAAGGAGGAAAAAAAAAAAACCCTCTGTTTTGGTTTTTAAAGCTATAGAACATATTTGTAAGTGTGGCAGCGTCCACTGCAGAGCGACGTGAGTGTGTGAGGCTCTTAGGAGCAGGGCTTTCCCTGCAGATCAGCTGTTACACGTGCTCGGCCCCCTCCCCCCTTCTCAGTGACAGCCTTCGTGTAGGTGAGCCAAGACACCACACACACACACACACACACACACACACACACACACACAGACTCACAGACACACGTGCACGGTTTGATGGAACTTAGCACATTCAAAGAAGTGTGCGCTTTTTTTGATTGAGTGGTGTCGCCGTTGTGCGTATTTGGTCAGCGAGGGAAAGAAGCTGTAAGATTTGCCGACAGCCAAAGTGTATCGTTCGGGGAAGCTGAAGCAACCAGATTTAGAGTTGCGAGGCACGGGTCAGCCCATTTGATGTCTGTGCTCTGGGGGGTGGGAGGGGACCCTACAGCCCCTCCCAGGTGTACACATTTTTGCTCATTAGAAAGATCTCGAAAGCCTCGTGGTCGCCGACTTTCAACTAGGATCAGGTATTTTGAAAATGTGTGTCTGGATATTAACTCTTGTTTAAAACCGAATGTACCATATTTTGCTAGAATGGAAAAAAGCCCTATCTTGTTAATTTAAGTGTTTTAAATAGAGTTGTATATTTTTCTTACTCTTAGTCACATGTAATTGAAACGTTTCTGTTTTGCGTCATACGTGAAACCCAAGGAAAAAGCATCCACCGTGTTTGCAGATTTACAAGTGACCCACTCTGGCCGTTGGCAGCATGGGCACTCATATTAAAGATGGAAATAAATCCTCCCAAGCATTTGGGGATTTTTATGGATTTGTGGTAGAGGAGCGAGAGAAAGAAATGTAACTGACACTACAAAAAAGGAATTTTCCAAGGCATTCTTAGGCAGAGCTGTGACCCGACATCCACATACTCCCTCCCACACCACTGGGGTTGTCCCCTGACCCGCCTGGAGTGCACTTCACAAGAGAATCACTGGAGTTAGGAGGGCCCCCTTCCCCCATCTCAAATGCCTCTGTGGTGGTGGTAAGGGGCACAGTGGCCACTTCTGCTGGCGTCATTGTTTTTACACCCACACCAACATATTCCCATCAGTCTGGGGCACTTTGGAAAACTAGTCTGTTGGCTGGGGGGCGGGTCCCAGATGACACCACAAAGAGGATGGAAGAGGCCTGTGTGGTGGTTCATCCGGTGCATAACCCACAGCCCGTGAGCAGAGTGTAGGAAAGTCCTCCGGAGGCAAGGAAGGAGCCACCCTTGAGGAGAGTTGGCCCCTGCCAGTCTCCTGCCAGCCCACGTGGGCTCTGTGCTTTCAGTGGTTACAGTCCCATTGCTTAATGGCGTGCGAGGCTTCGGACAGCAGGGTTAGTGTGGGGGCCGCTTTCCTCTGCAGAAGATGTCTCTTCTAACTAAGAGTGGATTCTCAGAACTCTTAACTCTTCTCTGCAGCGCTCAACTCAAATTATTACACCAGATGGTCCCACCCACACTCTTCCTGGAAGCTCTGGAGGGAGTCAGGGAAAGTTCTGGCTTCCTCTACCGCCTCCACAGTTTCTCTTTTCTTTGTGTTTTCATCTGGGTTTTTTTTTTTTTTTTTTATACCTGAATTGTGTCTGAAAACTCTATTGCTGCTAAAGGATGTTGCGAACCCCTGCTTTTGAAATAGATAATTCCTCAAAGCGGGCCTGGGGAGATGGGCCTTGGTGGGGTAAGAGCTTGTTGCACAAGGAAAGCACCAGAGTTTGGATCCCCGGGGTCAACTCTGATCCCTGTGGGGGTGGTGACTGTACGTCCAACATGAGGGATTCCGGGAGCAGGCTGGTCAGCTATCCTCGCTGGAGCCTGCACGTTCTGGGTCGGTGGAAGATCAGCTTTCGGTATGTCAGATGGAAGGGCAGCCGAGGAAGGAACTCAGTGTCGGCACAGGTCTGCACATGCATGTGTGTGCACACACACACAGTAAAACATGCATACAATAAAGACTTCCTTGGAAATGAATGGACACTCCTGGGCTCATTGCTTACTCCCCCCCTCCCCCCTTCAATAGCAGGAATGGCTTAACACAGAAACATGACTGCAATTCCTGGTGACTGTCTAGTCCTGTCAAACCCGACCCTGCCCCATGTCCCCCTTTTAAAGAGATGCTTTTTATTTTAAATTTCTTAAATTGTATTTTATTTTGTATTATTTATACATTTTTTAAAATGTATATGCTTGATCATGTTCTTCTTCCCCAAGTCCTAGATCCTCTACCCCCAACCTACCCAACTCTTAAGCTCTTTCTTAAAACAACAACAACAAAAAAAAACCAATGCAAAAACAAAAGCTCCAAACTAAGAAAAGAAAAGCACAGCCAAGAACCAAAAACATCAATAACAAACGAACCCAACCCACCACACTGTAGTCAAATAAAAGTGCACACACACTCACACACAAACACAAGCTCACACACACATTCCAAAACTATATGTCCACTATATGATTGCCAACTACTCCTGACATGAGGCCTGTTCTGGAGTGGTTGACATACTTAGTATCATTCTATTGAAGAAAACTGATTGTCCCTCTCCCAGCAGGTAAAAATCACAGTGGCTAGGTTTTTCCATTCATTCATTCATTCATTCATTCATTCATTCATTTTTTTTTTCAAAATATGATAAAAGTTCAAAAACTATCACATCAAAGTTGAACAAGGCAAAGCAGAAGTAGAAGAGCCCAAGAGAAGCCACAAGAGTCAGAGACCCACTCATTCTCGCTCTCAGGAATCCCATAGAAACGCTAAGCTGGAAGTCATATCTGCAGAAGATCTCTGTAGACTCCTGTAGACCCTGCGCTTGCTGCCTCCGACTCTGGGTTTGTCTGCGCTTTGCTCACATTGATTTAGATGTAGAGGATCCTGTTTCCTTCAAGTCCCCCTCACTACAAACACCAAATGCAATCGTAGATGCTGGGAGGTTTCAGTAGGATGTCACAGCTGGAACATAAAGAAAGAAATCATAAGGGGACTGGAGAGATGACTCAGCGGATAAGAGCACTGACTGCTCTTCCAAAGGTCCTGAGTTCAATACCCAGCAACCACATGGTGGCTCACAACCATCTGTAATGAGATCTGACGCCCTCTTCTGGAGTGTCTGAAGACAGCTACAGTGTACTTACATGGAATAATAAATCTTGGGGCGAACAGAGGTCCTGAGTTCAATTCCTAGCAACCACATGATGGCTCACAACCATCTGTACGGCTACAGTGTACTCATATACATAAATAAATAAATCTTAAAAGAAGAACCATAAATAGTTCAATATGTAAGTGCCCTAGCTAGACATTATCATCAGATAGTGAAACAGTATGTGGAATACACACACAGTATGAAGTCCTGAATGTGGGGCTTGGAGAGATGGCTCAGTAGATAAGAGGACTGGCTGCTCTTCCAGCGCACCTAGGCTCTTTCCTAGCACCCACATGGTGACTTACAACCATCTGTCATAGTCTCAGGGAATCTGATGCCCTCTTCTACCCTCCTTGGGCACATGGTACACAGACATACATACAGACAAAACGCTTGTACTCATAATTTTTTTTTAAAAAAAATCATTATGGTAGTTATAAAACTGGACTGCTACACTGATCATTTAATACTAGGTACCTAAAAGATGTCGAGACAGTTTTCTAAAATATGGAGGGTTCGTCCCAGATTGAGTTCCACAAAACACGTCTATGACACCACCATACGGAATCTAACTCTGTCCCTGGCACTGTCCTCAATAGCGTCTTTGGGAGTTGAGTGCCATGGTCACTTCCATCTTTCATCTGAGGGAGATGTCCGAGCATGCAGTGTGGTGGTAGAGCTGGGATTGAAAAATCAAGATGGCGTGGCTCCAGGACTCTCGTTCATCATCATTGCTGTGCAAGAGTTCTTTAGTGTATTGAATATACGCCTGCCTGGAAAACCCTAAGCCACGCCAGCCTGAGCTAAAAGTCCTCTGTTGACACAGAAAAGTGAAGTTACGGACTCAGATGGTTGTGGATTGCATTTGCAATAACATGGGTATTTAGAAGACAGCTACACTTTGTGCTATGGGGCTGAGTATTGCATTGTCTGCCTCCAGCATTGATGACCGTCCCCTCCCCCCCCCCCCCATAAATGCTAGTAGACTTCCAGCAACATTTAGGAACACTGCCTCTAGGGGGCAGCACCACTCATACCAGAGCGAATCCTTGGAAGGAAGTCCTGGGTTATTCACTAGTGTTTCAGCCCTGTTTATCCCTTTTCTGTCTGCTGTTTTCTGCACATTTCTTTCTCTACCAAAACTGATGTTTTATCATCTGTTTTGTAAGCTTTTTGCTTTTATATTTATCTCATCCCCCCCCTAAAAAAACCAATGCACTTAAACACCCCCAATTTTCATTTCCATCATCTTCTGTAAACCCTATGGTCTATTTTCATAGACATAGTGTTTCACCCATGTCTTAGAGACACCATAACCACAGCAACTCTTATAAAGGAAAGCATTTGGTTGGGGCTGGCTTATAGTTCAGAGGCAGACATGGTGCTAGAGCTGGAGCTGAGAGTTCTATATTCAGATCAGCAGACAGCAGGGAGAGAGAGTAAGCCACGGGGCCTGGCTTGAGCATCTGAGATCTCAAATCCCACCCCCACCCCCCCAGTGACATACTTCCTTCTAGTAGTGTCACATCCTGTGGGCCCACGGAGCCAACTTCTTGCAAACCACCCCCACCCCCCAAGAGTTTGAGGGAGTGGTTTAAAGTTCGAAAATTACCAGAAATGAAGAAAACTTTTGGCTACCTTTTGCCAACCTGGAGCGCGTTAGGTAGAGATGTAGGCCTAGGTTAGACAGTTCACCTGCTGTGTGTGTGTTTTATGTACACAGATGACTGGTTGATTTTTTTTTTTTTTTTTTTTTTTTGGTTTTTTGAGACAGGGTTTCTCCGTGTAGTCCTGGCTATCCTGGAAATCACTCTGTAGACCAGGCTGGCCTCGAACTCAGAAATCCGCCTGCCTCTGCCTCCCAAGTGCTGGGATTACAGGCGTGCACCACCACGCCCGGCTTTTTTCCTAGTTTGTTAATAAACTGCCTTGTTCCTTTGGGGGTGAGTGACCCCAAGCCACATCCTAGATTGCATGTGAGTGGCCATCTTAACAGGAATTTGCACACTTCGGTACAGCCGCTCTCTGGCTTGGCCAGTGGTCAAGTGTGATGGTCATTTGGGGAATGACTCTGTCTTAGTCAGGTTGAGCTTTGCCATAACCAAGTATAGAGTCTGAGGTAGGCTGAGGTGCTGCTTCAGTTGTAGTTTGCACCCAGCCATCTTGGGGTGGGTGAGGGAGAGAGAGAAAGGAGTAAGAGAAGAGAGCAGGAAGAAATGGGGAGGAGAAGAAAGGAGGGAGGGAGAGTAGGGGAGGGGAGAAGAGAGGAGAGGAAAGAGCACACACCAACTTTATCACAAGGGTACTTTTAAGGGCTTCCTCTCTCTCCTCAAAGCCTCCCCTCCTAGCATGTTCTTAATGGGGCTTAATCCATCAGCATGGGAAGTTTGGGAGGGAACATGAGGACATTCTATGTGTGGTGGCTTAAATGTGCTTGGCACATGTGACGTGGCACTATCAGGAGGTGTGGCCTTGTTGTAAGTATGGCCTTGTTGGAGGAAGTGTGTCACTGGGGATGGGCAATGCACACACACTTAGCAACTAGAAGAGGAACGTTTTAACGTCTTTTGATTGACGACTGGCTTGAAGAATACCCTAAACCTGACCTCTCCAACATGTCTTCAAGGACATGGAAGGCCGTGTGTGACGAGCCAGGCCTCTAAGAACCCAGCACAGGTTTGGTCACCTATGGGGACTTACAAAATGGATTCTGTAACTTGTATTATAGGTCCTTAAAAATTACCATTGTATTATCTGGAAAGCTCTCCATTTTTATTTCACAGGGGTTCTATGTGTTTGGGTTTAGAGGTATTTTTAGAAGTGGGCTGATGTCACTGTGTGAAATCTAATGTAAGGAAAGGAAGAAATGATTATGTCACATTAAGGTTTGCCCAAGAACCTCGGTTTTTTCTCCAATTTTAGGCAGTGAAATCTATCCTAATTTCTATCATTCTGCATCTCTCCATCCCTATAGAGGAAAGCTTTCTGCTACATTCCTTCTCAAATAGTGACCAATGACCTATTTGGTGAACAAAGATTAAATTCTGTCTGAAAACAAGAGAGTAATGCCACATAGGAGGCTGCCTGCCGTGTAGTCTTTCGGAGCCTTTGGGGTTCTCTGTGAATATGTGCATATGGTTTCCCGAGGCTCAGAAACAGGCTGCATCCTGACGAGCCTGCGCACATTCTAAAAGGTCGGGGCTCTGTTTCTGAAGTTCACCTTTTGAGTGGATCCTGTGTCCTCAGAATGCTCGCTTATGACTGACGTCTTGGATGAGAACAAGGCGAGTAAGAAGAGAAGGTGAGTGCCGGCCCTACATTCTTGCTATTGCACATGTTGGCCTGGATGCTTTGAGGAAAACGGCTCGTTTTGAAGGAGCTCTCTTTCCTGAGTCTCAGTTTTCTTTGAAAAGTTGTGGAACTGAAGTCAGGGGAAATGGTTCAGAAAGAAACCTTAAGGAGGGCAGTAAGTTCTGACATCTCAGGTGGTGAGTACCTAATCATCACCCAACCCCGCTGTCTCTCTCTCTCTCTCTCTCTCTCTCTCTCTCTCTCTCTCTCTCTCTCTCTCTCTCTGTTTCTCTCTCTCTCTGTTTCTCTTTCTCTGTTTCTCTCTCTCTCTCTCTCTCTCTCTCTCTCTCTCTCTCTCTCTCTCTCTCTGTCTCTCTCTCTCTTTCCCAGAGCCCCTATCCAGAGCATTGTAAACAGGATGTTCATGTAAAGGATTGATATAAAGAAGAAAAACTATCAAGAGAAAAATAATTAAAAGGAGAGGAAGAATGTTCTCGTACCGAATAGACTTGCTAAGTGGGTTTATCATTTAACTTTGCTACTGGAGGATGACAGTGGTATTTTATTTGAAGATTTTTTTTTTTTTTGCCATTTTGACATATCTTTCTTGGGACATTTTTGATGATGTAGGAAGCACCAGCCTTTTAAAGTTAAGTTTACTCTAAAGCAATATTGTCCGCGAAGCAAGAAACTGTTCTTTTATATTTTGTGAATGTCAGGCTCTGTTGAAGAGCTGCATTCCATGTTCTCAAGCAAGGCTGTACCAGGTTAAGAGAGGAAGGGCTGGGGGAATTAACATGGATGTAGAAAGCTTTGACTTTTGGAAGTTGGCATCCAGGAACCAGAAATAGTTGAGGAATTTAGCTTTTGAAGCCAGACAATCCATCTCATTCACTTACAGACTTTGGTCTTGAAGCGAGTTGTTTCTTTCTGTCCTGCACTTACCCATGATGAGGAAATGATACTGGACTCTACTCCTCAGGCTTCCGTTGGTCGAGTGAGGGTGTGTAAGGTCCTTTCTCAGGAGCATCTAGATGCCGACTCTTGTCTTGCTATAACAACAGTGCCTTTTGCCATCTCAGCCTCTGGTAAATGAAGCATTCAGGCTCAGCCAATAGGGAATTACTCACCGTTTTGTCCATAACCCACAAAATAATACCCTTGTCCATTCTCAGAGGCTGCAGTGGAGTCTGTGGCTTGGCAGTGTGGTTGTCACTGATACATATCCTTGTCACTCAGATGCTTGGCTGAGTCAGAGAACCCCAGAGAGGATGACAGACCATGATTGGGCACCCTCTGAACACTAGAGTCCTGTTTGAACATGGGCTTGCCTTAGACTCAGTTTATCTCTCCCAGACCCCCCCATTCCTTCATTGATTAAAGATGAAAACAGGAAATCTGAGCCTGGTTCCCAGCCCTAGAGACTGTAATTGCTTTTGCCACCCATCTCTGTCTGAAAGAGTCACCCCCCAAACTCACTTTGCAAAGGGGATGATGTAGAAGAGAAATGGGAAAAGACCATGCCAATAAAGGATCTGGAGAATGGATGTTGGTCCGGGTTTCTTGTGTTTGGTTTGCTGGGGTCTGTGTGATGCTAAAGAATCCGGTCCTATGCAGTTTCAACCACCCTGATTGTCACGCAGCAGCTTACCTGGTACAGAAGCTGCTGGGCCCTTCTGTTGACACGGGAAGGACTTTGGGAAATGGCGACTTCCTACAAATCAGTTTAATCATCTGTGCCACCAGGCTAGGCAGGGTTGTGGCTGTACTTTTTATGGTAATGTTCCCTGTCCCTTTCTTTTTTCTTTTTTCTTTTTTTTTTGTTTGTTTTTGTTTTTTGCTTTTGTTTTTTTTCGAGACAGGGTTTCTCTGTGTAGCCCTGGCTGTCCTGGAACTCACTCTGTAGACCAGTCTGGCCTCGAACTCAGAAATCCACCTGCCTCTGCCTCCCAAGTGCTGGGATTACAGGCGTGTGCCACTACGCCCGGCTCCCTGTCCTTTTCTTGATTTATGTCCCCTCATCTCTTAGGTAGAACCAGATGACTTGGTGGGTGTTTGGCCAGGATTCACTGGTAGAGTCCACAGTTACATGGTGCAGCCTACTACATTACAAATGCCCCAAGACAAATAATATTCCCCCACCCCACCCCGCAACAAAACTCAAGCCTGTTCTTTGTTCTGCGCTACAGGTGCATTTTGTACTGATTGTCTCTGTGGACCCTTCACCTCCACTGGACTCCTGGTGAACACCCCTCAGGTCTGACTTTATCAGTTCTCCAGATCTGCTTCTGTTAACCAGGGAAGGCGATGATGACGTCATTCTCCAACTTGCTTAGGGCTGTGTCAAGGGTCCACAAGGGGCAGCTGACATTTAGATCAGAGCTTAAAAAGGATTTTAAAGATGGAACTAAAGCCAAGACCTTACTTTCCCTTCTACTCCCTGGGCACTTAAGTGGACAGAAGAAGATATAGGCTAATGATCTTTTGTAGTGCTGTGTTTTTACTTCAAAGCATGACTCCGCCATTTTCAGATTACCCTCACTGAAGGAATGCCGAGGATGCTGTGCTCTCGGAGGGAGCATTCAGTGCCTTGAATTGAAGAGACACAAATACCTTTAAGGAGGAAATAGCTGATGTGGTTTCCTTAAGTCCTTGACCTAACATTATTCACCCTTAATCTCAATCTTAAAAGAGGGTAATTTGGACCCAAGAAATACAGGTATACACATACAAACACTGAACTGAGAGAAGGCATGGGAGGACATGCAGGAGAATTGTGACTGATCAGTAATTTAGGTTAAGATAGGGATGTGTGCTCTAGTGTGCGCGTGCTGTGTGTGTGTGTGTGTGTGTGTGTGTGTGTGTGTGTGTGTGCTAAGCCTCAGAACTCATATAAAAATGAGAGTAAAAACCTCCCAAAAGTTATCCTCTGATCTCTCTCTCTCCCTCCCTCCTTCTCCCAATCCCCTCCCCTCTCTCCTCTCCCTCTCTCCTCTTTCTCTCTCCCCTCTCTCTTACACACACACACACACACACACACACACACACACACACACAGTATGAAAAAAAAAACCCTCTATATATGAAATATTCCTGAGAACTTTGACCAGGACATATTGAGCAATAGAACCATAGGAAAATGTTGCCACTTATATTTTGGATACAACAAACTACAGCTATTAAAATTGTCTAAGAGCAAAAAGTTTAGTTTTAATGTGCACTGGGCTCTAAATAGTGCTAATCTACTTTGCGGCTATTAAGTAAGCAGAAATTCCGCACCCATGAACCCTACACTCCAAAAAAGACGGTGCATACCAGAAGAGCTTCAGCTATGATGTAATCCAACAAAGAAAGAGGAAATTAAAAGGAAGACAATTAAATAGACTCATTTTCAAATAGTGTTTAAAGATGTTAATTATCGCTGCACACACGCGCGCGCACACACACACCCTTAGCTGTTTTTCCCCAGTTAATACTTTGGAGTGTCGTTATCAAAAGCACTCTTGTAGAACTCGCTGAGCGTGGAGATGGCTCCTCGCTTGCTTCATGGGGACCGAGATTGAATTCTATTCTTGGCGGTGGAAAGCAGCGCATGCTAATTAGAACGCTGTGCTGCTCTTTGCCTGCGTGGAGAGTGTTCTCCTGGAACTTCTATGGAATCTCCGCTCTTCACCCTGGGAGTCTTCCTTGCACTGGGCTCTGCACCTGTGGTTCTTGGCTTCCAGCCTTCTGCTCTGTGCCTCAGGCTCTGTGGGTTAGTGCGGCAGCCATGGAAATCTTAGGACTTCTCCAATTTGAGGCTCCCCGGTTACCCTAGCTGTACCCCTGCCATCCGCAAGGGGGCCGTTCTTTGGACTGGGGCACATTTCCTGGGGGCAAATTGGAGGAATAAAGAAACAGTGGAGCCCATAGAACTTGCTGTTCGGAAGCTCTTGATGTGTGTGCTTTGACCCCCCCCCCACGGGGAGGTGTAAACATACTTGACAAGAGGACTTGAAACAGAATTGGTTGACAGACAGCTAGCTCTCCTGGGGTCTGGGAAGGAGTCCCTTTGGTTGTGGCTTTCTGTCGGTCTGTTTCACTAATTTCTGCTCGCTCCTTTCTCCTCCAGTGACAATAGTCACCCTCTTTCCCTCTTCCTTCTCCTCCCCCTCACTTTTTCACTTCCTCTGCTTCCTCTTTCAGCACACACACACACACACACACACACACACACACCTACACACAAACACACACACAAACATACACACACACACTGAAAGTGTATATTTTCCTCACTCCAAGTCCACATGGATGTCTCAAGTTGGGTGACACTGCACAGTGACCTTTCTCTAACTTGTTGTGTGTCGGGGGCTTAGGTGGCTTCTGTCTTATAGATTCTCCAATTGGGAGCAGTGAGGTTACCTTGGCCGAATTTATCTCCATGGAAGGCTGGGGAATGGGCCACAGGAGGGGACACCCAAACCCCTTGGCTCGGCAATTAGTGTCACTGCTACTTTACGTGCACAGAAAGGTGATAAATGGATGTTGTTGAGATCAATGATTTCCTCCATACTTCTCAGCTTGCGTACTTACTTCACAATATGTATTTTTTAAAATAGTGGTCAAGACTGTACGGTTTTTCTTGAAATGTTACTTTTGCCATATATCCCAGTGTTTGTTAACACTGCTTTCATTATCATTCCAATCTAACTAATCTTACATTCCTGTTATTGTCTATTCTTAGATGCATATAAGATTTCAAAGTTGATGTATTCTTTATTACTCTGGTGTAGGGAAGGATTTTTACATATGTGCATACACGTATGTACTTTAATGAAATGGATAGCTGTAACAGACAATACTGCTTCAGTCAAGTAGCCTAAAGTGAGGATCCTCTTTGTATCAAAACTACTTTAATGAAAATGAGATGAAAACTACAAATTAGAGGAAAAATGGAAATCTTAAAGGAATCAGGAATCTTTTTTTTTTTTTTTTTCTTGAGACAGGGTTTCTCTGTATAGCCCTGACTGTCCTGGAACTCACTCTGTAACCCAGGCTGGCCTCAAACTCAGAAATCTGCCTGCCTCTGCCTCCCAAGTGCTGGGGTTAAAGGTGTGTGCCACCACTGCCCTGCATGAAAGGTTAACCTTAAAAGGAAAGTTATCTGGGCTAATTAATTAGCCCAGACCTCTGAATACTCAAGACACAATTAGCATATCAAATGATTCCCAAGAAGAAGGAAGAAAAGGGCCCTGGTCCTGAAAAGGCTTGATCCAGTATTGTAGGGGAGTACCAGGATAGAGAAATGGGAGGGGGGTGATTGGGGAATG
This sequence comes from Apodemus agrarius, assembly GCA_964023405.1. Taxonomy (NCBI): domain Eukaryota; kingdom Metazoa; phylum Chordata; class Mammalia; order Rodentia; family Muridae; genus Apodemus; species Apodemus agrarius. Next base: position 34,052,412 of record OZ030027.1, on the reverse strand, counting down.
GGCGGAGGGAAGAGGACTTATGGGACATGCGGTGAGGGGGGAACCAGGAAAGAGGAAAGCATTTGGAATGTAAACAAAGAATATAGAAAATTAAAAAAAAAAAAAAAAAAGAAAGTTATCTTTGCTGAGGATGAGTCAAAGGAAGGGACCTACAGTTATGTAACAAGCAGTTGTATCACACCAACCTCTGAAAGCTGAACCAGCCTCAGGGACCAAACCAGTGATGCTTTAGATTCAACCCCAGGACATCTCTGGGGAGAAATAGAGAAGTCAAAGAACAGACTCAGTGAAAACAGCATGTTACAGGCTGAATCGAACCCTGCCGTCTTATCCAGTCACCCTGAATGAAGCTGTCTTTAAAGAGGTACTTAAGTCAAAATGAAGTCTTTACTGTTGGCTCAATCCAATGAAACGATTGCTCTCTCGTTAAGAAGAGTACATTTGAGCACCCACCACAGAGTAAAGGCCATGTGAAGACAAATGGGGAAAACAATCAAATACAAGTAAAAAATGAGAAACCCCAGAACGCAGGAGCGCCGCCCCCCCCCCCGATACCTCAGCTTTGAGCTTCTAGCCTTCAGGATTGTCAGTGAATCAATATCTTCTGTTAAGTTATCCATTCTGTGGTGCTGCGTCATGCTAGCCCTAATAGATTAATTCATAAGGTAATGGCCAGCTTCATTGGCTTCCGCTTCAAAAACAAACCTTGTAGAGACTCAACTGTGTCAACTGTGTCCTGCTTGGTGGAACTTCCGTGAGAAGTGACTGAGCGATACCATGCGATTGGAATCAGAAGGACGGAGGTTGTCTTCTCTGGGTGTTTCCCATGCCTGGTCTCCCACTGGCGAGTTTCATCATGGGAATGTAACAGCCTTACGCTTACATCCACTGCTTAGGCCAATGCCAGTGGCCGTGCCCAGTAATGTAGCCTTTTATCCGAGCCCAAAAATGATTGAAGAAGTTCGAAGCTCTAGATGCACAGGTGCCTGGCATGGCTTCACAGCAGACAGGCAAGGGAGTGGCCCATCCTCAGGAGCCCTGAACAGAGGACCTGGGTGGCCTGTCCAAGGTGATGATCAGGTATGGCCAGGAGAGATGCAGGCCAGGTATGCCACAGAGCAGATGAATTAGGAGCTGTGGTACAGGGGAGGCCGAAGGAATGGAGGGAAACTCAGGAGACTTGTGATTGATCAGTAATTTGAGTTTAGATATGGATGTACGCTCTAGTGTGCGTGTGCATGCACACACATGATTGGTTGTTCATCTGTTTTTTTTTCAAATTGAAATAAAGAAATAGATCAATGACAGTGATGATAGATAATGAATCAACATCAAATTGTGATTGGCTCATTTATGCATTCCTGAACTTATCTTCCTCTGACCAGACCAGCTCTGCCACGAATGTATGATGATGGTGTGAATTTCCTTCATGAGTGTTTTGTCGTTTTCTGAACACAAATCTTTCACCTTCTCAGTCAGTTGTGTTCTTCGTCCTATTGTCCTTTCTGTTTTGTGATGTTACTCCAAATGGCAATGTTTTCCAAATACTCTTAGTTCACTGGCTCTTTTAAAGAGAGATTTAGTTTTATTTTATGGGTGTGCATTTTGTCTGTACACACGTATGCTCTGGTGTCTAGGGAGGTCAGAAAGAGGGATTTGGATGCTTAGAATTTGGGTTAAAGACAGTGGTAGGTGCTAAAACCTAGGTCCTTTGGAAGAGCAGCCCCCCCTCTCTAAATGAGCCCAAATTTTTATTTGTTCGTATATTTGGAGCACTCTTCAATGACATCCTTGACCTGAGATACTTTGCCGGAGTCCTTAACCCTTACAAAACTGCAAACAAATATTTTACCTGGTTTCTCCTCTTGCTCCATTTTTTAGAGGCCTGCCATTCCCGCAGGTTCTGGTTATTGTCAACCTTAATCGGGTGGATTTGGTGCTCAGCACAGAATGCCTCCACCAACCACGGGCATAGGCTCATCACAGCTGGATGTGAACACCCAGAGATGGGTTTGGTGCTTGTCTGAGGCTTTGGGAGCTTTGAGAATACCCTGTGCCAGACCATGATGAAGGTTAGATCGTCATGGATGAGGGAGGTCTTCAGCACCTCTTGGATGGCAGTGTTCATGTCTGTCATGCCTTCAGCAGCAGCAGTGTCTTCCCGGACCACTGTAGTGGATTACAGAGAAGGCCAATTCTGAATATGCTTGAACCTCGACACCTGTGCAATTTGGCAGGAGAAAAACAAAAAAAAAACAAAGAACAAAAAGCAAGTGTTCTCTAACCACAGAGCCACCCGCACAGCCCAGAACTAGTTCTGGATATTCTGAAACCTGAAATATTTCTCAGTTTGTTTTTGGTTTTGACAGGTTTTTACAATGAAATATTAAGGTTTTATACAGAAGTTCATATCTTGTGCTAGCAAGGAAAAACAATTTTATAATTCATAAAACGGCCCAAAAGACTACACATAATTATATAAATATTAAGAAGGAAAAAAGCCATGGAAACCTCATTTTCAGATTGCAAAAGTATCACAAGGTTAGTCAATGTAATATGTACAAACATGAAGACAGACATGCTGGCTGAAGACAGCAGACTTAGTGACCTATGGAATAGAATAGAAAGTCCAGAAATAAATCCACACATGTGTGTGATCAACTGATCTATTCTCGGGATGCCAAGAATATTCAACGGAGAAGGCTTGTCTTTTCAATAAACTGTCAGAAAACAACAGGATAACCACACAGAAAAGAGAGAACAGAAGAACCCTTGTCCACACAAGCACAAAAATCAACTGAAAGTGGATTGAAGACTTAAGTGTGAGACATTAAACTACAGAATTTCAAGAAGAAAATATAGAGGAAAAGACTTTTTTTTTTTTTTTTTTTTTTTTTTTTTTTTTTTTTTGAGACAGGGTTTTGGTCCTGGAACTCACTCTGTAGACCAGGCTGGCCTTGAACTCAGAAATCTGCCTGCCTCTGTCTCCCAAGTATTAAGATTAAAGGCATGCGCCACCACCGCCCAGCTGAGGAAAAGAGTTCTTAACATAGATCTTGGCAGTGATTTCATGGCTGTAGCACAAAGGCAAGACACAAAAAGTAAGTGGAATTCTACCAACTACAATGCATAGATGAAGACCAATTAGGCCAACAGGAAACTGATAAACAGGAGAAACAACATTCCTGAAAAGGGTTAAAAATCCAAAATATATAGGAAACCCTAGCAAGTCAATAACAAACAACCCGACTTAAAAGTAGGCTAACTAAGGACATGAACAGACATTTCTCCAAAGAAACAAATGTCTGTTCATGTCCTTAGTGCATGTCCCACAGAAAGGTGAAACTTCAGGGAGATGGGGGAGGTTAGGAGGGAGGGAGGGAGAGACACACTCACACCTGACAGGATGGCCTCTTTTCCCAAAGGGAGACATGACCGCAGCTATAGGTGAAGATGCAGAGACCTCAGAATGCCTGCAAGTTCTGGTGAGAATGCAAAGTAGGCAGACGCTCTGGAATGCCATGTAGAAGGCCTTCAAATTTTACAAGCGGCGTTTCCGTTGGATCCAGGAAATACCACTACTGGAATTTATTGAGGCCACTTAAAAGCAGGATCCTGAAGAGATGTTAACATTTCCATGTTCGCTGGCACGCAATTCACAGTAGCCCAGCTACAGAAAAAAATATGGCCGTCTACCCGCAGCCAAACATACAGAGAAAATGTGTGTATAACAGGAGAATTCTTTTAGTTGAGAGCATTACAAAAATAAAAAACCCAACAAACAACAACAAAAACAAACAAACAAAAAAAAAAAGAAAAGAAAAGAAAAAAGAAAAAGCAACCCAAGAAACTCCAAAGAACAAGAGCATGATTGAATTTGGACTCACTGTGCCACTTGAGATAGATTGTAACCATTTATGATCTTTGTGATGGTTAGTTTCTGTGAACTAAACACACACTGGCATCACCCAGGATGGGGGAACCTCAGCTGAGGAGTTTCTTCCAGCAGATTGTCCCATTGGCATGTGTGTAGGACACGCCAACTGTTTGATAACTGATGTGGGAGCCCTCTGTTCGAGGTAACGTCCCTGGGCAGTGGTTCTGCCGCATGCTCTAAGAAAGCAGGCTGAGCAAGCCATGACGGGCAAACCAGTAAGCAGCGCCCCTCCGTGGTTCCTGCCTCCGGTTTCCTGATGATGGAGTGGTCCGTGTAAGCCAGATGAACTCTCCTCTCCTCGAGTCGCTTTTGGTCATGGTGTTCATCACAGCAAAGGAGAGCAAACCAAGTCAGTGACATTAATCAAGGTGCCCACAACTGTCAGAGTCAAAGGACCAAAGAGTAGAGGGGGGGTTCCCAAAGACAGAGGGAAGGGGCATATGGGAAATTACGTAAGTAGATTATAAATAAGTAGGTTAGGCAAGTTCTAGAGGTCTGTGATACTTACAGTCAACAATAGAGTCGTTCAACTGTCTTTATTTTAAGAGAGCAGATTCCTCGGTTAAATGTCTCTTATTACAATAACATAAATGGCTAAAACTGAAGAAAAAGACCACTTTTCCATTCTAGAAGCCTCTCACTCACCTTTGCTGTCAAGAAAATTAATTTAAAATTTTTTAAGGGACAACAAAGCCAGGGTTATTCTATAACAATTGAGTTATATAATCTCTTGAACAGTTTTATCAACGAGTATTTTTTATCCAGATCTTAATGCAGAAAGCATTTGATTATAGAAGCATATTCTTTTTAAGCAAGGTCTAATTAAAGACTACTGTGCAAGTGTGTGTGTTTCTTATATCCGAGTCTTTGTTAAATTTTAATAAAAGTCAACATGTTACATGTGACATGCCTATTGCTTGTGAGTTAAACGTTCATGTCAGGACACGCAACAATCCGAGGTTGTCACGGGTCATGAGCTTGACTTTCGTTTCTGTTTTTCCTGACATTCCCCTCCTAGGGCCTCATTTAAATAATGTGATACTCTAAAATAACCAAAACACCTTTCTTCAATCTTCAGTGTAGCAAAATGCCTAAGTTATCTGATTACTTTCATGAGATTGTCTACCCCAGGATCTGCTCATTCTCCTGTGGTTTCTCGTTTATTTAAAAGAGATGTGAGTGGGGGGAAGAGGCACTAGTCACAACTTCCCACGTCAGTCTTACTGTTAAAGAGTTAGGGGGGCTAGAGATATGGCTCAGTGGTTAAGAGCACCGACTGCTCTTCTGAAGGTCCTGAGTTCAAATCCCAGCATCCACATGGTGGCTCACAACCATCTGTAATGAGATCTGGCACCCTCTTCTGAAGTGTCTGAAGACAGCTTACATATAATAAATAAATAAATAAATAAATAAATAAATTACAAACATGCAGGTAGACTGTGGTTCTGTAGGCTAGGGTAGCACTCCAGCAAGGGGAGGTCAGAAGGAGGAAGAGGTTCCTGGAACCCAGAGAGCATGCAGTAGTAGGAGAAGAGTGGGTCCCCTGCTAGGAGGTGTGGTCTTGAGTGAACTGTACTGTCAGGGAGGAAGGGAATGCCAGCAGCACCCCTCCCCCCACCCCACAGTCAGCAGGACCCAGATTCAAAGATCTGGGGAGCATGGAAGGGTCTAAGCTGGTGTCTGAAACAGCTGGGTGTGAGGGGGTGCCGGGCAGCACAGGGTGGATGGGAAGGTCAAACAGAAAGATCCAGCACACATACAGGGTGGCTTCGATATACCATGATAAACACATATTTAATAATTCTCTTCCAAGCAGGATAAACTTACCTTCAGTGGTTCCATAATTTTCACTTACTTACAAGAATCTTTTTGTTGTTGTTCTTCTTCTTAAAGACTAGACTTTGATACCTCAATTCTACCTCCAAAGGGCGGTTTCACAGAGAGAGTCTTGCCTAGGCAAATTTGTTGTCATTTTGATTCGAGGAATGGTCAAGGCAAGGTGACAGAATGATGTGCCTTGTGTGAGAACTGGGAGCAACGAGGACAAAATCCTGTGGATCCTTGATCCACTGTGACTCCATTGTGACCGGGAAGAGGTTGACGCTGCCCCACAGGGTGGTTTTGGAATTGTTCACAGAGAGAGCGGTTTAGGAGATTTAGATGTTTCTCTCTCAAGAAACAGACTAGAGGCTCTAATTTGTAACTTTGTATATAGTGTTTTGAACTTTGTTTCAAAAGAACTCTGGGAGATTTGAAGAGATCTGGATGAGAAGGCAGCTGACACATCCCAGTGCTGTAGAAGGGATCTGATCAGTTGTGGCTAAATGGGAAAGGGTTGTGCTTTCTTCTCCGAGGAAAGCAGAGAAAAGAAAGTTCTTAGAAGGATGAAGAGCCCACCTGGGAACTACGAATATGGAGGAACATTCCCAGGAGGAGTTTGTCTCTTGTCCCCAAGGGCAGATCCCCAGACTGTACACAACCCTGACAGCACCCCCACCCCAGTAGGGCCCTCATCCTAACACGTTCCTTCTGCACAAAATGCCAGGAGCTGAGATCTGCTTTTCAATGTCTTATTATATCTGAAAGTTGGAACGCCCTAACAATGAAGGTTCTACATGGGTAGCCACGTCTGAATAGATTTGGCACTTGTGTGCTGCAGAGTCTAAGAGAAGACACAAACTGGAATTCTGAGGGGCTGATTAGGAGGCAGAGAGATCCTGGGTAGGGAGGAAAGGCCGGAAAAGGTTCTACTTGTGGTTCCAAAAGTCATTGCAGCTTCTAACGGAAGGAAAGCACGGTGCAAAGGCGAGTTGGCTCAAAGGCTTTTCAGCTTTGAGAGCCAGGCTAGCTCCGGAAGGTGGGGTCTGGTTTTCTGCATACCACCTGGCAGGCTGGACGAATGTCTGGAATATTCTTGCAGGAGATTCTCTCACACGTTTCTCTGGAATGAGAAAAGACTGCTTGGCGATTTCTCCACAACACGTTGAAAACCCACTGCTCCTCAGGGCTTGGCAACTAAACGGAGTTTTATACGGTTATTTTTGGGTCACTGCTTTGTTGAACTTAGCCAGGGTCCTGCTTTGCTGACTTTATAATTAGACTTAGGGCTTTTGCCTCTCCTAGAAGATCATAAGGAAATTCCAGACATTCTGTGGGCGCTATCATTTCAGGCATTCCCAGAAGCAAAGCAAACAAAATAAAAATGCAGCCTGGCATTGTTCCACCAAGACAGTTACTGCCAGAAAGTAGAAGGGCATGATGATTTTGTTATCCTGTGGAAATACCAACCAGAAGCACTGGAGAACTGGAAGCACCGGAGAACCGGAAGCACCAGAGAACCCTCTACAGGCACTTCCCCCTGCCTTGCTGTTTCCATCCACCTTGATGTTCTTGTCCCAAAGTGCAACTCAGTTTTGGAATCTCAAGCAAAAAAAAACACAATAAGCCTCAACGCTGTGAGACATTTTGCAAAAAATGCATGTATTAGTCCGGATTCTCTAGAGTGACAGAATGTATAGAAGGAATTGCTGTAGAGCTTGAGAAAGGGGACTTATTACAATTATTTACAGGCAGCTGTTCAACCAAGCCAACAATGGCGGACTGTGGATGGAAAGTCCAAGCATCCAGTAGTTGCTCAGTCCCACGAGGCTGAATGCCTCTGCTGGGTCTTCACTATATTATTCAGAGTCTCTCTCTCCCCCTCCCCCCACCCCTCCCCCCTCTCTCACCATGATCTCCATCACCTGCTTCCCAACCTTCCCGTGGTTTCAGTCCACTTTGGATAGACGTGACCTGTGATACCAAGGGGGCTACTTTGACAAGGACAGAATGGTGTGTGCTTGTCAAGGTGGACCTAAGATCACTGGATGGGCTAGGGGCGCTGACAATCGTGAGGACATTCAGCTATCAGCAGGGGACCATGTTCTGAGAAGTGGTAGTGTGCAGCCACGCTCAGCACTGACTGGCCAGCCACACGAGTGTGTCCTCTTGGAAGTGATTTCCCATCCAGTCACTGCCCACTTAACCGGTGGCCTCCGTGGACACGCTCCCTGGTTACTCTCCTCAGCCTGTCCTAAACGTCTTTCATTTAAATCAGTTATGAGTAAGTGTATATGTCTACCTCTGGGCTTGTGTATGAGGGAAATGCCTTCAGAGGCCAGAACAGGGCATCAGGTTCCCTGGAGCTGGACTTATAGGCTATTGCAGATTGCATGATTTGGGTGCTTGTTCCTCTGCAAGAGCAGTAGGTGTTTTTAACAGCTGAACCATCTCTACCCCAATCGGAAGTTTCTTTGCACTAGAAACCCAGAGAGAAAGTACACGTTTCTGGGTTTTTCAACTGTTAAATTTTGGAGAATTTGTGGCTGTCAGTATACCAGGTAATGCTTTTAACTAGAAATTAAAATCAGCCATTACAAACAACAACATTAGGAGCTGATGTTTGGCACAAGTTCAGTTACTGAAGTATTCCTTCACTGAATAATTTTTGAGGCTGTTGGATGTAGCTTGGTTGGTTGTGTTTACCTAGCATGCATGAAGTCCTGGATTCAGCTCCCAGCACAGCATAGCCTGGGCATGGTGGTATATACAGACCTATAACACCAGTATCCTGGAAGTAGAAGCAGAAGGATCAGGAGTTCAAGTTCATCCCTGCATATTTAGGGAATTTTCATCTCTGTCTACAGATCCTGTACCGCATACAAAATATCCTATACAGATAACAGATCCCATCTCAGACACCAACCAAATAAAAGCTGTGTTTATAAGCAAAGAGAGGGGAGAGAGAGAGAGAGAGAGAGAGAGAGAGAGAGAGAGGTTAAGATATTATTTTCAACTCCTGAAGGCATCCTTGTTAATAACTAAGACTCAAAAGGTAGATCTAGGTAGCCACGGGCAATTCTTGAAAACTAGACTATGTTCAGTTGAAAAACACACAGGCTGGGCTCCAAGCTGTAGCAGATAGTGGCACAGCCTCTCCCAAATGCTCACCAGAAGTGCAAATAGCCCGTGAGTCAGAGCACACATCTCTTCAGAGAACCAAGAAGCCATCTTGCCTTCTCTGAGACATAATATCAGTCAGCTGCCACCTGGTATTTGGAACTTTCAGAGATCATAAGCCCCGAAAGGCTAGTAGTGCTTGCATTGGGATGATGGTGACCTTTCATTAGGATAGAGCAAGGAGGAGGGAATTATCACAAGACCAGAGGCAAGGATTATTATAAAAGCACAGACTTCTTTCCACTCAAGAGTCCCCTGGAACAGCCACATCTGCTTACACTCACACTATAACTAATACAGTTTGCACATCTGTTCAACATTTTTGTTTATATTTACCAGCGATGGGAAAATAAATCCATAAAACAAGACATTCCATTCTTTTGTTCTCACCCAAGACCCCAAAGGAAAAAAATTAAGAGTTTAAGCAAGCACAAATAGGTGGAATTGGGACCTGAGTGACATTGTTAAGCTTTAAAGGGACTTATTTTATTTGTGACACTATTTTCCTCTCAGAGAAAAATTGGAGTTTGAGGGTTGGGGTGGAGGAGGAGGAAGAAGAAGAGAAGGAGGAGGAAGAGAAGGAGGAAGAGGAAGAGGGAGAGGAGGAGGGAGAGGAGGAGGAAGAGGAAGAAGAAGAGAAGGAGGAGAAAGAAGGAGGAAGAGGAGGGGAACAGGAGGAGGAAGAGGAAGAGGAGGAGGAAGAGGAGGAGAAAAAGGGGGAAGAAGAGGAGGAGGAAGAGGAGGAACAAAAGGAGGAGGAAGAGAGGATGTACAGGAAAGGAGGAGTGAGATAGGCTTCTTAATATGGGTAAAGAACCTTAAGACTCCCAGTGCAAGGGTGTTTACAGTTGTGAGATCTACAGCCGATGGAAACTGGAGATGGAGTCAGAGGGACCGCTGGATGAGTGACAGGCTTGCTCTGATTTTGCCTCAGTCTCCCCAGCCCTGACTTCCTCAGCACTTGGCATTTCTACCCTCACCCCCACCTCCACTTTCGTTCTTCCTCAGAGTCCTTCTCCGAATTGAACGTTATCCCATAGTATTTGAAACTTACAAACCTAATTTAGTGAATCCTCCATTCTCAGCTTAATGGTAGTTTGTGCCTGAAGGCACTTTGCAGAGTGTGACCCACCCTTTTGTATAATCTGGTTTGGACCCGGCCTTCCATAGACATCCTCCCCCCCACCCCTTTTCTTTTTCAAGGGGCCTGCGGGCCTCTTTGTAAATTCCGTTGGGGACACGGATGCCGCGTGAATTCCAGACAAGTTGCCTAGGCCACCCTGCCCCAGGGCTATTTGCTGCTGACTGGGTGCCTTTGCTGGGCTCCTCCACCCTTGGGTGGAGGCAGGATTTTGGCCTCCCGCTTGGTGGTGATGTTGTGACTGTGTTTTGTGAGTTAAACCATGTGGCAGGAGGCTTCTTGCTCATGCCCCTTTGCTTTCTGGATGCCTAGTAGAGGAGCTTACATGGGTGAAAGCAGGGAGCCTTCCGGAATGGGAGGGCATCTTTTTATTTCTCTTTAAAATGCAGACCCTAGAGCAACTGCCAAATCTGTAGAGAAATAGCGATAGACTGTCCCTTATAGGGGATGTTGACAACAGCGAGATCTTCCTAAGATTTGTGGGAACTGCTAGTGATTATCTGAAAGGAAAGAACCTCGATTGAGAAAATGTCTCCATAAGATCCTGTTATAGGGCATTTTGTTGATTAGTGATGGACGCAGGAGGGCCCAGCCTATTGTGGGCAGTGCCAACGCTGGGCTGGTGGTCCTGGGTTTTATGGGAAAGCAGGCAGAGCGAGGAACGGGGAGCAAGGCAGTGAGAAGCATCCTTCAAGGCCTACACTTTAGCTGCTCCAGGTCCAGCCCTGCTTGAGTTCCTGTTCTGACTTCTTTTGGTGATGGACTATGTTGTGGAGGTATAAGCCAACTAGGCCCTTTCATTCCCAACGTACTCTCTGTCATGGTGTTCGTCACAGCGATAGAAATCCTAAGTAGGACATGGGTGCCCTTGTAATTCCAGTGCTGGGAAGAAGGATGCAGGACGACCCCTGAGGCTCGCTGGCCCGCTACTCTAGCCTGATCTGCAAGCCCTGGGTCCCAGCGAGAGGCTGTCTCAAAAAATGGGGTACTTTGCTCATGAGGAATGATGCTAATAGTTCACCTCTGATCACACATATGTGCATACACATAGACACATAGACACAGACACCTAGACACATGCAGACACACACACATATAAACAGAGAGGGAGAGAGAGAGACAGAGATACACAGAGACAGACAGACAGACAGACAGACAGACACACACACACACACACACACACACACACACACACACAGAGAGAGAGAGAGAGAGAGAGAGAGAGAGAGAGAGAGAGAGAGAGTCTCAGATACATTAATGCCCATTTTTATTGTTAGTTGGATTTTATAGTTAGCTAGCTTGTTGGGTACCTACTGAAGACACATTTGTGGGAATTATTGTCTGATCATCTAATTATAGTCAGTCTCAACTCTTGAGTGACTAAGTAATTAATCTGCTAGTGTACCTTTTTGTATGTGAGAATCATTGTCTGATATAAATTAGGAATTAATCAGATTTATTTGGTCTTCTAAACAAGCTTCCTATGTGTTAAGAAGGATTTGCTTCAGAAACAATTAGTCCATTAGTGTCACGAGAGGAAGCAGGAAAAAAGCAATCTGTTTATAGTTGACATAATTAGAGATAATTTGGCTCTTGAGACTGCTATTTATATTTGACCCCATTGGATATAAACATGGAAGAGCAGGGGGAAAATGATTAGGAATGCACACGCCACACACTTATTTTTCAATTTCTGATTATTGCCTTGTTGGCAAATTACTGTGAATTTCAGCTCCTACATCAGGACGTAGGAATAAATTCTTATCTTAGTGCTTCCATAGTTGTGAAGAGACACCATGACCAAGGCAACTCTTTTCTTTTTTTGATTTTTTTCATCGGATATTTTCTTAATTTACATTTCAAATGTTATCCCCTTTCCAGGGCTCCCCTTCAGAAACCCCCATCCCATCTCCCCTCCCCCAGCCGCTATGATGGTCCTTCCCCAACCACCCACCCACTCCTGCCTTCCCGCCCTGGCATTCCTCTACACTGGGCCATTGAACACCCTCAGGCCCAAGGGCCGTTTCTCCCACTGATGCCCAACAAGGCCATCTTCTGCCACACATGCCTAGGCCAGAGCCCTGGGTCCTTCCATGTATATTTTTTGGTTGGTGGTCTAGTCCCTGGGAGCTCTGGGGGCAGGAGAGTCTGGCCTGTTGACACTGTTGCTCCCCCAATGCACTGCAGACCCTCTCAGTCCTTCAGTTCCTTCTTGAACTCCTCCATCAGGGACCCCACCCTCAGTCCAATGGTTGGTTTCAAGCATCTGCCTCTGTATTTGTCAAGCTCTGGCAGATTCTCTCAGGAGACAGCCATATCAGGCTCCCATCAGCAAGCACTTCCCAGCATCCAAAATAGCGTCCGGGTTTGGTGACTGTATATGGGATGGATCCCCAGGTGGGGCAGTCTCTGGATGGTCTTTCCTTCACTCTCTGCTCCACACTTTGTCTCCACATTTCCTGCTGTGGGTATTTTGTTCCCTCTTCTAAGAAGCACTGAAGCATCCACATTTTGGTCTTCCTTCTTCTTGAGCTTCATGTGATCTGTGAATTGAATCTTGGGTATTCCAAACTTTTGGGCTAACATCCACTTACCAGTGAGTGCATACCACATGTGTTCTTTTGTGATTGGGCTACCTCACTCAGGATGATATTTTCAAGTTCCATCCGTTTGCCTGCGAATTTCATGAAGTCATCATTTTTAGTAGCTGAGTAGTATTCCATTGTGTAAATGTACCACATTTTCTGTAGCCATTCCTCTGTTGAGGGACATCTGGGTTCTTTCCAGCTTCTGGCTATTATAAATAAGGATGCTATGAACACAGTGGAGCATGTGTCCTTATTACATGTTGGAGAATCTTCTGGGTATATGCCCAGGAGTGGTATAGCTGGATCCAAGGCTACTCTTCTAAGAGAAAACATTTAATTGGTGCTGGCTTACAGTATCGTCATCATGGTATGCATGGAAATCAGCAGGCATGATGCTGAAGGAGCCGAAAGTTCTACATCTTATTCCACAGGCAGCAGTAGACTGGGTTTCACACTGAACATACCTTGAGCATAGGAAACCTCAAATCCCACCCCCACGGTGACAACAATGCTTCCTCCAACAAGGCCACACCTACTCTAACAAGGCCACACCCACTCCAACAAGGCCACACCCACACCGACAAAGGCCACACCTCCTAATAGTGCCACTTCTTATGGGTCAAGCATTCAAACACATGAAGCTACGGGGGCCAACCCTATTCAAACCACCACAGTTCCCATGGAACCTGATTGACTGTTTTGACTTTGCCACGAATACTATGCATTAGTGAAAATAATTGATCTTGGTTTGCATTTCCTGTCCCTTAATAATGCACTATCATGACCAACTCCTTTGCTGTGCTTGCTAGGTGACTGGAGTCACAGTGGTCTTGTTGTTAAAGTCCTGGACAGTACAAATGATGAAACATGTTTATCCCTGGAGGAAGCCCTGTGGGCAGTGTTAGGCTAGGGGCAGATGTGAATGATTACGATCTTTACAAGACCTTTGGAGCTTTGGTTTTTCTTTACCTTACAAATGTCTTTTCTTATGTTTGACTCTACCGCTGGACCAGTGATGTGGACCAAACTGTGCTGATTTCATATCTTGTCCAGTCCTGCAGGGAAGATGCTATAAATGCGGTCACACACCCTGCTGACTCTAGGTCAGATCAGGTGGAGATCACTGGATCAGTGGAACAAGAAAGAGCACAGGAGCCGGGCAGTGGTGGCGCACGCCTTTAATCCCAGCACTTGGGAGGCAGAGGCAGGTGGATTTCTGAGTTCCAGGCCAGCCTGGTCTACAGAGTGAGTTCCAGGACAGCCAGGGCTACACAGAGAAACCCTGTCTCGGAAAAACAAAAAAACAAATAAAACAAAAGATCAGACCAAAATAAAGTAAAATAAAATAACTGGAATCTCTTTTTAAAAAAAAAGAAAGAAAGAAAGAGCACAGGAAACATCTTCAAGTATGTTTCTCTGGAGTCTCAGAGGGAAATACCTAAAACTAATTAGAAATGGTAAGTTAAAACAGGACTAGGGGGAGAGGATGAAAAAGAAAAAGAAAAAGAAAAATGTGGCCATTCTCATGTCAAGGAAGGTAAGTTTTAAAGCAAGAGCCTTAGGACAGTGGTGTGAGCCGTGTTCTAGACAGACTAGCGAGGGGCCACAGTGACCTCAACTTGCGTGTTGAGACTCCTTATATTGGGTCTAAAAATGAAACTGACAATAGTCGAAAGCCATATGATTTACATGTGCTTCCGTCAGCATGTATGTGATTAAGTTGAGAAGAGTAATGACCTAGGGGCTGGTTGGATGGCTCAGTGGTCAAGCTGCTCTTGTACAGGACCTTGGTTCCATTCCCAGCACCAAGGTGGCAGGGAGGATGGCAGTTAAGAACGGTCTGTGATTTCAGCTCCCAGGGATCTGAAGCTCCCCCCCCTTCCTTGGCATTCATGGGCTCCTGCATGCATGTGGTACACACAAATTTACATAGGCACACACACACACAAACAGACAAAAATAATATATAAATCGCATAGAACTCTTAACATGAGGGGCTGTTTCAGGGGAATGGGAACACTGGAAGGATTAAAGAACACATATAAGTTGTTTACAACCCAGAGACCCAGCTAAAACAGCGAGAACGAAAAACAGTCATGAAACGTTAAAACAAACAAACAAAACAAAACAAAAAAACCAAAAATGATGAATCAGATCTTTGGGCAATAGAAAAAAATGCAGAGAGGGCTAGAGAGAAGGGTCAGTGGGTGAGAACACTGGCTACTTTCCCTGAGGACCTGGCTTCTCTTTCCAGCACCATATGATGATGATGGCTCACGATGGCCTAGAGCTCCAGTTTCAAGGGAACTGAGACCTTTTTCTGAGCTCCAGGGTCTCCTGCATGCACATGATGCAATATGTACATGAAAGCACGCTCGCGCACACACACACAGACACTCACCCACACAGACACTAACACACACAGACACTAACACACACAGACACTAACACACACAGACACTCACACACACACAGGCACACACGGGCACACACACACAGACAGACACACACACACAGGCACACATAGACAGACACACACAGGCACACAGACAGACACACACACACACAGGCACACACACAGGCACACACACAGGCGCGCACACACACACACAGGCACATAAATAAGCAATTATTTTTTAAAATAGCATGTGAATCTCTTTTTCCAAACATAAGTTCTATAGGCTTCATTGTCCAATTATATTGTAAGGAAAGTAGAAAGGAATGGAAGAGATATAAATAATAATTAAAAAGTTCAAATTCTCTAAAATTAAAAGAAAAAAATGAAATTGAACTCCACCCAAATAAAATGCCATCTTAATATTTTTTAACAGCATCTTTTTTTATCTTATCCTTCAGTTTGCAAAGATCCTGGACTGCTCTGAAGTACCTCAGATGAGACATATGGCCTCACAATATGATCTGGAACATGAGCAAAAGCAGCATAGGGATGGATGGGGTGGGTCGCTCTTTCTGTCAGGGACATCTGTCCTCCGGTCCTCTTTCCTCTGCCCCTGAAACAGGCACAGAGACTACGGCCAGACAAATGCAGACAATAGCAGACAGTATGTTGTGTTTCTTATCTCAAAGGAAGACATTTATTTTCCCATTTTCCGAGTGATCTGCTGAGGATAAGTCCAAATTCTTGCAGCCAGGAGCCCCAGCAAAATGGAATGTCTGTGCGCCTACTGTGTGGGCTCGACCCTGGCCTGTAGGGAAGGAGACCATGAATCAGCATAAGCCGTCACTAGCTGGATCAGGGCACAGAACACACTTGCTTTATTTAAACCACCATTGCATAGAGGTGCATTGACAACAGTCAGTGAGCATTGTATGTGGTTAAAACACAAAAGTATGTTTTAGTTCTTAAAGACACAATCTTCTTTAAAATTTATCCCTCTCTCATATGTTACATCCCAACAGCTGTCTCCCCTCCCTCCTCCCCACCTCCCCCACCCAGTCCTCCTCCATTTCAGACAAGGGCAGACCTCCCTGGGGTATCACACAAACATGGCATATCGAGTTGCAATAAGATTGGGCACCTCTCATTGTGTGGCTGGACGAGGCATCCTGGTAGAAGGAAAAGGGTCCCCAAAAGCAGACAGAAGAGTCAGAGACACCCCTGCTCCCACTGTTGGGAGTCCCACCAGAAGACCAAGCTGTACACCCATAACACATATGGAGAGGGCCTCGGTCACAGCCCTGCAGGCCCCCTGGTTCTCCATTGAGTCTCTGCGAGGCCCTATGGGCCCTGATGAGCTGAATCTGCAGGCTTTCTTGTAATCCTTGGCTCCTACAATTCTTCCTCTCCGTCTTCAGCAGGATTTCCCCGACTCTGCCTAACCTTTGGTTGTGGGTCTGTTTGCATCAATGGCTGGAAGATGGTTATGCTAAGCTCCTGTTACAGACACAATCTTAAGTTACCTTGGCAACAGCTTTATATATCACCATATCTCCTTTGATGTCCAGTAAACAAGGCATTGCGTTAAAATTTCACATTGAAGCCAGGCGGTGGCGGCGCACGCCTTTAATCCCAGCACTTGGGAGGCAGAGGCAGGTGGATTTCTGAGTTCGAGGCTAGCCTGGTCTACAGAGTGAGTTCCAGGACAGCCAGGGCTATACAGAGAGACCGTGTCTCAAAAAAAAAAAAAAAAAAAAAAAATCACACTGAAAATGAAAGGAGAAAACAGTTTCTACGATGTCACTCCCAAGTAGTTTGGCTTCTTTTTTCTTAGCTCTTGCTCTGGCATGAAAGTCATGGTCATCACTCTCGGAACCCAGTTTTTTTGCGGAGGCAATGCAGGTCGGGGTGTAATTCCTGACCTCCTTTACGCATCTGCTACAGGAAAGAAAGGAGCACTGCTGGCTGGAGCCACTGTCCGCATCTGCCACTTGGTGGCGATGTTGGGTTCAGGCCAGGCCGAGGAGGTCCCGAGTCACTTTCCTCATTCACCTTCGGCAGGCAGCTCAGAACTCTGCAATTACAAATACAAATTCCCGCACTATTTTGCATGATCTAATTGACCACACTAGCGGAAGTTCTTAAAAGACAGACACAGGCAATAGGCGGAGATTCACTCAAAAAAACAAACAAGCAACAAAACAAAACAAAACAAAAAAAACCACCCCCCAAAAACCCCAAAACAAACAAACAAACAAACAAACAAACCATCTTTCCCTTGTTAGTCACTGTGACTGGGTATCCCTGTTGAGAGGAGGCTTTGGGTTTTTCAGATCAACATCTCATATCGCCGAATGTTTCAGTAAATATTTCTTGGGGCTCCATAGTCACCTTCTGGGGACCAAAAATCGGCAGTTGAAGAGACCACAGAGAATCACAAGGGGTAGCTGGAGAATTCCTGTGGAAGCAGGAAACTGGCCGGGGACTGAGTGTAATTCTGCCGAAATCAGGGTCCAGAGGCGAGGCGATGTGGCGGGGCCGAGATAGAAAGCGTGTGTGTTTGTGTGTGTGTGTGTGTGTGTGTGTGTGTGTTCTCTGTGAAGCTGTGTGGGTCTGAGGGGACCTAGGGTGGAGGTCACTTACCTGCAAGGCAGTGGGGATCTGGGGGGATCTAGGGTGACTAGTGACTTGCCTGTGAGGTAGTGGGGATCTAGGGTGTGCTGTTTCAGCTCTGTTCATACCATTCATGGAAGAGGCTTCTGGAACACGTGCCATTGTCCCACAATCCGAGGCCTGATTGACCCAAATGACTCACAGGCTATACAAGCAGGTGTGTGTTACAAACTATTAGGACCGTCGGGAGAGGAAGAAAAGGTCTACCTCAGCAGACTGTTGGTAGGCTGAAAAGAAAGGTCCCCTCTAATCTGTGACTGCGTTACTTACTTCACACAAAAGCAGAGATGTCATAGATATATGAGGCAAAGGAAGGATGCCGGACTACAGAGATTGTCTTGATTTATTCAAGTGCGTCCAATGTGATCACGAGGACCTCCTAAGGCAGAGGCAGGGAGTCAGAGGGAGAGGTCATGTGACAGTGGAGCAGGGTGTGTGTGACGGGTAGAGGGGTAGGGGTAGGGGATGGGTGATTACAGGGGGAGGGGGAGGTGGTATAGCTATAGGAGATGAGGTCAGGGTGATATAGAACAATGGACAGGGCGCATAGTAGGTCCTAGAAACTGGCCTAGTGAGAACATGGACACCCTTAGTATCTCTCCACACAGTTCACAGGGCTGCCAACCCATTCTGCATTTCGACTTTCCACAGGGTAAGATAATAAATCTGGTGTTTTGGATCACCAAGGTTCTGTCAGCGGGGAACTCCAGGTGTCCTCTTACATATGTTAGTTATTCAATGGCCTCTCTTCCTCCATCTTCCCTTCGCGTTCCCCACAGTCTTTACCGGACTGTAGCTGTGAGCGCTCCTGTGAACCAGACACTAACCCCGGCTTCTCGTTCTTCACAGTGAGGCGGAACTGTCACCAGGCAAGTGCCTCAGGTTGCAGCACAGTGAACCGCCAGACCTGTGGAGACAGAAGCCGCTTCAAGCCACGTCTTTTTCTATCGACTGTTAGTAACATCTTGAGAATTCAACAATTAATTTATATGGGAAATATCACTGTGGCTATATATGGTAAGACATTTCTGGCATTTACTCTTGTACTTTTTTTTTTTTTTTTACAGCTATTTGATTGCTTTGCAGTTCCTGCTTGTGTCTTCATATCTTACCTTCTTCATGATCTGTATTTATAAATGCCTGGAATTCCTATATAGTGCCCAATAGCATAGATGCTGTGGGAGCCCAGGCCTCATTCTGGGCCAGATCAATTGTAGGCATACATTTTTTTGTAACCTACCTTTAATATGTTTTTTAGTGGAAGAGAAAAGTTATTAGGATATGGGGGAAGTGGACCTGTTTAGCAATAGTTTTTTTGGGGAGGCTGAGCTCGATCTTCTTTGGCAGTAGTAAACATCAAATAGGACACAGCAGCCGCAGACCAGTCCTCTAGGCAGGCAGACACCACACACGAACCAGCAACTACAGTCGAGTCCTTTGGGCAGGCAGGAACTAGCAGCTGTCGTATAATCCTGAAGTAACCTCCAGGCTCGCCAACCGGCCTGAGGCGAGACTGCAGAAGTGGTTAGCTGCCTCAGGAACCTCACGAGTAGTGCTTGGGTGAGTTTCTCTCCACGGCGGTGTTAACCACAAGTTGAGCTCAATAACGCTATGTAAGGTGAAACCAATATACGTGTGTCGTGAGTGAAGAACAGCGAGGTGGAGGAGCAAACCAAACCAATGCTCGGTGCTCGTTTCCCCGCTGTCTGTGGGGTCAGAGTCACACTCCTTCATCACGGGTGCTTTCACGTGTTTGCTATACCAAAACATGCCTTCACCGGTGTCTGCCTCAGGAAAACATCCTTTCACGTGTCTGCTTTAGGAAGAGATCCTTTGGCCTGTGTGCCCCCAGCAAACCATCATTTCACATAACCGAGTTTCCAAAGAAACCAGAAGTTTCCACTTCAGTCCGTGATCAGACTCATCTGATGGTTGCCTGGGCAGCCATCTGCAGGGAATACCATTGAGACCGGCAATCCCGGGACCAGAGGATCGGAACTTCCTGGTGCTGCTTTGTCCTGCTTTGTCTGCCTTTTGGCTTTCGGCAGCCTGACACAAGCTAGAGTTCTTTGGGAAGAGGAACTTCAACTGAGAAAATGTCTCTGACTGGCTTCTTGTAGGCAAGTACGGCTTTCTTGTTTAACGCCTGATATGGGAGGGCCCAGCCCTTTGGGGTGGTGCTACCCCTGGGCTTGTATAGTCCTGAATTCTAGAGGAAAACAGGCTGGGCAAGTCAGTGATGGGGAGTCAAGTGCTAGGCAGTGTGTTCCCTCATGATCTCTGCTTCAGTCTGCCTCCAGGTTCCTGCCCTGCTTGAGTTTCTGCGCTGACTTCCCTCAGTATGGAATAATGAAATAAACCCTTTTTTCCCCAAGCTGCTTTTGATAACGGTGTTTTACCACAACAGCAGAAGACCCGAGAGAGTATGGAAAGAGTACTTGGGTGGAAATCTGTACGCATAAGAGATCAGACTCCAGCCGGGCGGTGGCGGTGCACGCCCTTAATCCCAGCACTTGGGAGGCAGAGGCAGGCAGATTTCTGAGTTCGAGGCCAGCCTGCTCTACAGAGTGAGTTCCAGGACAGCCAGGGCTACACAGAGAAACCCTGTCTCGGAAAAACAAAAAAACAAACAAAACAAAACAAAAAGATCAGACTCCTATTTTGCAAAGGCCCGAGTTACTTACAAGGTCACACCTGACTGGGTCTCACTTGTCTTGGTTGAGCTTTGGCTACATCTATGGAATCTTGGCTCAGTTTTGTTCTAAAAGCCAAGGTAAACACGGCTAGCATGCTGCTTCCTGGCTGGGTGTGGTGTCTCCATCATGACTGCAGAAGGCTTGGTATTGAGATGGGACTGAAGGTCCTTAATCAACAGTCTTCTCTGTTCTCTGTGATTTTTTTTTTTTCCACAGCTGAGTGCTGTTAAGAGAGATTCTTGGGGGCTGGATGGTTCAGTGGCTTAGAGGACGGGGACCTGAGTTTCGTTTCCAGCATGTACGACAGACAACTGACATTGCTTGTAACTCCAGCTCCACAGCATTTGTCACGGTCTTCTGGCCTTCACAGGCACCTGTGGTATATCTATAAAAACAAATCTTTGTTTTCTCGAGGAGGCAATATCGGCTTACACGGTCCTAATTGCCGTCTCATTTATGGGAACTGAGAATGACTATTTTAAGCCTTGGAGTTTTTAGGAACAGAAGTATATTAGGTTGCTAAAATAACCCATTAGGTGAGACGAACAGGCAAATCAGACGTCCCGGAAGGTATCAGAACGGAGCCTTTGAACTTTCTAATCAAGTGTGTGCCTGAGGCAGGGAACAGGGCTGGCAGATGGGAGGAAAACTACTTTTAGAGGTCTGCTGTTTAATTTTGGAAAATGTCCTTAATTTATATAACATTTCATGGCTATACGTGTCCTACATTACATACAGGGTGTGGTTTAGGACTTTAAAAATTAGGGGAAAAAATAAAAAGGGAAGAAAAGAAGGAAGGAAAACATAGAAAGTGTTTCAGATAATCTCATTTCTTTCAAGGCATTTTTTTTTTTTGCATTAAAATGGTGGAATGCTGAGCCAGTGCATCCAACCAGAATGGTTTTTTTTTCCCAAGGTTCTGTCACCCCTCTGAATGCCTCATGTCCATAGTCTCTGGCACTTGCAAGCCACGGGGCCCTTGGCAAATGTCTGGGTTTCTCTGTATTTCCTTTTCTCATCTCTGAAGTGGAGGTGATAGGAGCTCCTGCCTCAAAGGGTCTCTGTGAGCAAGAAATAGCATGCACATCTCTTAAAATAACTCTCCACGCAACAAGCATTCTTTCTGCTTTCTTTCTTTTGTCCTTTCTTTTTTATATTTTATCATTTTTTAAATTTTATGTAATGTGTGTGAGTACACCATTGTTCTCTTCAGGCACACCAGAAGAGGGCATCAGATCCCATTACAGATGGTTTTGAGCCACCATGCGGTTGCTGGGATTTGAACTCAGGACCTCTGGAAGAGCAGTTGGTGTTCTTAGCTGTTGAGTCAACTCTCCAGTCCCTTTCTTTCTTTTTCTTAAGATGGGATCTCCTGTAGCCTAACCTGGCCTTGAACTTGCTACTCAGCCAGCGGATAAAGTCGACCTGACTTTTCCCAGTTCTGAGTCCTGGGATTACTTTCTGGTCCCTGGGTCTGAGAAGTCTGTAGCTCTTTTCTTTCTAGTGTCAGCCCCTAAGTTCTAGACATTGTACAAAAGCAAAAGAGCGTAGATAGATGAAGTAGATAAAGGGGTTTATATCTAATAAGCAAAAAGGTCAAATAATGCTTCAGGCATTTATTAGAACAGTGCTAGATAAATTGGAGATAATACATATTTTCCATTCAGTAAAGCCTAAGAATTGCTATATTTTCACATAAACTGCTATTTTGACTTAAATGATCCAAGACTCTGAACGTGGCTGGATTTATTGATAACGTATGTCTTACCAATATTTTTTTCTGGAATAATGACATTATATATGTGTTGTGAGCTCATGGTCATCTTGGAACGAATTTTGCTTCCTTTGGGGAAGGGCTTGGTTCTGACTGTACCGAACAGTTTGACAAATTCATGTTCATTAAAGTTTAATACTGAAACTTAGAGGTCTACCTTTCCCAAGGAGGTTTGGCAGCACAAGAGAAGAAAATACAGTAAAAATAAATAAATAAAGGAACAAAACTGTAATTATGGAATCTCAGGCATGGAAGAGCATCGAGATGTTTTATAGATGCTGTTAGAGCAGGCCCCAGGCAGGCTACAAATCATAGCTCTTAGGTTTTAGGATCCCGCGGGGCCAAATTATAACCCTCATAAGTAAAATATGTGAATGTATCAGTTAGGCAAGCAGTCATTTACTGAGGGCCCCAGATGAGCCCACAAAAGTACCAATGTGAGAAACGACCGGGCCTTGCTTGCAGAGAGCTGCCGGTCCAGTTAGGAAGCTGAACTTAAATCTGTGTGATCTGCTGCATGGACCTCGCTGCAGTGTACACGTGGGACGATTGCTCATTAATGGTTAAGAATTTCAGTGTGGCGTCAGCAGAGCATTGGAGCGAGCATGGAGTACTTCTAAGGACCCGGAGGAATGCGTGACACACACTCTGCTTTAAATATTTTAACAACACACATATTTGCTTAGAGACATGTAGAGGACACTGATAAATAAGATAGCCGGAGCAGCTGAGGCTGAAGGGAGCAGCTGAAGCTGAAGGGAGCAGCTGAGGCTGAAGGAGCAGTTGAAGCTGAAGGGAGCAGCTGAGGCTGAAGGGAGCAGCTGAAGCTGAAGGGAGCAGCTGAGGCTGAAGGGAGCAGCTGAGGCTGAAGGGAGCAGCTGAGGCTGAAGGGAGCAGCTGAGGCTGAAGGGAGCAGCTGAGGCTGAAGGACGGGGCTTTATCTTAGAAATAGAAAGATTCCTGTTACTTAGACAATGGGGATTTGATGGTGCTCTAAATGGGGAGTTTACTGAGTTGAATCTGAACTATTTCCCATGGGATCGATTTGTTCCCGGCTGGCAGTGTTACATCTAGGCGAGGCTGTAGAATCCTAGAAAAGTAGGGTCTGGCAGGCAGAAATAGGTCAGTGGGGATGGGTCTTTGCTGGTTATACCCGGCTGCTACCTCGAGTCTCTCTCTGCTTGCTGCTTTGCTGTGTCATGAACAGACTGCACTGCATAACCCCCTTTTAACAGGACCTGAGCTGCTCAGCCCATTCACTCCCCTCCAGGATGGACTGTCACCATGGAAACCATGAGCCAAAATAAATCCTCCCTCCTTCAATCTCTCTCTCTCTCTCTCTCTCTCTCTCTCTCTCTCTCTCTCGTATCTTGTGCCTAGTGACATGAAAAGTAATGAGTGCAGGAGATACCGAGAAAGCAGAAGTCTCTTCTGTAACCTCTTCATTACGTCTGGTCAAGAAAGCCTCAGATTGCCGCGTCCCAGGTCACGCCTTCTCGTCGTGATCTATCTATGTCAGGCATTGCCTCTCTGCTCGAGGAGAGGACACAGGGGCTGAGAAATCCGAGAGCTTGAGAACGCCTTCCTTTCCAGAATAGTTAAATTCCACGGTGACTGGTTCTCCGTTTCTGTGTCTGTAAGTTACGGGGCAACATTAACAGTGAACACGTGCGTTTGCATCTTCTGTGTGAGGTGTTCGAGACTCTCCACACCGGAAGTTAGCTCCTCAGATACCTTTTGCCCCCTCCCAGAATCCCCACTGATCCCACCAGAACAGTTGAAGGAAATGTTCTCTCTCTGGCCTCCCTCTATGGCAGACTCTGGAGACCAGCTTTGTCACCCTCGGGCTGGCATCTAGCCTATTACAGCCTTGGCTTTATTGCCCTTTTTAGTTTTCTTAATAATTTCAAAGCTAGGGGCGGGCTCTGTGACTCAATTTACCCAGGACATCTTACTTTTAGAGCTTTCTCTTGTCCTTTAGTTTGGTGTTCAAAGTTGCTCCGGCTCATGGAGGGGGTCCCTTCACTCCTTGGCCGAGTGAGGGCTTTCCTTCCCCTGTGCTCTGCCTCTTCCATAATTTTGGTTATTCCTTTGTTTTAGTAGATTTTATCATAAAGTAATGTCTTAAGAAAGGGCACGTAGGAGCTCGTTTCTGCGACTCGCCACTCACGCGTCTGATAGTCGTCATGGTCATGGTCTTCTTCCGGGCTTAGTTTATGGTTCAGTTCGTGGGTTGGCAACTGATATCCATGGGCCAGTGGCTGGCTGTTTGTAAGTTATAACAGATTTTAACTTCTTTTAAAAAAAGATGTCCACCAGAGGAGGGCATCGGATCCATTTTAGATGGTTGTGAGCCACGATGTGATTGCTGGGAATTGAACGCAGGACCTCTAGAAGAGCAGTCGATGTTCTTAACCACTGTGCCATCTTCCCCAGACTGGTTTTTAACATTTTATAAGCAAGTATAGTTTTTGCCTATCCCTTGAGAACCTCAAGTATGAATACAGTGTATCCAGTCATCGCCACTCCACACTCCCCCACAGCTCCTTCCTTATTTCCCCCAGTCTCCCTTCCAACTCCATTAGCGCTGCCAGCACGTTCTTGGGATATAGCGCCGTCTAGCGGAGCATAGAAAACCTACAGGGGCATATCCCTGATGAAAATGAGCTCGAAAGTTAAGGATTGGGCTTTATGGGCTCCTCCCCTATGCATACTGGGATTTTGACAGGCTCTATCTCGTGCAGATCACACGTAGT
The DNA here is from genome assembly GCA_964023405.1 of Apodemus agrarius. NCBI lineage: Eukaryota > Metazoa > Chordata > Mammalia > Rodentia > Muridae > Apodemus > Apodemus agrarius. Next base: position 34,027,451 of record OZ030027.1, on the reverse strand, counting down.
CACAGCTGTTGTGGGATCGCGTCTGCTACAGTCCCATGATGCTCAGCAGCTTATTAGGACGCCAGTCGCTGGCTCTTACACTCTGTTCTCCGCTAACTCCTGTGATGATCTCTGAGAAATGGTGGTGTGAGTGCATGACACAGTTGTCCCATTTAGGGCCCAAGTGTCCACAAGCTCTGATTTTCCGCCCTTTGGAATACGCAAAGATGGAGAAGAACATTTTGTGACACCTGAAAGTTATATGCTGTTCAAAATCCAGTGTCTGTCAAACTCCGCTTGGAACCCTGCCGTCTTCGGTCGTTCGCGTGTTGCCTGTGGCTACTTTCTTCATACTATAAACCGCAGAGCCGAACAGCTCACAGATACTGTCTGATCCATACAATATTTACTGTCTCATCTACTATGGGAAAGGAGAGCCAGCTCTTGGTTTAGCTGGCCTGAGTGTAAAACATACACAACCCGGTTCTCATCGGGACCCTCAGAGAGCTGAGTCACCACTGGCGTTACCTCTCCCCTCCCCCACTTCCCCACCTCTCTGGTCCCTTTTTATTCCACATTCTCCTTGCTGTTCTCTCGGCCTCAGTCAGCTCTGAAGGCAGTAGGATGTTGGCATTGCTGGCTCTCTCTGACTGCACCCTGGCTCTCTCCCCTCAGCTGTCCACAGGACTCACGGTCTCCTTCACTTCCTTTAGGTCATCGTTCACCCGTCGTATGCCTTTTGAGTATTTTTCAGCCAATTTCAGCCGCCCTCTAGACGTTGCATTTTTCCTGCTTTGCATTATTATTATTATTTTTTTTAATCTTTATTCCCTGACAGTTTCTTCCACTGCACACATTACTCTCTAAAACCATAAGCAAGACTTCATCCAGTATGGAAGAGAGAGTCATCTGGTTGCCTTCGGATCAAATTGTAGAACTCTCAGCTCCTTCTCTAGCACTGTGTCTGCTGGCACGCTGCTAACCGCCATGGTGATAATGGACTGAACCTCTGACACTGCAAGCCAGCCCCAATGAAAGGGTGCCACAGCATTCCAAGAGCAAGCAGGATGGTGGGATGCGGAACGGTAAGTCCCTGACGCTCTCAGATAGAGAAAAATGGCCTCTATAATGTCCTTTATAAGAGTTGCTGCGGTCATGGTTCAAGAGCTGCCTTGCTTTACAGGGTTTCTGGCCCTAGGACTGCAGCTCGATCCAAGCATAAGAGGAGACGGTTCCCATCTGTCTTAGCTAGGGTTTTACTGCTGTGAACAGACACCATGACCAATGCAAATTTTATAAAAGACAACATTTAATTGGGGCTGGCCTACAGGCTCAGAGGTTCAGTCCATTGTCATCAAGGCAGAAACATGGCAGCATCCAGGCAGGCATGGTGCAGGAGCTAAGAGTTCTACATCTTCAGCCGAAGGCTGCTAGTGGAAGACTGACTTCCAGGCAACTAGGGTGAGGGTCTTAAGCCCACACCCACAGTGACACACCTACTCCAGCAAGACCACACCTCCTAATAAGGTCAAGTCCCGGGCCAATCATATACAAACCATCACACCATCGTATTTGCAGGAAGAAAGGATTTGTAGAATAAAAGGACACAGAAGTCCAAGGAGAACTTTAGATGCCTTTGGAGGTTTCTCCCACTTGTCTTCCTGCCCTCGGGGCTGCTTAGGAGAACCCGGTACCGGTACCCTCTATTCCTTGTTTCTATGACGAGGCCATTTTTCTCTATTTGAGAGCGTCACGGACATACCGTTCCACATCCCGCCGTCCTGCTGGCTCTTGGGATGCTGTGGCAGCCTGTGATGCTACCTGCGTTGTGGTACCATGATGCCTGCGCTCATCTACCCTCTCTCCTCCGCCAGCTTTCCTATCTTAAGTCTGGGGACAGCATCTCTCCCGCTCTGATGCTCCCCCTCCGATGCTGTTTGTTTTTGAGAACTTGCGTCTTTTAGTATGCTTCCTCTCACTTCAATGAAGTCTTTGTAGAGCCAAGTGAACCGGATGTCCCGTCACCGTGAGGCAATTCTAATTCTACAAATCGGGTGGGAGGCTCTAAGCGTTCGTTCGTGGGCCTCTACTACTGGTTATGTAAGTATAAATAACTAAGCCTTTGTGGATGTCTCTGACGATGGTGGGAGACAGGCTGTGAGATTAGCCCCTGCTGTTTTTAATGCTATGCAAAGCAGGGTAGTAGAGGATGACCCCACACAGGGAGGAGCTCAGGCAGCGCCTTCTAGAAATAGAACCGTACTTACTGCAGAACTCTTACTAGCTTTGCTTCTGGTCCAAATGTTCAGCGTCTTTGCTAGTGTTGTTCTATTGTTGTGGAGAGACACCATGACCAAGGCAACTCTTAAAACATTTATTTAGGCCTTGCTTACAGTTTTAGAGGGTTGGTCCATGATCATCAGGCATGGCCCTGAAGCAGTAGATGAGAGCTTTATTGTTGCTTTTCTTTTGTTTTTGTTTTTTGAAACAGGGTTTCTCTGTGTAGCCCTGGCTGTCCTGGAACTCACTCTATAGACCAGGCTGGCCTTGAACTCAGAAATCTGCCTGCCTCTGCCTTCCAAGTGCTGGGATTAAAGGCATGCGCCACCACCATCCGGCGGATGACAGCTTTATATCTTGATCTACAGGCAGCAGGCAGTAGGCACAGGGAGGGAGGGAGGGAAGGAGGCAGGAGAGGAAAGGAGGGAGGGACAGAGACAGAGACAGAGAGAGACACTGGGCCTGGGCCTGGTGTGGGCTTTTGAAACCTCAAAGCCCCCCTCCCTCCACTGATACACCTCCTCTAACAAGGACACACCTCCTAATATTTCCTAAACAATTTCTACTAATTAAGGACCAAGCATTCAAACATATGAACCCACGGGGGCCATTCTCATTTAAAAAGGCACATTTAGTATCATCTTTTCTACACAGATTTAATTTACTTTTTAGCTCTGTCTCAGTCAGTCTTTTGTTGTTGTTGTTGCAATAACAAGACATTCCAAGCTAGTGGATTATCAGTAACATATTTGTTTATTACAGTTCTAGAGGCCAGGAAGTTCGAGATCAAGGCAGCAGCTCGTGGCCTGGAGTCTGCTGAGGCGAACTTCTTAGTTCACAGATGGTGTTCTTGCTGTGTTCTCCCATGGTCAAGGGATGACGCAGCTCTCTGGGCCTTCTCTCTTATAAGCACCAATCTCACTGGTGTGGGCTCTGCCGTATTGTCTTAGGGTTGCTGTGAAGAGACACCATGACCACAGCAACTCTTATAAAGGACAACGTTTCATTGGGGCTGGCTTACAGCGTCAGAGGTTCAGTCTGTTCTCATCATGGCGGTAAGCAGCCTGCAGGCAGACATGGTGCTAGGGAAGGAGCTGAGAGTTCTACATCTTGATCAAGATTCCGTACTGGGTGGAGCTTGAGCTGAGGAGCCTCAAAGCCCCACCCCCACAGTGACGCACTTCCTCTAATGAGGCCACACCTCCTAATTGTGCCACTTCCCACCGGCCAAGCATATTTAAGCCACTACACTCATGGTCTAATCTCTTCTCACAAGACTACCTCCAAATATCATCGCAGTGACATTAGGTTCCCACAGATGGATTCAGGGGGCATATTCAGGCCATCTTGTAAAACCAACCAACACAGCGAAGTATATTTTCAAGTTACCATCGGCTCTTCGGGATTTTTACCAGTGGCTTCATTAAAAATGTGTTCTTCTTTTTCTCCCCTCCGTTCTTCCAAAACATTATTTTTGATACAACTTTTAAAAACATTTTGATCATGGGGTATGGAGCATAGTGGCTTCTAGGCTATGTTTGAGCTGTATGTTTAAAAGCTTTTGGAGAAACCAAGAGTTAAAAGATTTTGAGTTTCCTTTGGAAACTTTCCTTAAGCCTTTGTTTCTAAGTGATACTAATTTCTGTCTGGACTCTCAGCTGTTTCCAGGACACCCTGGAATTCCAATTGAAGTTCATTTGAATTGTTCACTTCCAACCTAAAATGGCCTTTCCCTTTTGGTCCCCAGGTTTCTGTAGGTCAGAAAAGCAGAGCTTCAGAACAGAGCTTCTATCTGTTCCCGTATGAAGGAAGATGGAGAGGTGTGCTTTTGTGATGTGTGGGCTTGGTAGGAACCACAGGCAGTGAGCCTTTCCCTGTTCTCTAAAGGAAGAAGCTCATTCATTGAGTTCTGTAAGGGGGAATGCTGGGAGACAGAAACTCTGACCCTGATCGGATAGAATGTCAAGGTGATCATTAGAACCTTTATTTATTATTATATCTAAGTACACTGTCGCTGTCTTCAGACACACCAGAAGAGGGTGTCAGATCTCTTTGCGGATGGTTGTGAGCCACCATGTGGTTGCTGGGAATTGAACTCAGGACCTCCGGAAGAACAGTCAGCGCTCTTAACTGCCGAGCCATCTCTCCAGACCCCTGGAAATGATACTTTTTACTGAATTTTCAGGACCTCGCAGCCACCCTCCAGCCTGTACGCTGACTTGTTTCTTAGAGAGGAACTGGCGAGGACTGTCAAGCTTTCAGGTCTGTGATTCGACAATACAGACTAGCATGTTCATGGTGCCTGTGGAAAGCTCAGATTTTCTTCCCACAGTGTGGGTGCGCTTATGACCTCCCGACTGTATGATTCTTCTTATGGACCAATATTTAGCTCGATGTATATGTAGGACCCCCATTTTGGGAACCCCTACTCAAATCTCGGGATGGCGCTCCCCAAGAAACTCGAGAGACCAGCTTGATGCAAATGTATGAGGCAGTTTAATATCGGAGCTCCGGGCCGACTCATATCTTACGCAGGAGACAGAGGAGTCGACTCTGAGGCTCAGAAATCAGGGGTTTATATAGGAAAAGTTAGGGGGTTTGGTGCGGTTACACATAATTGGCTGATTTAAACATTAGCAGGGAGAATTGGCGCGAGGTTACATCAGCAAGCAGTACCTGCAGGTTGGCATTTCAGCAACGTGGGAAGACAGCTTATTTTGGTTAGCAAGTGGTCAGGTTAACCTCAAACTGCATCGAGGGGGAAGACTGGAGACCGGGGGCCCAGTCCAGATAGCCCATGACTTCAGTGGAGATTGTCCAGGCATGTCCCTTATCTTTTACGGCCAGTTAGTTCCCAGAATAATTCAACAGCCTTATTTCAGACCTGCTGTCTCAATTACGGGCTCTGAGAAATTCAAAACTCCCTTCATTTACAGCTTGAGTTTGGATGAAGGTTTTCTGTACTATAGCAGAAAGCCTTCTGTGATAGATCCCTTTCATTATTCCCTTCTGGAGTTTCCTTTTTTTTTTTTTTTTTTTTTCTTCAAGACAGGGTTTCTATGTGCAGCCTTGACTGTCCTGGAAACTCACTCTGTAGACCAGGCTGGCCTCGAACTCAGAAATCCGCCTGCCTCTGCCTCCCAAGTGCTGGGATTAAAGGTGTGTGCCACCACCGCCCGTCTGAGTTTCCCTTTCTGTAATCCCCAGCTTTCCAGTGAGGGGCCAGTTGGACCAAGTGGCTCATTTGTAATCTAAACAGTATTAGAAACGTAGCTGCTGGTATTAGATTGCAGAAGTGACTTCTCCACTGGGCACTCTGATGTCACCAGCTCCCTTGTTACAGGCCGTCTGAAGGAGAGGGCCATGGGAGAAGGAACTGAGGTTGGCTTGAAGGCAATAGTTATTGAGTTGAGGGCCCCCAATCCCATAGATCATGAGAAACTCAATTCTGCCAACAACCCCATGAGCCGTCCTGGAGGAAGTTACTTTCTCCAATGGAGCCTTGAGATACCTGCTCCTCCTGACATCTTAATTGATGCCTGGTTAAGCATCTTTACCTAGAGAACCTGGTGGCACTGGGCTTAGAGTCCTCATCACAGATACTGCAAGTCACTTGACATTTGTTGGACAAAGCCGTTAAGTCTTACAAGTGATCTACTAAGCCTTGAAGGATACGTGCTGGCTTGGATATGGTTTGTGGATACCGTTCAAAGGTTCCTATGCTAGAGGCTTGGTCCCTAGCGCAGCAGTATTAAGAAAGGGTGGATCATTATGAGGGTGGTATGGAAGCCAGAGGGTGACAATAGGTTGTCTTTCTCTATCATTAGACACTTTATTATTATTTTGGGACACAGTCTCTTACGGAACCTGGTACTCACCAATAGTTAGGCTGGTTATCTCAGAGTCTATTTGTCTCCACGCCTCTCCACACTGCTTGGGTGGCAGGCATGCTTCTGTGTGGCTGTGCTTGGCGTTTTGCATGGGCGTTGAAGCGTCAAACTCCAGTCCTCATGTTGGCATGGTGGGTACCTTAGGGATGGAGCCATCTCCCCAGTCCAAGACTCATTGCTTAAAAGCAACGTTTAGCAGCCGGATGGTGGCGGCGCATGCCTGTAATCCCAGCACTCTGGGAGACAGGGGCAGGTGGATTTCTGAGTTCGAGGCCAGCCTAGTCTACAGAGTGAGTTCCAGGACAGCCAGTGCTATACAGAGAAACCCTGTCTCAAAAACAAAACAAAACAAAACAAAACAAAACACAAACAAACAAAACAAATCCCAAAAACCAAAAACCAAACCAAACCAAACCAAACCAAACAACCCAACGTTTAGCAAGTTCATCTCTATTTTCCTCTTTAGTACATCCCACATTGCTGGGAGAGAGGGGATGGAGAGATGTAAAGGCTTGAATCTAAAGTTGATCAAATCCGATGTGTGAACCCAGCGTGGTGTCAGATCCATCCGAAGCTGGAGTTGCAGGTGGTTGCGAGTCATGTGGTGTGGGGGCTGGGGGTCGAGCTCCTGTCCTCTGGAAGGGCTGAGTCATCTCTCCGGCCCCTTAACCCAACATGGCAAGAGAAGCTTTGCCCAAACTGACACTCTCGTGCCCACGAATCACCTCCCAACCAGGAAGGCTAAGCCAGGGAGGGTTTCATCCATGTGTCCTGGAAAAGAACACGTTGGGAAGTCTCTGGTGAAGGAAGTCAGACAGATGGGCCATGCCTGCTTTGACGTGCTGTGTCCTGGAGTGCTCAAGAGCAAGAAGGAAGACCAACAGAATTGAGGAAGTAGAGATGACACTTCCCCTTCTTTTGAAATCGCTTTCTTCTCTAGTTAGCTTCTAATAGTAGTTTTGTGCGGGCCGAGCCTCCAGGGCCACGGATGCTTGGAGCAGAATCTTCAGCCTCGGCCTGAGACTAGCATGAGCTTCGTGAGCTCAGGGATCCGGAGGTGGATCTTGGATGGCCTCTGTTTCTATCGCATGTAAGTAAAGCCACACTTTGATGCCAAAGCAATTGCTGGGGGATAGGAAGGTGCTGTGTCTTTAGACCAGCCAGGTCTGTAATGGGGGCTCTGAGGCATCATCCCGTGGGCCTGTGATTCTGCCAGAGCTGCGAAGTCCAGAGAGTTGTGCGTTGCTGCGTGTTCTCATCCTGCGCTACCTGACGGTTGTGTTGAGAGTTGCTTTGGCCCGTGGTTTGATTCAGAAGTGCTCACTTCAGTGTTTGAGTCCTGAAAGTTTCGTTTGGGGGGGTGAGGTGGGAATGCTCTGTGGCCCCACCCGCTCCCCCCACCCCTGCAATAGAGAAAGTGTGTTCTTTGTGGAGAATTCCCCTTTGTGAGCAGGCGGCTGGAGGGTATATTGTTTTTAGATGAAGGTCACCGGCTAGACAGAACATCTCTGGTTTGACAGCAAGGGCTGGGGTGTTGTTCGTTCCGGGGCTTTCACGGAAGGCAAGCAAAGTACTCAGCGTTCCTTTACTGAGTCTATGTAAAATTAGAATTGCATCATAAGAGGCAGATTTATAACCCACTAAGGCTTCTTTCACTGCACTAGTAGACTTTATCAGACTTCAGGGGCCCACATAGTCCCAGTCTCGTCCTAGACATAGTACAGTAATAGATGGAACCCGGTTCCTACGTGCTGACTTGTGTTACGTAAGAGTTGAGGCAGAACAAATTTTCTTTTTGGCTCATATACAAGTGGGGAGGTAACATTTTACCAGTGTGCGTATGGCTTAATCTACCCTTTATCCCTTTTATCTACTACACTCATATATGTCAGGTAGAGTCTTTGCTATAGAAGGTCATGTGTGACCATTTCAGGCAAATTGCATTCAGCCAGTAGGTATCGCTAGAACATGGAAATAGGAAGTTCTTTCCTGCGGTAACTTGCTGTGGCAACAAGAGATAAGAAATTACTTCATGGCTGTTGCCTGAGACTTTCCTTTTGACTCGTGTATCCTTCTCGAGCAGGTCACTTCTGCTTTCTGTCCAGCTTGGGGGCCGGGCAGTGTGAGCTAGCGGCTCGAGCACCCGACCGACGCGTTGTTAGTGGGTGTGACATTTAAATACCGGGCGTGTATGTGTGAAGACAATTCTGGAAAATAAGGTTTGCAAACGGGGAACGGCTATACTTTTAGGGTTAAGAAGAATAATGTCTACAACCTGTGCCCTTAGTGATAGTTATTGAATGAGTAAATGATTATTAAGTTTGTTCATAAAGGTCACGCAAAGGTGCTGCGCTGGCTGGTTCTGTGTGTCAACTTGACATAAGCTGGACTAATCACAGAGAAAGAAGCCTCCCTTGAGGAAATGCTTCCATGAAATCTAGCTGTAATGCATTTTCTCATTTAGTGTTCAAGGGGGGAGGGCCATCCCTGGGCTGGTAGTCTTGGGTTCTATAAGAAAGCAGGCCAAGCAAGCCAGGGGAAGCAAGCTAGTAAGAAACATTCCCCCAAGGCCTCTGCATCAGCTCCTACTTCCTGACCTCCTTGGGTAATGAACAGCACTGTGGAAGTGTAAGCTGAATAAACCCTTACCTCCCCAGCTTGCTTTTTGGTCATGATGTTTTGTGCAGGAATACAAACCCTGACTAAGACAGGTATCCATTGTTTCTGTTAGCCAGGCAACGGAAAAAGTAACATGTAGAGAAGGTTAGGTTGAAGCAGGGGAGGATCTGGAAGTGTGAGGAGAAGAGAGGATGTATAGAGACGTGAATATGAAAATGTCAGAAAAGTAGGAGTGATGACGTGGTGGTGGAGATGGAGGAGGGAAGGAACAGTGCGGAGAGTGGAGGTGACAGCGAGGGGGATGAGGTGACAGAGAGGTGGAGACGATGATCATTGGCGTATTTCTGCGGATACGTTATTGGTGTCTATTGTCTATCACCCTTCCAACTTTATTCTGCCCCTCCCTTCCAACACCACAACACTAGGTAAGCGAGAAAGAAGGTGAGAGGGGAAAGGGGGAACGTAGACCTCTTTTCTTCCTGCTGACTAGGGCCGTCAGGTTCCTTGGGGCAAGTCCAATCTCCATCCAGCCATCCAGCAAAACAGAAAATGAGTATCCCAACAGTAGCAAATGCAGGAGCAACAGGAATCAGAAGCAGTGGAGGTGCAAAAGCTGCCCTAAGCCCTCCCAGGCTCTCCCATCGATACCTTTCAAGAGTCCCCAGAATTCCAAACACAACCTTTCTGCAGCTGGCAACAGTCACGCCCCTCCTAGAGCGCGAGGCGATCACAGTCAGCGGCTGTGGTTGATCCGATGCAGCCCCATATCCCACACCTGGGATTAAAACGAAAACATGTTCATGTAATAAGAGCTGCATTTTCAAAAGAAACCCAGATTTCACTACGGGTGATAGTAGAGGGGGTGTCAGGATGGATGATATGACAGATTACATGTAGACCATTATTAACACCTAGATCACACATGTGCAGGTAATGGAGGTGATACTAGAGATGGTGGGGGGTGAGTGGAAGGTAGCAGATGATAGTGGAGATGGAAGAGATGACGGCAGGGGTGGCAGAGCGGGTGGAGATGGGAGAAGTGACAGAGATTCTGGTAGACGGTCGAAGCAGCGATAGAGGTGATGGAGCGGTATAGAGATGGCAGGGTACCAATGACGGAGGAGGTGATAGTGGTGGTAGTGGGGATGGTAGAGGTGGTAGTGGTGGTGTCGGTGGAAACGGTGGACACATGGTTAGAAGTGACAGTGGGGAAGGCGATGACGTCATGACACAGCCGGAGAGACAGTTTGGAGGCAGGCATGGCTGCTCACAATTTGTGTCTACCATCATCTCTGTGAACCGTGGACCGCTGATCTTTTTGAGTTGTGTTAGAATTAGGAAAGGGATGACAGGCTGCCTATCCATGGCAAGGAGCTTCTCCAAATGGCAGCACCTTGGGTATTTATTTTCTTCTGTTTTCAGGCTGCCGTGCCCATACTTAGAAAGCTAACCACCTTTTCTCCTTTATGCTTTCTCCTGTTCTGTATGCTCCCTAAGATGCATTTGGGTCTTTTAAAGAGTCTTTGCTGTGGTCTGAATGTGTGCCTGTGAGGCCTTTATGGATACTCAGTCCCCATATGGGACCTCTTGGGAGGTGACAAGGAGGTGGGAGCTCGTGTCGAGGGACGAGCGATTGGTCCTTTCCCCCATTCAAGGACACATGGCCCTAACCATAGACTCAGCCCTTATCACACACAGAGCCTGCCGGCGGGTGTCTTGACTTTGAACCTCTCAGCCTCTAGGACCATGAGAAGTGAATTTCTGTGGCTTATAAGCACAGAATGTATTTCTTTGGTGGAGGGGGCAGACCAAGACAGGCGTTTGCTAAACACACACATTATAGCTAAAAGCCAGCTGGTGTGCCCAAATGAAGGCATCCCGCTAGTAAAATGACATTTGGGGGATATTCTCACGATACGATGCTGTCAAAAAACACAGGAGCAGGGCTTGTTTTAATTACATAAAAATACGACCAAGGAGAAAGATCGAGGTGGAAGAGGTTGAACCATACGAAGAATGGGTTCGCAGCGAGCGGGTGGTCATTTTGTTTTCGTAGATTTTATTTTCAAAACTTTTTATTAGCGAAACTTACTTGCCATAGTAACCTAAACATAAAATAGGTGACACATGAAAATAAAGGATCAAGATCTTAGTTCCTTTTTTCTTTTGAGTCCTCTGCTAAAGATGAAACGATAGCAGCATTCAGGGTCACTGGGTGCAATCTCAGAAAAGACTCTGAGTTACAGTGTTTAGCTTTCGTGGGGGATCCCCTCAGAGATCAGGGCTGGCGCAAAATCATGTGTCTTCTCTCAAAGGAGAACCATCAAGCCAGACTCCACCTGGGGCTGTCTGGGCTGATTAAATCCTAGACTCACATGAAAATAAGTTATTTTCTCTGGATGACTCCAGAGAATGGCTTTCTAGCAAGTTCAATAATTAGCTCAATGGGTTATAGCTCTAGGTTAAGCTTAGGTTTTCAAACAAGCACGGGGACGTGAATTCAGACCCCTAGAACCCATGTAAAAATCAGGCAAGGGAGTGTGAGCCTGTAACCTCTGTGCTGGGTGGCAGAGTCAGGCAGATCCTGGTGCCTCCCTGGCCAGCCAGTCCAGCTGAAGTGGTGAGCTTCAGGTTCAGTGAGGGACCCTGTCAGAAAACAAGGTAGAGAGTGAGAAAGACACCCAGCATCGACCTCTGACAATCACAGAGAGAAGAGCTTCAGCTGAGGAAATGCCTCCATGAGATCCAGCTGTGGGGCATTTTCTCAATTAGTGATCAAGAGGGGAGGGCCCCTTGTGGGTAGTGCCAACCCTGGGCTGGTAGTCTTGGGTCCTATAAAAAAGCAAGCTGAGCAAGCCAGGGGAAGCAAGCCAGTAAGGAACATCCCTCTGTGGCCTCTGCATCAGCTCCTGCTTCCTGACCTGCTTTGAGTTCCAGTTGTGACTTCCTTTGGTGATGAACATCAGTGTGGAGGTATAAGCAGAACAAACCCTTTCCTCCCCAACTTGCTTCTTGTTTTGTGCAGCAATATAAACCCTGACTAAGACAATCTCTGACCTTCACATGTGCTTGATTGAACAGGTTAGTGCACTGCATGCTCATGAGTTCACACAGATATGCACACACATACACATATGCTTGCACACATGCACATGCATACACACGAGTAAAAAATACCTTTTTTTTTGTTGTTGTTCCTGTCATCTCATTGGGCTATTGTGCCACTGTGGAGTTTGTTATTAGAGACTTAACCAGGAAGTGTTTTAACTTGTAGGTATTAAAGGGAATCTCCTGTATTTGTCTTAGAAATTGGTGATGAGAGAGTCGGCTAACTAAGAGGTAAGGGGCTGAACAAACCTTATGGGAGACTCACCTCCTGAATGGACACAGGCCTAGAAAGAAAAGATAAAATGTTAGCCAAATAAACCCATCCTAAAGCCACTAGAACACAGATGAGGGTTTCAAGAAAGCTAGACAGAAATGAATAGATCTTTATAATTAAGGCTAATTAAGATTAATTCATTATGGTTAGCTCTAAGTTTCAACTCGACACAACCTGGAAACTCCTGGGAAGAGCCTGTGTGAGGGGTTGCCTGGTGAGCTTGTCTGCGGGGCATTGTTCTAATTGATCTTGGATGACTCGGCCACCGTGGGCTGAAGCACTCCCTATGCAGTGTGATAACAGAGCACACGTAAGCAAGTGAGTCTGTGCACATCCATTTCTTTCTGCTCTCGCATGTGGATGTGATGTGACTAGTTCTCTCAAGCTCTTGCTTGTGGGATTCCCCTGGAATGATGGATTCTAACCCAGATGTGAGCTAAGATGAACCTTTTCTCTCTTAAGGTGTAGCCCTGAGCCACAAGCGAGGTGCTGGACCTCATATTCAAGTTTCCTCATTTATAAGACAGGAGATTAAACCCACCTCACTGATTTGTTTTATTGTCTATACAAAAGGAACAAAGAGAATACACACTGAAGAAATGTACTTTGAGAAAAGAAAAATGCACTGAAACCAATAGCGTCTTTCTATTTAAATTTATATTTGTAATTGTATAGAGACTCAGCTGTAAAAGTTCTGTTAGGAAAAAAGATAAGGTGTGTGTGTGTGTGTGTGTGTGTGTGTGTGTGTGTGTACACGCACATAATGAACTGAACAATACCTTACTTTTAAAAGCGCATGCTGCTGTCTCATCCCAAGGCCCCTAGAATGTGTTCTTACTTGGATGTGTGATGGTTGTGGATGTAATTAGCTAAATTAAGATGAGACCACGCTGCAGTGGTGTGAACCCCAATCCAGCAAGGCTAGCATCCCTGTAAGATGATGACCCACGAAGGCAGCTATGGCGGGAGAAGGCCTTGTGAGGATGAGGCCATGGGTTAGAGTGACTCAGCTACAAGCCATGGCGTGCCAGCCACCCTGCAAGCTAGAAAGAGGTGAGGCAGGGTCTCCTGGCAGGCCTCATAGGACTCTCAGCCCTGCTGCCACCTTGACTCCTGGCTCCCGGCCTCTAGAACTGCAAGAGGTTGAGTTTTGGCTGTTTTAGCCACTTGGTTTGTGTCATTTTGATCTAACAGCCCAGGGAAAGCCACAGAGGATGGAGAAACGGATACTAATCAATTCAAGTGCTAGTCATAAGCCCATCTGTAATGCCAGCAAGAAATCCCAGGGGCCGATCCAAAATGACTCACTTCTCTGACTTTGACCAGTGGCATTGGGCAGTCGACTCCAGTTCTCCACTGAATGGGAATCAATGAAGACAAAACAATGGGCCGCATTTACAGAGGGAAACTGGGCGATTGTGTAAAGGGCATCCTTCCGTGGGTGGAGCCCGGCTGGGAAGCTTGGATTGTTATGCTCCTACGGCCATTGGATAGACATGAACACCAGTCTCTTATTTGGAAGGTGGTTTATTCTCTCAAGTGGTACATTGTACATTCAAATACTATGAGTTGAAAAATGATGGACTATGATAGCACTTGGTTCCAAATGAATTATTATTATTATTATTATTATTATTATTATTTTACAACTCCTGTGTGTGCGCGCGCAATGAAAATGCCATTATGGGGTGTGTGTGTGTGTGTGTGTGTGTGTGTGTGTGGTCAGAGAACTTGTCAGCAAGCTCCTTCATTGTGTGAGCCATCTTGCTGGCCTCCAAACAAAAAACTTCAGGCTCTAATCTAAGCAGAGATTTCCCAACTGATACATGCTGGGCCCTCTCTCTGTCTCTCTCCTTCCACCCCCTTCCCCTCCCCTCCCCTCCCTCAGTCTTTCCCTCCCTCCCCGCCCCGCTACTCTCTATATGTATCTACATACATATACATTGTGTCTTTTTTTTCCTTTCTTTTCTATAGCTGTTTGTTACTTTGAGGCATTATCTTAGCTGGGCACTTAATAGAGATTTCAGTGACGGCCTCCATAGCTAAGATCTTCAGCATATTCTTGTGTTCCTCTGCCACATAAGACTCTCTTTAGGCTCCCCTTCGGCAGGATTTAAATTACCCTACTTCTTTTTACTGCGCTTATCACTGGCAGAATAACAGACTTTTAATGGAAAAACATTAACTGCAGAAAGCTAGTTCATCTAATCTGTTGAAAGCAAGAACAAGGTTTTGCTCTGCCTCTTGAATTCCCCCCTCTTCCCTCCCTCCTTCCCTCCCTCCTTCCCTCCCTTGGTTCCTTTCCTCTTCTCCACTCCGTTTCCTTGTCTTTTTTTTTATTTCTCTGCCTTCTCCTCCTTTTCTCCCTCCTTCCTTCCCACCCCTCCCTCCCTTTCTTCCCCCTCTTTCCTTCCTCTCTTCTTTCTCTCCTCTTTCTTTTTTTGGGACTTAGAGCTAAAGCTAGGGCCTTGTAGTTAGGCAAACTCTCTTCCCCTAAACTGTGAGTCCAGCTCTTCATTTTTGCTTTTGCTTTGTCTCGGGACAGGGTCTCACTAAGTTGTGGTACTGGCCTTGAGTGCACTGGGTGGTCCAGACAGATCACAACTCCCCTGATTTGTGATCCCCCAGATTTCAGCCCCCTGAGCAGTTAGGATTGCAAGCCTATGCCATCAGGCTGGGCTTCAATTTCTTTGACTTGTTATCAATAGTATATCATCCATTTTAAAATATTTAGTGGGAATTTGTGACTGGACAGATTCTTTCACATTTGAACAAGATAGAATTATTACTTTTCTGTGATGAAGGAAACTGCTTTCTTAGTTTTATGCCCTGATACCTAATTATGTCAGGAGGAAACAGCATATTTAGCCACTTATATGCAAATATATTTTTTGCTTGTTTATCTTGTTTTGTTTTGGTTTTTGAGACATGGGTTTTCTGGAAAACAGTCATGGCTGTCCTGGAACTTGATCTGTAGACCAGGCTGTGCTTGAACTCAGAGATCCACTTGCCTCTGCCTCCCTAGTCCTGGGATTAAAGGTGAGTCATGACCACTTGACATATGCAAATATTTTATAGCTAGGCAGATGATGGCAGTGGTGGCATATAATGGTAGATAATATTGAGTCTTGGTATAAATAGAGAAATACAGACCTCTCAGGAAGGAATCAACTCAAAATACTCTGGAAAACTCAATATCCTTAACATATAGTAATTCTATGCAAGATATGACAATTCACCCAAAAGTCACATGGGTGATGTATAAAATTTTATTTTAAGGAAGAAACCTGATTTCTTTGAAAAGATAAAAAACCCAAAAACACCCTAAAAACTGCTTGAAAACTTAACACTACATTTTAGACTCCTTGTGACTATTCGGTTCAGATAGCTCAGATTGGACATGTTACAATGTTTTTATGGAATCTGCTTGGAGTCTCTGCAGTTGCATCAATTTCTTAGACATGATGGGAGATTCTGTTAAAGTAGAAAATTAATGATTGTGGCAGGAACATTCTATTCATTCACTCAGCGTGCAGGTCACTTTTGACAACAGTGTACTTTCCATCCAAGAGGAGCCTGAAACATGTGCTCTAAAGATTTTACTTTTTAGTCTTGTGTAAGATCATAAATCCCCAACCTCTCTACATATCTTGACCAAAGAGATAAAGAACGAGTGTCCTTAGTGAGCATGAGAGTTAATAATCATCTTCCTGTCAATGGCAAAGGTTCATTCACAAGCGTTTTAATGCTTTCTGAGAGCGTATAGCATATATAATACTTCCCAGGGTATGCGTTAGATGTCTCATTGAGGCACAGCAGGCAAGATCGCCTTGCAATCTCTTTGTAGTTGTGTAAATGAACATCACCTCATTTGGGTCAGGTCCTCAGACCGACACTCTGTCCCAAAGAAGGACCTGAACTTGAACTACTTTGTAAATAAGGTCAGCATTATCCAGGCAGATCTGGGCTTGACTTTGGAGCACAACCTCTGGCATTAGTTTGCACTTGAATTTTCAGCTTGATTACTCAAGCAAGGGCGGCTTTGCCCTGGTCCTGGGGACTTGTTGAGCAAGGTTTGAACTGGGCACTAGAGCGCTACGTATGTTTCTTCTGTGAACCAGCAAAGTTACAGGGCAGACCAGTTGTCTGGAGAGAGGCAGCAGACCTCCTGGTTATTCTGAACTGAGAAGTCTGCCCAGGGGTAGAGACACAGAGTTACCACAGCTGAGTGAAGGGAATGAGCAGGTGGACTCCCTGGTGAGTGATTTCACTTTTCAATTGTTGATCCTGGTGTAGGTAGGGCCCTAGATGTGGGAGTTGTTCATTTTCCACTGTGCTTGCAATCGCTCTTTTGGACTGACTTATAAGAACGCGTGACTCCATTTTCTTTTCTCTTTTTCTCCCTTCTTCCCTCCCTCCTTTCTTCCTTTCTCTTTCTTTCTGTATGTGTGGTGTTCCTGTGTCTACGCATGTATGTGTACACACACACACACACACACACACACACACACACACACGTGTGAGCACATGCGTGGGTAAGAGGACCAGGTCTCTGAGTGAATGAATACAACGTTCCTGTTGCAATCATTAATTCTTTTACTTTAACAGAATCTTCCCAGTATGTCTAAGAAATGGATTCAACTGAATACGCTCCCAGCAGTTTGTAACATTGTTACTTCATTCCTGGGTTGTAGCTATCCATGCCAGCGGAGGAACGTCCTCAGGTGGTAAGCTGCCCTAGACAATTTCTGGAGCGTCTGGGCGCAGTGAGACCCACTGAGGTGGAGCGTAGAGGAAAGGTCAACAGTGGAGTCTAAGTGGCCTCTCAACAGACTATGTAGATTGGCACGTGTCCAGAGATGGATACATTCAACATTGTGGTTATTTCTAAGGGTTGATGGCTACTTAGTGTCGCCATGGAAAGCTTTGCATCCATTATCTTATCTCTTGATCAGAAAGCTCTAGGAATCAGTGTTGTTACTTAGTTTGCTGCCTTTCTCTGACAAAGAAACCTGCTCAAGAATCTGGGTAAAGATCTAGGAGAAGGAGTAAGATGAAGATTCCGGCACCAATATTTTGACTCTGCAGTCAGAACTGGAACAGGGTTCTGTTTGACCCAAGAGCTCTATATGAGTTGGCTTGCTTGAGGGCCTGACCCGTGACTTTACTTCAATCTACTCTGACAAGAATTAGGCAAGAGCAGTGGTATAGCCCAGGTTCCCGTGTATTTCCTGAAGAAAGGAGTGACAAAGGACGGAGTTTCTATTAGGTGGAATTTTTCTCCTGCTCTCCTTAATTCTCCCCAGGATGTCTTCTAGAACTGCCTCAAGATCAGACAGTCAAGACATTGTAGGTTATTTGGGGAAGAACACACACACACACACACACACACACACACATACACACATGCAAAAGCACACACACTTATATGCATACGCACATACATGCATGCATAAGCATGCACACACACACATAGATGTACCTATAAGCATGCACGCATCCACATTTTAGGAAGTTCAGCTCAAGGCCTTATGCATGCTAAGACAGCAGTACTCTGTGGCTGAACTACACTCGAAGTCCCAGGCCCTGTTATGTGTTTAGTGGCAGCTCTTCCTGACCCATGTACACCCATGTAACACCAAAGCCACTTGCCTCATCCCAATGGCCCCTTTAAGCCTCTGTTACACAGTGACAAGTTCTCTCAGGCCCAGAGGGCATTTGTGTTGGCTTTGCACTCCCTGGTTATCCTTAGGGATCTGTGTGTGAGATTTAGTGGGAGAGCATTTTCTTTAGGATAGGAGATGTGCTAATAGGAACATTTACCGAACATTCCTGACCTCGGTTCCGCTTGACAAAGGAGAGAAGAAGGTCCTCAAAGATTTTCAAGACTTTTTAATCAAGAGGCTTTGATTAAATTGGTCACACAAAATGACCAATATTGGCCTCTTGACATATTAAAGCTTCAATGACCAGGTAACTAACTATTCGTCCTTCAAATGAAGGTTACATTTTTTTTTTTTAATAATTGAAGAATTATCGGTAGCTCTGATGCTGCTTAAAGAAATAAGAAAATGCCCACAGCTTCTAAGATTTCACTGGCATTTGTCTAGCGTGTTTTAAATGAAAGCCATGCATGGCAGAGTTCCTTATAAGAACAGCTTTCAGTGCCGGACAAAGGATTTCTTTGTCACCTCTGTCACCTTTGGCCATTTAGGGTGTCGAAATGCCTAGTCAGACTTCGGGAATAAACAAGTGCTTCCACTTTCCACTGCCCCAGGAAAGACTAGAAATAGGACACAGAGTTAAGAGAAGCAGAAATTACCAGCGCCTTCAACTGCCCCGCCCCCCCGCCCCCCCCCCCCCGCCTCCCCCCACCTCTCCTTTCCACGGCTGAACTGGCTTCTGCTGAACAAAGCCTTCTGCGGGAGAAAGTTCTTGGATCGGTTTTCACGTGGCCTGCAATACAACTCCTGCAGGCAGAGTTTTAGTTGAAAGAGAAGCTATAATTTCCTAGGTCCTGCTGGTCCGTTCAAAGCTCATTGCTTCCCATGCATTGCCGATGGGCGGGGGCGTGGCACAGATTGGGTCTCTTTTGTGTCTTTGGGTTTTGTTTACTTTCTCTGCCATTTTGCTCTGGTCGTTATGCTAGCAGCAGCGAGGATTAGCCTCAGGAGGAAGCAATCTGGTGGGAATTGCTGAGTTTCCAGCGCTTCCTGCCCGCTCAGTAGGTCTGGCTCCGTTCTCCTGCTTTTTCCCCCAGGAGGTCTGAGCTTCCTTGGAGCAGAGGTACGTTTTTTTTTGTAGTTTTACAGATGGAAGCTGCCAAGGTTAGCAGGGAGCTTATATGAATTCCTTACAGAGCACCCAGGCCCCAGGCTGGGCCAGAAAGGGCTTGGGAGTTTGCTGAAGGAAAGCAAATATTTAAGAGAGAGAGAGAGGATTTGAACTTAGATCATGTCAAACTCTGATGTCGGAAAAATCCGTTCCTTTTCATTTCCCTGGAAGTGCTTGACCTTTCTAGGCATAAAGATGGTACTGGCTGCTCACCAATCTAGGTTATAGAAAATGCTTTGTGAATAGTTACTTCCGTTGATAGATGCTAAAAACACTGCCCTTGGTCAATATTTGAAAGACTTTTTTTTTTTTTTTTTTTTTTTTTTTTTTTAATTTCATTTCACCCTTCAGATTGGAATCTGAGTATAGCCTGGTGTCTGGGAGTGTTCCCCACTCTCCTCTTTGGGGATGTATGCTTCTTTGCCTGGAGAAGTTTTAATTTTTTTTTCTTCTTTCCTCATGTTACATCGGTGTTTTGAATATCCTAATAGTCAACCAGTCACCCAGCAATCTCTGCGGTTCAATGTCATGGGGATTTTCTCTTCTGATCTTGTCTATCTGGTGTTCTGTGTGCTTCTTATATATCCGTCTAAGAATGGTACGTCTTTCCTTAGTCTGGGGAAATTTTCTTCTATGATCATATTGAAGATCTGGTCTATGTATTGACTTGGGAGTCTTTTCCCTCACCTATGCCAATGATTTGATTTTTCAGTCTCCCACATTTGAAAGTGTACGTTCCTTTCCTGTGTCTCTCTGCTTTGTCTCCAAGCCCTCATGTTCTATCCTCTGCACAATTCATTCTATTTGCAAGGCTTCCCTTTGAGTGTTCTGGTTTTGAGCTTTTGGGTTTTTCAATGACATCTTCATTTCCGCTTGAGATCTCTTCTGTGCATCTATTTCCTAACTGAGTTCCGTCCTCAAGTCCTGAATGGTCTTATCATTTTCACCAGGTTACTATTTCTCAGGTGCTATTCCCCTAACGCTAATGCTGCTTTGAATATTCTTCAAGCTCTTTAGATTCTTTGATAAAGGTTATTGCTGTTTTTTTTGTTTGTTTCTGTTTTTTGTTTGTTTGTTTTTTGTTTTTGTTTGTTTTGAGACAGGGTCTCACATCATAGCACTGGCTTTCCTGGAATTTACTATGTAGACAAGGCTGGCTTCAAACTCACGGAATCTGCCTTCAGCACTACACCTGGCTATGGCGGTTCTTTTTAAACTCTGTGTCCTGGGGTTTGTCGAGGTGATTTTCATTAGCAAACACTTCTACAGAACTGGGTCTTTTTGGAGAGAAGATACTGGCTTGATTTTTTTTTCATATTGTTGCAATGAGATTTGAGCATGTGAACTTCTTCTTCTTCTTCTTCTTCTTCTTCTTCTTCTTCTTCTTCTTCTTCTTCTTCTTCTTCTTCTTCTTCTTCCTAAGTCTGATATGGATAGAACAGATTGGATGAAAAGAAAGGGCTTGCAGAAAGGTTAGGTCAGGCTAGACCCTGGAGAAGGGTGTGGGAGATCTGGTTAGGTGGAGAGGCTGGATGTGGTGAAGAAGAACCATCGTTCTTTTTAAATTTTTACTTAAAGTTTTCCTTACCATTGACTGGCTCTGTGTTTCTATATCTGCCAGCATGCATGCATGTGCATGCAAGAGTGTGCATTTGTGGTGTTCGGGGGACAACTGTTGGAAGTCAACTCTTTCCTTTCATCCTGGTTCTGAGACCAAATGAGGTCATGAGGCTTGAGGGGCAAGAACTTTTACCCCCTATCCCCCACCTCCAAGCCATCTTGCCAGTGACATATCTGTAGTTCTGTCTCCAGAGAGTCAACCAACCTTGGAGAGAAAATATTTTTATTAGAAAAAATATGCCTGTCATGAACATACATTGACTTCTTCTAGGTCATTATGGACTGCACAGTACAGTATAAGAACGATTTGCATTGCGTTTCCACCAGATCAGGCATGATAGACAATCTAGAGGGAATTTAAACTTTACAGGAGGATGTGTGTGTAGATCCTCTGCAAATGCTATCATTTTTCACAGCAGGTTCTAGTAGTTGTTCATATTAGCATTCCTTGGAGGTCCAAGAATCAACCCGCCATGGATACCAAAGCATGACTGTGTATAGAAGTATACATACATGCATGTGTGCTTGTGTGTGTATATGCATGCACTTGATCTTTTTTCTTCCACACTATTCTGATTCTTTCGCATAGTAACCATCTGTGACTGTATTTTGAGGGCTGCTTTCCAGTAAATGAAAAACTGCCCTCATTGATATTTTACTCTTTGTTTCCTTGTGCGTGGGGGTGACTGTGTTCACATATTAACAAGCCATTTGTTGTTCTTTTCCCTGAACAGCTTCTTGAAGCTCTCTGTCATCTTTTCCTTTGGTTTTTGGTCTTTTAAAGCCCGTCTCTGAGAAGTCTCAATTATTGAGGAAGTGAGCTCACCATCGTGGGTTGAAATGTTTCTCCCTCTCTATCATTCCTCTATAGTCAACGCTTTTTTTTTTTTTTTTTTTTTTTTTTTTTGGTTTTTCGAGACAGGGTTTCTCTGTATAGTCCTGGCTGTCCTGGAACTTACTCCGAAATCCGCCTGCCTCTGCCTCCCAAGTGCTGGGATTACAGGCGTGTGCCACCACGCCCGGCTCTAGTCAACGCTTTTAGAATTTAGATCTTTCGTGTTTTTCAGGAAACCCCTCTCAACTATAAAAAGAAATGTTAAAAAATATAGTTGCGCCGGGTGGTGGTGGCGCACGCCTGTAATCCCAGCACTTGGGAGGCAAAGGCAGGCAGATTTCTGAGTTGGAGGCCAGCCTGATCTACAGAGTGAGTTCCAGGACAGCCAGGGCTACATAGAGAAACCCTGTCTCGAAAAACAAAAACAACAACAACAAAAATATAGTTGCTCACATTTATTGCATAAAAATAAATGTACCAGATATAAATTAAGCAATTGACATGAGTCTCTTATGTAATCTCCCTAGGTTGTATGTCTTAAGTATGTGTCATGGTTTTCTACACAGAGAAACGGGCAGACAGGGTAATTTATCCCAGACAATACTGGCCTGGATTGCTGTTGGGGTATAAGGGATTAACAGGGATAAGTGTGATGTAAAATTTTTTATTCTAAGCTTCCTTTCCTTTTAATTTTACCATTTGGAGAAAAATATATTCTTCTAGAAGAACCCTTTGAGCATCTTGAATATAGAAAAACCTAGCTTCTGTCAAAGACACGAGGGAATTAAAAGCCGTGCTACAAGAGAAACGCAGAAAAGGACCAAGCTTGCCCTTTTGGAGTTCATTACCATTGAGAAAGCTGACTCGAGTAAGGATGATGGACTAGACCTTGTCCTGGTGTGGCACTGTCACCTCGGAACTGAGGATACCCATCAAGACCACACCGCTGAGGACACCTGCACGGTATAGAGTCAGCAGGGGAGGACTTGTCAGATCACCGCCAAGTAGGGTTTTCCTTACCGGTATGAGACCCTTCATTCACTGAAGTAACGGTTATTGGACCTTAAAAACCATGCGGTCCCCAGGTCTCCAGCTTTAGCCTTCTTTAATGCACAGAGTCCGCCACATATCAAGTGAGCAGTAGGAGAAATGGCCTGACGGGCAAGGTTTTGACAGTTTTATTTTTGCCCAAGCCTGGACACATTCTTCTTCTTTTTCATTTTTTCAGTCTGAAACCTTCAGTTGTATAATTTAGAAGTATCCCCCAGCAAACGAACCATCTCCCCAAAGGAGAATGGCCACGCTCTGCGAGGTCCGAAGTGCCGAAATAGGGCACTACTGAGATCAAGCGAGTCACTAAATCTCATAATTTTATTTCTGCCGTTAATACTTTTCCGTTACTCTGTGATCTTGGGGATGCCGTAGGCACATGGAAAAAAAAATCTAACTCTCCAAAGAACAATGTTAACAAAATTAATCAGTGTGTGTGTGTGTGTGTGTGTGTGTGTGTGTGTCTGTAGGTCAGTGGTCAACCTCAGGTGTTATTTCTTGATAACATAGCTTACTTTTAAAGAAGGGGGTCTCTGACTTTTACCTAGAAATTACAGATTTGGTAAGACTGGCTCGCTAGGAAGCCCCAGGGATCCACCTGTCTGTGTTTTCCTAGCATTATGATTTCTGGTGTGGGTTCTGGGGTTTGAACTCGTGACTCCAGACTTGCGAGGCAAGCACCTAACCACTTGAGGCATCTCTCCAGCTCAGCTTAATTATTTTTAAAGAGTGCAATAATTTCTATATATGTGTTTTTTTTTTTTTAATGCTTGTGAATAGCAGTGGCCATCTGAATGGCTGTCCATGTATTGAGTTGGTGTTTTTGTAATATTTTTTTTATTTGGTAAACCAAAGACACAGTAAGTCTCAAAATGGCACTAAAATATATCCTGCTAGAAACTGAGCAGATAGACCACAGCCTGGGAGATCTCCTTGCCCAAGACATATCTGCTGGTGAACTGTTCTTCAGAGCATGTAACAAGTTCCTAAACCTAAATAATGAAAAAAAGGAACAATCAGATTAATAAAGGCCAAACATCTGGGGAGATAGCTCACCACGGATGACAGGCAGGTTTTGCAATGGACTGTTTAATAAGTCTGATGCATTCTTCACAAATTTTGGTATGGGAACAGAGAAGCCATTTTTTTCTAGAGTAAATTACAAATTACCACCCTAATCCTTATAACCCCAGTATTTGTGAGCATTATTAAAATAAAAAGAGAGAGTACCTGGCCAGAGATGGACTGGGCTGCCTTGCTCTGCTCAAGAACTGGTTCACATAAACAAGATATTGCCATGACCCTCAACTTCAATGAGTTCTGCACATCTGGCCAGAGCTGAGACAGACATGGCAGGCATCACTGAGTCCTGCGACTTTGCCTTTCAGATTTTCCCCTCAGCTCCTTCCGGTCTTTTTCCTGTTTCTCAAATTTATGGAGCCAAATTCCATCCAAAAGGATGTTTAAAATAAGATCCAAACAGTTTTCTGAGTCACGATAGATTAATGGCACATTTAAAGGCAAGCAATTTGATAATTTCTGCCATGTGTGTATATTTGTGCAACCATCTGTGCTTTCTAGAAAATTCATTTTCTCTCTCTACCCCTCTGCCTTTGCACCCTCAGGAATCCACTGGCCTGCTTTCTATTACTGTGGTTGTGTTTGAATTTTCCAGGATTTTAGGTTCCCTTTTATGTTGAACCTATTTCCTTTATCATAACGACTCGGAGGTTTGTCTGTGTGATTACCTGTAGCAATATCTTGTTACTTTTAATATTTTACTTACACAGTTGGCCAGTATTGGGTCAAGTAAACTATAATTTCTTTATTTACTTAGTTATGGATACTTAAGTTAGTTTTCAATTTCTGGTTAGCAAAAATAAAGTGCCCACATTTGCAAACAAGTCTGAACACATATACATTCTTCTATTTCTTCTGGACAAGCATCTGGAGAACGGGCTGGGTTGTCAAAGATACCTCAGGTTCTAACGGACTGTCAAAGTCTTCTAAGTGATTAAACCATTTTGTATTTCCACAGTTAGTGCGTGAGAATTTGAACAGCTGTAGGTCTTTGTCAGTAATTGGCATGCACAATCATTTTGGTTTTAATTATTCTGGAAGGTGTAGGTGGTAACGCCATTTTTAATTCATTTCCCCCAGATGGATAATCTTTCCCTATACTCATTCGACAGGGCTTCTGTTGTAACATGTCTCTGCATATCTTCCAGCCATTTTTGAAAGTAGCTTATGTATTTTCTCATTAAATTAAACAATTAAAAGATCTTTGCATATCCTGTATATTCTATGATTGTGCAGCCTGGCTATCACACATTTATATTCTCTGCAAGTGTTTTATCCTGGAATATAGCCTGTCATTCTATCTTCTTACTATCTTTTTTTTAGAAGATTTATTTATTGTTATATATAAGTACACTGTAGCTGTCTTCAGATACACCAGAAGAGGGTGTCAGATCTCACTATAGATGGTTGCTGGGATCTGAACTCACGACCTTCAGAACAGCAGTCAGTGCTCTTAACCGCTGAGCCATCTCTCCAGCCTCATTTTCTTACTGTCTTTTTAGAAGATCTCAAGTTTGATAAAATGTCCTGTATTTTATGCCAGTTTTGCAGGTTTAGGTTTTATATTTGGATCTGTGACCCATTGCAAGTTAGTTTTGTCTTGTTATTTTTTGTTCGTGTTGAGGCAGGGTCTTCATGTAGCCCGGTATAGCTTTGAACTCTAATACACTCAGGGATGGCCTTGAACTTCTGGTTCTCTTGCTTCCTGCTGCGTCAGTTCTGGGGTGACAGTGTGTTACCATTTCACTCCGTGATGTACAGTGGCAGAGACTGACACAGGTGTTGTGATGTTCAGGCAGGTGCCTACCAACTGAGCTGCATTCCAGGTCCCAGCTTTGTTAATTCAGACAGACCAAAGTTCAAAAATGGTTTATAGTTATCTAATTGTTCCAGCAATAATAATAATAATAATAATAATAATAATAACAATAACAGTAATAATAATAGTAATAACAACAATAATAGTAATAACAATAATAGTAATTGTTATTGTTATTACTATTATTATTGAAAATATTCTTTATCTACTGAGATATTTTTGTATTTGTCAAAAATCAGCTGGTCAAATGTGTATGTTTATTTCTGGACAAGGTTCTGTGGATCTGTTTGTCCGTCTTTATATCATGCCATGCTCTTTTGAATACCCAAGCTGTCTGGCGAGATTTCAATCACAGGTACTATTCTGAGAGTTTTGTATAGATGCGTTATAATTTTCTGAATCTTTTAAGAACAGTATCAAAGTTCTTTCTGAGGAGCAGTCTTTTTTCCTCTTTAATTCTTTTTCTTTTTCTTACCTTATTGCATTGGCTCAGATCACTAGCAAGTTTAGAGTAGGAGTAATGGTTAGATAAGATACCTTAGATTTGTTCCCAACTACAGGCATGTATTTAACATGTCATCATACATGTGATGGTAGCTGTAACCTTTTTGGTATATGTGTCTTTTATTAAGGCAACATTTCTTCCTATTGCTTGCATGCCTGGACATGCTTTGTTAGCTGGGAATTAATCATGACTGTGTTTAAATTTCCAGCAAGTGGACATTTAGAGCTGTTGACCCAGTCACATTGATTCCTTCCATTTTTTTCCTGTTACTACAGTGATTTATTTAAAAAATGTTAAGCATGAGATACGTTCTACATAGCCATAATATAATGTTTTCTATGTATTGCAGACTTCAGTTCGTCAATAGTTTGTCAAGAATTTTTGAACCATCCGAGTTGCCTACCATTGTTCTTGTGTCTTTCTTATAATGCTGAGCCTGGTTTTGGTATCAAGGTCTCATTGTCAGCATTTTTAAAAATTGAAGATTATTTCTTTTACCTCCTGAAACAGGTTTTTTTGTAAGCTTGCTTCAGTGTATTTGATGTTCATTATGTTTTTATGTGTGTATGTACATGGTCCTGTGAGTGTGTGTGTGTGTGTGTGTGTGTGTGTGTGTGTGTATGTGTGTGTGTGTGTGTGTGTGTGTGTGTGTGTGTAGGTGTAGGCCAGGTACTGCTCCTCATAGTATGGTCCATGTTTTGAGAAAGCTCATCTCTTCAGTCAGGCTAAATTGGATGGACAGTGACCCCTGAAGCTGGGATTACAAGCACCTGCCACTGTGTCCTGTGTTTTTCCATGGGTTTGGGAAGTGGAGCTCAGGTCCCTAAGCATACATAGCAAGCACTTTAGACTGAACCAACCCTACTGCCTTGATGCTGATCATATTTTATTTCTCCAAAGACCAAGAAAGAAATTTAGACATACACCTAAGTAATTCTCTGGAGCATCAATCCATATTCACAAGTACAAATACTTTGTAACATCTATAGGTTTTATTCATTCACAAAGTGTAACTCCATGCCTTAGCCTAAAGCCAACGTAGACACTTAGGGTGTCAGAACAATTATCTCTAAGTACCACTTATTTGTGTATCTAAGCTCTGGTTAAGAGATATATTATAGCCTAGGACATGACTTACTGAGCCCTTATAAACAAGAACTTTTCACATTACGTCATAAATTAGAATGTCCTCCAACTAAGTATCTGAACATCTACTGTCAGTGTGGCAACGAATAGTCTTAAGAGAATATGTCAGTTCCCAGATGCGTTAGACTCCTCCTTGTAGCCGGGTTTCTAAGGATCCTTGAAGACGAAGCTTCTTCTTTCTTCGGGGCTGTTGAGACCAATCTCATCTTCTTTCATTTTCTCCAGTCCTCCTCTTCTCCAGAGGCTAATGAGCTGCGAAGTGGCGAAAAGGAAGGTAAACAGCAAACATGAGAGAAAATAGCTAGGTTTTCAAATTAGACACAGATTGGAAAATTGCGTTTCAAAACCGCTGAAAACAGGCATTTCTTGGATTTCCATTTCTTTGATGCACACAGATTTTGGTCAGCTTCTAGTTTTCACTCTTGCTTCCTTTTGTTATGGCGTAGACAACCACATATGAATAAAGATGAGGAATCGGATCTAAATATCGAAACTCAGAACAATAGAACTGAAAGTCAGCTCAAACCAATTTTTTTTTTCTGAATTAGTGTCATGAAAGGCATTTTGCTGTGTGTAAATTATGTATTCTATTTGTGCTAAAAAATTGCATGAATCAAAAACGCCACTGGCTTCTCCTTTTTTTAAAAAAAGATTTATTTATTTATTATATGTAAGTACACTCCAGAAGAGGGAGTCAGATCTCTTTACGGATGGTTGTGAGCCACCATGTGGTTGCTGGGATTTGAACTCAGGACCTTCCAAAGGGCAGTCGGTGTTCTTAACCACCAAGCCATCTCTAGAGCCCACCATTAGCTTCTTCTATTGGGAGACAGTTAAGACAAATATTTATATTCTGATTTGAACTTTTAGGGACTAAGGAATGATGATAGGACCCGGAAAAGCTGAGACTTTTCTTTCTCGAAGGCTCATGCTTGCGTTACACCTGTGGAGTGTGGGACAGACCCCAAGCAGTTGATTCCAGCAACGAGAGTGGCCCAGTTCGACCTTGCTAAACCTAAAGGGTCATCTCCCAAAGCCAGCTGCTGCTTTTTGAGGCTGTTTAAGGTATAAATCCAATATTCTTTCTCTCAATATCACCGCCAAGCTTTGTGCTTTTCACACACTGATTAAAAATAAGACTCGGACCATTCTCTGACAAAGCTTGGGAAGTAATCCCTCTGCTGATCAGAGAGAAGCCTGGAGCTAAAGGGTGGGAACTGAGGAGGAGGCGGGCCAGGAGGAGCAAGTTCTGTTTCCTTGTTATAGAAAATGCTTCAGAACGAGAGTGGAGGCAATGTTTTTTGCGCAAATAAATTCAAAGAATGTTTAGTTGGCACGGTTTTTATTTTATTTTATTATTTTTGAGTCATTAGATGAGAAGCAGACGGAGGTGATGCTAAATCCTGTCAAATATGAACTGCTACGGACCCCGCGTATGTGCGTAAATATTTAACCGGGAAAACAGTCATAAGCGCAGGCTTCTCGGGTGTAACCTGGGAAACAGGAAGCCACAAATTATAGGTCTGAAATTTACCACGCACGGTTTGTGAGTTCAGCGAAGCAGAACCAAATGAGGATACGGGAGGTTTATAAATAGCTCATGATTTCGAGCAGAGGAGGGAAGGGAAGGCTTAGGAAGGAAGTTTGTGTCCTCCAGTCCAGTCCATACGTTCCAGTTCCAGTCCGTACATTCAATCGGAGTACTAAGAAGGATGCGATGGGAATTTAGGCATACTCTTACATTTCTGGAGGATCCATTCATGGACACATGCAGGGAGAAGTGGTGGCAATCGTCATTTATCTTCAGTTAGAGGGTTAAGGGGGGCAAGGTTAGGTCTGTAGATTCATCCCGGAAAAATGAAGGTGACTTGTCTTATACACACACACACACACACACACACACACACACACACGGACACATACACATCACACACACACATAAGCACACATGCCTGCACACATACACACAAGTACGCCCTCACATGCACCCACACCCCCCTCCACCCACCCACCCCCACTCACTGCTAACACTCTGGTGTTGGATATGTTCATAGATTGCAGGTGCTGAGGGAGAGTTTTGTCTATGGGTTGGAGGGAAGGGCATGGGTGCCACCAAATGCATTTTATATGTAAACTATGTGCTGTTCCGTGGCACTCTGTAACTACAGGTGGAAATGAGGCAGACTGAGTGTTCTGAAGCCACGTGGTCACCAAGAAAGGCTAGTTCTCATTGTGCACATTACCGTCACCTGTGTCTGGACCAGCGCTCGGATTTTTCTTCCACTCAGTAGTCCTGAAGGGCGCGGAGTCTCCCGCTGTTGTCATCTTAGAACACATGCTCTTAGGTGTCTGGATTCTTGGCTCACGCTGTGTAAGTTATCAGTTGCCTGTGTTATCAATAGTAGCATCTTTCCATTTTCCACCGTGTTCCTTCATACAAACCCATCACATTTTCTCCTTTTCTTGATGGACATTTTCTTGCATCTAGTGTCAGGGTATTTAAAATAACATTCATACATACATGTATGTATACACACACACACACACACACACACACACACACACACCCCTGCCTATACATTTTTTCCAAGTTGAGAATTAATGTTAATGATTGCAGTCCATAACTGTATGGACTGTGATATGTATAAGTAAAGGCAATATTAGTTTGCTTAATGTTTTTTCTTCCCCTCCCTCCCTCCTTCCTTCCCTCCCTACCATGGCTTTCTCTTCCTTCTCTTTTCCCCTGCTTAGTTGGGGGGTCTGAACCCAGGATATCATGTGTGCGAGGCAAATGCTCTACTACTGAGCTTCATGCCCCAATCCTTACTGACATATCTTATGTTCTCTTTTTTCATTTGTGAACTGACCGTGTCTTCAGAACAGTTCTGAATGGAGATGCTGTGTGGTAGGGCTGCTTTCCCCATAGTGTTGCTGGCTCGGTGGGTGAATGGACAATTGTGCACCATTTACCACAATGTGGGATGGAGTTTTAGTATAGTTTTATTTTTCAGGAAGTCTCCCAGTTCATAATTCGTTTTTGTGAGACTATTACATTTTTTATTTTTTTAGAGACAGGGTTTCTCTGTGTAGCCTCTGGCTGTCCTGGAACTCACTCTGTAGACCGAGCTGGCCTCGAACTCAGAAATCTGCCTGCCTCTGTCTCCCAAGTGCTAGGATTAAAGGTGTGTGCCATCACTGCCCAGCACATTTTTATTTTATCACAAATGAGTGTCGAATTTTATCCAATGCTTCTTTTGCATCTACTGAGGTGATCCTAAAATTATTTTCTTCTTCTTTTTAATCACTGTGCAAAATTGTACTAATATTTTTTTATAGGTTATACCTGCATTCTGGAATATATTACCTTTTAGACATATCACAGGATTTAACTTGATGCTATTATAAGATTGTGTGTGTGTGTGTGTGTGTGTGTGTGTGTGTGTGTTAGCATCTATTAGGGTTATTTGCTTATAGTATTATTTTCTTTTTCTTTTTCTTTTTTTCTTTTCTTTCCTTCCTTCCTTCCTTCCTTCCTTCCTTCCTTCTTTCTTTCTTTTTTTTCCTGAGACAGGGTTTCTCTGTATAGCCTTGGCTCTCCTGGAACTCACTCTGTAGACCAGGCTGGCCTCGAACTCAGAAATCCGCCTGCCTCTGCCTCCCAAGTGCTGGGATTAAAGGCATGCGCCACACCACCACCCGGCTTCTTTCTTTCTTTCTTTCTTTCTTTCTTTCTTTCTTTCTTTCTTTCTTTCTTTCTTTCTTTCTTTCTTATAGTATTATTTTCTTACAGTTCCTCTCCTGATTTTGGTAACAAAGTTTCTTAGTTAACTGGACACAGCTCAGAGTTATCCTAGGGAGTCTCATTTAGGAAATTGTCTTGCTCAGATTAGCTTTCGATCATATCTCTGGGACATTTCCTCAATGACTGCTAACTGATGTCGGAGGCCAAGTCCACTGTGGGCGGTGCCATCCTTAGGCGGGCATCCTGAACTGTGTAAGGAAGCTGGTTACACACAGGGTAAGGAGCAAGCTAGTCAGTAGCACTGCTCCGCCTGTTTGTGTCAAATTTCTGCCCCATTTGAGCCTCAGCTCATTTGCATATCCATAGAGTTGCTCTCAGTCCTCCCATAGTATCCCTTGACATGAGTCTTTAAATTGGTCCAAATATTTCCACACGGACTTTCCCAATGGCAAGTTGCGGGGGGCTGTCATCATATCTGTAGCAGAAGGGGACAGATTACAGATCAGGCTCCTCTAACCTAAAGGTCAGAGGGCTGCAAGGACGTAAGATGTAGTTTGATTTTATCACCAAGCTCAGGTGAAGCTGCCCTCAAGAGTTGGAGAGGCACTAGGTCCGTAATCCATGGTTTTCTTTATTTTTTATTAATTACATTATTTAGAAGAAACAGTGTCATAACAAATATTGGCTTTGTTCCTCTTCTGAGATGTTACAAAACTCTTCATGTAAAGGTGACTAGGTGCTTCCTAAGGAAGTTCCTTTTTTTATTTGCACACAGAGACATGAGAGCTGTGTCCGCAGAAGCCACATTGCCCTGTTTAATAGGCTGTCTCTGCATTCCCGAGTCAATCATATGAAAACATGCACTACTGTACCAGACATGCATTCATTAGACGCTGCGCTTATAACTCCTAACCTTTATGAACGAAAGGCATTGGAAGGCATCTTCTCTCTCGCTGTCTCCTAGCAGGGCCCACACCTCCAAACTGCTCACCAGCTCATCCCCATGTTCAGATGGAATTCACCTCAAAGTCACAAGGGCATAGCAAGTTTTACTAGTTCATGTGACTTGTTGAAATGAAACAGCAAATAAGACCTGGGTTCAAATCTATATTTAAAACCCTTTCTTTTTAAACATTTATATTTTACTTATTCACTTTACATTCCACTCCCTGCCCCCCCTCCAGGTGGCCCCCTTCCCACAAGCCTTCCCCCTTTCCCCTCTCCTCTCAGCCAGTTGGGACCCCGCCCCTCCTGCCCTCCCTGTTCCCCACCCCCGACCCCCAGAATCCTTCCACCCTGGCACATCAAGTCTCTGTGATGCTAGGCACATCCTCTCCCACTGAGGCCAGACAAGGCAGCCCAGCTAGAAGAATGAATCCCATGTACAGGTATCAGCTTTGGAATAAAGGCTTCCCCTCTCCAGTTGTTCAAGACCCACATGAAGACCAAAAGGCACATCTGCTTCATATGTGCAGGGAGGTCCAGCCTATGTATGTTGCAGGGAAGTCCAGCCTATGTATGTTCTTTGTAACCCCTCCCCCCCTTTTTTTTTGCTTTTTTGAGACAGGGTTTCTCTGTATAGCCCTGGCTGTCCTGGAACTTACTCTGTAGACCAGGCTGGCCTCGAACTCAGAAATCTCTGCCTCCCAAGTGCTGGGATTTAAAGGCGTGCACCACCACTGCCCGGCTCGTAAAACCCTTTCTTAATCATCTCTAAAGCACACAAACCAAAACAAAAGTAGGCTTTGCTAGAGAAGGACCATATTCTTTCGGCATGTCTGAGATGGAGAAGAAGCGTGCACCACTCACTCTTCTCCATGAAACTTAAATCGTTGGAAGGGGAAGAAAGTTTGCAAATATAAAGATGGATTAAACAGTAAAACAGTTAAAACTGAGCCTTTGATCAAGTCTCTTGGGGAGCATTTAAGCAAATCCATCTCACCTTTTGGGTCCTTACCTTGTTCTCATCTTTTTCACAGTTGAATACTTCTGCCTTACATGCCTTCCCCCTATGATGTGCAGGACAATTATTTTTGAACTATGGATGACAGCCCGCAAACCCCTTTTGCCTTTTCCGCGGTGGGATCCTTGTGGGGAGAGTGTGATTGCTTGCCTCTTGTTGTTATTTGTTAATGGGTGGTAGAGAAGGGTTCTGTGGGAAGATAGCTCAATAGGCACAATCTCACAGTGTGTCAGCAAGCACCTCAGCTCTCCCTCCAAAGAGCGCAGGAGTTGGTGTGTTCTGAGCCAAGAAAGAGTGATTGTGGTCTGAGAAGATAGATTCAGTTTGCCCAGGATGATCCATCCCATAACAGAATACGTAAATCAATGCGTTTAATAAATGCATTGGTGTAGACATCAGGCAGGGGTTTACAGCAAACCAGGGAGAAGTCTTCAAGAGTTCTTTTTTTTTTTTTTTTTTGGTTTTTCGAGACAGGGTTTCTCTGTGTAGTCCTGGCTGTCCTGGAACTCACTTTGTAGACCAGGCTGGCCTCGAACTCAGAAATCCGCCTGCCTCTGCCTCCTAAGTGCTGGGATTACAGGCATGCACCACCACCGTCCCGCCTTCAAGAGGTTTTAGACGCTGCCTTTTGGGTTGTTAGAAATTAATATATACCAAAGGTTTTACCTAATGGCAGGAAGGATGCTAGGTAAAATATAAAGGCAGGTAATCAATAGCTATTAAGACTTATTGGCTCCAGATGATTTTGGTTTTGTTAGGCAATAATCAGCTGTATAAGATCCTGGAAGGATTTTCTAATCAGCCAACCAGCAGGCAGAATATTCAACATGGGCGTGGCCTTTTCAGGCTGTCCGCTCATAGCGCAGCACTGTAGCACAAAAAAATAGCTTCACGCAGTCAGACATGCTTTTTCGTCTGTTTTGATGTGTGTTTGCAGCGGAGAGTGTAGTTTGGGCTGTAGGGGCGATGTGGCGCCTAGCGAGACTCTTCTCACATAAGGATATTCAGAACCGTAGCACGGGTTCATTGCCAGGGAGCGCATGTGTACATGCACAGGAATCTGGAGCCAGGACACTGGCCTTATTTTTAGTTCCTTTAAAAGTAATGATGGGTAAAAGCGAAGTAAATGAGCCACCTCGGTGGGTGTCCTTTCTCCTAGTGTTGTATCATCAAAATTGCAGTGACTTAGCAGGCGGAGAAAAGAGAAAGACTCAATGTTAAGACGCTGACCATGTCTACAGGGACCACATGACAGCACACAACACTGTTGCTTTCAAGTTCCGAACAGGAATTAAAAAGATTTCCTAGTCTTGGGTCTCCTTGACTCTGAGACAATAACGATATTGAAGGTGTTCTAGGCATTTGGGTGCTGCGGAGTTATAAACAGGAAAAGAAAAGATAAAAAAAAAAAGAAATAAATGATTAAGCCCCTACTAAGAGTCTAATGCCAACAGGGTAAATTCATGGGAATGATATCCCCCAGTCTTTAGAAACACTGTTTCATATTACATATATTAGGGTTCACAATTACATTGATTAATTTCTCTTTATAGACGAGGAAGCTGAGATTTGGGGTGAATAGCAATTGTCCCAAAGTCTCTCAGCTAGCTGGAGGCAGCAGGGACTGGAGTATCCACAGTCACTGGTCCATATCGAGTGGTCACAACCGAATGAGGCAGATAAAGGGGCAGACGAAAGAGGAAGTGGGGAGTGTGGTTTTTGTCTCTTCTTGAAAATGATGGTGTGACCCAGATTGCTGATGGGAATTTCTAATGGTTGCAGACTGTGACCAGTTTAGTTACTGGATACAGGAGATCTTAACTCAATGGAGGCTTGCCGTCAGCCAAAATTCCAGGATAAGCTGGGGTCAGTGTCTAGACATGGGAGTAGGGTTTGCCGGGATGATCTCCACAGGAACCAAGTGTCATGGAGTCTTGTTCATTGGGAAGTTACCTTTGTTGAACTCATGTTCGCACCAGCGAGCCAGCAATTCAACAAAACTGTCAACACACAAATAGAGATGTATTGATGACGACGATGGGGAGCCACAAGCTGTGCTTATTCCAAGCCACATTACCCTAAAGCCCTCACGTGGAACTTGTTATGTATGGCGCTTGTCTCCTCTGCAAATTGATGGGAAGAGAAAAGCAAGTCTTTGGTGGGATCCCAGAAATCAGTAAAAAGGAAAGGAAAGGAAGAGAAAAAAGGTTTCAGAGATCTCAGCCTCAATTCAGAGCAAGGGTGCTTCACAGGAATTACTCTTATAATATGTCCAAGCAAGTAAGGGGGTTTTTATTGTCGAACCACAGCCATGTGTAGAAATGAACTCCAGGCTGCTGATCCTCCCAGGTAGAAGGTAAACAGTACCCTTATGACATACACAGCTGTTCAACACCAACATGACAATGTCATTGCTTACAGCGATAGGAGACGGGCCGTCTAGCAAACTCGGTGGTGTGTACTGACAAAGTCTCAACGATCTGGCACATTGTCCGTTAGCTATGATCCCATTTCTTAACCACAGCTCTACCGGGATAGGAGAGGCAGTTTGGTATGATGAAGAGTTGGAGGTTGGGGGGGTGGGTGGTGGGGAGAAAGGCTAACTACTCCAAACCTCAGTCAGGGAAAGAGACTCAGGGAGACGCTATCTGCTCCAGAGCTTGGCTTTATATCTGAGAAGTAAATGTTACAGAGGATCGAGAGCCTTCAGCACGACCTTTGCAGGGAACTGATCCCTTTGGAGAGTCTGTACCCCCATTTCACTGTGGTTCCAATCAGGTCTTACTACTTGGGATCTCAGATGAGATACTCTTTGGAGAAGATGGACCTAGGCTACTCCTTCATGGCGTGTTCTTACCGTGAATATACGCTGCCTTTCTAAATGTCCACCAACACTTTCACAAAGCATAGTCTCCGGCCCCAGTCCCAGTAGAGAGCATTGTAATAACACCTAACTGCTCTTCCAGTTTGTTTGTGTGTGTGTGTGTGTGTGTGTGTGTGTGTGTGTGTGGTAATCACACAGACAGCCTTTGTTTCAGTTCCTTGTGTTTCTGCCTTTCTACAATTGTGCTAAAAGTGTCAGGATGTCCGATAAAAATGCAAAAGATGCCTGACACACCAAAGGAGAAAAAAAATTAGAAAGGGACTTAGATAATTTGCAGAACATAGAGAGGGATTTCATGGGATGCATGGCTTCTCGGAGACATTTTAATATCGAACCAAATAGGAGCGTTTTTCTCCTGAGAACAGAAATGTTGAGCGAAGTTTTGCGGGGCCCTTCCAGGCCTCTTCAGAAGCTGCAAGTGTAAACTGAAGCCACAGAAGTTGACTTGCTTGTGGGCCACACATAGCCTTTCCTCCCCAGAGGCGCCAGAACACACCTGCTCCATATATATTCACTTTAGTTATTTATAAGTGATTTATAAGTAGGTGAAGCTGCCATTCCCTAGTCAGTCAGGAATAGATTTCAACTACAGTGGCCAGCCTCCTATTATGATGCCACTTATATGATTTTGTGTGTCAGAAGCCTAACTTCTTCTGTGCTCTTTATAATGAAAGGGACCTTACAGCCTCTTCAGAATAGTGCCCTTCGATGCATCGGGCAAACCATGAACTATTTTATGGAAAACAGATGTCTAAAATATAATGATCAAAATATAAAAGGGCCCATGGAGTGATAGTATGTGATGGTCAGTTCTGTCATCTTGACGCAACTTAGAATGACCCAGGATGACTCTCAGTGAGGGGTTATATAAATAACGTTGGAATGTTGGCCTGTCTGTGGGGGATTGGCTTGATTGCCCTAATCATAGCCATTAGGGCTATGGTAAGGCCCAGCCTGACAGTGGGTGGAGTCTTAGACTGTCTAAGAGTAGATAGAGAAAGCTAGCTGCGCACTGAGCACACGTGCATTGGTTTCTCTCCTGTTTTCTGTGGATTTGACTGGACTGGCCGTTTCAAGTTCCTGCTGCCTCGGCTCCCTTGCACGGAGTGCCTGTAATTTGGAATTGTGAGCTCAAGCCAATCCTCTCTTCCCTGGCTTACTCTATGCCGGGGATTTTATATCTCAGCAGGAGAAATGCAATTAGAGCACTGTGCTGCTCTAATAACATATCCAGTAGCATAAGCTGGTAGGAAGCCTAATGTTGTTAAGGTATCGGCATGCAACCAAAGCGGCAGTGGAGATCCCAGGAGTTGCAGTGGGAAATAAATATGGATTAAGGTGCATGGCTCGTGGCCAGCATATCAGCTGAAGATGTTAAATTTCTGTTAGAGACTAGTGACAAAGAAGACATATTCTTCATCCAAATGTATAGACCTCGATTCTGCTCACAGGTACTTTGGGGATAACCGTGAACCCAGTATTAAGGACCTCTGGAATATAATTGCATATGCAAGATTACGAGTATGGCTTATGCAAATGCATGCAATATACATATATGCATACATAAGTGCATGTATATATTTACATATATATAAAATCTTAAACATAATTATGCATATTTATTTTCTCCTAGAAATTCCATCTATTCATTTATAGTTTTAAAAACACTTTGTGGCCGGGCGTGGTGGCGCACGCCTGTAATCCCAGCACTGGGAGGCAGAGGCAGGCGGATTTCTGAGTTCGAGGCCAGCCTGGTCTAGAGTGAGTTCCAGGACAGCCAGGACTACACAGAGAAACCCTGTCTCGAAAAACCAAAACCAAAACCAAAACCAAAACCAAAAACAAAAACAAAAACCCCCCAAAACCAAAAAAAAAAACCCCAAAACCACTTTGTAATTATTATATATATTGTGTGTGGGGGGGTAGGTATGAGTGGACACATGCTTTGGTGGTCCTGTGGAGATTAGAGTGTACTTCTTGGGGTCAGATCTCTCCTTCTACCTTTAGTTCATCAGAAGTCATATTTAACCTTTTAAATGATCTAATATGTATACCAATAAAAACACTGGAGGCAGGAATTGAGGTTAAAAAAAAAAAACAAAAAACCCTGCTAGCTCAGCGAGGTAATTTTATTCTCTGAACCATATACAAAATATCTACTTACAAGCCCGATTCTACAATTAAACTGCCAGCTCTTTAGAAACCTCTTTCTCTCTGTGTCATTCTGCTGAGCTAGTCCACCTTTCTCTTGGGCGCCTCCAAACCTAAGAGGGCTCCTTAGCTCTCTTTCCTAGAAGATGGTTCGCTTGTGTCCTGCCAGCTGCTTCTCTGTTGTTCCTGAAAGCGCAGAGAGAGAAACCCTGTCGCTTCCCTGGAGCTTTTTCCATGAAGGCTCTTCCAAGCTGAAGGGGAACCAAAAAAGAACCAAAAGTCCAATTGCTATAAGTCTCTAGCTCCTCCCTTATATCCTTGGCAGGCTAAACCTGTCATGGTCATGCCAGGTCAGTAGGGGGCGAACCACCTCACCTTTACGGTGGGGCAGCTCTAGGCCATTCAGCTGTCTGCTTGGGTCACAGAGCAAAGAACGACCACAAGACCTCTCCCAAGCAATTTGCCATAGGCAAGAAACTTTCCATTCTTGGGGATTCTTATCTATGGAGGCCTTTAGAGGCACACCAAACTGCATCTCTATAAGACACACCTAATAGCATCTGACTAATGCAAAATCTTTCCAAGCGGGTATATTTTGCTAATAGGTTTTCTAGGTACAATAATTATCCTGTAACAATCAGGCTCCATGGAAATAATATTTACCAGCTGAGTCGGCTCTATTGTATTCATTTATACTCTTGCTCATAACCTGGCTTGCTTTGGAAAGGATTTGAGGCGGCTTCCATAAATACTTTAGTCAGTATAAGGAAATTACGAGTGGAGAAAAAGAACAACAGATGAACTTAAAAATGAGGAGACATTCTGAAATGAATTAATATGTGCAGCTTACATGGAATGGTTCTGTGCTTTTACTGAAATAGGATCGAATTCTGATTCTAGCTGGGCGTGGTGGTGCACACCTTTAATCTCAGCACTTGGGAGCACAGGGCAGGATAGTCAGGAGTTCAAGGCAACTCTTGCCTACATAGAGAGCTGGAGGCCAGCCTTAGATACCTGAGATCCTATCACAATACTAAACCTTTTTTTTTCTCCCTATTTTTTAAGATTCTGGTTTCTAAGACTTGAAATGTCAAAGGTAAGAAATAATTCGCTATAGACTCATGATCGCATCAATCAAGTAAGAAAATGTCTGTTTCACTGCTGAAAACCACAGGGAAGTTTATTCCACCTGTCTTAGTTGGCTTGGGATGAAATATAAAAACACTTTAGAGGGCGCCTTCTTGAATAGTGTATTTGTTTCTCACTGATTGTGAGGCTGGGACAGGACACTAGCACAGGGACAGTTGGGCTCTGGTGAGTGTTCTCTTCCCGGCTTGTAGATAGCTGTCTTTTAGCTAGGTTGTGACATGTGCTTCGACACCCAATTTGGTTGATAATGATTCTCTGTGCAATGAAATTCACAGTGCTTTTGTTGTCATGAGGCTGAGTCCTCCAACCTCTCAGTACCAAGCAAAGGCATATATATATTTCTGTGGGCCTTAAGATATCTTTTTTGGGGGGTTCAGGGTGAGGCTGGAGAGATGGCTTAGCGGTTAAGAGCACTGACTGCTCTTCCGGAGGTCCTGAGTTCAAATCCCAGCAACCACATGGTGCCTCATAGCCATCCATAATGAGATCTGATGCCCTCTTCTGGTGTATCTGAAGACAGCTACAGTGTACTCACATATAATAATAGATAAAAAAAAAATAAATCTTTGGGCCAGAGCAAGTGGGGCCAAAGCGAGAAGAGAAAAAAAAAGATGTCTCGGGACTTTAAGAAATGTTTTTACTTAGTTTTTTAATGTCACCTGCCTGGAGGCACTTAACCTTTGAAATAAATATTAGTGATTCTGACTTTGATATAGATTAATGAGAACTCAGAATGAGAGCACTCCACATTGGATTCTGCATGTAATTTCAAAGACCACAGTCTTCCACGGGGTCTGCACCTGGGATAGAGAACAATAGCTATGTCTTTAAAAATAGTTCATAAATAATGTTGGTCACGACTGAGCATTTGGGTTGAGAAGCAGTCGGTTAGATTTAATGTTCCTGGCAAGGACTGGAATGTGGCTAATTCTATGCTGCAGATTAAAGAAAATACTTCAGCAGTCTGGAGAACAGGAAACTCAGAGGCACATTTAAAAAACACCACACTCATGTTTCAGGGTTGGAGGAGTGCCTGGATCATGTAGTCTCTGGTGCTGGAAACTCTCACACTCCTTGGAATACAGCTCGAATTTCTGGTTGCTCTTCTTGTCTGACCCCAGGAGATGACCCCTAAAATGTAGACATTACTGCTGTATCAGTGACTTCCTGTATCTTTGTCAGTTCTTGTAGTACATGCTGAGGAGGGCAAGATCCAGATAAAGGAGGGCCAGCGTGTTTCTTACGATGTAGCAGAGACCACAGGTTTCCAAGTTTGTAGGCAGTAGGGGTATGTACTCTTCTGGAAAGATCTCAATCTCAATTCCAGGGATGTGCTGTTACCACAGGGCCCTGACAGAGCAAGTGTCTCAAGAATGCACCTGCAAAAGCCCTACTTGGAGTTCTTCAGGACATGGGCTTGCTCATAGGTGAACTGGATAAGTCTACAGACACATACTGATACAATGTAAATGTGCTTTCCATGTATATTATTCTGCTGGTGTCAGGAGTTGGGCCTTTAGGAGATGGGTTAGTTATGAAATTCATGAATGTGCTCGCTAATGTTGTTCTAGAGATGGGTTTGATGTCTCAGATGTGACCTTATGATTAAAAAAGATGAGTTTGGCTTTATTAAAAGGATGAGTTTGGTTTTATTATTCCTGTCTTGAGTCTCTTTCTCTCTCTGTGTAGTGTTGTTCTGCATTGTTATGACTAAAATCTCATGCCACTTCTGGAACTTTCCAGATTCCAGAGCTTATGAGACAAACAAACTTCTATTGTTTACAAATTCCCCAGCCTGTGGTATTTTGTCATAGCACCAACAGACTGAGGAGCCCATATGCTCCACACTTGGTTCAATGATTTTTAGCCTGGGAGACTGGCATAGCTGAAATAATGCTTATTTCAATTATAACCTGTTCAGCACAAGGAAATATTTTAGATGTAATTGGTAGGACTTTTTGTACCTGCCCAAAGATAATTAACTGCAAAATGCATTGTTCGGTAAGTAGCTGAATTAACTTGCTTTATGGATTTATTGATTATAAACCAGTTACACGTGGAGCAGAGTCTAACAGAGAGGATGACTTTGGGCTTGGGAGGGCTGTTTTGTGCTTTTTCTTCATGGTTAAGTGTCAAGGCCATTTCATTAAACCAATCCCTTGCTCATAATCATTGATTTTATGGTTTATGTGACCAAATATCCAACTATAACCTTTTATCTATATGATGTTATCACCCAAAAGGAGTGCTTACTGATTATGTAAGAGAATAAATAAGTTATTAAGGAACATGAAATGTCTGACTCTGCAAAGCTCATGGGGAATTGAAGATTTATATGTCACACACACATACACACACACGTATATATAATTAGATACTTTTATATATATTATTTGTTTTTGCTTTTGTTTCTGTGTTTAAGACAAGGTCTCATTGTGTAGTCTAGCCTGGCCTGGAATTCATCTGTATCCTGGGCTTTGAACACAGCAATCCTAGGATTATAGGATTACAGGAACCATTATTCTTGACGGGATTTCTATGTAGGAGAGGTTATGTTTTGCTTGCTTAGTAAAGGAGAGCACAATTCTCAGTAAATAACTTTGTGCACGTTTGTGCATACATGACTGTGTGTGCATGAGTGTTTCTGTGGATCAAAAATAGGACCCTACAGGCGTGAGACAAGTGCTTACGTGTAGCACGACGGAGCTACAGTTTAGCCTTAATGTTTCATTCTTTCATCAGAAGGAATACAGAACACCGCCCACCCCCATTCATAACCTTCCTTGGGGCACACAAATACCTGACAAGATGAAGGAAGAAATGGTTGATTTGGGCTGGTCCAGCACACCACGGTACGGAAGACACAGGGATAGGAGCCTGAGGCAACTGGTCATGTTGTCTCCACAGTCCAGGGGCAGAGAAATGAGGGTTGAGCCTCTTCACGCAGTCTGGGATCTCAGCCTGCGGCAGGGCGCTCTCCAGACGCAGAGCGGGTCTACCTGCCTCAGTTAAGCCTGTTTGGAGACATCCTCACAGGTAGATGGCCTCGGACTGGCCTCCGACAGGCGCAGTTAGCCATCATGGGAGAAATGCCTTCCACCCTGCAAAGGGCGTTTGGAAAGCCAACAAAATGTTCATGAGTCTACACTGGCACTAGTTGCCTAAAACTCTTAGAGAAATGGGTGTTCATGTTTTAAAAACTGAGCTAGCCAATGAATTTGACGAACCACGGAGGACAAAATTTGACTTTTGGAAAAAAATCACTTAGAATGCTCACAACTTTCAAGAGAGAGAAAAGAACAAACAAGAAAAAAAAAAGCCAGACTACTTCTCCTGACTGAAAGCATGCTCCACAGTCCAAGGGGCCGTTGCCCACCTCTTGCTGGCTATAGGCAGGGCAGCCTTCTTCAGTTTCACCTGCTGCTGTGCTGGGGCAGGCAACCGATTAAGACAAAACAAAACAAAACAAAACACAAAACAAACAGGGGCTGGAGAGATGGCTCAGTGGTTATGAACACTGATTGCTCTTTCAGAGGTCCTGGGTTCGATTCCCAGCGACCACGATGTAGCTCACAACCTTCTGTAATGGGATCGGATGCCCTCTTCCGGTGTGCCTGAAGACAGTGACATATATATTATATACTTACATATATAAAATCTTGTGCAAGGTGGTGGAGGCGCAATGCCTTTAATCCCAGTACTCTGGGAGGCGGATTTGTGAGTTCAAGGCCAACCTGGTCTACAGCGTGAGTTCCAGGACAGCCAGGGCTATACAGAGAAACCCTGTCTCGAAACAACAACAACATCATCATCATCATCATCATCATCATCATCATCAACAACAACAAACAAAAACAAAAACCAACAAACATAAAATCTTGAAAAACAAGACAAGTCACTCCGGGAGCATTGGTCTTGGCTATAGGAGTGAACAGCAGTGATCACGTGAGCTGTCTGCAGCAGCATGCTGCGTCTCTGGTTCTGCGCATGCGCACATGCTGCATTTCCGGTTCTGGGCATGTGCACATATTAACACTGGTATTAGTAAATGTCATAGGGTATCTCTCTGCTGCAAGATGGGGATATGAACGGTTCTTGCTTTTTTTTTTTTTTTTTTTTTTTTTTTTTAAAGAAGAAGTGTTGCTTTCCTTTTCTTTTGCCTTATTTGGGTGTGAGTCATTTTTAGCTGGGCATAGTCTTGTATGAATAAATAAAGATGTCTTCTTGGTTTGGAAATACAACAGTGACTCTACTGCCTCCTGCCTCCTGAGCAGCTTGGGAAGTTAATGTTAAGCTTCTGGGTTCAAATCATTTGAAAATATTAAGTTGTTCTTTATAAACCAACTGGAAAGGGCATCTTTTTTTAACAGGAAAATTTAGAAACTGTTAAGTCAAGGAGTGTATATGGGAAAGCTCTTTATAACAGACTCTAGTGTGTTCCGAAAACTTTTGTCTTAAATGAAAATTTAATAGTTCTTTAAAACTGAGTTGGAGAACCAGGTGCTTTGTAATCCCAGTTCCTAGGAGGCAGAAGGATTATAAATTGGAGGCTTGGATACTGTATTAATCAAGGTTCTCTAGAGTCACAGAATGTATGGGTAGTGTCTATATAGTAAGGGAATCTGTTGATGACTTACAGTCTGAAGGCCAACTCCCCAACAATGGTCAGCAGCAGCTGTGGATGGAAGTCCAAGGATTTAGCAGTTGCTCAGTCTCACAAGGCAAGCAGGCAGAGAATCTTTCTTCTTCCAATGTCCTTAGGTAGGTCTCCAGCAGAGGGCGTGGCCCAGATTAAAGGGGTGTGCAACCACACCTTTAATCCCAGGTGACCTTGAACTCAGAGGTCTCCCAGTCTTAATCTTCTGGAATTCATAGCCACTATGCTTCAAGATTTCTGTGCCAAGATCCAGGTCAGAAACTTGTATCTCCCAGCATCCAGCTTAGGATCTCGGGTGAGCCTTCCAATTCTGGATTGTTCATTCCAGATAGAGTCAAGTTGAC
The DNA here is from genome assembly GCA_964023405.1 of Apodemus agrarius. Classification (NCBI taxonomy): domain Eukaryota; kingdom Metazoa; phylum Chordata; class Mammalia; order Rodentia; family Muridae; genus Apodemus; species Apodemus agrarius. The sequence goes on along the minus strand of OZ030027.1, from coordinate 33,983,522 downwards.
AACCAGGAAGAGCCACTATAGATGAAATGAGTAGAAGGCCAACCTAGGCTACAAAGTAAGACTCTTTAAACAAGAACTCCCTCCCCCCTTCAAAAGTAAAAATGGAGTCATAGGACTCAAAATCTGGATTTTATTTTTTTAACCAATAGTGGATTTTTAATTCAATTTCTTCCCTCTGTCACTTATGTAGCTCTTTCCTAAAAAATGTGGGACTGTTCACTAATGACGTTCTTGAGATAGCCCACTCATTGAACCGCAAAGATATTACTGGTTTCGCTTTCAAGAGTATTTCTGGGTTTCTTGTATTGGCTTCCAAAACCCTGAAAAGGAACACATGGACTTTCACCTTCCTCTGCACGATGGGCCTTCCTTTCAACAGCTTGGGTAAAAATGGATTCCTCTCCAGAACATTACTCCTCATAGTGTATCACCGTAAGCCCCATGATTGCTGAATAAGGCTCGTACAGTGTCAGGTCCCTGTTTCGATGACAGTATCCAGATACAACTTGTCAAGCAGCTCAAGAACCAGCCATAAGCCACACCCACTCAGACAGCTAAGGTTAATCATTGGAGACACAAGTCTTACATACGGTCTAACCCTGCTGTGCCGTACACTTCCACAGGGTGTAGAAGAAGCCAAGATGGCCATACACAGCCACAGAGTGGGTACTTGCAGATTTGAGGCTAATGCTCTCTGTTCCATCTTATGAAGGTTTTTCTCTCACTTTTAAGTTTACAACAGTACAAATAATATATTTGTAACTATCCAGACAACTTAATTTTCAGAAGTGAGGGGGATGCTTTAGCCACGGGCAGAGTCAGGACAAATGGTAAAGACAAGTTCAATGCACCTCACCTTGTGTGCAGCGATGGTCACGTGTGGGCATAAGTCTATCCCCCTGCATGGCCTGGTGGGTCAGGAGCCTGCCTCGTGAGGGTCCAGATACTTGAAAATGTAACAGGGTCGGGGCAAGTGGGAAGAGTAGAGGACAGGGTCACCATATGATATGCTGGAGCATCCATCTATACGCAGTCCCTCCCTCTTTTCTATGCATGGTCTCAGACTCTCTTAGGTTTGTCACATCCCTTCCCAGAGCCCTGAGCCATTGCTGCTGGCTTTCCCGTCATCATCATCAAGAGCCACATACGCTTAGGTCAGAATAACTGGAGAACTTTTTTTTTTTTTCCTCTTCTGAATATTGGCACACGGCACTCAAGAATCTCTACCCCGAGAGACTCTAGAGCTACGGATATTCAAATACACGAGAGCGAGGTAAAGAACAGGGCAGCCACGCTGTGCAGTGTTTGTTTGTAGTTCCCTGTCTTCTTCACCCTCTCTTCACCTGGCAGTCCTCTCCTGTGCTTCCTTCCTTCCACGGCTTGGCTAGCTAGCGGCTGGGCAGGCTAACAATAACATTCCTTTCTTTCTTCTCACTCATGCATTCCTTTGTTCTTAACAAATACATGCAGAGAATTCAGAGTGGTACGACTGTTGGTTGTTTCTTCTTCTTCTTCTTCTTCTTCTTCTTCTTCTTCTTCTTCTTCTTCTTCTTCTCCTTCTCCTTCTCCTTCTCCTTCTCCTTCTCCTTCTCCTTCTCCTTCTCCTTCTCCTTCTCCTTCTCCTTCTCCTTCTCCTTCTATTTATTTATTTATTTATTTATTTATTATATGCGAGTACACTGTTGCTTTCTTCAGACACTCCAGAAGAGGGCATCCGATCCCATTACAGATGGTTGTGAGCCACCATGTGGTTGCTGGGATTTGAACTCAGGACCTCTGGAAGGTCAAAGAGCAGTCAGTGCCCTTAACCGCCGAGCCATCTCTCCAGCCTGTGTCTTCATATAGTGATTATTTAGAAAGCTGTCATTCAGAATAGCGGCAAGGAAGAAAACCTTTGTCGAGGCTTGCCAAACTGCCGTGAAGACAAGCAATGGCTAAACATGGGTATAGGTGGGGTTGCCTCTTGGGGCAGAGAGTCTTTGGTGAAGGCTGGGCCAGTTCGGAAAACTCAGAGACTCAGAGGCATGGTCAGTTACATGGCATGGGGTTCAAGAAGCCTGGGAGGAAGGGCTAAATGTCTCTGCCCTGTCTGTAGTTTAGACATGCTCACATGTGGCTGATGAATTAAAGGCCCTTATTTAAGCGGGTGCCAAGCAGAGCCAAGGGATTCTGGCCACAGGGTAAGCAAGCCAGGAAGTCTGGCAGCCTGGGAAGAGGCAGGGGCTCCTCGTGCAGAGGTCACTAGCCCACATTCTCCTCTGTTTTTCTTCTCTAGAGGCAAAGGGGGGATATGACTCACTGTGCAAAAATGTCCAAAGAGTCATCAGAAAGGAAGCATGCGCATGTACATACATATATGCATGCGTGCATAGGAGTACATGTGCATGCATGTAGTGTATGAAGAAGGATCACGTGGGCAATCATTTTTGAGCAATAGAGTGTAACATATCCAGCACTCAGCATGCAGACACACAAGTGATTTGATCACCAGAACGGACACCTTGCTATTGTTTCTGTTACTACTGCTGTTCTTGTAAGATTACTTTAGTCTATGTGTGTGTGTGTGTGTGTGTGTGTGTGTGTGTGTGTGTGTGTATTTGTGAGTGTGCATGAACGTATGTGTAGAGGTCAGAGGTCAACCTTGAGTTGATCATTCTTCAGGTATCTTCCACCTTGTTTCTTTGAGACAGGGTCTTTCTCTGTCCTGGAATTCCTAAGTAGACTAGACTAGAGAGCCAGGGATCCCCAGAGAGCCAACAGGCCCTGGCAGCTCAGATCTGGACTTACAAGCATGCAATCACCAAGCCTGGCATCTCCCCACTCCCTGCTGTGTGTTCTAAGCAGGGAGCTCATACCGTCATGCTTATTTGCAAAGCAAATACTTTCCTGACTAAATCATCTTCCTGTTCCCACCTCCCCCTTTTTCTACTTATCTTCTACTTAATTTCAATTTGATTTTATATAAGACAATACAATGGATTTGTTCCCATTTTGTGTTTAGAAAGAAAAAAAGATATCTTTCAGGCTAAGTTCGAAAAAGGTTAAATGATACCCGAAGGGTTTAAACTTGAGAAAAGGGTTAAAGGTAATTGCATCTTAAAGTTGTATTTTTATTGAACAACAACAACAACAACAACAACAACAACAAAAGACTTGGGCAATAATATCATTTTTTTGTTAATTTAGAAAGATTGCGAGAATAACTAATACCCCTCGAGGAGGTTAATATATTATTGAAAGTAGTAATTTTAACAGTTTCAAACTCACGTTCAAAGATAAAATTGGACTAATTTTCAAAAGACATCAGTCTTCATTTCTTAGGAAATCACAGTGATTACATTAGCTGCAGGCAGCCTCTCATTACTTGAAGATAATGGGAGTGTGTTGGGACTTGGAGGGGAGAGAAGAAGTTGAAACGTCACGTCACCCACCTATCTCTCCAGGAGCAATTGATATATTCAAGGCATACCCCCCCTCCCCCCGCCCCACTGCAGCTTCTTCTTTACTGTGTTTGGCTCAAAATCCAACTCAAATAAAAGGGCTAGAATGCTTTTCTTAGAATTGGAACAAAGAATTTTTTTTCTTTTAATGGAGTGCATCATACACCAATTCTAAGGAAAATCCTGTTATATGTGAAGAACTCTGAATATTGAAAAGGCAGTTCAGTCCCTTCCTTGGATGGATTTCAGGGCCCTGTCCTGACTTCTCTATGAAATTGGACACTGGACAAGGACAGTAATGTCACGCTCATTACTCGGGCCTTTTAAATTACTCTTTCACTTTGAAATGAGCTATTGAAGTTGCGGTGCGTAAAGGGAATTGCACCACGGATGAGGGACTAAATGGAGCCTTGTCTGTCTTGTCAGCAGAGGCCTTCTGAGATGCTAAAGTAGTTGTCATCAGTGAAAAAGAACACCCATTTTCCTCAATAGCTTTCCAAACCTCAGAACAAAGAAGACAGCATTCAGTATCTAGTCCTGTCTACTCAACAACCACAGTCTCTCCTTCCTGGAGGTGGCCAGGACCCCGGCTATCCAGGATGGGAGCCTACAGGTGTACAGCCTGGCTAGACTGTCGGCCTGGAGACACATACGATTGACTGTGACTCAAGCCATAGGCTTGCCTTTCCAGACCTTCCCTGATGCGACCCTGAGCTAATCAGAAGAACCATAAGGAACAAAGTCAAAGGAAAAGAAGAAAAATGATTTAGTTTAGCATGTTAAAGAATTCTTGCAGAGTTGCTGGTGGTTATCTTGAAATGCTGTTCCTTCTGTTTGGGGAAGGAGGAAGATGTGACATGAAGTCTTTCCAGGGAAGAAGTGGAGATGTGAGATTTTTATGTGCATCAAATGCAAAGACAAGAACATGAAGGGAAACGGATAACTGAGCAGTTGATACAGCCAATATGCACTTTTTCTTTTTTTTTTCTTTTGCTTTTCAAGACAGGGTTTCTCTGTGTAGCCCTGGCTGTCCTGGAACTTACTCTATAGACCAGGCTGGCCTCGAGCTCAGAAATCTGCCTGTCTCTGCCTCCCAAATGCTGGGATTAAAGGTGTGCGCCACCACCGCCGCCCGGCGCTAATATGCATCTTATAACAGCCGCCATTGATTTGGATGTTGTCTCTAGTTTAACCATGATCATTTCAGAAGGCAGCTAGAAACTGTTCCACTAAAGGATGGTGTCACGCTGCTCTGAAATTTAACACAATGGAACGAGGGCTTCAAACGCAACCTCTGCACACCGGAGAGAGGAGGGAGAATGCGTTAGACTTATCTTGCATGAAAATAGAGGGTTTCCTGCTTCAGGGTGATAGGCGTGTCATGTCTGTATTTAAATTTTGGCCCTAGAAGCAGGCTTACCGCTTATATGAGTATGCATACATTTCCAATCAAACAGAAAAGATCATTGAAAAATCCCCACCTCAGTGGAATGGCGGTACAAATCAAGCACATTTATCCATGTCAAAAGAATTTTATTAATTAGAAACGGACCCTGTTTTACTTTATAGGAGGCAATTATTTAATGCAACTGTGACTGAAACAAAAATGTAGTCTATTGTGTAATTTTAAAATGTATATATAGAAGATATCATATATATGTGTATATATATATATATATATATATATATATAAAACCTATGTATAATAAATATAAATATCCTAACCCACGAGTCCAAATGTTTGATCTAGGTCTAATTGTGAGGAAACATCTAGGCAAATCCAGCTGGAGGGATAGAACAACCCACTCCAAAACGATATTGTAGACATGGAACGGTATAATAGCCATGTTTTCTATACCTACGGATTTAGCCACAAACAGAATTGCACCTGCATAGAATGAGGAACTTTCTTGTTCTTATTTCTTATGCAAGACAGTGTCGTATCTTCTCATGAAGCATTCATATTGCATTATCTACAGTACTCAGAGGTCTGAAGCCCACTAGGAGGGTATAATATGCTTCATTCTATGTAAGACACTGGGGCATCCTTGACTGTGGTATCTACAGGCTTCTGAAAATAGCTACCTGATAGATATTAAAGATATACCACATATAAAGTAAGGACTGATCTTTGACTGGAGCCTGGATTTAAGATGAAAAATGTAACCAAGTCTCTAGGCCAGACATTATTGAGATAGGGAAATTAGAGTTGTATAGGTTTTTAAGAAGAATAATCTATATTCTACACAAATATGTAGTTTAGACAGCGAGAGGGTTGTTATTACTAATTTGAAACACTTTCCCACTGGCAAGATTCGAGGAACATGGTTGGAAGTTGTAAACTCACGAACACCTCTTTTCTTTTCTTTTAAAAATGTGTATGAGTGTTTTGCCTCCGTGTATGTAAATACACCATGTGACTCCTGCTATCCTTGGAGACCAGAAGGAGGCAGTAGATTCCCTAGAATTACAAGTATAGAAGGTTGTCCACTACCATGTGGGTGCTGGGAACTGAACCTTTGCAAGAAGAGCAAGCACTTGTATCTGCTGAGTCACCTATCTGCTCCATGTGCACATTTTCAGAACATGTGAAAGTAGAGACATGCCTGTGTAGTATCTTCTTATGATGCATTCATATTGCATTATTGTGTGCATCACCCTGTGTGCAAAGGGTGAGAACACACATTTCTTTATAGCACCGAGCATTTAGCTTTGGGGATCCGGGATTTATACCCCCCACCCCCAAGCTCACCACTCACAGCTTCCTTCAGAGGAGAAGCTAAACAGGTAGTTCTCGGAGGGGGGGGGGCTAGGCCACTCCCCATTGACCAACCTAAGTCTCTTGTTACCTGTTCTCAGGTTGATATGCACATAAGTAGTTGATTTCCTCATAAGTAGTTGAAAAATCTAATAACATCCTTTGTTGTTCTGTCTTGTATAGCTCAGTGGCAGCAGACCTGGACTGAGGAACTTCATAACATTTTGGTATGTAATCCATAACTCTCTGGAGATAGCTAGCTCTGTCTTTGACACTTATAACCTGAAAATCCCAGCCAGTATTTTGTTATTCTAATTGATGTGCCAAATCAGAATAAAGTAAGCCTGCTTGTTCCCAGGCTGATATGAAGAGGAATGATCAGAGTATTGGCAAATTTACAATTCTCTTTTACCTTTGGGTTTCACCTGAAATGAATTCTGGGCAGTGATTATTTTACAAGGGACAAATTGTTTATTTATTTATGGGTTGACTTTTTTTGGGGTTAATTATTTTATTATCCTCTCTCAGTCTGAGTAGAGCTTACTGTAACCAGCTAAGCACCATAGGCTCACATCATGGGATGATTCAATATTGGGAACAATTGTGGGTTTAGATCCAAGATCCAAGTTGGATCTTGGGTATTTATGATTATAAATTTATTAATAATTAAGATAAAATGGAACACATAACAATAAAAGTATAACAATTTAAAGATATTTCTATATGTAGAATTTAACTCTAATGACCTAGCCAAGATTCTATGACTATAGGTATACATATTTTGGCTATTCCTTTGACTTTTGATTCATAAAGTTACTTAAGAAAGATTATATATTTTAGCTCTCAGCTGTGCCATACAACACCTTATTGGTTTATTTATCTTTTAAAAGGTGAACTATAATTCTAAGCTTGTTGGGAAATGCAAATTTATTACTTCAGAGTGCAATATCTCTGTGGATAAAGTTAAAGTTGTTTGTGGTAATTGTTCAGAATATATTCATCTATTAATTTAATACTCTTACTTTTTTGAGAGTCAGGAAATGATAACATTCAGGAGTCTCTCAAGTATGTGGTTTCTACCATTTCTAGTTACATGGGCTACCACCATGTTTGAAGCAACACACGATCTTTTTAGTGGAGAACTCCTTTTAGTTTGTAGTAACTAAAGCCCATGGTGGGGACTGGGTGCAGATCAATGATGTGAAGGTCAATGTTGGTGCGTAGCTCAGGTATTCAGATGTCTTTAAATACATATTCTTATTATTTTGACACGTGTATAAGAAATGGGCATTTAAAAAACACTTATTGTATATGCATATATGTATATGTGTTTGCATGGGTGTCATGTACATGTAGGTGCCTGTGGAGGCCAGAAGATGGCATCAGATCCCTAGGAACTGAAGTTAGGAGTAGTTATCAGTTTGTGCAGTTGTGTGCTGGGAACTGAACCTGGGTCCTCTGCAAGAGCATCAATTGATCATAACTATTGAGTCATGCCTTTAGCCCCCCCCCATATGAATTCTTTTTGATGAGATAGTTAATAGGGTTAGATTTTTCGTCTTCTTTGGTACAGAATGCTTTATTATAAAATTGGATGTTGTGTTGAGTAATTTAAATAATACCTTTCATATTTATACTTTCACTGATGGGTTAAAAACTAGCTTCCTAAGGTATTAATGAAAATGAGCCATTTAACCATCTTCAAAAGTCAAATACTTTTTCTGGAAGAATCTTTAGGTGAAGGACATCTTTATTATGAAAAACGTCTAGTTAGAGCCGGATTCATTACCAGAGAAAGGTGTGTCACAAGGAGACCCTTCACGGTTTGGAAAACTGGATTAGACAGGCTCTGAAACCTCTTGTTACATAATGCCTTATGTTGATGTAAAGTAGCAACTGGCTCTCCCATCAATGACCAAACTAGATAATTTAAGTTTTAAAAGAATCGTCAAAATGCTTATCTTGAAGAACAATCAGACACATTACAAGAGTAGAGATAGCGGGATGTAGACCAGTTGTTCTCAACCTGTGGGTCGAGACCCCTTTGAGGTGGATGGACTGTTTCACAGGGGTTACATACCAGATATCCTGTATATCAGATATATGAATCTTTTTTTTTTTTTTTTTTGATTTGGTTTTTTCGAGACAGGGTTTCTCTGTATAGCCCTGGCTGTCCTGGAACTCTGTAGACCAGGCTGGCCTTGACCTCAGAAATCCGCCTGCCTCTGCCTCCCAGAGTGCTGGGATTACAGACGTGTGCCACCACCGCCTGGCTACATTATGATTCTTAACAGAATAAATAAAATATTTATAAATAAAAATTATAGCTATGAAGTAGCGACGAAAATAATTTTATGGCTAGGGGTCACCACAGCATGAGGAACTCGATTAAAGGGTTGCTCACGAGGCTGGTGGTGAGGGCTCCGATATCAGCTGGGGGAAGATTCACTCTTACAGGCTTTTGTGCGTGTTAATACCACGTCCCACAGGTTTCTGGCCTCTAAGAGTCAAGCGACCCCTATGCTGAGCTTTGTACACTCTGAGACAGTTGTTTCACACCATCTCAGGCTGTTCTGGTTCCCCCGGAGGCCGACGCGAAGGCAACACACAGACTCCTGCTTCCCACTCAAGCCCACGCCAGCCTGTCGCTTGAGTGGTAGCTCTTGGCATCGCTGCTTCCGTTTCTCATCTGCCTCTCCTTGCCTCTCCAGGATGTTCCACATACACTGAGACACCTCCGGATTGCAGTGTATGAAAAAGTGGCTTAAATTTTTTTTTTTTTAAATGACTGTTTCCAAGAGAAGGAGCCCCCAAGGCAGCCATTACCCTTATGAGATGTCCTTAAGCTAATGCAAAAACTATTCTAGCGATTTCCACCCTTAGGGGAGTAAGTCGTGGTGAAGGAAGCTCGCCCAGTCTAAACATGTGCAGAGGGAGCCAACGATTCATATTCAGACTATTTTTTTGAGTCCTTCCCAGGATTCTTAAGCATAAAACGCCTGTCTAATTATTTTGACGTATTCCTGCTGGGCAGTGAATATTCTGAGTTTTGTGAGGATGCAATCGTGAACACAGGGTTATGTTTTTCTTATTCTGTCTTTCTTGTTGTGTCTGTCAGTGTTAGGGTTCTAAGACCTACTTGATTTGATTTATGTTACCAAGTGATTTAGGGCACCAACGGACTTTTTCCAGAACTGAATCTGTGGTGCCAAGACTCATTCTTTTAATAGAGAAGCAATTTGGATTCCAAGGTTTCTTAATCTATTTTAAAATAAACTCTGTGTTAAAATCTTGTATGCTGGTGATAAAGGGATAGATGACCACATATGGGGTTTTTTTGAATATGCCCTCCCCCCCTCCCCGCCGCCCCCCCAGCCCCCCAGAATATGACATTATGAACAGGAACCTGACATCTGGGTTACAAAGCAAGGGTAGACAAGCTAGAGACGCAGAGACTGTTCCTCAAAATCAGAATCCGAAAGCTGTCTAGGTTATCTAGAGGTCAGATTAACATTTGTGTGGTGGTTATTTTTTTTTCTAGTGAACAAAATCTTTTCCTTTCTATATTTCAGCTCAAAAATAGGAAAATAGCTTCCTAAGGGGGGGGGGCAGAATTCAGTCAATGAGGTATTTGTTGGGAATCTCAAAATCTTTTGAAATTCTTTTTTTTATTGGATATATTCTTTATTTACATCTCAAATGTTATTCGCTTTCCCAATTACCCCCCTCCCTGATAGCCCCATCCCATCCTCCCTCCCCCTACTTCTTTGAGGGTGTTGCTCCACCCCTATTCCTCAACCTCCCTCAATCCCTACACTGGGACATCTATGGAGCCTTCATAGGACCAAGGACCTCTCCTCCCATTGATGTCTGATAAGACCGTCCTCTGCTACATATTCAGCTGGGGCCATGTGCACTCCTTGGTTGATGGTTTAGACCCTGAGAGCTCTAGGGGGTCTGGTTGGTTGATATTGTTGTTCTTCCTATGGGGTTGCAACTCTAACTCCTCCATTAGGGACCCCATGCTCAGCCCAATGGTAGGCTGTGGGCATCCGACTCTGTATTTGTAAGGCTCTGGCAGGGTCTCTCAGGAGACAGCCATATCAAGCTCCTTTCAGCAAGCATTGACATTTCTAGAAATGAGTGGGGCATATTTTTCTTCTCTGAGAAAGATTTCTGCACTACTTTTTAGACCGTAAGAAATTTGGAGAGGAAGAGTAAAGTCCTCAGGGTCCAAAAAGTTTCTTCTAGTCTGACATTTCTGTTGTTATTCAGTCCGTTGTCCTCTGTGAAAACATCAGCACTGTTTACGATGAAATCACCAAAAGGGAGTGTCAGTTCACACAGGAGAAAATATAAACAGATCTTAACAAAAATCTCAGGAGTTTTGTTAATAATTAATAGGCCACAAGGAGCTCTCAGTAGATGCCCGAGGAGATATTGAAATTAACCCCTAGATCTGAGAATCTCAGCATAACAAACCTTTATTTCTTAATCCACACGAAATGGATTAGAAACCCAGGCAGCATGCCAGGCGGTGAGAAGGGGAGGGATCCCAGCTTTGGAGTTCACCAAGTTCATCCCAGTTGGTGAGAAGGGGAGGGACCCCAGCTTTGGAGTTTACCAAGTTCATCCCAGTTGGTGAGAAGGGGAGGGACCCCAGCTTTGGAGTTCACCAAGTTCATCCCAGTTGGTGAGAAGGGGAGGGATTCCAGCTTTGGAGTTCACCAAGGATATGGCCTGAGGCAGACTCTGCCATCTTGTGGCACCACCTTGACAGTAAGTGGCCTCAAGGGTTTGCTACCATGGGGAAGACAGTAGGTAGCAGGCTAGCCTTCTCTGAACTGTAAGTGACATGTGACCTCTAGATAACCCAGACAGCTTTCGGATTCTGATTTTGAGGAACGGTCTCTGTGTCTCTAGCTTGCCTATCCATCCCTGTTCATAATGTCATATTCTGTGCAAAAAAAAAAAAAATGCATATTCAAAAAAAACCCATATGTGGTCATCCTTTATTGCCAGCACGCAATAAAGATTTTAACACTCTTCCTCTATCATCTGTAATCTTATGTTTTTGAGACAGGGTGTCTCATTGAACTTGGGGGTCCAGTTCTGGCTAGATTGGCTATGGGGCTCCCAGGGCCGGCCTGTGTCTTGCCCCCACCTCTCTCCTCAGTGCTGGGTTTACAGGTGAACGTCGGCATGCCTCGCTTGTACCTGAGTTCTGGGGCTAGATCTCAGGTCTTGACATGTGTGGCCGGCACTTCACAAACTGAGGCCACTCCGTGAGCTCCATACATGTCTCCATCCCTGGAAGCAGTCCCACACACATATAAACATTTGGATTAAAAAGTAACTGCCATGGGAAATATTTAGACTTTATCGTCACCGAGATACATGTAAAACTTTAGGGACACGATTAATGAATTTTAGTGGGAGATTTATGCTTCCGAAATGTCTACCGAGATGCTAGAAATAATAAGACTCGGTATATGAAAATTAGAGCAATAGCAAAACAGCAAAGTACAATACAAATAACTGTCACAGGGGCAGAAATCAATGAGGAAAGCTATGGAGCAAATTAATGACAACAAAAGCTGGTTTTCTGAGAAAGTGAAATAAAGTAGAACTCCAGCAAGGCTAATGAGGGGGGAAATAAAACACAAAGGAAACTTTCCAGTTGCAAGTCATAATTTTCCAAGTATTCCACTTAGAATCATTAACTTCAAAAGTCATATTTGGATGTGGGTTAAAGGTAAAGATAAACCAAATAATACATGTATTGATTAATATGGACACATTGCTCATCAGTCTAGCTTCTGAGTATCTATTCTGAAACACACACACACACACACACACACACACACACAAAAGTAAAAATTCTAATTGAAATTAAATTATCTATCTATCTATCTATCTATCCATCCATCCATCCATCCAGGGACTGGAGAGATGGTTCAGTGGTTGAGAGCACTGACTGCTCTTCCACAGGTCCTGAGTTCAATTCCCAGCAACCACATGGTGACTCACAACCATCTGTAATGGGATCTGATACCCTCTTCTGGTGTGTCTGAAGACAGGGACAGTGTACTCATATACATAAAATAAATGAATAAAATCTACTTTAAAAAATATATATATTCAGGAAATCAGAGAAAATTATTGACCCTATAACCTTCCCAGGTATAATTTATCTAGTATTTAAAAAATATTATACCATATAAAGCTAACTGAGTTTAAAATTCAGGATCACACTCGTGGGAAAACCAATCAGGCTTTGGAGCCTGCAGCTTTCATCTACTCTGTGACACTACCCATCATGAGCTCGTCTATCTGATAAGAGCAAGCATAGCGCTTAGGATGGAACTCACTCCTCACTAATAACAGCCAAAGCTGTTGTTCATTCTGTCTGAAGGGCATCCTTAGAATATTTGGACTTTGAAATTAAATTCAGCATTCACTAGAGGAAATGGTCTCTTTCAGAGGTAAGAGTCTTATGAGTGGTAATGTGGGGTAGGTTTGAACCTGAGAATTTGTATGCAAGGAAAGGAAAGAATAGGGTGAGGAAGAGAGAAAAGAAGAAAGAGAGGGAGGGAGAAAGGAAAGGAAAGGAAAGAAAAGGAAGGAAGGAAGGGAGGAAGGAAGGAAGGAAGAAGTGAGTCTTATGAACCCAACAGAAATCGCATATGCTAAGCTGGGTACAGTGGCCCATGGTAGTCCCAAATACTGAGAAAGCTGACTCAGAAATAAATCCCTTGAGGCTATGAGTTCCAGACCAGTCTGAGCAACATACTCTATATAAAAGAAGGTTAAAAAAAATCCCGTGAGTTTGAATCTATAAGATCATACAAATTGCAATACAACTGATCTTTAATACCTTGGTCATAGAGGAAAAACAGAATTTTAAAAATACTCTGTGACTTTTACCTTTGAGATTAAAATGAAGTTAGGGAGGGCAAGGAGAAAGAGTTAGTCAGTTGGTTAAAAGCAGGTTGGTGGGCGCAGGGAGTCAGTGAGGGCGGGGCAAGTGGGCGTGCACACCGGAGTGAAGGGCAAAGGCGGTGGGTGGGCGACAGGAAGCGGCAGGGACCACAGGAAGCCAGGTGGAAAATAAACCCAGTTGTGGCTTTACCCAATTGCAAACCCGTAGACAAATGGAAAATCTCACCGGCAACTTCTGCTGAGAGCCGAAAATGAAAATCAGCACACAAGCATACAGGAGGGGGAAGGGAGAAGGGGGAAGGGGAAGGGGGAGGGGGAGGGGGAAGGGGGGAGGGGGAAGTGTGTGTCCAGCATTGACTGCTCTGGGCTGTCTGCATTACAGTGCCTGTATTAACTTTCTGAGACTTGACTCAGAACGGTAGCCAAATCCAAGAGAAAAGAACAAATCTTTTCTTCAGAAATAAACACAAAATGCGCTTTTAGAGGTTTTTCTATTTCTTGGTTTGTGGTTCTAGTATGGTGGTGCCGTCTTAGTCTAGTATGCTGTCTAGTATTTTGGAAGGTGCTGTCTTAAACTCAGATCCATGCGAACTCCCAGAATTCCAAGGGGGGCTCCTCTTAGTCCCTGTAATAAATGCTGTACTTACATTGTGTTGCCACTAGGTGTCTCTTTTCATACACATTGTGACTGCAGAAAGCTATGCAGTTCCTCAAGGCGTTTGCGCATGCAGATTTTTTTTTTTCTTTTTTAAATTTGAATTTTGGAAGATGTGAAGAATGACTTTCGTTATTGGACTAGTTCATCCCGAAGGACAAAAAGGTCTCTTAGCTCTTACTTTTGTGGTTATGAGACACAGGCACACGTAGGGCAGCAAATCTTAGATCCCTGCACTGAGGATGTTGAGAGAGCGGGAAGATGGAGACAGACTTCATAGCCTGCCTGGTTAGGATTTCAGCTAGGATTTCAACCCCACTGTTCTTAAATGAAATCCCTGAAAGGACGTTTGATACCAGAATAATCCACGTTTGGCTCTCTAGTGTTTCCTAGGAGTTTATGTTCTCCCGACAAAATCCTTCATTCTACCCCCTGATCCCACATGTAGCCGGCTGGATACGCATCTAACTATGGGTCTTGCTGGGTTCCTTATCAATAAATTGCTTGCCTACCTTAACTTATTCCAAACCATAGGTAAGGTTTACATAAATCAACATATATTTATTAGCCTCCTCTGTATGTCTGAGCGGACTCGTGGGAGTCATTCATTTGTAAGAGTGTGTTGAGATTTACTGCTCACAGAAAACTCAAGCTTACTGCAAAAGAAGAAAAAGGACAGAGAACACTGAAGGAGACAGCCCTGGGCCAGAAGTCTAAGACCTAAGTATTAATTCTAGCTTTCTAACCAGCTAATGTTAATCCTGAGATTCGCTGGAGAAAAACCAATTCCATCATTTTGGGCCAAATTTGAAGTAAGCCTTATTAAATATTAAATACTGACCAAGAGATGGATTTTGGTCAAGACAACTCCCTGGAATCTCCCAGCTGAATGGGAAGGGGTTTTTATTGTGGGGGTTTATTGTTTCAGGGGTTTATGAAGACAAAGCTACTTTCTCATGAGGCTATTGGTCTATTCCAAGAACTACTTGGTCCTTGGGCAGGTGGGGCTTGCAGGTTAATTTTGGGCATTACATTAACTCTGAAAGTTGGTTAGTGGTAGGTGTCACTAAAGGGGGTCACTTGTAGCAGATGTCACCATACAGATTTGCAGTGAAGTCTGGAAAAAGACCGAGAGCGTCTGCAGGATGTCATTCTTGACTAAGGCGACACTTCCCCTGACCACACACAGGTTTAGTTCTGCATGGGCTTTCCCTACTAACAGGCACTGGACCTTGGTTTTGCACAGCCACAGAGCTCATTCAGGGGGAGAAAAGATCTAACCAGACAAAAGAGGAATTCTGGTTTCAACAGCAGAATAGTGCATGGAAGATAGGGGTTGATTTTATGTTAGTTTTCCCTCAGTTGCAGAAGCTCCTGCTACACAGGGAATATCCATCGCCGTGAAAGGCTGGGAGTCAAATGATATTAAGAATGAACTAAACTGATTGGCTACCCCAGCGCATGCGCACACTGCCGCGATTTAACCAAGAAACAAACAAACAAACAAACAAACAAACAAACAAACTCTCTTCTATGGGGAGAAAATACGATGATTATTCCTGTGGAGGCACAGGGGCTGGGATGTAAAGGTACAAAGAGAAGGGACATTATATGCCATGTTTGGCCCGCCTCAGAGTCTGTCATCTGCTCTTATCTCCAAAGGCTGCAGTGAAATAAACTGAGCGCTACTTAGCACTCTACCACGGTAGGGATAAGAGGGACTCGTGGGAGAGTCTTTAGTGGGTGGGACCAAGAATTGGTCACACGTTCGAGGACAATGCTTTCTGTGACCTTGCCATGGTTTTGAGCTCTATTTCGTATGCAGTGCAGAGCACAGGCCAAATATAAACCTTTAAAGACACACCTCGAGTGCCCACCCTCTCATATTGAACTTCAACACACTATAAGGTTGGGTCTTCTTGTGTTCGTGACCCTTGGATCTGGAGCCAGCAAAGAGAATGCAGAGTTACCTTCAGGTTGCATGCATTGGTGAACAAGGACTCCCAGTAGGGTATGTTTGTGTGCATTGGAGTATGTATATGGGTGTAGTCTAGGGCTGGAATATACATATTCTTTTGAGGGATGTTTATGTAAGTAATTGTAGAATTGAGTATTTATACCCATTAGTAGTCTGCTCCACACACCAGTGAAAGGGGTAACCAGGTTCCAACTCTGGGGAGTAGTAGAAGCTTCTGCTGGGGTACAATCGGTGGCAGGTACCCCGTTGTTCCAGCCTATGGGTGTGCTGTGTAGGTATAGACTTTAACCTTTGAGTTTAAGAGTTCTGGATGCCTGCAGAAAAGCAAGAGTTACCTGTAGCTAAGCAACCCAGAGGGGCTGCATGCCTCCCGGAAGACCATGGCCATCGGTTACTTGTGCTAGGTATCGGTAGGTCCTTTCAGGGGACAACAGAGGAGGCTTGCTTGGATCCCTTTCAGCTAGCTACTTTATCTTTACTCTGGTGACACGGTCTGCAGGGAATGAAGTTTGATACAGTGTAGAAAGGGTTTTCTCTTACTCACGTATGTGAGATCCGTGTGCCGGAGACTTGATTGTCAGGGCTGACAGTGTGTGTGTGTGTGAGAGAGAACACATGGAGAAGGCAGGAAGGAGCCTGTCAGTCTTTCAGATGATGGGTCCCAGGATTATAATGGTGTTGAACATGAAGTAATTTTAAGCATCACAGTTTTTCTGTTTTATAAAAAAGCCCGTGATTCTCATAGCCATCTGTCAACTCCTCCCCACAGTGGAGAGAATGGAGACGATGCCCTGCAAAGGGAATGGAGGAGAGAAAGGCAAAAAGGAGAATTTCCTGAAGTAAGAAAAATGACTTGAAATCAGACTGACAGAAGTGAAATTAAAAATCCAGAAAAAAAAAAAAGAAGAAGAAAAAGGAAATCATTTGTGTAAAGCCGCTTTGGTTTCTATCAGTTTCCTGGAGAATCAATCCCAAACGGCCCGTGTCCGTGCATATCCATTCGGATATGTCAGCATGCATATCCCAATGTCAGGTCACTCTGTATTTGCTTTCTTCATACCTGCTCTTGGCATGACAGGAGAGATTTCATGTTAATTGGCAAAACAAATGGATTATTCCATGTCCCATGCTTTTACACAGGAGCTAAGACAAGTGTTCTCTTTGCTTTCTATGGTGCCACTGTGATGGCCCGACAGCAGCCCTCGCCTGCTGACCAAATGCTCCAGGTGTCAGTCAAGGGACAATGGTCTCTGCTCTATTAACTGCATGGTTTTGATGGCTAAGTCTTACGTGCTAATGAGGGACCGCTGCCGCCATGTTTCTCATGGTTTCCAGGTTAACAAGGGATATTGACTTTACCTGTATTCCTCTACTTTCTATAAATCTGCCGATTGCTCTTCTAATGCCTTATCAAATGCTGTGACTTCAGTGGGTAAATGGGTTATGAGTTAATCTGTGCTTTTAGAAGTTTTAATTCCTCATTCTGGTCTTTTCACTTAAGGCTGGGGGTGAATTTATTTCTAAATCGCAGTTATGATTTTTTTTAGAACCTTTTTACTGTTATTGTGTGTATGTGTATCCAAGTATACATACGTGCGTGCAAATGGTGTGTGTATGCTTGTGCATGTGTGTATGTGTGTGCATGTGTGTTTGTGCATATGGTTTGTATGTATGCATATGTATTGCATGCATATGGTATGTGTGTGTGTATGTGCATGCATATGGTGTGTGCATATATGCATGTGTGTATGTGCATACATGTGTCTATGCATGAATATGGTGTGTGTGCATGTCTATGTGCTTAAATATAGTGTGTGTGTATGCATATATATCATATGCATATAATATGTGTATATGTGTGCATGGGTATGTTCATGCATATGATGTGTATATGCATGTGTACACATGTTCTTGTATGTGTGTGTGCATGTGTTTATGTATATGGTGTGTGAGTCTGGGCACACAAGCACTATAGCTGTTGTGTGGAGACCAGAGACCACCTATTAGATTTCTGTTTTCTCTATCCACCATGGGATCTAATGATTAGACTATGTCATCAGGTTCATGTGGCAAATGTTTTCCTGTCACTGGCCTTAGGCTCTTCTTTTTTTGACATTTGAAAGTGATAAGCTGACAGGCAGTGGTGGTGCATGCCTTTAATCCCAGCACGTGGGAGGCAGAGGCAGGTGGATTTCTGAGTTCAAGGCCAGCCTGGTCTACAGAATGAGTTCTACTCTTTTATTCTCAGTTCTTACAAACTAGGGACCATACAAGCTTTCTTTAATAATATAGTGTTTGTATTATTAGTGTTTGCATTGCAGTGTTTGTATTGAAAAATAGATCAACCATAGTCTTGCTCTATTTTCTGGTTTCAAAAAATGATGTGGGCCCACAACTTTCCAAAGCAGCTAGAATGCATTTGGTATCACTTGGTGTAAGGAAGATGTAAGGATGATACTGGAAGGAGTCTTCATTTGCATTTGTAAGAAAAGCCTCTGTGGTTAGCTAGAGGATTCCTTTGACAAGGAATGGCACTTTCTAGTCTCCAGGTGCAGACCTGTCACAGACCTTAAAAAAAAAAAAGAAAAAGAAAAAAAGAATAAGTACATGACTTGGGTTTGTTGTTGGGTCTTAAGGAGTGCTCTAAGGAAGATGACTGTCATCAGTATAACCGAGAAAAGGGCACTCTTGAGATCAGGAATGAAGCTTCAAACATGTTGTGGGGAGAGTCAGCGAGGGATTTTAATCAGCCCCGGAGTGTGAGAGCTGTTCCATTTGATTAAGCCCATTATCGCACCTGCCTGCGCCTCCCAAGTGTGCCTGCATTCCGTTTGGAAGAGTAGTTTTGGATAATAAACCTATTTCTGATAATTGTTCCCATCCCAGGCAATTGCTCCCACCGACTGCGTATTCGCTGTGCCTGAGTGCTTGCTGTAAGCTCTCTTATTAAGCTTTCACAGAACCTCCGTGAGTTGGTGGTTATTATTGTTTAACTGGTGAGGTGTCCCCTAATCGGACGAATTTACAAGATGTTTACAAGTTTGTATATCTAACAAGTGATGGAGTTGAGATTCAGATGCGAATATGTTTGCCTCTAGTCCACATGTTTTAGGGCACTAGGTTTATATATGTGTATATGTATGAATGTATATTTATGTA
The DNA here is from genome assembly GCA_964023405.1 of Apodemus agrarius. Lineage (NCBI taxonomy): Eukaryota > Metazoa > Chordata > Mammalia > Rodentia > Muridae > Apodemus > Apodemus agrarius. The sequence continues at coordinate 33,964,590 of OZ030027.1, read as the reverse complement.
TATATATGCACACATACTATACAATAATATATTGAACATATGAAGTAACTTGGAAGCCTGGTGGATACCCAGGTACCCTAACTTGTCATATAAACTTACATCATACATATAAAAATGTGGTTTCTAGAACACTGTAAATCTCAGTAATCGTATTTAATAAATACCACAAAGATTTGATGAGTTCCATCATTAAAAAAATTACCATCAGTATTTATGAATTTAACATTTTTATCTTTTCTCCTGAGACTCAGATTATGATTCTTTTTCCTCCTGGCTTTTTATCCTAGAAGACAATGTGTTTAGGCTTGGCCAACTATAGCTAATTCTCACATCTGTGCTACAGCATAAACATTTAAATAAAATTTAATTGAAGTTTTTGTGGAATAATTATTTATAGAAATAGATTTTATAGGGAGTGAGTTATTGTTCCAATTACCGTTGATGAATAATTTAACAACATGAATATATTACATCCTTGCACAATAGCCATGAATACAGTGGAGAGATATCTTGGTTGAGTGCATGTTCCTTAACTACACAGATGCAGCTTCTATAACTGTGGAATACAACCATGAATGAATATTGTTCATTGTTAGAATGAAAGAATTCAAAACTAATCATAATCTTAGTGTTGGTCTTTTATATATATGAACATTTAAAAATAGTTTTCACATATATAAAATGCATTGGACACTTTAAAAAGATTTTATTAGGATATATTGCCTATATAATAATTCCATATATTCTTATATAATAATTATGACATTGACATACTGACACATTCACCCTCATTTCCCTCTCTTGCCTCCTCCCCCCTCTCCTTGAACCTCCTCTTCTCAGCTAGCTCTACTTCTACTTCTCTCTGGCTTTTCGTTTTCTGTCGGCGAACCAATGAGTTTAATCCAGGCTATTTACAGCAGGCGCATAGATGAGAGAGTTATTTAAAGGAATATGGGTACCTCGCCTGTGTCTACAACATGTAAGAAATTGTCTATTCATTTCCTGGAAACCATGGCCTGCGTCTAGCTCCTCATGGAGAGCTGGGGCCTCTCTCTAGCCATCGGTAAGGAGTCATAAAATCTCAAAGAGGAGGTTGGCCTTGTGAGCTCCCTCTCTCGATGCAGGAATGTTGATGGGGCTCAATCCTGTGCCTGACTTGTGCAGGAGAATCAGGAGAATCGCGGCTGTCACGCTCAGCTCCATCATGTCTGGACGGTGACTCTCTGGAACACTTCACCCCTTCACTCAGCACTTACATGCTTTAAGCCTCCTCTTACATGATGTCCTAAAGCGTCACTTTTGACACTCTACCAGCCAGAGGCCACATATCATGATGACCTGCCACAATTACGATCAATGATCAGCAATGCTCGATCAAGTAGGCGTTGCTTTGATTTTTTTGTTGACAAAAAAAAAAAATCATTAAAAATATTTTTAAAGGGTTTATTTCGTCTAACACTGTGACCAACATAAACAATGCCCTGTGGGGGAACGTGGGGTCACTGGGATAGAACAGGTAGAAGAACCTATTAATGCAAAGTTGTTCTTCCAGCTACTTGGGGGGCTGAGGCGGGAGGACCAAGGAATGCAGAGTGAGTTTTAGGACAACCTAGTAACCTGGTAAAATCCTGTATGTGAGGGGAGAGAGGGAGGGAAGACAGGGACAGGAGGGTGAAGTAGGTGGGGGTGGGTAGGTGGGGGAAGACTTTGAATGAAAAGCAGATCTAGATTCAAATCCAGACACAAACTTTCTAAGCAATTGCCTAGATTTCCCCATCTAAGAAGGGGGGGGTGTTAATAATAGTATTTTTAAAATAAGAAGCTCTGATAATTAATTCTATGTCCTGACACAGTAAACTTAAAATCAGAGTTTGGTTACACACCATTTACTTAAGAAACACAAGAAAGCGGGCTGCTGTATTGTACTGAAGAAGAGGCCCATAAGCTTTCAGGATGAGGAAGGGAAGCTTTCAGAGGGTTGTGTGATATATTAGTAAACAGTTTACACAGCTGACCACTGACACATTCTTTCCTAAGCGGTATGTTTTTACAGCACATTGATTTGTGAGATTTTATGATGCCTTAGGTCATGCCTTCAGCTATATCTGTCATCATTTAGTCCTTGTCTAGCCCCAAGAAAGGGTTACAGATTAGGTTAACTCCATCTCCCAGACGGGAGTCTGAGGCCCCAAGCCAGTCACTTACTCAAGATTCCATACAGTCAACAAGATGCCAAACTGCCTTTACTTCTATTTTAGCCCAATCCAAAATATCTACGCTTAATGTCTATGTTATTTTTTCCCCCTTTAACCTAAAAGTGCTGCTGGCTTCAAACTATCTTTAGCTTATGATGCATTTTCTCAATCACTGGATGCTAAAAACACATTGACTTAGTCAATAAAATATTCGTAGGAGTCTCTATCAACATTATTATTTTCCACATAAAAGCTTATTATAGAAAACAAATAGGAAGGCAATAAAAATAAATGATTGGCTATTCCAGTTCCCCTGGATAATTGCTGTAGGTATTTTTTGGTTTGTTTGGTTTTTTTTTTTCTGAAAATATATTCAAACTTATTTTCTCTTACTACATTGATATGTATCTTTAAAGACTTGTTTTTATTTGTTTTTGTGGGATGATGGGTGGTCAGTGAGTAGGTGCTTGCAGAGGCCAGTGAGGGCTTTCGATTCCCTGGAGTGGAGGTACAGATGGTTGCGAACTTGCCCTACATGGATGCAGGGAAATGAACTAGAATCGTCTATAAGAGCTGCATGTGTTCTTAACCACTGAGGCATCTCTCCATCCTTTAAAGCTATTTTTCTTGCATAAAATAATGGAATCACCCAATAGTATTTTTTTTTATAAAGACACAATATGACTATGTAGCCTAGATTGGCCTGTAGGTCATGATCTTCCTGCCTCAGCCTCCAGAGCATTGGGACCACAGGTGTGCCAGTATAACTGGCAATAATCCTGTATATAGCTCAACTTATAAGGTGATGGGGGCACAGGCCTCGAATCCCAGCACTCGGGAGGCAGAGCAGTGGATCTCTGAGTTTGAGGCCAAGCCTTGTCTACTGAGTAAGTTGCAAGACAGTCAGAACTACACAGAGAAACCCTGTCTTGAAAAATCAAAACCAAAACCAAAACCAAGCCAAACTAAAAATCCAAATATATTTCAACGCATGTTTTCATTAGCAACATGTTGCAAAACTCTTTCTTTACTAGGCATTGTAGTGTGGAGGATGCTTCATGTCACACGGAAAAGCATCAGTGAGTCTCAGTTGTTACACAACTGCCATCATCACTGTTATATTCTCAAACAGCTGTCTAGGGCATCTGTGATGGCCTGTCTTCCTCCAGGCCTCCCCTTCCTCTAATGTCGGCTTCCACCACTTAATCTTAAGTGGAATGAAATTGTTTTCTTTTTGTACTTCTTTTACCGCTAATATTTAAGGGTAGTTCATTTGAATTCCCCTTCAGTCCTTCCTCTGTAACTTTATTATTTTCTTATTGGTGTGTACTTAACACATGGACAATTTCTCTCGTCTGTGACTTCTGTAAATAAATTGAAAGTTAGGTGCTTAAAGTGTCAGCCTTGCGATTGTGTTTCCTTTGCACTTTATAAATAGATGTCTTATTCACATCTATGAAAGTATGAAATTTTTGATATTAAAATTAGTATCATACTGCATCAGGTATAAGGCCAAAGGGCCGTACGACATGTGCATATCTGTGCCTAATTGTGGCTTTAGTCATAATAACTAAGAAATGAAGCCAGGTTAGATATCTCCCAACAGATAGAAGGATTAAAAAAAAAAAAACCTACGGGGCTGGAGAGATGGCTCAGTGGGTAAGAGCACCGGCTGCTCTTCCAAAGGTCATGAGTTCAAATCCCAGCACCCACATGGTGTCTCACAACCATCCGTAAAGAGATCTGATGCCCTCTTCTGGTGCATCTGAAGACAGTTACAGTGTATTTACATATAATAAATAAATCTTAAAAAAAAAAAAAACAACCCCACAGTGAATATACACAATGGAATTTTATTCAACCATAAAGAAAATGAGCAACTATGACATTCATAGAAAAAAATAAATGTAACTAGTTCTGGGGAGAAAAAAAAATGCTTGCCACAACAATATGACGTCCCCAGTTCAATCCTCAGAACAGATATGGATGTCCTAGGTGAGGTAGCACGTGCTTGTCATCCCAGTACCGGAGAAGTAGAGGAAGGGTCCGTGGGCCCAGACAGAACATCTTCAAAACAAGACTTAATAACATATTTGCATAAATATACCCAAATGAAACCCACTACCTTGTTTGTTAACAATAAAGTATTAAAGATACAAATTGCAAAAAAAGTGGTGGCAGTCTGCAAGTTCGGGGGGATTTTTGTGGTAAGACATCTGGTTGATGGGGCGAGGGGTGTGGATCTGAGCAGGTGTCCTGGGACAGGTTAGGAAATGCCTCGCCCGATTCAGGAGTTATCAATGACTTCTGGGACCTCAGCTTCTGTGTCTTGAGGGGGCAGGTTTCCTCTTCTGTTTTCATTTGCTTTTCTCAAAGCCACAGAGTGCTTTGTTTTTTTTTCAGGTACTCAACTACAAAGTAGGCCCATGAAAAAAAGACTTCTCTTGGTGCCGCGGCTGGGTCTTTCTGAGGGGTTCGCTGCTTTTATGACATTTGATAATAGCAATGGTTCAATAATTCCATGTTGCCCGAATGTCCATACTGTTCTTCACAAAGAACAAAATGTTTTCCTACTCAACCCAAACCCCCAAATGCAACAAAGTATCCAAGTCACGTGTGTCTTGTTTATTGCCACAAACACACTGATAATGTTCAGACCAAAAAAAAAAAAAAAAGGCTTATTTTATAAATTCAATTTTAAGACATTGATTCATGGAATTTGAGATTAAAAGCCAATGAATGAGTTATTGTTATGGTGAAGTTTATCAATCATAATGCCAATACCTTCTCCCTCTACATAAAGAGGGATCTGATTTTATAAGCCGTGTAAGCCTACGCTTAACTGAAAATATTTTTTTTCTCTTCCAGCTTTTGTGTCTAGAAGTCTGACATCAAGTATGGCGACGGAAGGCAATGTAAGTACCGGTGTGAGGAACCTTTGGAACACCGCAGACTTTAGGAAGTCCCATTTTGATGAATAAGTAAAACGCAACATGAGTTGACTTTAAGTTCCCATTGGTCCTTCATTTCATCAGCTTCAGGGGAACCAAATGGCCCTGTTATCAGGTTTTATGACCTCTAAGCATCAAGAACTCTGGCTGTTCAGAGATCAAGGGATACAACCATGTACTGAAGGAAAACCCTCTCTTGTGCTTTAAGAAGATGGTGACTAAGATACTGTGACACCTCTTATTAACACTTACAGGACAATTTCTATTAATAACTGTATTGTAATTATGGATTCCTTGAAAAACTATAGCTGTCTGTTTGCCAGAAATATGCATATACCCCGAGCAAGTGTATTATGTGTATGGGTAAACTTACACAGGAAGAATGAGTGAGTTTGTCATTGGGATGTGGCATTTGTCATAGACATGGACGTGGACTGGCACGGGGCAGTAAGCTGTATATCTTTCAGCACATCTAATGACCTCTTGATAGGTGCAGAGGCGATACGCAGGTGCTGGAGCTACAGCTCAGTTGGTAGACTAGTGTCTTGGGTTCCAATCCAAGCAACACACAAACTGGGCGCTGTGGTGGACATCTTTACCCAGATCACTAAGGAGGCGGAGGCAGGAGGATAAGAAGCCCCCAGCCAACCATTGAACCACCACGGGGTCCCCAATGGAGGAGTCAGAGAAAGGAATGAAGGACCTGAAGGGGTTTGCCACCCCAGAGGAAGAACGATATCAATCAACCAGATCCCCCAGAGCTCCCAGGGACTAACCCACCAACCAAGGAGTATACGTGGAGTGACCCATGGCTCCAGCCACATATGTAGCAGAGGATGGCCTTGTTGGATATCAATAGGAGGAGAGGCCCTTGGTCCTGTGAAGGCTCGATGTCCCAGTGTAGGGGAATTCGAAGGTGGGGAGGTGGGAATGGATGGGTGGGTGGTAGGGGAGCACCCTCATAAAAGCAGGGGAAGAGGGATAGGATAGGGGATGTTAGGGGGGACTAGAAAAGGGGATAACATTTGAAATGTAAATAAAAAATCCAATAAAATAAATAAAAAACCCTACAAAAGATCAATACCAAAAAAAAAAAAAAAAAAAAAAAGGATGAAGATAATGATCTCTAACATAGGAATGTTACAAGGATTGAAAACATAATACACAGTGTTCAGAAGGTCAATTGGCAATAAATAATGGTTACAGTTTTTAAAAAAGTTTACTATGTAGTCATCTTTGGCTACATAGTAAGTTCTGGGCTAGCCCCAGGATGTATGGAACCCAGCCTGAAAAAAAAAATTTATCAGCAGAAGGGAGCCTCGATTTGGTGCCAAATCGGGCGTATGAGTGTGGTTTCCAAGGCAAGTTGGAGCAGTGGTGAATAGGGAAGGGAGTCCCCTGGACAGGTCCTGGAAGCTGCGTCTCCCTAATAGGCAGGGAGGGTGTCTGGTAAAATCTCTGCTTAGCTACCTGATCACGTCATGTCCCAGACACACAGCAAGGAGCATCCTTTACACCCAGTCTAGTTCTAACGAGTAGGAAAAGCTTGTCGTGAGAACTGGTGGAAACACTGACAGGCAGGGGCAGGAAACCAAAAATGAAAACAGTATAGCCGGGTGTGTATTGTCACCATTTACAACGAAGGCGAGGGAGAGGCCGTCACTGGATACGATGGATGGGTGTTTTTGATTCCAGAAATGTAAGTCAAGTGGTAGTGGAAGAATTTTGCCAGCATCTGAAAGAGCTAGAACTGTACAGGATGTTACCAGAAGGTTCTACAGTGAAGGGTAAAAAGCAAACGAACATGTCGGGAATGGAGAGGAAGGTTCAGGAGGTCAGAGTAACCAAAGTTTATGAGACTATAAAAATTTTAGTTGTGTTTTTATTATGTGTTGTGTATGTGCTCACGAGCACACGGACGTGCATGATTGTGTGCCTGTGTTTGTACAGGTAGGTAGGTACACACACGTCAGTGGGTCAGAGAACACATTGAAGACATCGGTTCTCTCCCTCTGATACATGAGTTCTGGGGCTACAGTTCAGGTCACCAGCCTTTGGTGCAAGTGCCTTTACCTGCATGAGTGCATGAGTGTATGCACACACTGGCACATATCCAAGGTGTACAATGGAAGCCAGAGGACACTTTCCTCCAGGGGGTTCTTCTTCCTCCTACCACTTAGGTCCTGCGGATTGGCGGTTAGGCTCAGTGGCAACCGCCTTTAGCTGCTGATCAATCCTTCCAGCCCTCAAAGTCCATGAAAATTGTAAAAAACGCGTGTGCCTATAAGCACATGCAAGTGTGTCACACAGTCAGAGAAATGGGAAAAACCCGAAAGTGTTGTCAGGGCCTTCCGTGACAACATGGTCCTGGCTTTGCTTTCATTCCTTGCACCAAAAGAAGACTTTTTCATCAGGGACAAACGTGTCTTAGGTGTGTAAGAGGAATGGGAGGCTAAGGTCACGAGAGGGCATCTAACACCGAAATATCCCCTGAAGTTTAGAAAGGAGAAAAAAACATTACGTGTTCTCTCTCCTTCATGGGCCCTCACGGATGAGGCTTATATGTGTTTGTGGGTGTGAGTGTGCATGCAGGCCCTGAGACTAGAGAAAAGATGAGAAAGGGAAAGGTGTGGAGGAGGGGGAAGATGATAAGACACGGAACAGGAAAGAAGGAAGGAAGGGAGGAAGCAGGGGCGGGGTGGGGGAGGGGAAAGAGTTCAAAGTGGGGAGTGGGTGGGGAAGAGAGTTGGGAGGAAGGGCAAGGAGAAACAGGATTTGAAAGTGCCCCAACTGAACGTAATTGTATATGCTAATTTAAAATAAAAGTAAAAGATATCCATTCAATAACCACTCAGAATCTGTTATCCATTGGGGTCTGTGTTAGGCAAGAACTAGAAATTTAATTTAATTCCCTTCAGAGAAATGTGGTCGTTTGATTGAAAACGGCTCCACAGGCTCACAGGGAGTGCTGTTACTGGAAAAGAGGAGGGTGTGTGCCCTTGCTGGAGGACGTGTGTCCTGGGAGTGGGCTTTAAAGTTTCAGAAGTTTAAGCCAGGCCCAGGGGCTCACACACCCTCTCTCTTCCTGCTGCCTGCTGGTCCAGATGCAGAGCTCTTAGCAACCCCTCCAGTACCATGCCTGCCCGCGCATGGGTTGCCCTGGTGATGATGGACCGAGCCTCTGAAACTGTAAACCAGCCCCTGGTTAAATGTTTTTTATCATCTATTTTATATCATGGCCATAGTGTCTTTTCCCAGCAACAGAAGCCCCAGTTAAGACAGGTAAATTAAGATGGTCGCGTCTTTAGAAACTATTTCTCAGGTGTTAGAGGAAAATGATGGATGGGAGTAGCAGGTCCCCTGTGTCATCTGTATGACCTCTGACCTGGAGCCATCACCACTATGGTGGCATGTGCCCCACTTCCCTAGGTCCTGAGCACCAGTGAGTTCTGTCCTTTGGTGGAGACTGGCTATTTGTGGACTTCCTTATTCCCCAGGCCACCGTGGTCTCCAGTTCCCTCAGCGGGTCTATTTTCCTCTTATTTCTCTTGCTGCCATCGGCACGGGCAGGTTCTATTAGCATTCCTCCCAAGCAATTCTCTGATGTTTACTCAACTTTATTTTTCAATTCTGAAAATTAGTTCGGTTTTCTGCTGTCCTGTGTCCCCTAAGTCACGTGTGGCAGAGGAGACCTACTTTTGTCCCATGTGTTTGCCGAGTTTGTTTGACACCTCTGACCCATGACACCTCATTTCCCTTAATGTAATGTTTGCTGAGCTCCGAGCGCTGCCCAGGACAGGTGTCTCCCGGAGTGAGGAAGATAAGCCCAGGCACCTTAGCTGTTCCTAGCAGCTTCGTCGTTGGGATTAGTATGGTAAATGGCACCCGTGACCTAAAATTAGATTCTAAATATTTCAGATTTTATTAGGTGTAGCAGTGCCCATTTCGGGTTCCAGCTGGGTTATTTGTCAACCGGACAGTATTCTGTTCTCTCTTTGAAAGAAAATGGTGGAATTTTCAAAGCAAAAGACAAAGTGATCAACACACCAACCTCTTCCGTCCCTCTGCATTCCGCTGTCCGCAGGGCCCTCCACTACTTTCACTGGGCTGTCCCCTTGCTATTTCTTTCTCTTAGCCCACCTAAATACTAGAGCAGAATTTCTTGTTTTTTTTTTTCTTCCCAACATAATTTTTTTATTGATTATTTGTGAGTTTCATATAATGCACCCTGATCGCGTTCCTATCCCAGTCTTCCCAGGTCTACCCCCAACCCTTTTGGCCTCCCCCAGAGAAAAGAAGGAAAGAAAGGAAGGAAGGAAGGAAGGAAGGAAGGAAGGAAGGAAGGAAGGAAGAAAGAAAGAAAGAAAGAAAGAAAGAAAGAGAAAAAAGGAATCCAAGCTTAATTCATGTTGCCTGTATACTCATTGGAGATTGGTCAGACTCTCAGTGGTAAGCCCCCTAAAGAAAAAATCAAATTCTTCCACATCTCCGTTATCCCTGCCAGAAGCCATCAATTGTGCAGAGCTACATGGTTTCATCACAATGTTTAAGAGTTCTCTCATCTCCAATGGCTTCCTGTCTAGACTGGTTCTTTCTTTGGGGTGTGGCGGGGGGTGGGTGGGTGGGTAGGGATGGCCTATTGTGCTTCTGCAGGGCATGCTGGTGTCTGTAGCCTGTACTGCTGCTCAGGGCTATGCCCAGGTTTGTGGTCCATGCTGCGGTTGAGGGCACAAGGGGATGCCCGGTGGCCTGTGCTGTTGCCAGAAACCCTACGGAACTCCATAAATCCACGACACCGGCTGATTATAAAGGGCAGAAAGCTGCTTTTGCGGGTGGTGGTATTGGTGACTGCAAACGCACAGTTGAGAGTGAAAGACAGAGCAGATTTTCTTAAACGTAGCTAGCTCCCATGGTGTCCATCATGAGCTTACGTCAGCTCGGCTTGGTGGCTAGCCATTGGACAATTCATCAACCTGACAGTTTAAAACATGGCTTAAAAGGCCCCCTATGACATGCCTATGCCACTCAGGGTGGTTCTCCTGCCACTCTGTGGTGACGCTCCCTGGATCAGCCACGTCTATAGTGTGCTGTCATGGCCCGGAAGCCCAGGGTCTTTCTCTTTCAGGCATTTGATGCACCCAGCTCACGGGTCGTCTCCCTTGACTGCAGAGTTCCTGTGAACTTGGGTGAACTGGCCTTCCTCCTCTGTGCTTCTGAATGCTCTGAGCATTCACGGGCTGACCTCATTATCTTTGAGTCGTCGAACCCTCTCTATTTTTCTCTCCATCCCTTGCCTCTCTGCCTCTCCCTCTCTCTCTTTCTGTGTGTGTGTGTGTGTGTGTGTGTGGTGTGTGTGCATGTGGTATATGTATGTGAGTATGTATGTTTATGTCTCTGTGTGTATGTATGTATGTGTGTATACAGTATATGTATGTGTATATGAGAATGTGTGTGTATGTGAGTGTGTATGTAAGTGTGTATATGTGTGTGTGTGTGTGTGTGTACATGTGTGGAGGTCAGACCCCAAGACCAGGTGTCTTCCTCAGTTGCATTACATCTTAGTCTTTGAGACAGGGACTCTCACTGGAAACACCCCATTTGACTAGAGCAGATGCCCAGTACGCCCCAGAAGACCCTCCTATCTCCATGTCCCTTGCTCTCTGACAACAGACGTGTCACTCTCCATGCCTGGCTTTTTTATACAGGTGCTGGGGATGAAACTCAGGTCTCCATGCATGTGTGGAAATCATTTTACCAAGTGGACCATCTTCCCAGCCTCTAATCACCTTTCTCCCATGTCCGACGGGAAACTGTCCTCGAGCATGTTTGACCATGAGTCCTTGGCAACGAAACATCTTCTAATAAGTGATTATTGAATAAACAAAGAGCCGCCGTTTATAGACTGCTCTGAAGAAATTATTAAGGATCTGGGTCATTGCTTCTTGAGAGATGTTTAACATGTCTAAGAATTCATTTCTGTGTTCCTTGGCATCCATATGCCACCAATCAATCAATCAATCAATCAGTCAGTCAGTCAGTGAGTCATGTATTATTCTCTAAGAGGTGATTAGAAATTCTCTTGTTTTAGATCATTTCAGTGGCATTTGTGTTTTTGTGAGCCCTTTGAGATAAGAGGACCACAGGAGATGAGGCAGGCCTGATTCTTCTTTTACCTAAGGCTCCAAAACTGTCTTGCTTTCCAAGATGGCCCTTGTGGAGAAGAAACACTAAAATCAACTCAGATCAAAGCTTTGTGATCGTGTTTCCTAGAGAATTATAAATAGCATTTCTTCACTGAATACTGCCGGAAGATAAAATGTCAGGCAAAAGGTTTCTTTTGAAACAAAGTCTACTTAAGCAAGTCATGGCTCCTTTGTTCCAGTAGTCGTCATGTCATGGGTTTGGGTGCCCATGTTCCAGTGGTCATTATGTCTGGCACTATGGTCGTGTTATTTTCTTTGATGCTGTCTGGACTCAGCTGTGGGGTATGTGTGGGCGCTCATCTCCACTGCTATTTCCTGTGTGGCTTCAGAAGACACTCTGTATTGGCCCACTGCTCATAAAGCCTTTATTGCCTAGTGTTTAATGTGATTATGGCAGTCAATATTCTCAGACTCCTGTCTTTGGGAAACCTGTGAGACACTTCCTTTCTCCAGGCTGCAGGCAGTGTGGGCCCCAGGGAAGTGGTAGTACTTAGGGGTGAAGTAAGGATTTTAGTCTCACAATGTGAAAGGAGGCAGGACTAAATTGTCAGTTTTGTCTTGTAAGTGACATTAACATAAACCTCGGTGAAGAGCCTAAGAGAGCCAGTACTGCCCTGTTTGAGTCTCACACACAGGTCAGACCCCCGAGATCCACAGAGCCTCATTTGGGAAAGTCTCAAGGTCCACTAGAGATAGGTTCATGTGTATTGTGGGAGGGGCTTCTTATTATTGACAGGAAAACATCTGTCCTATGCCACCCATCACAGGCGATTGTCTTGGGTTCACGAGACAGTTGAGACATGCTGTAAAAGGCACTGTGATTTAGTTAATTAATTTATTTGAGAAAATGGTATGTTGGGTGAAGCTAGAGATGTGTGTAACACAAGTCCTCTTTACTCTCAAGAAGAAACTGAGGTCATTCTCCAGGCAGGCTGAAGTTTCACACCCGTTCATGTCAGGGAGGCAATTTTCCCCTATAAATTCTGGACAGAGAAATGTACTAGAGTAACTTTCAGGCTGCCCAACATCACCAAAGCTTCCCTCATAAGAAAGCATTTTGCAGCCCAGAGTAATCCAGCGGCAGGAGGCTTTCCAGATGTTTGTCAAATTACCCAGTGGCAGGAACATGGGACTACATCCCCCTCCCCCACTACAGCCATTATAGGAAGCAAAACCAGACACAAGACATGGTGTTTTGATTACTGTGTGTCAGACGCTGGGCTAGTTTCTAGACACTGAGCTGAAGATGTGTGCAGGAACATGAGCTCTGTCCTCAAGTCTCGGCCAGAGGCTCGGTCTGGCTGCCAAGAGCCAATTATGAGCTGAGGCATTTGAAGTAGAACCGTAGCGGAATGTTACTCAGACTGTCCAAGGTCTACACTGTAGGCGGTGAGACGGCGTATGAGGTGTTGCAAGTTTATGATAGAATAAGACCGAGTGTGACAAAGGCAGCAGTGGTGGGACTGAGTATAGACGAGAGACTACACAGACCCTGCGAGGTGATCTGGTCAGGGCAGTGATGGAGCACACGTGTGGGATGGAGAGAAGGGCACAGAAATGATTCACAGCTCTGCGTTGGGCCTTGGGTGAGCAGTGTTGCTACAACACATCCATCACTGTGAGCCACACAGGGTGCTAACCGTTGAAATCATGATACTCACTTCACAGGCATCAGCAGCACATGCCAACAACATTGGAGACTGAAGCGAAGCAACACACAGTTCCACAAAGAACTTGGTCTGACCCACTAGTTATAAGTGATCTCTGTATAAGCCACAATGGTGAAGTTCCTCATCTGTGAATAAAAGGGTGGACCAGGACATGCCAGGACCTCAGCAGGCAACACAGAACAACAGTTCCAATGACTACAAATACAGAACACTGAGAGAAGTTAGGAACTATACAGGAGCTAATTAACCAACTTCTGAAAGAAGGCTCCACATTAGAAGTGACATTTGACAGGGTCTCAGAAGAGTGCGTTAATCAGGAGCAGCACAGAAGGAAAGACGTTTACAGAGATGAGCTGTTAAAGCACCCGAGACTTCTAGGGAGTAGAGAAAAACAATAATAATGAGATTTTAATTTAATAATAATAATTTAGGAGGTGTTTGTTGGTATAATCAGAAGAAGAGACATTAGGTTGACATTTGAATTGTAATTTCCAGGGTGGGTTACTGTAACTGAAGTGTGTGTCTTCCATCCAAGCACATGGCTGTGAGTTCACACTTGGCAACACTCTAGACGTCTTCCAGTAAGTATCAATGTATAGACAAAGAGAAACAGAAAGACAAGAAGTTGTAGTTAGGGTCAAAAAGTTTGCTCTCCACCTCTGAAAATCAAACCTGAAAAGCGGTGGTGTCACTGAAACCAAGGGCTTGATGGGGTCTTGTTGGATGATCTGAAAGATGTTTGCATTTGATGGCAGGCTCAGAGGGGGAGAAAAACTCAGTAAAGGCTCAGTAAAGGGAAGGAAGGTCTACTCACTGGTGACAATGACAAACTGAGGCTCCCCGTGTATGAAAAGGGCTGTGGATAGAAAAAAAAAAAAAAAGGAGAATACAGTTGCCAAACCACTACCCACAGTTACACATTTGGCCATTGTAGGGAGGAAGGAAGGCAGGGTCAAAACAGGAACTAAGAGGATAGTCAACTGGATGAGTGCCTGGGTGTGAAAGATTCATGTGCATTTCAAGCGAGATTATAGGGTGAGCTCTTATTAATCTGCAATCTGCAAACCACTGGAGAGGAAGGTAAGAGATGGGAACAGGAAGGATGAGAAGAGGAAGAAGACTTTCATGTAAATATCATTCTTTTAAATGGATAGTATGTGTGTATCTTCTCTCTGTCACATCCACATGCCGAAGTCCTAATCCAATTCAAGACGGGGATGCTGTTAGCAGATGCGTTGAGAGGTCATAGGTCATGAGGGTGGTGTCCTCATGAACGGCAGTTGTGGCCTTATCTGGTGAACAGGAATTTACTATTGGCCATGTGAGGATATATTAAGATCATGGATGTCTGTGGGTCAGGAAGAGGTCATCTCCATTGTTAGCAACTTGATCTTGCCTAGATATCCCAGCTTCTAGGACATTCTGTTTGTTTGTTTGATTGTTTTGTAAGCGACCCAGTCTGTTGTTTTCTGTTGTAGCTGTCTACACTAAGAAAAGTTTCAAAACACATTAAAAATAGTTCCAGCAAATATACACTATATAATAAAAGAGGAGATTATCATTTCAGTTAAGAGTTTTAAATTCCTGCAAACAAACCAAGGGTAGGATTCTAAAATTCATTTTTTTTTTCTTTTTAAGAAATGTTTTAGAGTCCTTCAAAAACCATGCTCCAAAAGAAAAAGTATAAATGGGTCTTGGAGTTATTTAGTAATATTAAGAAAGGAGCTATACTTTTTAAAATAGAAAGCTCAGCGTATGAGATAAAATCAATGATGGGCATTGTATGTATGTCCACACACAAATAAAAAAAATAGATAAATAAACAAGATGTTTAAAAAATTGTATGTTTCATGAGGGATTGTAATTGGGCACTCTGAAAGCAATTTGAAGATCACTGAATAGTTGAAGACACACATTAACTATTACCATGCCGCTTTACTTCAAATTAATACCAAGCCCAGAGTAACATGTATATATACATAGAATGGGGATCGCATAGAGTTGTTAATTGCACATTTATAGCTGATTGCACAAACTGTAAAATCGGACACGCTCACTATGAACCAGTTGGGTGAAGAAGTCACAGAATCTCTCTTCATTGTCACACTGACAATGATTTTTAGGTATATGTATCAGCACGGAAAAAATATCAAAAGTGAAATAATGAAAAACGTCCGCATTAGCGCTATTGTTTCACTCTCACTACAAGAGATACTGAATTGTATGCGGGAACGAAAACACGCTCAGGGCAGAGTAAGCTGGAGCGACCAAGGAAGCGGACAAGGGAGAACTTGGGAAGACAGCAGTACGTATGTCTTACTTTCTTAAAAATATCTCAAAAATAAGAGAGAATGGAATGACATTCAGTAATCCAGCATATGGTGTAGCTGGAGTATCCCATACCACGCCGTTAATTCGTGTCAAGTATACATCACTGGCTTAGCAGAAGGCTTGGCCTGAGTGGAAAGCATGTGGTTTTATCCGTCCTCTGGCTTTGAATCTGCCTGTTAAGATCATGGCTCCTCTTTCCCGTACCAGTCATCAATTCTGTGTATAGCTTCTGAGTTCCCACTCCTCCTGGAACCTGCTAGAATTTGTCTTGTGGTTCCAAACAGTATGGGGGTGAGATAGTCAAGATTCCTGTGCTGGTATAAATCGGAAGTACACCGCCCCCCCAACCCCAAACATACAGGCTGGTGTGCTTGGACATATGGTCCCCAGGTAGTGTCCCAGTTAGGTGAAGCTGTGGAACCCTTGAGACACAAGGCCTAACTTCACGAGAAAGGCCACTAGGGGGAGCCTTGCGGGCGATAGCCTGCTTCCTGTCCTGGATCTTTGCTTCCTGGCCTTAGAGGGACAGTTCCAAGCTTCTGCTGTCCCAGACCTAGCCATGGCACCTTCTCTATGATGATGTATTTCCTGAAACTGTGGGCCCAAATAAGCCCTTATCAGGTAGTTTGTCACGACGGTGAGAAAAATAATTCTCTGATGAACCTTTTCCTATCAGGCAACACAATTTGATGGCTTGGGCCCACCTTTCTCTGGGGTCTCTCTGGAGTCTCTCCCTCATACCCATGACACTTTTCTCCTGACTTTGACTTGGTACCGGTATCCCTGATCAGTTTTCCTGGTATCCCTGTTCAGTATTCCTCAGAGGCTTTTTATTTTTTATTTTATTTGAACTCCTTTCTTGTTTATGTATTTGTCTTCCCCTGGGATTTTATCCCTAGCCTTTGCCATGATATAGCCTTTCCAGCTGATCACACGCCAGCTCAGACTCCCACTACCTGTCTTCATCATCCTCTACCAGAGATTTTCACTCCAGATTTTGGTGTTACATAATGTTTAAGTGGTTAGTTTTCTGACAAAGTTAAGCAAGGTTTTAAGTGTATTATCACAGGTAGATTTTTTTTATGCATCAAATGTCTTACAATTCCTTTTAAAAAGTTGAGTCTAGCTTTCCAACAATACAGAAATATCCATTGGAAATGTCAAGTACGCGTGGAGAATCCCAAATTCAGAGATTTTTGTCATTTAGTTGGTAAGTAAGTAATGGCGGGTTTTTACCGCCAGGCATGTGAGAATCTGGTACCACAGACAATGACACATGCTACAAGCCAGTGTTTCCTCTAATGAAGAACTGTTTGTCCACTGTTAGCAGTCAGCTTTGTCAGCTTAGTACAATCTAGATTCGTCTGGGAGGAGAATCTCAATCAGGGACTGTCTATTTTGGGCTGTCCTGGAGCTTGTATGTGAGGAACTGCCTTAAGTTATTTGATGGGGAATGACACAGCCCACTGTGGGCAGCACCATTCCCCAGTCAGGGAGTCGTGGATTCTGTAAGAGTGAGCTGAGCACAAGGAAGCAAGTGGGCATAAATGCATTTATTTCTTTCTGCTCTTGACTATGATCAGCTGCTTCAAGTTTCTACAGTTGTGACTTCCTCAATAGTAATGGCGTAAAGCTGGAATTATAAGTTAATATAAACCCTTCTCCCTTAAGTTGCTTTTTGCCCATGGTGTTTCACAGAAATGAAACTAGAATATCAATACATAAATTATGTAAGTTTAGCTAAAGACTAGGCTCATTGAACATGCATGTGTATATGCGTGTGTGTATGTGTGTGTGTGGGGGGGTCAAAGGTCAACCTCAGGTATTCTTCTTGAGGAGGCATATATCTTGTTATGTGAGTCTCTCATTGTCCCGGAGCTCACAGAGTAGACTAGTCTGGCTGGCTAACGAGTTCCAGGGGTCTGCATGTTTCTGCCTCCCTAATGCTGGCATTACAATCACATCAGCACATCTGGATCTTAATCATGGTTTCTAGACATCTAGCTGAGTCCTCATGCACGTGCGGCAAGCACCTGACTGACTGAGCCGCCCCCCTCAGCCCTCAGGTGAGACACTTGAGCCATCTTCCCAAGGCCAAAAGGAAAGGCTACTTTCCTTCAATTAAAAAACTATGCATAAAGCCGGGCGTGGTGGCGCACGCCTGTAATCCCAGCACTTGGGAGGCAGAGGCAGAGGCAGAGGCAGAGGCAGAGGCAGAGGCAGAGGCAGAGGCAGAGGCAGAGGCAGGTGGATCTCTGAGTTCAAGGCCAGCCTGGTCTACAGAGTGAGTTCCAGGACAGCCAGAGCTATACAGAGAAACCCTGTCTCAAAATACCAAAAAACCAAAACCAAAACCAAAACAAAAACAAACAAACAAACAAAAAAAAACCCCAACCCCCCCAAAAAACCCCAAAAAACAAAAAACAAAAAACCAAACTATGCATATATTTTCCTTGAGACTTGCCCCCAATTTTTAGATCTATTTTAGAGAAAACTTATTTATTTATTAGAATAAGATGTCAGTTTTTCTCTATGTCATTCAAACAGGAAGAAAATAGGTTGGGAGAAATAGCTTATTAAACTTTCAACGTCTGTGAAGGTCGAAATGGTCTCACCAATCGCCCAAGCGCCTGGCAGTGTTTTCAACCTACCCAGTGAGAAAACCACATGAAGGTTTTGAAACTGACTAGTTCATGGGTTCCACTTCCTGTTGTGAGGAGGAAAATGTGTCTTAGACGCTGTAAGGCTCTCAAAGGTTGTTTTCATTCCTTCTTGTAGAGCAGTTGGGGGTTTCATATTCACAAGTGAAACCGAAACCGGTGCTAGTTTGCTATTTCTCTAAGGCACAGCGTGTTTCTGGCCAGGGGAAACAGAGCAGTTAGGCAAGGAGTTTGTGTGGCGTGATGGAGCACTGCTCAGGGCACTGTTGACCAGATGCGGATGTCCAACTCTCAACTCAGACTCAGTGCAAGCATCTAGCTGTAGACCTAGGGCTGATTTCAGGAGGTGTGAAGACAGCATGGAAACCATCTTAGGCTTAATGGTGGCACTGAAGGGCCAGCAGTGTCACTGGGAGCCGTTGCACGATGACTGGAGACTCAGTTCCATGCATCAGGCGCCAAAGATGGCAGAACCACTCCTGTTCTTCCCTTCCAGACTTCAAAGTGGTTCCCCATAGGCATTGTGTCCTACTTGGGGGTTCTTTTTCAAAGCTGCAGTTGCTGTTTGAAACAATGTAGTTTCATCTTGCTTACCTGGCTGTCCAGTCTTCCAGGAATCAGCTTGGACGTCTCTGCTTTCTCCCACAGCCCTGGTTCCCAGGAACTTTGTTTGCCTTTTAGGAACCCAGATTCCCTAAGTCTTACTGACAATGAAGTTCATTTATTATCTGTGTCTTCAGTCCCAGCTCTCTATTTGGACAATATTGTGTAACCAGTGGGTACTAATTGGGTTTCCCCATCCCAGGATAGTGGTGTAAAAATAAAAATAAAAAATAAGTCCGGAGACTAAGGAATAGTAGGGAAATCTTAGACCAAGAAGTTGGTAGTGTGGGAAATATTTGGGAAGGGAAAGGTAGGTGGAGCTCCTTACCATGATAGTATGTTTAGACTTAACTAGCATGCCGTGATTGACACATGCTGAATCTATTTAAAAACTACCCTCACATAGATCAACCAATAATCCAAGGGAAGAAAAGGTGTTTATAAAACAAAAAGCCAACTCAGGGTTTTCCTCCTCTTGTATCCATGAAGAAACACAATTTAACCTTAACTCCAACCTCCCTGCTGAGGGAAATAAAAGTCATCCTTATTCTAAAAGGATGGGCTTTGTTTATTAAGTGGCTGCTTATCTTTGTATGGACCATGATGCATAGATATGTTGTTATTTATAGAAACAGGATTTTTAGTTATCAGAATATTTTCACAAATAAACCTTGGCAGATATGCTTGAGACTTATGGGATTAGAAATCCTACATACACACACACATACATACATACATACATACATATACACATACATACACACACACACACATACATACATACATACATACATACATATTTATGGGGTTATGGTAATGTTTCCTTGGGTAATATTGAGGGAATTTTCCTTGTTAAATCTTGGCCTGTGGCTTTAAAAGTTCTATCCTATCCCATTACGGATCATATTCCCTTGTTGAACATATGGCAGAGCCACAAATGCCATTTGTCAGTAGTTAGATATGTGGACTAATAGCCAGATGCACCCAAAGAACCATAAATTTTATGAAATTACCTACCAACTTTTAGAACATGATTTTAATTGCATGCTTAAAAATTTAAAATGTCTCTGCTTGTTAACATAAATGAAATCTATTTAAACCTGAAGAATGGCAGCTTAGCTGCTGTGGAAGAAAAAAATGAAGTTTTTTAAAGCTAAACTTCTGTCTAATATCTGTATACATATATGCACACAGACAGATACATACACACACACAGACAGACAGACAGACACACACACACACAGAGCAGGAGAGGCATTTGCAAGCATATTTTTTCCTTTGGGATTCCCAGTATTTTTAGAATCTGATTTCACATGACTTGATGAAAGTGTGCTGTGATAAATGTGTGTATTTTGTATAAATCTTCATGTCTGATTTGAATATTTGAATATTTATCTTCTATAAGAAGTGTGAGAAATATTCAGAGATAAAGATAGAATGAGATATGTATATTAGGCTGCAACTAAGAAATTCTCTATCGGGAGGCTTTAGCGTCCCTGAAGTCACACAAGAAGAGATAAGGAATTTCTTTCCCAGGGCTATTTAATTCCTGTGGTTTAGGTAAGAACCCTGCACATTAGCAAGACCACGAAGTTAGTGTGATGTGAGCATTCACTAGTTTGAGATGGAAACAAGTATTCCCCAGTTTTACTTAAAGAATTGCTATTATTTAGAAAATAAGAGGAAAAAGAAAAGATACGATTTCTTGTAATGTATTTCATGATGTTTTAAAACTTCAACAAACCCTGTGCCATCCTCACCTATGTAGTAGCAAGAGCTGCTTGTGGGAGGAAACAGGAAGCGGTACAGATAAATGCCTGTTACTCTTTTCTCCAGGTTCAGCTCAATGTATATCGATTCTAATTAGCACATTTTGTGCCTCAGCTGGTAGCTCCCCTTGAGCTCCGCTTGGAGAGGCTTTTTTTTTTTTTTTTAGAATCCACCCCGGCTCATAAACACTACCACCCCCTCCCTCCTTCTCTCTTTACAAATGTTACAACACAATCAGAAATTTCCTCTTTTCTTTCCTTCCTGCATTTCCAGCAGGTTCCCTTGCGTCAGAAGCCCAGGAAGAAAACTCAAGGTAATTCGATTCCTTTTGTTCCTTTATTCCTTTCTTGTCTGTGTTAGTGTGATTTTTTTTTCTTTCTTTCTCCTGGATGCTTTCTTGGGGTGGGGTGGGGTGGGGTGGGGGGTGATCAGATTCTGGACTGTCTGAATCTTAATATCAGGAGCTGGGTGCCAGATTAATTTTGGGGGGGGTTGCTTTTGGATTGATTTTTAAGAAAGAATAGCATGCTGTTCATTTGGACCAGTTTCCTCGCGCTCTGTCCACGGAGCTTAGAGAAGCTGGCACTGAGTCCGGGAAGTCACCCGTGTTCCTAGGTGGGCTTTAACCCTTCAGTACCTATTGCATAACTGCCTCTGTTATTGCGGGAAGGACCCGCGTGTGTCTACCACAATGTGGCTTCCAGCCTGAGAGTCTAACGTTTTCAACTTACTCTCTCTGACTGAGGTTCTCCGACTCATGCTCGCATTTAAGTCTCTTTGCCCCGGTTTTCTAGGCACCGAATGGAGGTTTAAAAATAGAACAGATACATGATTTTTTTTTCCATATTCACTTTGCATGAATGAAAATGTCTAATCCTTGCTGTGCCACAACTAAAACTTACTTTTTATTTTGTCACCTGAGTCCGGGTCACAGTCACCACCTGCCCATGTAACTCTTGCAGGGCTTTTCACCATGAGTCGGAGAAGGATATCCTGCAAAGATCTGGGCCACGCCGACTGCCAGGGTTGGCTGTACAAGAAAAAGGAAAAGGGAACTTTCCTAAGCAACAAATGGAAAAAGTTCTGGGTGGTGTTGAAGGGGTCGTCGCTGTACTGGTACAGCAATCAAATGGTGAGTGACCCCTCTTCCTCCTCCTGCCCTAGCCCAGGTTACCAGAGCGGGGGGCTTCCAGAGTGCTGGCCAGGCGTTCCTCGTGGGGAAGGATTCTCTGCAAGTTGGAACAGAGTAAACCAGCAGATTTGTTAGAGGAGTCCTTTCTGCCCCAGGGACCATGTAAGCTAGTGAGCTGTGCCGCTTGGGGGAAGCCATCTGGCTTCATTATTCTGATTGGAGAGGAAGAAAAGGGGCCCTAAATATAGCCTTGCTTAAGGAAAGGCCCCCCCCCCAGTTCCCCTGATTTTATTATCCTGTGAGATCCTAATAGTTCCAGGATCTGTCTGGATGTCATTTGCCGGTGGGCAGTTTGTGCTGCCGAGGTCTGTTAAGAAGGGACTCAGCTTTGCACTCTATTGAGGATATAAATCCATCAGTTCAGGGAAGGGAATCTCTATCCCTTCTCCCACTAACTTCTCTCCTCCTGACCTTTGTGAGATGGGTTGGTCTGGGATGGCTAACCTGTATCCCAGCCTTGTGTAGGGACTGGTGACCTTGTTCCTCGGTGACATTGCTGTTCAAGCATTGTGAGCGCGACACTCACTGAGATAGTTGCTGAACTTACCCTGTGATGGGCACGCACTGCTGGGGTGAGCTTCATGGTTTGGCTGTAGACGAAGCTGGAAATGAAGTTACTGTATTGTCTTTTGCATCTGGAGACGTTCTGAGGGCGATGTTCGTGTTGTTGAGCACTCTGTAGAGCTTTGCAGGTAGATCCGTCACTGACTCTGGGGAATGGGACTCCACTGCAGATCTTGGGAGAACTAGGGTCCCTTTGTTATAGAAGAAAGACCAATAGAGAAGCTCTGTGAAGCCATTGAAGGGACCAGTGCTGAATGAAATCAAACTAGGACTGGGTAGATTTCCAAACAAATACAACTTTCTTCTTAAGAGAAATTAAGGTTAACATAAGTATTTTGTGTTTCCTGTTATTTTATTTTTAATTTTTGAATGATATTTATTTATTTATTTACTGTGTGTGTGTGTGTGTGTGTGTGTGTGTGTGTGTGTGTTTGGGTATATATGTGTGTCACCACTCATATGTGAAAGTCATAGGACAACTTACAATAAGGAATTGTTTCTATAGTGTGGGTCCCTGGGATCTAACACAAGTGGTCATCCTTGGCCACAAGCACCTTCATCTACTGAGCCATCTCTCCAGCTTCTGTTTCCTATTATTCTAGGCTATGGCATTTGGGTAGTTATCGTGGAGTGATTGTCACCTCCTTAAGACAAACTGATCTGAGTGGCCCTAAAAATAGCCCTGGGGGATTTCTTGAGCCTGTGGGATAGTTTGGGTGTTGAAACGTGCTGCATCTATGGGACACAACAGGACTCAGAAGTAAGCATGCTTTACCTACATTTACATGCTCTACGTTTAGCTCATCTCTCCCATCATTTGGAGAGATGGCAGCATCCCTGTCTTAGAACCTAAAGACGCCTTCTCTGGACCAACACAGTTACGACTCGACTCATTTGGCTTCTTCAGCTTCTGTCCCTCCGAGGGGAGTAGAGCAGGTTACTTTTAGGTTTCCGACCTTCCTAATCTTAGACATGAGGAATCCCACTCTTCTGTATGGAGCAGCCATGTTGGCTAAGACTAGGGAGTGGGGAGAAGACAGAGTCTTAGATGCCGGTGGGCTTCCCATGCCTGTGTGCTTTCATTAGATGCAGAAAGTAAGCTTTGGGGTGCTGGCCATGTATTCTAGTACCATTCAATTAGTAGCATTAGCTTGAGAATATGTTTGCTGTTGGTTGGCCAGGGAGATAGAGGATTATAAATGGTGTATAGAAGAGTCTTCCTTGGAGGACTTCCCATGTTCTTTTGCTTTTTCTCTTTGCTACAGTCATTCCTGACATCTTAATTGTATGTTTGCTATAGGTAGACCTCAACGAAGATTTAATTAGTAGTCTGTTCCTTATTCTTCCTAGAGGGCCACCCCTGTTCTTTGTGACTTTGTATATAATATGATGGTCTATCCTGTAGAACAGCTACCATATGCCAAGGGGTGTTCTATTCTGCATGCAGGCTCTTATCTATTCTTCAAGACAGTCTTTAGCTGGGTATGTTGGTACAGGATTATAGTCAGCTACTCAAGAGGCTGAGGCAGGAGGATTGCAAGTACAAAGCCTGCCTGGTCTACAGAGTGAGTTCAAAGATAGTCTTATCAATTAGGTGAATCACTGTCTCAAAATGAAAAAGAAACACAAAATGTCTGAGGATATACCTCAGTGGTCAAGTGCTTGCCTAGCGTGCATGAGGTCCAGGGCACAATCTCTGGAGGGAGATGGAGACAGAGACAGAGATAGATAGAGATAGGTAGAGAAGAGACATAGACAGAGACAAAAACACACACACACACAGACAGAGATAGGCAGAGACATAGAGACAAAGACAGAGATAGAGACAAAGAGATATATAGAGATAGACAGAAATAGATAAAGGCATAAACAGAGAGACAGAGACACAGAGGGAGGTAGAGACAGAGAGAGATATAGACAGAAAGCCTCAGACCTCAGAGGCATACTTGAAAAGATGGTAAGATTGAGAGCTAGTATAAACTGCTGAAGTCATACATGAAAGAAGTGAATAAAAACTGCTTCCTGTCCAGGCCCCTTTGATTCCTGATTCTGATATGCCACACTAACTTTTTCTGGGGACCAGGGTAAGTGATATCATATTACTCCGTTTTCAAAGGGGGATGGAGAGATCATCTGTGCAAGCGGCAATGATGTTCAGGCTACCCGATCAGATCCCTTTGCTCATCCCTGTTGCTGTCATGATTGCACAGGGACTTTGCCACCCTCCCCTCCCCGCCTTTCTGTAGTTGGTACCCAGCCACCAGTGGAGGACTTACCCCCTTCTGCTCACACTGCTTCTCCCAACACCACTACCCAGACTTCCTTAGGGAAGGTCATTAATCATCTGTCACATAGCATCTTGTTGGATTGGAATGCGTCAGAGCACAAGTAACCACACGCCACTTCTTACGGCACTGTGGATACGTTTAATAGCCACAGAAACTCATCTAGTGAAAAACCTGGCATTGAACTCTATACTCTCACTTTCCCATGCCCTTGGGATGAAGTTCAAACCCACTTTGGGGTATCATCTTAACGGGTACCTTTTTCTTCCTTCTCCACACTCCACAACCTATCCCAAGCCTTAGCTATGGAACCTTTGATTTCTACTGATGTGTTCTGATTCTATGCACAGTTTGTCTGTATAGATTCCCTGCTCAGAAAGGCTCTGCTCCTGGAAACCGTTCCTCCTGCCCAGTTTCAGCAAACCTTCCCCTCTTTATAAAAGCCGCATTTTAATTTGATTGCACATCTTCTATGTAGACTTACCACAGACCTAAACTTAGCTCCTCTGTCTTCCTCCATTTATATTATTTAATAATATTTTGATTGTCACACAGATCCTTCCTTCAGAATGTGTGTCAGATTCCTGTCTTTCGAAATCGATCATTATACCTACATAGCAAGATCGTGGATTTGTATCTTTAGTTCTTTAGTGTCTGGCGTTGAATAAGTACTTGATTTGAGATTTGTTGATTTCTCAAGTAAACAGGAACGAGGAGTCGCTGACACTTGCTTTGCCTAAAGGATTTTGAGAGATGAGATCTTGTTCAAGTATCTTTCTTGACAGGAAATATTTTCCCAGGAATGGCATTTTCACTTCTACTCTTGAAAAATAGGATTCGGTTGGGGGCTTGCCAGAAAGGACCCCGTGGGGCACTAGGTCCCCCATGGCTGTTCCCATCCTTGCTTTAACACCTTTTTTGGAGCTTTTAGGAGTAGAAGATAGGGGCAGGGTGAGCATCTGAGTCTGGGGTCTAATGCGAACAAAGTATATTGTATATATAAGCTGCGCCACCCTCGTACTATAGACATTATGTCTAATTTCCATAACAACCACCTGTCAACAATTTTATTACTCCCAAGTGACTTTACTGGAAGCCAAGAGCTAAAGGAACTGTCTCAGAGCTTCCTAGGGAGTCACTGGCAGAGCTGGGTCCAACACCGAGCTATTCCAATGCCAGAGCTGAGCTCTTTCCTGTAGACTGGGGGACAGCAGACAGGTGACCTGTGCCTAGTAAATACGGACCTCAGACTGTTTAACACTGTTCACAGATAGGTAGGGCCACCGGGAAGGAGGGGGTTAAAGAAGATTCCCAGGCTGGCAGAGAAACTGGCATGTGGAAACATGAGCTTAGCAGCAGTTAATTGGGAAGGAGGGTGGCGTTGGAAACCTGGTTAGGATTTGGTCAGAAAACGCAAGCATTCAGACGTGGATTCTCGGACTGAGAGTCAGGACTGCAGCACCTTGACGGAGGGAGGCACAGTATGGAGAGTCCTTGGCTATGAGACAAAGAAAGCAGTTGAGGCTAAAATAAGATTGACCTCCACGTTTTAGGGCCTGGGGAAATAACCTGAAAATTGAGAAGGAATCTGTGGGTAAAATGTAGAATCTTGTATCAGCTCATCCTCGACTGCACAGTTGGTTTTTTTTTTTTTTTTTTTTTTGTATTGCCCATTGCTTGTCAAATTACTAGAAACTTGAGGGTTTCTTTCTTTTTAATAAATTAAACAATATGGATATCATTTGGGCAGCAACCGTTCAGGAAAGCAATGGGGCTGCTGGGTAAAGCACCTGGCCCTGCTTCCTGGAAATTTCAGGTCTACCTATGCCTTGTGCGGGGCAGTGTCTGGCTAGTATAGTGCCCACCCCGGAGAGTTCCCAGTCCTCCCAGGCTCCCACCTGTCTGAGCAAAGGTGGCCCTGTCTGTCCCTCATTGTCAGCGTGGTTGCATGTCAGTGCACTGTGGTAAGCGTATCCTGTTGTCGTCCTCACTAGCTGCATGCGAGCAAAGTGTGGCTCACAGAGGGGCTCTGACGTGGAAGGTGCTTTTCTTGGAAGCAGTTTCCCGAGCGTCTCTTCTATTCAAGTTTGAATATGTTGGTAGAGTAGAATTGGCCCTTCCAAGAAAATCTTACTTGAAAGCCAGAATTTCGCGATAAGAGAACTGTCTTGATTGATTGATTGGCAAATATGGAGAGCTGTTCTTTCAGCTGAAGAAAAACAAAAGTGGCTTGGTTTCTCCCTGGAAAGACAGCATCTTCTCTGCCTTTGGCCCTGTATCTTTTATGTACCATGTTCTCTTAACATACATTTTTGGTGAAATACATATTAGTGAAATTATCATAGGTTGAAAAATGTTCTT